>JAUMJM010000050.1:10000000-10620000 GCA_033558235.1 Neomorphus geoffroyi
CTCCTTTGTACCGATGAACTCTCTCCTTTGTCCGTTTTACAATATGCCAACAGCAGGGATGATCCATAACAAAAATTTTAAATCATAATAATTAAAATAGAAATTGTCAAATTATTAATACAATAGAGAATTTTACTGAAAAAAAAAATGCTTAATCCTAGCTGTTTTGTTAATAAACAATGCATTAACTCCCATCTTTATCTTTACAGCTGGACGTGACTGCTGAGGGAAAGGCAGTGCCTGCTGACTTTAAAATCTGGCACATGCGTGCTAAGCACTAGGAGACTTTTACCTTTGTTCACTTTAGAATTTTAGTGAATTTTTATTCTTTTCCTTTATCTGCACTTGCTTACAATAGAGAAGAGTAAATCACTGCAATTTTCACAAACCGCTCTAGAGGGACTTTGGGGTTCTTGAATGTTTTAATGTATTTAAAATGGTTTGATGTTTTGCTTCATTAAGCCAACTCCCTCTAGATGTGCCCTACTTATACATAAAAACCAGAAAAACATGCTTGGAGTTTTTCAGGGTTTCACTATCACAATCTAGAAGCTAAGGAAGTTTTGCAAGGTGCTATGAATTTCCCCTGTGACCTATTTGGAAGGAAAGGACTGCTGTCCACAGTCCAGTCAGCTGGAAACCCTGCAAACAGCCTTCATCTCTGTTGTGCTTCCAAGGGGAAAATCACTGCAAGGAAAATTGATTTTAGGGTCATTGACCCTCAGTGACAACAACATAGTTTGGCCCACCCATGCAGGCAGTAAACTGCAGTCCAGCCATTCAGGCAATCTTTAGAGCAGCTTTACCTCACTCCTCAGCTGTTGTGCTGGAATCCTTCATTTCACTGAAAGAAAACGGACAAGCTGAAAACTGTATGAAAAAGACCTAAATCCATACTGTCTGACATAATAAACTTATGCTGTTTCCAATTGTGATTTTCAAAGCTGTGAAAAGGTATTTAATTGCTGATTAGAGGTAGAAGAGTTTTGCATTGTATGTTATCAGAGAGCAGGTATTGTAACTATTAAACCGAGAGAAAAAAATATAGAATAAACAGTCATTAAGCTGTTTAGTTGATTCATATGAGTACGATTCTGAGACAAAGCAACATGACTCTGAAAAGAACAAAGTAGTCCTGAAGAATGACAAAGGTGACCACTTTTCCCCCTCTGGCAATAAGGAAGACGTGGACCAGATGATCCACTAACGCAGTCTCTATTGCCTGGTCCTAATTTCTGAGTTGCTGTACTTAGATCTTTATGAATCTGTAAAGCTGGGGTAAAAAGCTAAAAGATTTTGTTGATTAAATTGTCTTCAAAAAGATGCTTCAAAGGATTCTTATACTATTATTTAAACTAAATTATGGTGTAATATTAGCTGATTAAGACAAGACTTCAAACTGTGTAATTTCCATCAGCTGGACATAACAGTAGTTAAAGAAATAATGACTAAATGGATAGCACCTGATGCAATTCATCATAATGTAATGTGGCACAACAGCAAAAAAGAGCTCTTCTTTTTTCCAAGAGGAAAGAAAAGGAAAGTCTGATGATTAATTAGAGTTTGGGACTTTTTTCTGAATCATTCTCACTTATATTAATTATCCCTTTGCTGCACCATCTCATCATCTTACATGTTTTATTGCTCCTTCATTAAAGGATATAAAACTGTTTTTTTCAATTACACTGTCAGTTCCTCAAGGGAAGGATGTCTGGTGTTTCACCTACCGTGCCTAAATCAACCAGACTTGTACCCAGTGTTCTTAGGCACCAAACTAACTCTAACTGAATAATAACAGCCATAATAGAACAAGTGCTTTGAAATTAGTTTTTTTCTCCACAAAAAAAAAAAAAAAGATGACAGTTTAAAAGCTTCATACATATTTTAAGAAAACACATTTCAAATTGGGGTTTTTTTGCTAATTAAATAATATGCTACAAGATAAAGAGGACTTTTGGTTTCCTGGAAAAAAGCAACCCATAGTCTCTGATAAGTTGTCAGTGACACCATATCTGTGGAAGGGTCAGCTGTGCAGGAAGACTCAGTAATAGGGTTTTGAAAAGGCTTCCACGGTTGAAGGTTAACTAACCTTTGTTAGCACAGGCCATCCACTTCAGGTTATCAGCAAAAGCAGCTTCTCTTCCAATGAGATAGGTAAAAATACGAACCTGAAAGTACAAGGTGAAAGATCAAGTCAATTAATACTGCATTTATAACTTACACCATGGAACTTGACATACAGATATATAATTCATATGGATAGACTCTTTGAAAGAAAATATTATTTTTTTACAGAAATTCTTTTACTATTTTTAAAAAGCTGTACATAACAAAATATGCTCCAGAAGATTTTATTCAATAGCTAATTTGGTCTCACATTCACAAAGTTGACACAGTTAAATTATACAGAAAGCTAGTTAGAAAGAAATGTCATGATGCAAGAAGTTTATGAAGACCTCTATTTTAATTAATTTGCAATTAAAAATAACCTAAGAAATTGCTCACATTTTTTTCACTTAGCACTTTTTTCTAACTCAAGGTGAGACAAAAGAAATTAATTGTAGAATGTACCAACCTTATATTAAGTTCCTACAGGGTTTTTTTTCACAGAAGTTTTAAAAAGTCTTTAAAAGTTTCCCTCTTTACTGTCAGTTGTGATGTTATATTCCCTCACTGCCCTTTTGGCCAGTCCCAGAAGACCCAGTAACAACATTTACACAGTCTCCATATGCTCTGGCTAACTGACTATAAGCCAAATGAGAAAAATACCTTTCAATATCCAAAGCACTGTGACTGAATCAAGAGACCATTTTCATCCGAGAAGGGTGTAGGTACTCTCTGGCAAAATACATCTGACAGAAAGAGAACTGGATAATTCTGAAAGCTTTGTCAGATACTTAAGCGAGATATTTGAATCAAAAGGTTTTCAACGTCTGACCTGTAAAACATGGCATCGACTATACTAAAGCTTAACATGAACTTTTACGTGTGTAGAAAGGAAATATTCTCACAGAGAAGCACTAGTTTTGAATTCCTCTATCCTATCTACAAATCTGAAAGTTGTAGATGTTGTCAGATTCACTGAACGCAAAGTGAAGCTCACTCTAAGAGCAAACATCAGGTTTTTGGAACTATACTTGCTATTCCTGCGCAGTACGCGGCTCCCACAGATACGCCACCAGTTACTGGTGGTTTTAAGCCAGTGTTCACAGAAAATGGAGTGAGAGCTCCCGGGCACATTACAGAAACTGAAAGGATGGTGGAACTAGAATCTTTAATAGAGCTTGTGGCTTTTTCTCTGCATATTTTTTTACATTTTTCTGAATTGGATGTTGAATGGTAAAGAATACCATTTGAGAGTGACGTATTCTAATTAGCTTTAAAACAACAGCTATAGAAAACTCCCTTTTTACCTTGTTACTACGTCTCATTCCTGAGGTAGAAGGATCACCTCTGGGAAAGAGCATTCCATTCAGTTGCTATACTTTGCCACATAAACCCAGATGATTCTGAACTGTAGAACCACATTGACATTAGGCAACAGACTAATTTAAACAGTGCATTGTACGATGGTCAGCTTCTATGTGGAACATTGTGGATTCTGGTACAAACCAATAGTCCATAGTAACGTAGTGAGAAGCACAACATGTCAACAGTTGTCACAAGTTGTGTTGGTGCACAACAGAATTAAATAATATTAAGGCATTAAATCACCAGGCTCAGTATCTCAGTCAAACTGAGCACAAATTTTACACTGAGTAAAATATTTAAATCAACAGTAGATATTTATCTGCATATATTTTCATAATTTTTAACTTGATTTCTCTCTGTTTTTCCAGCCTCTGTTTTATATTCTCGTTGCCTTACCTAAGCACAGATCGTGGTTCGGATTAGACAGGTGTTTTGCTCCCTATACTCTGTTGCACCCCTTTAAATTTTGAAAAGAGAGTACTGTTGATAAGTTTCTTGCTTATACAGCTAGGGAATATTCTGAAGTTTGAATTTTCAAACTCCAGACAGACAGCCTATATAAAATCTCAGAGATGCATACACTCCGCCATTAGCAAGGAAACCCAAGAATGATGATTTAAATGACTGCTATTTCAGTGCTAACCACCCCGTCTGAAATATCCACTTAACAGTTTCATCCATTATGCATGGGCTAATCTGCAGCCCCTGCGCTGCCCTTACCTCTGAAACTTGATTTAACCAGCAGCATAGCAAAGAGAATAGGGACCTTCTTCTACCTATGTTAAGCAAGACAAGTCAGTCTGCAAGATTCTACACACTGGAACTGTGAAGTCACATCTTCATGCCAAACAGCTGGTAAAATAGCATTTCCAGAAACTCAAAATACACCGTAGGAGGGAAAATGGGACTTCAGTTTGCAGCTTACAGTGCAGACCTCTGTTTGCAGCTGCAAACTATTTCATGGACAGCTTCAGCAAAATAGTCTTTTTTTTTTCTGGCTCAGCAAGAAATAAAAATATCCCTGTGGCAGGAGCTGTGGAATGTAAGTTATAAGTGGGATGCAAGGATGAAATTCAAGTTCCCATTGTTAGAAGAGATGGTGGTCCAGGAACACCCCAGCATAGATTAGCGGGATGGACTGATTGGGAACAATGAGTCAACGTGAGGTTAAGGGATTGCCTGAAATCCTAAGCAGTCACACCACAGAGTTGGCTTAATTGTTACAGGAGCTCTCAAGGTGAGAATTTGGGACAGTCCTACAGATTTTCCCAAGCAACTCACGCTATGACTAGACCACGTGATAGGCACTATTTGTATACTTTACTGTCTTACATCATGTTAGTGATAATTATCTACTTGATTGGAGTATCTGGCCATCCCAGAGACTTCTTCAGGCAATTCCTGTTGTAGAATTGACCAAACCGTAGAAAGAAAAGATACGTGAATAGTATGATAGTAGAAAGCCTGAGGAACAGTCACATAATGTCTATTGAATACATTAAAATAGTTTGGAAATGTACATAATTTAAGATAATAAATATTAATGAATCATTCTTGTGCTCTTAGTAGAGACACACAACCACAGACCCACTGGAAATAAATATTCAGCAGAACAGCAATTCATAGCATCTCACCCAGTACAGCTGAAGACACTGCTGCAAGGACCCTTATCGTCTAGACAGCACATGACCATCCTTTTCAAGATACTTGATGCCCCACTTGAGCATTGTCCTATCCAAAGACACCCCCTGCCAATGGTTTTATTATGAAGTGGTGAAAAAAATAAATTAGGCATCTATTTGCATTGATAAGTTAGCAGGAAATTCCATGAAGATAGTGCTTTGAATGAGCACACAGAATTCTACTGATGAAGGTGTCTTAGTTTGGATGGAAGAAAAAATGACCAGGATCAGAAAAAAAACCCCAAACCCCAAAACTATAACATTATCCACCCCTACAGGCTACAAAGCCCTGTGATACAATGCAAGATAGCACTGCTACAATATCCTCTATCCTATTAAAGACCTTTACCCTATAAGGCGCTGAAAGACTCGACTTACGCTGCACTCAGTGCAAGGAAGCCGTGAAATTGAAGCCATTACCTCATGAAATTGAATCCTTAAACATTAAATTACTCAGTAAATGTTCTTCATTGTTAATTTTTCTCCTGTAGTATTTAAAATACCTCTTTTGGAAAAGTTTGCATGTATACATTTCCTTGAGTTTTCCTACAATTGCACATTGTACCCAGACAATTTTATAACGGTTTTCTGTTAGAGAGATGTCTGTGTGTGCTGCACCCTAAATACTGGTGGGACAGCTAATGGAAACAAACCCTAAATAAATAATAGATCTATTTAACTGGAAAACAAGATAAAAGCAAAAAACAGTAATAAAGAAAAACACTTAATCTGCCTGGGGATCATCAAGCAGCTGAGCCCTGCTTTCCCAAACATCCGCATCCCCAACAGCCCTTTGTATAGACCTACTTCAAAAAATACGTGCAGGAAAAGAGGAAATTGATGCTGCAGTTAATCCCTTGTGGTCAAGGGACAGAATTACTGTGTCACACTCGCCTGCAAGGAGCAGTTCTAGATCCACCCCCAAGGACTGGGGCTCCAAAGAGTCAATTTTAGAAAATACAAAAAAACCCGCTACGTTTTACTTGAGGATACGCGTGAGGATATTTCTTCTAGGACTGAAAAAGTCTTGACGTCTTTTGTTGATTTACCAAAAATTATAATGCAACTCAAGATTTATGAAGAATAATTTTCCACTGTAAAAACTCACTCAGTACATTAGGGATACTGTTAACAGGGGAAGACAGGATTATGCTGTTCTACACTGTGCAAGGACAGAGCAGGTGATGAGAAAGTGTCCAAAGCCGTATTAGCACAAGGCTTATTGCTTTCCCAGAGGAATTTGATGGTTGACCTGGTTCTGAAAGGAACAAGACCTCTGAGGCCCTTTACACAGGACACAAGCTCTAGATGCTTTATACATCCTGAATTATAGAACACACAGAACTGAGCAAGATCACGTCCCTCACAGGCAGATGAGCTTATCACTAAATAATCCTATGCAAGAATCTGGCAGGGCAAACAGGTTGTATTAAATAGCCATTTAAGATTTGGCATTCACCAACAAAACAACAACAACAACAACAACAATAATAATAATAATAATAATAATAATAATAATAATAATAATAAAAATAAAAATAAAAATAAAAAAAATAGGCCTTAAGAAGGATTTAATGCTTTCTAGCTTATCTTTCCTGCTTAGCGTACAGCATGTATTAATGATGTTAAATATCCAACCAATAGTGTACAAAGCATAATACAACTGTGTATGTCTTGAATTTGTTAAATTCTTCTTAGCAGTGTAACAGTTAATTTAGTAAAGAAAATTTTCACCGCTTTTGAGAATATTAAAATTTTGAGCTGAGACCATGTCTATCAAATTATATCCCAGAGATTCTCTTCCAAAAATGTATGATTTCTCCCAAAATAAAGAACTTACAATAAACCAACTTATTACCTTCACTGTAATTTTACTTCCAGCACAAGCCATAACAATTCACCCACCTTTACAAATTACTTTGAGACCAATTGGTGAAGCGCGTTATGAATATTTCAGATATTTGTGTAGAGTGCCAATAACATCTCGGTACAGCACCTCCAAATGCTGAGCACATAGCACACGATTTGACTGAAGAACTATTTTAGAACTATTTTACTGATTTTCAGAAAATCTTATTTATTCTACTTCTTACATCCTTCCACTGGTAAAGCCAGCCATGGTACAATGAGTTCAACTGTATGGGGTACAGAGGCAGAGAAAAACTTTAACTCGTATTTTATAACTTTCAAAAATTACCTGTCATCAGTTATCTATCATAACAATGTTACAATTACAAAGTAAAATAGGATAATGTTTACTGGAGCTAAGAACAAGTTCTGTGCTTTCATCTGAAAAGCGTCTATTATTGCCTTCCTTCAAAATGCTGCTGGATGTGCTGAAATGTAGAATAGATATTTTCTTCCTTAAATGCAAAATAACAACCTAAACAAATTCATTTGTCTGAATGGAGAGGAGGGGAAGGGATTAGAGCAGAAATCATGACATAACCAACTTTCTTGAATTTAACTGAAGTTTCTGTGGAAAAAGCAGGTTCATACAATTTTTGCTGCTACACCGCTTAGCTTTCTTGTATATCAACTAATATTTTTTTTTCAAGAATCCATGAGAAAAGATCAAAATCAGACTAAATTCTAAGTAACCAAATACTGCCAGTGTCTCCAGTTCTGCTATTACATAGTTCCAGGATGTAACATAGAACAATGGTAACTCATTTGCAATTTACTTCACTGTGCATGGTGTAGACACAGATTAGAAGATGACATAATGGATAAAGCACTGGCCTTCCACCCTTGGGATTGTGTCCAGCCTGCCGTCCTATCAGATAATGGGTTTGGCAATCTCCACAACTCTCTTTTGGACACTAATCCCCACTACAGAATCTCTGTAATTCATCATATAATTTAATACACCTGGCAGCCTCACCGCCGGTTCATTCTTTTGTTACGTAATGGCCCAAAGTGAAGTCAAGGGTGGTTAATGCTCTGACAACCGGCTATTATCTCCCATAACAGCTGATTTTGAGGGGATTATTGCAGTCATAAACCATTGTATAAAAATTGGCAACTGGGAAAGTGGCATAACAAAATAAGGTGATATTTATAAGTTTTATCACTGATTTTCTACCAGTCTGTAATGGAGTTTCTAGTATCCAAAAAATGCTGGAGAGGAAACTTGACATTAAAGATACAGATCACAAGCCAAGAATATGAGGTCTGAACAAGCTTATATAGCCCCCCCCAAAAGTTTGACTATTTTGATATTACAGACACCCCCCCCCCCCCCCGTCCAATACACAGTACATTTCTTCTTTATTTTGTCTCAGTTATCAGTTCACCTCTTTCCTTTATCAGTATTCTTTCCTTTTCACTTTGAAGTATTTCACCACCGTTATTACTCCAGTTTTAGATCCACAGCCTTGTTCACACATGAACGAGGGAATTCATTGCTATCAGGACAAATTGCTGAGGATATAAGCGAACCTTCAGGCAAGACAAAGGGGAGCTGTGCTCAGTTTATGGGATAAGAAAACAGCACACAAACTGTGGAGAAGGTTAGGAGGAAGATGAGCAGTTGAGACGCCAGTCTAAACGGCGATGGCATTAACACAAGGAGCAAACAGACAATAGTATCAAGGTACTCACAGTCAAAAAAATCAGCCTGCACAATTCTCACAGGAAATTCACCACCTAAAATCTAACAGAATGTAATTGTTGTCAAAGCGCTAAATTCTGTTACCAAAGGGAAAATTATTTGGTAGAAAGCAGACTGCAGAAAGATAATTGAAAAATTATCAAATGGAAAGTCCTTCTGGGCTCTCCTGTAGGTCCACCCAGCTACGTCTGAGCAATGACATTTTATATAGGATAGGACAGTAGCATTAGTTGGATATTATATATTTAATCAACAAAATTGTGTCATAGAGTAAACTTTGCAGAACAACAAAACAGAAAAAAGTGTAAACTGCAGCCATTCCTGCTCTGAGCGAGAGGAGATACTAAAAATGTCCGGTTGAATAAAATATTATCTGTTTCATAGAAGCTTTACATAGTTGCGTTGAAGTGAGCTTCTGTATTTCATGACTCGGAATATTGCCTACCTGTCTTTTTTCTTGCAGGCTTAAGTTCAGCAAGTTTTCCTTTACTACAAGGAGATGTAAATCCCTGCCTGTGCTTTGAACCAACTAATTTAGGAAGAAGTCAATGCGGCGCTGTGCTCATCGGTGTAAGCCTATGTTTGGTTCTGTAAAACTGAATTTTATGTTAAGTTTTATACCAACTACAGGGGCAAAAGGTTCAAGTTCTAAAACTCTAGAAAGAGCTTTATAATGTAGCACAGAAAACTGTAGTGAGGTCTACTCACAGAATGCGAAGGATTTTGCAAATTACAAGCAACATAGAATAAAACAAAGACTTTACTTACAACAAGAGGAAAATAGTTTGCACATGGAACTTTAAGATTGCCTTAGAAATTCATTGACACCAAAAATCAGTCAAAGCAAAAGTGCAAACGCAGATATGGCTCTGATGGAAGAGCAGACCCACTGTCTGGCAAACTCTGGTAGGAATATGTGTTTCTTGTTGGACTTCCTGTGAGCAGAAGCATTACAATTTGTTGAAGAAAATCTTTCTGTAAATGCTAAGTTAGTGGATAGAAAAATGAATGAGATTTTACATGAAAACTGTCTGCTATGCTGAAAAATATTTAATTCTTCAGACACTATGTATATACATCATGAATTGTTTGAACCATCAAAGTGTTGCAGCAAGGATATTAAATAGACCTCATATTCCTTTATCTTGACATTTCAACCAACTGAAGGCAATTGCTGCTTGGACTGTCATAGCACATAAGTCAGCACTAAAATTACTAAACAGCCTTTAAATTTATCTTTTATTAAAAATTAAATTTAGCTCTGCTTTATCATTTTTGTAGCCCTACAGCATCCATGTGTTCTCACAGAAGTCAAGTCAAACTAAATATTTAATACACTTTTCTAATTAGCTACAAACTATTACCTGATTTAAGTCTGTAAATGAATGTGAAAAGACTCTGGAGGCCTAACGTTAACCTTCATCCACTCCAGTTATAGGAGAGAAATTACAGGCTCTAATTAGACTCTTTAAACTGCAAAGAAATAGAATTTTCATAACCAGCTTATTAAAAAACGAAGGCCCCCTTGGGACAGGGCAAATTGCTTCTACCCTGATCCGCATATCCTTGTACAACACCGTACAGAAGACTCATGTTGTCTGACTTACACAGCTCATATTTCTCCCAAATTAATGAGCACTCAAATTATTCCAGCTGCCCCCTTGGCACAGGGAAAAATTGAAAATCCAAGTGACGTGTATAACCCAGCTGCTAAATAAAATGTGCTTAAGGGGACACAGCTGTTGAGGTGCCTATTTACATTAAAATAAGTCCATGGATATGGAACAAATGCCTAAAGACAGCAAACAGTGCATAACACTTTGTTTAACCCTTTCATTAAACCAGGTCACAAAAATTTGCAGCATCATTTATAGGATAGACGTAAAGGCATGGCCTTTTCACCTTACAATTTATATCTCCTAATTTGTCTAATCTTGGAAAATTGTGTGTAGTGTGATAATAAGCATAATCTTTGAGGCAACAGAACTTCAGAAAATGATACTCGCAGAAGAGTCACACAGACTTGCAGAGTCAAAAGGAGACTATTACATTTTTGTGCCTTAAACTACACAGGCTGCCAAATCATTTCCATGTGAAATTGAGGATACCAGATATTATCTATAAAATGCTAAATAGTATAGGAATTTTGTTCTGTAAGAGTTAACCATCTTCTAAACTAATTCATGATGCTGTGATTCATAGACCACGTTTTTTGAATGTTTTATAAAACACGATTCGAATCCAACTGACTTGAAAATGACTATGCCGGTTGCGGAGCCATTGAAATAATAGGGGCCAAAACAATGTTTCTCTTTACTGATCAGGAATACTTGGCCAAAGGACACCTTGGATCTAGCACCAAAATCCAGTTTCACATTCTCACAGTTGAAAACTTTTGCTTTATATAGTCCAAGTGTACATAGAGTTCAAGTAGTCAATGGTTTATTATTTTAGCCTTTACC
Organism: Neomorphus geoffroyi; assembly: GCA_033558235.1. Classification (NCBI taxonomy): domain Eukaryota; kingdom Metazoa; phylum Chordata; class Aves; order Cuculiformes; family Neomorphidae; genus Neomorphus; species Neomorphus geoffroyi. The sequence goes on from JAUMJM010000050.1 coordinate 10,011,229, forward strand.
AGAAAGTTTAACTTGAGCAGTCATTATGACACAAGTATTTTTATCTATAGGATTAGGGGCTGAGGTCATCTTTGGAAAAGAATGGTGCATAAATAACAAGTGTTTAAATCAATAAAGCCAGATAAAATTTCCCATAGGGTATCCAAGGAACCAGTCAAATGAATCTTTAAACCACTAGTGAATAGGTATTGAAGACCTGTGGGCAGCAAAGGAAGCACCAAGGACAAGGAAAGGGAAATATATTTTTAAATATTTTTAAATCTTATTTTCAAACTGAGAAAAAAGAAAAAAACCTGGAAAATAATTTCTATGGGTTTTTTTCCTACCCACAAAGACACCTGCAAAAGAGATTAAACAAGCAATTCACAAGCAAATACAAAGAAAGAGCCAACATCAACCTAAGATCCATCCTGTCACACCAATCTGATTTCCTTTAACGACAAATATCTCCCGTACTACGTCGGAGTACAGAGGAGGAGGAGAAGTATATCTTGGCTGAATTCTGTGAGCATTTGTAAGTGAAGTACGGTCACCCAGGCCAATCCTGGACTCACAGGCAGCACACCAGGCGTGACAGCTTCCAGTTGAGACTGACAGAAAAAGAAGGCACAGTATGTGATCTGCTCAGTGATGTTTTCTACCTCTAAGGACTACTTGCCCGCTGAAATGAACATACGGTGAATGCACTTTTCAGACAGCTGTGCTCTCAAAGTATACTTATTATTGTCATATTAGGAAGAGAATTTAGTGGAGGAGGGAATGATCTGGCCTGGATCGAGTGCAATTTAATAATTTGATTCAGGATGTAGATGACTGACTAAAGAAAACACTTAAAATCTTGTCAAATGACATGGAGCTGGAAGTAATTCCAAGCACTTTGGAATACAGAATTGGAATTCAAAATAGTATTTTTGAGCAAGAGAAACAGTCTGAAATGATCTGGATTAAATGAATTTCAAATAAGTACATAATTAGGAGGAAAAGTTTTAAAGAATTGACAGAAAATGAGGAAAATGGTAACAGCGCACTAGAAAAAGATCTAGATTCTAGAAACACAAATCCATTGTGTGTCAACGATGACAAACTGATATAAAAGCAAATATCAAACACTTGGTGCATGTGGCTGAAAGAAATGGCTTGACATGAATGCAAGATAAAGGAGATGGTTATTCAACTCTACCTGTGAAAAAGAAAAATGTAAAAAAGCTTTAGCTAGATCCTGCTCACTTTTGGGCCTATGACTGTGATAAAGGAGGAACCCTGTGTGTCCACAAGAATTTGTTTTACTTCTCATTAGCTATCCTAGCTAATTGCATACTCACCGCATATTACAGTGTCATCCAACAGTAGGGCACCTTTCAGGTATGCCTACATACATTGTAACATAACAGTCACCCTAGCTAATTAAATACTAAATATAAAAAACTAGGTTTGCTTCATCATAATTGTGAATTCTTTTCTTGACTGGCTCCTGAACAAGTCATTTAATAATTTTACCTGGTTGACTCCAGGTACTGTGGTTACTGAGCTAGATATAGGTGTCTTCCTACTAACCTATTTATAATGTTGAGAATGCATCAGGGCTTTTTACCTGTCAGTCTGAATTCATGCATCTCACAACACCTAAATATCAACAACAGCAGTTAAGGTGTTTGGAAAACTATTTTGACTATTTTAAACCCGGCACTAGAAAGAATGAAGGGTGAGGAACATATCCTCTTTGGACACAAAATACCAAAAGCAGCTTAGGGAAGAGGTCCCTCCTCTGAGTTCAGAATTAGTAAGCTTTTCTGTTTTAATGTGACTCACAAGCCAGCCTCTAATTTCTGTAGTTAATTATAAAACATGCTCTGTTGGCTCTCTCTGTTTTCACTGCTGGTTTTGCATTGTCCAAACCATATAAAAGTATGCAGTGATGTCACCGTATGTATCAGGGACAAGAAAAACAGATGAATACTCTATAAACACTCTTCGCTCTTAGAACATGTAGCCTAAACAAAGGGCTTCCTCCTCCTTTTAGAGAAACATGGGAAGAATGAGAAATGGGAAACAAAATCAGGACACTGAGCATCAGCATGCTTACATTGGACTTACATTTGACATGAAGAAATACTGGAATGTTAAGTTAGTGGTGAAAAATGGGGAAATCCAAAGTTAAGAGATAAAAATAATTTATTTTGCTGAAGGAGTTTTGAGCAACTGATTTCTTAAAAAACTTCCTGACACTCAACATCACTGTACGCATTTTGCCTTGTGGCAATCCTTTTCAGAAAATAATTGAATCTATTCAAAGAGGGTCTTTACTGCCTTCATCGCTATGCCAATCACAAGATGTAAAATCAGATCAACAATTTAGAATTTTAGGACATTTTTAACATGTACCATTGTTTTAAGTATCTAAATAAACCCCTAAACTTTCGGTAACTTTTTAATACAATTGCTTGATGCTGTCTTTGGGGCCCTAACACAATTAAAAAATGTTTTACCCATGAGTAGAATAATAATGGCCTGCATGAAGAAAATATATCCAGGAAATGACTGTCCCTTCAGCACATAACAATACCCACTACACATGAGCAGTAATAAATTTATCTATGAGGGGTGGTTTCATAACCCAGGTAGATCAAAAGAGAGACTGAATTCAGGTGTGTGTTTCGAAGAGAGATCAGATGCAGAGGGGACGTGGCAATACATCGCAGGAAACAGCATCTTCCTCACCGGAGTGCAGAAGTAAAATATTACAATTCTCAGGAAATCTTGAATTGCCAAGTATGCCGATTTAACTTCTACATTGCAGGGCTATGCAATGCATCAACTAATGATGGAGAAGATACTACTGAATTTGAAATAAGCTTTCAACACCTATAATGAAAACCCAGGCATATCACATCTTGCACTATTTCTTTAATTAAGTAAATTTCAGCTGATCATTACAGATAAGCCAGAACAAACCAACTACAACTCTGTTGTCTCCAGAGAAATCACGAGTGCCTTTTTGGAGAGACAGCTGTCTGTAGATCACAAATTTGTCCCTAGGATCAATTATCTGACCTAAGCACAAAATAAGTTCTTAATGTTCAGTATCACTGCGACCACATAGAAAGAATACTTTAGAAATGAGGTTAAATATACAGAAATTGAACAGAAAAAGAATAGGCTATTGGAGCAGGGAAGTAAATACAAAATAACAAAGTTAATGTCAAAAAGCTAAAGTTAAAGGGTCAAATAAAAGACAAGAGAAGCAAGAATTAAAAAGCTGGAAGAAATAAAGGGCAGAGTTTGCTCAGCAGAGAAAAATGAGTTTTTCAGAAAAAAGGCAGTTTAATAAACTAATAAATTGCACTGAAAACTAGACATTGAGGGTTCTTAGTGTCATGAAACAGAATAAACACCCGTAATGCAATGTCAGGCAACACAGGGAAAAAGTGCCCAACTGAGACACAAAAGGAATGTAGTAATAATAAGAAACATCAGGAAGTCAAGATACAATCCTAGCATAATATCTGATGATCTAGTAAAGGGAAATATATGACTGTATATAAAATGAGAACAAGAAAACAACAGAAAACACAAAAATACAAAAGAGAGAAAAGAACACATGCACATGCAAGTTCTCCCTGTAAAGAACGTGCTTCAGGAATGGGAAATCTAATGTGCAACAAATTAAGATAGAGATTTTATTCAACCTTTAAATGAGACAGCAGAAAAAAAATAGGTTATTCAATCAAATGTAGAAGTAGGTTAATTAAGCCAGACAACATCTGACACATGGAATGAGTTCCCTGCCCAGCTGAGCCTGAGGGCCCAGCAGTCCCACGGGCCCTGCAGTAGGGACAGCTGTCGCAGAGGAAGGGTACAGACCCAGCACCGATCCGTCACTCTGACTGAGGAAAGCAAGAACTGCAGGTGGGTGCCAGAGGAAAAGGAATGGCCAGCTGGGGGCAATGAAACTCCAGGAATCCTGGCCGATGCCACAGAGCAAGAAAACTGAAATTACTTGTCTATATGTCCATCATCTCCTTCGTACTGTTGTGTCCAACTCCCGAAACCCTTTGGGTCAGCCACTGCCTTCCCCTCCACAGGAAAAAACATTTGGTGTCTGTACTATTTCCTCTCATCATCACGTACAGCATTTAAGGACTGCTAAATTTAAACACTGATCTGAAATAAATATGTGTGAACTGAAACACATCTGTTCCTGGGTAAATCCATGAGTGGACACTTAATTCAGAGTACAAATGCTGATTTCTTACCAGTTTAATCTGTTTGGTAGAAATGAGGATAAGAATAGCTACACGTGGAGTTCAGAAATACTCATTTAAATTCTTAATAGGCATTTCTCAGTATTGCCATGCACAGGCTGTAAAATGTTGTGTTCTCTGTGCTACATAGATATGAAATATAGTTGTATAAACCCACGTATGTCCACCAGAAGAAAGAAAAGGGGAAGGAAGTTGAGGCTCTGGACAGAAAAAACATTTATTTTTTAGTCTTTCCCTTCATAACCTTTAGTGTGACATCAGCCATATTGTTGAAGTGAAGCACACAATTACATTACTATTAGAGTCACTAAAATTAGAATTTCCTTTCCGTGATTTTTCTAGAAAATATTTACTCAAAGGAAAAGAAAAAGTTTTACTTGACGATTATCTACTTTAATAAAACTTTGTATTTATTTAAAGTAAGTACGAGTTCCACCATGCTGAAATCCAATAAATGAGATGCAGATACAGTGTTTTTCTGAATCATAATACACCTAACTCTAGTTCAGAAATCTCACAGAATAATAAACACAGCTATCAAATAACAGTGCTTTCATTTGAAGCAAACAGCACATAGACTCTATCATCTCTCAGTTTATAGCTGTCAAATTTGACACATCGGCTTTCATTCTCAGATCAACCCAATGGCCCTACAGATGCCATTTAGAATAGACATGAACCACCCTTCCTATTCAAGCAACACATACAGCAAATACAAATCTACACACCAATCTGCAAGCACGTGCCGTAAACTCTTTCCTGGAAAGCTATTTATGAGCTTTTACTCCCAAATGCCTTCTCCTACAGCATTCCTGCTCCTGTCTCTGAAGTTCGTATTTCGATATTTGGTGTGTCAAACACAACAACTAGCCAGGGAATTGCAATAATTTAGTTCAGATGTCATCCTTTCTATGATCAATCTTTTCTCAGTATCAGGTTGTGACAACCTATTGCACACAGAAATGTTATCTTGAGTCAGTTCAGAAATACAATAGTCAAATAACGTAGAGTATAATTTTTGCATCAACTTAAAGATGAAGGTTCAATCTATCAATCCCAAGTAATTTGAACAATGTCTATTTGAGGGTCTCATCTGGATTACTTGTAAAATATTGAAGCTGCCTTGTCCTTAATTTAAAAGAGGATGGCATTAGAGCATTTTCCATTAGAATCTCTTCATTTGGGAATAGGTTCCACCATCTGCCTGAAATTGTCCAGAATCAATGACCTTCACAAACAAAAAGTTTAACAGCTGATATTTACTCCAGGTTTTACTACTGATTAAACTATCAAAATATGAGAATTGCTTATCTGTAAAGGCTAGAGAAGATAATGGTAGCTACTCTTGGTTTTCCCTTTGCCAATGTCTTGTCTCTTTCTTTCTTATTGAAGCCATTTTTAACCTTTAATTTCATTTAGGAGTTTGGGAATTAGAAAGGTAAAATAGTAGTTCTAGTTAAGATTACAGCTCAAACATGACATTTTGCCAAGGTTTATTTATTATATTAAAAGGATTCAAAATCTATTTGAATAAATCAAACTTAAACTGTGTCTGATCTGAAACTGAAAGAAAAGGTACATCACCACATCTCTTTACAGTCTATAATTAGCAGGGGAGGAGAATGAATTTTAAATGCTCAACCAATTCAAAAGCTACATGGTTGAAAAGAAATGAATTGCTGAAGACCTAGGAGAGTCTGTTTCAATGTTGATTCCCCAGCAAGAACTCACTGGGTGGATAAAACTTCAGAATTTCTTATGATTAAAATGTTTAGGTTATGTCTTAACTTACAAACATGCATTTTAAAGCATCCTGTCCTAAAAGATTGAATTGATCTGTCCCCTGTTCAAACAGCAGTCCCCACTTTCTTGCATACTTTGGCAAAGGTTGGGGGTGCTAAAACTGTACAGTTCACACTCCTCTCCTCAATCAACACATAACCTATTATAAACATCTGAAAGTCCAGCCTGGCAGGTATCCCAAAGGCTCCAATCAAAGAGATTTTGTTCAAGTTTATCCATTCAGTGTCAGGTTTATTTTTGTGGGGGTTTTCTGGTCATTTTTGTCTTCTACAGCTGTAGAGACCCCAGATTCAAGCAGTCCACTAACCTAAACTTTACAGTCAACTATTTATGAATTTCCATATTACATTAAATCTTGTATGCAAGCTTTTGCTACACTAAAATAGACTCCATGTACCATTTAATTTACAATAGGACAGACCCTACAGGTATTTCCCATTCAAGTGGCGTACAAATCAGTTAAATAGAAGGAACTTATGCAGACAGAACTGCAAAAAAAGTGTGGAAATTTGATGGGTTTATTCATCCCTCCATTTAAAAAAAATAAGATACGTGAAAGTTCTGTGGGTCCAAGCAGACTAACAGTTGGTCTTAAAGCAAGGCAGAAATAGAATTCAGAACATCTCATTTTCGAGCTATTATCTGCTTTTTATCTCTTCAAACATACTGTGTTTCAAGCCTAAAGCAAATTTTACTCATACAATGTTTGCAAATAGAGTTTCACATGCAAAAATAAAGGCTACATTTGGGTCAAGCCAGGGAGCAGAACACATACAAGCAAAAAGTGAGAAAAGTTCCTCAACACAATCTCAACTTTACAAGGCAGATCACAGTAATCATGTGTCACAGGGGAACTTTAATGAAAATTCTCTCTAAAAATCTAGAGGTTGTGGTTCCTGGCTCCTCAATAATATTTGTGAAACTAGGTAGATAAATCTCTACAGAATCTTTTGCAGCAAACAGAGATTATTAAAACACAAAGTTGGGAAACTTTCTGAAAAGTAGAAACTCATTTTCTGGTTAGCAACTACATATCTCATGTCAAATAATTACTACAAATAACAACCAACAGCACTGCTTGCTTTGGCCTGAGGCCGTGCACAGATACAGGCAAATCCTTCATTTTATCTTCTAGAATCTTTCCACCGTCTACCAATACACTATATGAACCCAAATTCACCACCTAGTCTTCCTATCTGATCATCTAGGAAGTTTTTCAGGCACAGACTAAGGACATTGATCGTTTGCAGCAAAAATTTGGGGTATCCCATTAACTTTTACTGCCCAATGAGTGTTTTCTATCACTCCCTGCCTGAATTGACAATTATCGTCTGTTCTCATGGTCACATTGTGTAGGCAGAAAAGGTTATGGGGTGTCTCATGGACTCTAATACAGATATGGTACTAGCACTACACTATCAAAATGCTGGTGAAGAATGGGCTAATGAGAAATTCTCAGTCTCCTGACATACAACACTTTGTCCAAAATGTTCATTAATGTCACAATATTATTTTCAAAAATCTATTTAATTTGGAAGTTTCAAATGGAGTCACCAGTCACTATCCCTCCAATCATGAATACGTGATGCCAGATTTGATTCCGAGGCATTCTGAGCTAAACTAAGATTTAGGTAGTTCACAAGGGTAGGAAGGTTATAAAGGCATCAGGTCTTTGGGAGATATGTTCACAGAAATGGTCAACTCAAATACAAGAATACAGACAAGGTCACAAATTAAAATGGTTTTCACAGAAGGATCTCTCAGTATATTCCTAGCACATAAAGCCAACCACATAGTTAAGCCTTTTCAGTATCACAGCTACACCTGGACGGAAAGCAAAGTCAAAAGATGAGAGAAAAAGAAAGTTGGAACTACAGCAACTGCACTCGGTTTTGCATTTAATACATGCTTCATGGTGGTTGTTAATAATCATGAGTAATTAATGAACAGTAATTGCATTTCTCTCCAAATTACTTGTTAATTAATAGAATTTACAGTGGACATTAATACCTGTACATCGCGTAATCTTCCACTGACTGCAGCTAGGAAGTAGTATCTTTTAAGATAAATCTTCACCTCATTTTGGATTAGTGGACCATAATTTTTTAATAACATCTGCTGTAAAGAGTCCTTACTAATACATTTCTGAATAATGCCTTTAAAGCAAAATACATGTAAATATTTAGTAACTACTTAAGTACGATCAGTAATTAATACAAAAAAGGGGATTTTACAGACCAAATATGTAAAATTCACACGAAATATAAGGAGTCACCAACTATTTGTACTTTTTTTTCTGATAGCTCTAGAGAGGAAAGATATTCAAGTAAGCAATAAAAAAAATAATAATAATGATTTGGAGATAGCAAAAAGGCTTAGTATCTACCAGCATGAACTCAATCCCCAAATGTCAAAATGAGCTGCCTTTTTAAGGCTAGAACTCCTTTCAATACTTTGCAAATCCCCTTCACAATCCCCTTCACTTCTTCCTCCCACATACACAATGTGACAAAATATCGTTTTTTCCATAGACAGCACTTACCTGATGCCCAATTTACAAATTAAAGAATTAGCAAAACTACACTGTATCGAAACACAAGAACATTTATTTTGTAAAATCTCCTGATGTGATTTTTATTCTCACACAAATCTTCTGTAGTTAAAGCTTTTAGACAGAGAGGCTCCTGTTCATTTATTTTAGAGAGCCACTAGAAAAAGGCAGTTGCCTCATTCATGAACAAAGTTCTTCTAGGATAAAGCCTCCCATCAGTGACTGCTAAGGACTAAACCAGGCAATTCCTTCTGCCCTCCTACTCCTTCAAAGTGCCAAATATATGATGCAAAGCTTGAGCTCTACATTACTAGTACAGGAGTGAAAAATGTTTGAATTTGTTATACACAGTTTGGGGTATTTGTTTTTCCCCTGTCCTATATGTTATTCTCATTCATTATCAAGGGAGCAATGACTCCTGTAATTTTTTCACCTATTGTGATAGTGTCACTACCATACACCACATATACACTTTCTAGATTACAGACATTTTCAAAGGTTTTCTCCACCAAAAAAAAATAAAAAAAGAAATAAACTGTCCAATGGGGCAGCAGACCATAAAATCCCAATCTGGACTATATGCAGTTTTCTAAATGATGACAGAAAAACAGAAGCTGGAAATTATATGGTGCAATATCAGAGCAGTTACAGGAGCTAGTGGAAACTAGCCAATCAATATCTTGACAGTCGGTGTGCTCAAGGCTGCTCAGGGAGCACAATGTGCTGACTAGAAAGCAGTAAAAGGTGTTCCTTCATTGATCAGACGCGTGACAGTCTCTTCTCAAGTCTTGCTTGTTAGAGTTTTCACTGTTCTCTGACATCAGCTCCAATTGGACTGAAGCAATGCATAGGAATGGACTGAAAATCAGTTAGAGACAACGGGCTGTGGCAGAGAAAACCAAGCCTAAGTTTAAATCAGTGTCACGCTGCACGCAAAAGCGATGAGATATGCCTGCTCTGCTGTCCCACAGTACTGTAATAAACATATAAAATACATAAACCCTTAAAACTTAAAAATAAATCAAGCTTTAGAGAATATTCAAAATTGTGAAAAGGCTTTGGGCTCAATCAGATTTACAGTTGTAACTACTTCATGTGTTTTTAACAGAAGTAAACAGAAAATCACGTGCCCGCCTGCATATACTTACTAAAGGTACCTTCGTCTAAAGTAAAAAATCAATCTAACAATCAAGAAAAGCAGAAAAACTTTCCCAGCGCATATTTATGCTTCAGGCAGAGTAGAAGGATTTGCACATTAACAGCAATACTCGAGTACTTTTTAATCTAGCAAGGCCAGTGCACAGTAACAGCAAAAGCACTGGTAGAAGCACGAATGCAGCCCAGCTGCGTGTGCCCCCCCCCCCAGACTCCCCAAGGGATTTGTACCACCCCATTTAGCTCAGGTCTTCAGCACCTGCTGCAACACACACACTGCTCCCCCGGGGAAAGGCGGCTGTCAACCTGCCTTTCTATGCCTGTCTACAGCGTCACCGTTGCTTGCGTCCTCACAAAGCCCCACAAATTCACTCCTTAACGTCAAAAATGTGACAGCAACACAAGGACTTTCAGTGGCATCACTGCCACAAAACGGGAGCAACCGATAAAAGTTAAAGCCCTGCCTCGTGGCTGCACCGCGCGGCATCATGTGCTCTCAGGGGTCAGGTGAGAGCTTGCTCAGGTAGGACAGCTCTTGCTTAAGCAAGACTCCTCCATAACCACAGCTGTTACAAGGGAGTGGAATACCTCATGGTTATTCTCTCTGCGCTTTATTTTTATTGTAGCCATCACAGCAACAACGTTGTGCACATTTATGCTTAATCACTTCATACTTAAGAGAGGTTGCCAGTCTTAATGGGGTTCCCATTAGGCTGCAGGGTTGAGTGAACTATGAGACTGAAACCACGTAGTTACAAGAACTTACTTATAAGTAATATGTTTACTTTAACAGCTGTATTGTCTTCTGGACAGTTTTCTATAACTACAATTGTAATCACGTTGTGTATTATTGTTGTATAGTCATTGCAAATGAAATGTGATCCTGGCTGTAATAGCTGTTTGTGAATTTTGAACAGATTATTCTACCTCTCTGCAATGCATTTTCAAAATCCATAAACCAGGAATAATAAAGTAATTTGAGGACTTTGAATACAAAGCATTCCATAAAAGTGAACTGTTGTTCATTAGTATATCATCTGGTCAACTATGAAAATTTCAAAAGCAATAAAAACAATTAGAGGAAGTTTTAGAACATTTAGATGATGTATTTTAGATGAAGTTTATCATAAAAGCCTAGAGTGAATAATGTTTCTAATAACAACATATAATATGCACAAAACTTCACTTGTACTCAGAACACGATTTTAATTGATTCATTCCAGTGCTCTTTTAAAAAAGACGATTTTCTATGTGACATTCCAAACCAAAGGATCTTGTATTAGTTTTAATTTTGACATCTCTATTAAAATTTGAAGCATTTGACTGTTACCATTGATACGCCTCTTAAAATATGTTTCTCTTTTAATGAATGTGTACATATCAAACAGACAAAATCAGAAACATGACAAAGGATGAGGAGCCAAATAAAACATGTGTTGATCCTGAATATATTTGTAACATTATGAACTAAGGAAGAACAAATACAAGTTGAAAAATTCTTTGACAGCGAGGGATGTTCCAGCTGTTGTACAGAAAAGCGGTTGTACACATCCAGAGGCAATGAGAAGCATGTCTCTACAACTTTGAGCACCTCCCTCATGAATCTAAACAAATTTAGAGTAATATGGAAAGAGCTCCAACCTGAAACTTCAAACCAGGATGCTGACAAGGATGTGGTGATTTTGGCTTGTTGTAAACTTTGTACCCTTTTGCTGTATATGACAGTAAAACAAAAGTTACTGCAAGAATTAAAAACATTTTAGTCTAGGAAAAACACAAAGGTGTCAGAGAACCAAACTGATTTTTATTATTGGAACACTACATCTGCACTAGTGTAGAAAGATCTCTCTCAATTTCTCTTCAGTAAACATTATCTGTCAACTACCTCATCTTTTCCCCTTTTAATTCTGAATAATAGGGACTTCCTGTAGCTAACAAGTTTTCTTTTCTGTAACAATGTTTCTGCTGAGAAGATGGATTAGATTCTTTAATTTAAGAATTTTCTGACAAGTTTAAATTTTGTTCAGAACCCAGAGGGAGGATGGCGAACATTATCACACTGAACATCAGATTCTTCCAAGCAGAATTCTCAGCATATTACTAGAAGTGTCTGGGATCCTTAACCAACTTTTTACCAGCAAATATGGCAAAAGAAGTGAGTTCAAAGAATACAAAACAGATACAAAGAGAATAGAATTCAGGAGAATGTAAGATAGCTGTTCCCGTCCGTATCTTCAAAGGCAAGCTGAATTGTGAAGTGCAGGATTTTTCTCTACACTACGATGCTTTTGCAAAAGGAATAGAAATGTACTGCTGTCAATTAATATGTTATTTTTTAAAAAGTTCTAAACTATGCAGAAATTTAAAGTTGCAGAAACTCAAACCGTTTGCAGTTAGAAATATGACCATGTCTTAATCCTATGGTATGAAAGATTTTTTTTTTTTCATTTAACTTACAAGGTAAAGATGCAAAAGTGTTAAGATTTCCCACTCAGAATCAAGAATGACTTTTTAAACAGACATTGTGACTCTCAAAATGAATATCCACTCTGTAAAACTCCTGGGAGCTTTTGAAAAAGCCACTAAATACACATTAGAGGACTAATTAGTCCCTGTACAGAGCTGTGAACACGTTAAGCATTCGTAATTCCTAAGGACTGTATTCTCTGCACAAGCACAACTGTTGTGCATAGTACTGCTAGGGAGCTAACCAGCCCAGGTAGGGTAGCCCACGGTTCCAAGAGGTCAATGAGGAATACTTTTGTTACTGTCATTCTTTTCTGATGCACCAGAGGGAAGTGAGCTTAATTTGGAAAAAGGAAGAGGGGTAAGTCAACGCTTTCGGCTTCCGATACCTAAATGGATACCGAAGTGCCTCAACCATGGTAATAATCTGGTTGAAATTTAAAGTAGTAAGATGCAGCTGTTGACAACTCCATTAGATTACAGTGATATCAAAAAGGCTTCTTGTACAGCTTGGAGTGAAGCTTCATCCACTCAACAGAAAAATACACAAAAATGTTATTAATAATTTCCCTCCAAGACTTTTCCTTGCGCATCAGGAACACTCTTTATGGTTAAGTCTGTGCTTTACGTTCAAAAGCAAAGCACTTGCCAAGCACAACAGAAATCAGTTCAAAATGTAAGATAAAACTACACACTGAGAACCAGCAACCTGTCATCTAAATTCCTGGACTTGCAGATGGGCTGCATAGCAGTGCTCTTACAGAAATGTGCTCAACAGCCATGCTCAAGATTCTCACGCTGCACAGTGGCACTTGAGCATGCTGACATCTACGAGTCTGTGACCACTTCTGAATGAATCCTGAGTTCCAAAAATGGAGGAAAATGAAAAGAGTTTGAGGGCTTCCCTATTTAGGCAATTCTTCATAAACTCTTATGTGAAGGGATCTAGTATAACTATGCTGCTATATTCATGTGTATTGTTTCACAGCCAGTGCACTATGTTTGAAACCACTGGCACTGCTTCCTACTCTATTTTGGTTTATGACAGCAGCTAGTCCTAGTGTTGAATTAAATAGCTTTTTCTCACAGAGGACATAATCCAAAAGAAACTGAAGCCAAATCACTGATTTATAACAAAAGCTGACTAAAGTGCAAGACTTTGTGTGTGTAAAACTTTCCTCAACTTGTATACTATGAGAGGGTTCCACTTAAAAAGAGAAGCACCGACAGAAAGCTTTAAGAGGCTTGCTCTCTGCAAAGTTCAATGACTTTACAAATGCTCACCTGAGCTAACAAGAAAAGGAGATGGCAAGTCTTCCCCTTCATTTACTATAAAGTAATCCAATAATGTTTCCAACGTATTCTGACATGGGAGGAGAAATGACAGAACCTGTACATCTGTTAAGATATTTTTATATTCTTGAGACCTGCCTTGGCTCCATAGCTGAGTATTTGCACTTCTGTCCCAAGGGACACATTACCCATTTAAAGGTCACAAAAAAGAAAGGCTAATGAAGTTTGTACACTAGCATGATGTTTTTACGTACATACTGCCTTATTTATTGCTCAGTTTTATTTTTCACTTTAGCACGCATCGCTCATTGTGATCACGAAGGTCTATAAACAAAGAGCAAACTAAAGTAATTTTTAAAAAGAAGTCTGGGTCAAAAATGTTGGCTCTGAAAAAACATGCAAGAGAACAGATGTACAAAAGCACACTTTAAACTACGCACATATAGGTAACACAAGAGTAATCGTACTTCCGTTAGTTAAAGTTAAACCAATGTTTTAATTAAATAATAGTGAATGCAGACATAGTCGTCTCCTCCAACCAATTAAAAAAAAAGCTTTGTGGGGATTACCCAATAGAAAGTCAACCATGAACATTAACATCTTAATATGTATGCAAAGTATTTTATTAATAGATTACATTTTTTAAAAGCTGTTCTAATTAGATGCAGCAGTAAGCCCTCTGATATGCAAGCAGTGCCTCTGCCTTAGTGTATTAACTTATTTTATTAATGTTGTTTAAACATACACTTTGAACTAGAGATTATGAGCACTGATTCCTCAGAAAGCTTTCTTTCAGGAATATGATTCTAGCTTGCTGTTTTGTAGCATGGTAATCGCCAAGGAAGCTTTTCTAGCTGAACACTACAGTACAGGGCATCCACCTTCTTCCTTTTTATTCCAGGTATTTCTGCAGACTGGCTCTACTGATCAGGTAACTTAGACAAGAAACCCTTCACCTGCCTGAGGTCCTATTCAGTGATAGCTCAGAGCACATGTGGCTGGTCAGAAACTGGAAATAAAGGATGTGGAAATTCGGTAAAGTAGAGCTGTAGGGTCTAAAGCTAAAATAGCAGGCTGTGCAGAGTATCTTCTACAAATAGCAAGCATAATAAACAAAACACCTACAAGTAGCTGGTGGTGGACCTGGTGATGTAAACTTGTCTTGATCACAGGTAAAGATGACTTTTTTATCCTTTACCTTTGTGATACCTCAGCATGTAAAAACAATTCTCAATACTAAGAAGCACTCTGAAGATTGTGTGGTGTGGCTTTCCTGAGCTGGGAGTCAGCTTCCATCTGCTTCCCAGATCCACTAGCATCTTCACATTGTTTCAGCCTCTGGTTACAGCCCCTTTTTATTAAACAACTCAATCAAAACTGAATCATTTTGTATTAAAAAACTAAATCAAAATAGCAACTGAACATTGCAATTCAATTGAATTCTGCCCCAATCCACAGAATTCCATCATCAGTGCTTCAAAAAAAGGACGAGAGGATACATTATTGTTGCAATAAGGGAACAAACTTTCACTGCAAAAGAAATTCTGCATTTTTTTCCCCATTTTGGAGCCTTTTCTGTTGCATAAATGAAGCAAGAGACTCCTATGTGTAATATCTTATGCAGGTGTTGATAAATTACATTACCAAGGCATTTATTTAATCACCTGTGTATTTAGAGATGTTTCTAGCAATTTTTTAAAGATTTGTCTTGAGATAAAAGCATTTTTAAAAGTCATAAAACATCTCTCCAACTTGAAAATATATATTAAAATCTAGAAAAAACATGCAGTAAAAAGATTTAAAAAATCTAAACCAATCTAAGTCACACTTCGAGAAAGTATAGTAGTAGAACCATATACTAATACCTAATGATTTTGACAGTATTTCCAAGTACTTCCCTCAAATTCAATTTACAAATTTAATGGAACGTTTCTACAAATGTTGCCAAATCTATGCACATCTCAAGGATTTTGAATGCTTCATCAGAGAGCATGTATTAAGAAACAGTGAAGGAATCTTTATATTTGTTCCATCTTAGAAGTAGAGGCAAACAAATTTAGGCTTGTGCAAGCCAATACAAGTTATGGAATTGTAAGTAGAGCAAAGAGTGTAGTTATCATGAGACTTAAACAGAGAAAAGGAGAAATGTTTTTAGATTGCCAATATTTCCAATTAATCATCATTTGATCTTAGCTGTATTGCAGCTACTGCTTTACCTGCTACTAATTTTCCTGCCAGCTGGAAAGTACAATTGATTGAAGTTATTGAGAGTTTTCTAGATTTCTTAAGTATACGGTAACTTACAGAACATCACAGATATATATTAAAAACATCTCTTGCTAACATGCTGCTCCAAACAAAGAAGTTTCTCCATGATCTAGTACGATTAACCTAATGGTCTAAATCCTCATTTAGAACTTGTGTTACACGGATGTATGTTTTAATTTGACAGGGTATTTGTTGCTAACTGAATACTGACATCCCCATCTCCTGAAAATGAGTGTAACGGTTTTCCTGCCAGCAAGCACTTTAAACAGAGTATATAAAAGTACAACGCTGTTGTCAAAATCTTTGCTTATGTTCCCAAACATTCTTACAGGGAGAATTTTGCTAGACATCCACTTTCTAATTTGGAATAAATATCTCTAATAAAGACACACTTAAACCAATGCATATTTGAAGCAACTAAAATATTAGGACTAGCATTTCATAACAGAGATTAGTACACTATAAACCTCTTTCAGAAGGTCATATTGTATAAATCCTACTAATTTAAATGGAAATGTTATCTTTGAACTGGGAAACATACTTGGCTTATTAAATCAGTATACACTCCAGTTAGTATGTAAATTTAGTATAACATTTGCTACTAATGTTCAGCATATGTTTTGAGGCACGTTACCATATAAATACAGCCCAGAAAAATCACGTTTGAGCGCCTCGTTAGCCCAATGTCTGAGAGCATCACACTTGCACACTGACAGTTGGTTCTGAAGTCACCTGGGTGTGCCTAGAGATACACCTCATATACCTCTTCTAAAGAAATAAAGATGACTCCTAGTCAGCTTTGGAAAAGCTTGCTGGTTTGCCAGTAGGATCTTTATAACATCACTGTATCTGGCAATGATTTAGTATTTAACTTCCCTGAAAAGTCAACTATGTTTAACCCAGACCGAATTCACATCCTAAACTAAAAGGCTCTGCATTTCAGTCTAGGAAGAGGAGAAGGGCCCTGAAATCCAAACATGGGAAAAATCAATTATATGTGTTAGGATGGAAATCAGGAATAAAAAGCAGTTAAGGAAGTTGCCTGGAAGATTATCCTTAGACAAAGACCATTCAGAGTGTAGAAACGATCAGAACCGTGGAAACTCTACTGGGTTAGTATTCCAGGATCAGGCTTTTATTTTTATTTTTAAAATATATTTTTATGAATGGGACACAAATGAGAGACAGATAATGCTTTAATGCTCTATAACATTCTGTAGTTTCACTTTTCTGCTAGATCATAGAAATGCAGCTATCCACATGCAAAGTGCACTAATTGATAGAAAGCTCCTACCCAAGGAGGATGAATTAATCACTCCTATTGGCATTGTTTCTTCACTTTTATAAATTATGAAATTATCTCTGGAGAGCATACATCTTCACCTCCCACTTTCCAGGCATATGTCATATCATTAAGTATATCCAGACACACCATTCCTCACGTTCCATCTCTTTTTCTCTTGCTGTAAACTAACGAAATAATAATTTTATAAAAACAAAACAGCTCTAGCAGGGAGGATTTAGCTAATGCTATGCCTGTGTGGTGTCTGCTCTGTACTATACCTGGTTTAAATCACAGACTTTCAGTTTAAAACACCCGGGATAAAAACCAGTCACAAGAAGAGTAAATCTAAACTGAGTTTCTCTCCAACACATCAGTTTTCTATGTTGTTGCAGTTTCAGCTTTAACTTACTTCACTTTACCATTTCTTAATTACTTCATTAGATAATTCCCAAACAGATCTTTCAAGGTTGCTGAAAATATGTCTCCCAGGATTCCATTTTTACTTTCAGGTCTTACAGCATAAAACATCTCAGTCCAACAGTCACGTGTAACATTTTCTTAAGTCAGCATGGACGTTATTAACCTTATCAGCAGACTCAATTCACGCAGAAACTTCATAACCAGCTTAATTTCACGGCTGATGAAATCAGCACCACCAATTCCATACATTTCACAAAGGTCAACACATTATCACTCAATGTATAAAAACACAGGAATGTAAGAAAAAGCAGATTGAAATGATACTGCACTATGAAATGTAGCTTGTATATCAGCCACCAAAATTGTTGCCATGACACAGAAACTTCAAAAGTATTTTTCCTTCCCTGCATTTCACAGATGCTGGCACAAATATAGTGAAAATGTGTAGTGACTCCCATCACAAGGCAGACAAAATAAAACCCACAGATAAATATCTGTCAAGACAGCAGTTGAAAGGTACAACATTTCAACTTGTCAATATTCATGTACAGAAAGGAAAATGTTAAATCAGAAAAAGCATACAAATAGCCTAGGATTTCTACATTTGATTCCTGTTCTTAAAGAGCAAGAAGGTTGCCTGAAGCTTTTCATCACTTGCATAAACCGGGAAAATTTGTATGCTGCTACTAAAAGAGAACTTCAGCACTTAGTTTTCCTTCTGTCCTGCAAAAAAATTGCGTTGCTTTGGAATAAATTTGAATAAATTTGAATACAAATATGATTGTTGAGGGTCTTTGAAAAAGCAGATTTTTTTGGCAAAACAGAAAGAAGAGGGAATTTTAGTGATGAACCAAATCAGAAAATAATTCCTAAATACAGACAGCAGCAAGAGAAACAGAAGGAAAAAACCCCATATAACAGGTGAGGAATTGGTGTGTAGTGGTGCTAAGCAGAAACAAGATTCCAACAGAAGGCAGCAAGAAGAGAAGAATTTTAAGCTTTGGGGAATTCAGTGCAGGGGCAGAACGGGATGAGAGGGCAATCAGAGAACTGAGTGCAGGATTGAGATCAGGAAGGCAAGGGAAAGTTTGCAGCCAGTGGTGGAAAGTAGCAAGATCTCTAACACTATTACTGGTGCCGCATCTTATTCAGTCTATAATACTGTGACACCTCTATTATTTTCTTGGAACTCTAGCTCATCTTTTACAAAAGACATTACTTATTTCACCGTCTAGATTAGTAGTTTTACCACGTATAACGAAAGTATTATAAGCTTCCACTCATCAGGTTCATTCATATCTACGTCAACGGAATAAAAATATCTTTTCTTTTAAAGTTTCATTTTCTTCTATGATGAAATTTATCATTTCCTCTCTGAACTGTAAACATACACCTAATCTCATTCTTAGATATTACTTTTCATAGATGCCATCCACCTGCACCTCAATCTCATTGAAATGTACTTCTTCTTTCAACTTAATTATTGAGTCAACGCCATTACTACTTCATCATTTTTGGTAAGGTTTATTAACAATACAATTAATACTAAGGGCCAGATGAGTGATAATTGAGTTTTCAAAATGGAGAGATAACTCCAATAGTAGGGGATTTTTCTTTTAATAGGAAGAAATGACAGTTAATGTCACATTCATAGCTTCTGCTGGTCACTTACTGAGAAAGAAAGGATGACTCCTACTCTATTGCTTTTCTCTCAAGCTTTAGTGGCAGCCCGTGGTTATGAGTGAAAGACTGGAATAGAATATAGTGGTACTCCTGACAGGACAAAAAAAAAAGCACACTAAAAGGTCTAGCTAGTACGTTTTACGCTTAACCAAACACTAGATTTTCCTCACATCAGGTTTGTCAGGACCAGCAGGGAATCACTGGTTTCCCCTGCAACATGCCGCGCTGTGTCTCCTAGGATCACTTAGACTCTTTCACCTAACAGTGCTGTGTTACCGCTAAGACTCTAGAATAAAGCCATCTCCTCTCTCACACCCTCTTCCCATGACACACAAGCATTTCAAAGCATTCTGGTATTTCATAGCAAAGCTTTGCATTTGTCACAGGACTGCACAGACTGCAAATGTGTATGGAGGGACTATCAAAGTACGTGTTCCTGTCAATTCTTCTGACCATCTTTTTGCACTCAAGCCCTCACTGACTGCTCCTTCTGACTATTTCATCTTATTCAAAATTGCTCCTTCTGGTTCCATTCCCTTACCTGTAGCTATCTTTGCCTTTATTGACCAAATTGCTTTTGTCACTTTCCCTTCCTTTGATGGCTCCAGAAGGAAACTTGGTCCAGTAAGCCCAGAAGAATTTTTTAATTTGAGCACAATTTGACCCCAGCTGTTTCTTCCAGACCTACGTTCCTATTTTAGGATCAAATACAGTTTTCATGCTGTGCTTTTCCATGCATCCAACACAGGGGAGGGGTGAAAAAGGAATACCACAAATGCTAAAAGTTACAAATAACTTTTGTAAGAGTAAAAATTACAATTTTTGGTACAAATTTGACAACATTAGGATGGAGCCTTCTGGTTGTTAATAATAAAAGGTTAGGAAAATACAACTCATCATTATTCTAGAACACTTGATACTTCCCCCAAGCATGTTACTGTGTCTGTATTCTCCACAGACTTATACTCAGCCAACTGCATTCTCCCTGTGTGACATAAGCCCTGTAAAAACTGGAAATTACAGGTTTTAGACTTTACACCTAAAAACCCCTGTTGTGTTGTGCTCTTGACACAGAAAGAATACCAGCATTCCCAAGATGCACAAGTGATCCCTAAATACGCAGCCTGTAAAGTACATCTGACCTTTCCAGTACAAACTTGTGCTGTAGGTGAAGGGAGAATTAGTACAAAACTCGTCACATTTAAATTAACATTAATTTACTTCCTTTCTCCTCTGACAGCTCTTCAGTTTCCTGCTGAGTTATGCCTACAGAAACGATAGCATTTCAGAATTAGGAAAAAATTAAAGGCAGAATAGAGAATGTATGCACCTACAAATATTTAAAATACGTTGTGTGCAAACCCGAAATGCGACGAGCGATGAGCCACGAGGGGCGATTTGAGTGACATCTACTTGATGACACTTGGTGGCGCTGTTAGGAACGTTAGACAGCCAAGTTTTCTATGCTGTATCCACCTTCTGTTCTTACCATACTGTTTTTGCAGGACTAGCATGCTACTGAAAAGGAAGAAAGAGGGTATGAAACAGATAAAATAACGTATAAAAGAAAATTAATAAACTAAAGCAGCCCTGAGCTCCTCCCCGACAGAAGAAAACCTCTTTTCAATTCTATTGTTTGATGCAGTGTAGAAAACCCAAATGAAGCCAGGAGAAAGTATGTTATCTTACAAAAGGAAGAAATTGGACACAATAGTAAAAAAGCCAGAAAAAACAGAAGAAATATGCTTTAAAATAGAGATGCTGTGGTACTGCTTGAAGGTAAGGCTGCAGAAGGCTGGAATGTGGAAGGTACTCTGCAAAGAGCCCGGGAAAAATCTTCAAGGATACCTGGTGGGTATTAAAGTGAATATATAACAAAGCCAGACGTAAGAACTGGGGATTTTGGAACAGGTGGAAAGATCACCTGCTCACACACTGCCAAAGGCTAGACAGCAGGCTCAATCGACCCGCCGACCCATCTGAGCTGACATATCCTGTATTTCTGCTGTATGTTCCTAAAGCAGAGTGAACCTGGTTTATCTATTTGCTTATAATTAGTACACAGCATCTTTTGCCAGCTTAAGCTCTTTCAAGGCAGAAAAACTGCAGAAATTATTTTTAAAAAATAACTATTGAGAGAGACCGTTATAATACCACTTCAACGGCTGATTGAACTGATTAAATCAATTCCTGTGTAATAACTAACGAACGGCTCTCCAAATAATCTGTAGAAATCAGTTAAGGTAGCTTTTGATGCAAGAGCACACAGACTTGGGAGAAGGGCGGGGAGAACCTTGGCAGCACAGCTAATAAATGTAATTATAATGATAAAAGCTCACAAATGGCTTCATTCTACACTGTCACTCACAGCACAAGCTCCTATCCCTCTCTCCTGCTGCTCACAATGACCTTTGTCATGCTTGAGAAAACAACTTCCCACTGTGATTTGACTCTTACTGAGTGGCCAGATGGGGCAGTTTTGCTTCATTATTTGTCTCTGTGAAGTGGAAATGCCAACAGAAAGATTCATTACTGTCAAGATCATCTCTGCAAAGCTCCGCTGATTTATTAGGGCATAAACTGCTGTACTGGCTGTAATGAGACATAAACGTTCTGTAAGGCCTATGAACTCAAGAAGGAAATACACTGCCATCAAGAGGCTGTGGGCCTCATTTATTAACAGCTTCTGCCAGCACTGTCACAGGAAATCACACAAGCAGCACAGGCTGCAGCAGCTGTAGGAAAAAATGTAACAGAATAGCCAAGAACATGTTTACATAAAATAATTTCTGTCATTTCTCTGAAATTCGTACAGTGCAGGCAGGTGAAATGCAGCGAGACAACTCCCTGACCAGTTTCAGAATATTCTTGATTTTTTTTAAGCCCTACGTTTTGTTAGGCAGTCCAGATTTTATTACATTCTTATTTGTACCGTGGCCCTTGGCTACTTTTGTAACCAATGCAGTTCAATGATAAAATAGTACAACTATTCCAGATGACAAATTTTTATAGTTTCAAAGTCTGTCAGGGGATTTCTCCCTCCCTCGCCAACAGAGGGGGTTTGGGAGCTGAAGAGCCGGGACGGGTGGCAGAGGGGTGGTTTGATCGCTCTGAGTTCCAGCCTAACGGCTGAGGGGAGGGGGCAGGAGGAGAGGTCCCTTCCGGTTGGCGCCACTTTCCTGCTCTGTGGCTGCTGGGGGCGGGAGCCATCTTGGAGGGAGCTCCCCTGGCTCAGCCCCCAACTCCACACGCCCTGTGCTGTGCTTGGTTGAGAGAGCCCTCGTCCCTGCCTGGAACTGCTGAATCTGTTTAAAGATTTTGGTTGTGGTGTTGTTGTGTGTTCAGTTCTGGTTTTGATTATAGATATATATATATTTGTAGTTAAGAACTGTTATCCTTCTCTATACATTTTTTCCTGATTCAAGTCTCTTAATTTCAAAGGTCATGGTGGTTTTTTGGGGAAGAAGGCCCTTCTCTAGTTCAGATACACATCTTAGTGTTCCATTAAACTGAGACACAAACAAGTGCCAAAGAAACACTAAAACTGCTTATTTGCATTTGCCATGATATGCATTATTTGAACAGAAGATGCTCGCTACGTCATCCACATTGAGAGCATGTAAAGAGCACTTCAGCAAAAAGGAATAATTTAATACTGCGTTGACAAAGGGATTCTAGCATGGTCACAAAGATGTCAGGAAGGCTGCCACCTACGCTAGCACCGTTCACGGGTTTTGTTGCTAGCATTCAAAATGGCTCAGAGACTGTGGTTAAGGTTGGAATATTGTCACTAGAGATGCTTCTTCTGACTTTGCCAATGAGCGACTATACAAAAGTTGCTGGATAACTACTAGAACTGTCATGGCTTTCTCTTGGCAAGTTAGTGCTGCAGTCAGGGACACGGTGGCAGCTGCATCAAGTCAGAAGGTCACACAGACCATTCCAATGCAACATTCACTCTCAATCATGATTGAAACTACCGTTTACAACCCAGGCCTTCGGATACTACATTTCTGTCAGTCACTGGTTCCTCAGATAGTTAAAAAAGCAACCAACTAACAACAAGAAAAAGACCCAAACCAACACAAACCAAAATAATAAAAAGCACAGAAAGTTTGCAGAGCACAATTTAAAGCTGAGTCCAAATCTGCAACCACCATAAACTCTCTTCTGCACTTTCAGAAAGGATGTAACAAATTATGCTTGCATTCAATTAACAGGTTGTAGGATAAATGTAAACATCTATACTATAAATTCGCACATTTTAGAGAAAGAATTGTACCAAAAGTTCCTTACTGACATCTTATTCATTTTTTATTTACCTCTTCCAAAATTTAGAGACACACATTTTAAATCAATTTTTAAAAATTTAATTTCAAAATGTTGTTTCCTAAAACCTCTTACAAGAAATTATGTCTTAACAGAAACTTCCCAAGTGGGAAATATATCACAATCTAAGCAATGATACACAGACATGTAAACCTGTATAGCACCTTTTACTCTTAAAATATCAGCAAAATTAATTAAGCAAATTAAAAGTACAAAGATATCCACTTATCATGGCATGGTAATCCTGCCTATGCTTCTAATTTAATAAGCCAGTCTCACTCAGAGGGCAAATACACTTTGTACTGACACAGCTCCTGTGAGTAGTTCTGGGTCTTGTAGATACTGTAGCGCTGTTAGCACTTGATTAAATATTAATGTGGGAATGAACACCAGGTTCTTTTGCCACTCAACAACCCATTAATAAGTCACTCTGGAGAAAGGAGGAAAAGACACATGTTTTCTTGAGCTGCTTTCTTTCGGAAAAGCTAAACTCAGACATTAGCAGAAAAAAATAGTTCATTAGTAAAGCATTTTAACATGCCTATATAGTGTGCTTTACATTACTATTCCCTTATGGCTATTAAATATTCTGACATTTAAAAAGCAGTAAACTAAACCATAACTAAACCAGGCATTTACTTATTTATTTCTCACTAAACGATGGAAAGCTATCTAGATTGTTTTCTGCAAATCTGTGTGTTATTACACCATTTACTACCTGTTTAAAGGTGTATCCTATAGTAATTGATGTTAATATAAAAAAACCACAGAACATAAGAACATTGGATGCTGAAATAGTATTACATTTCCTTCTGACTCAGCTTTCTGTTCATTCCTAGTGATTTAATAGAGAATATACCTTTTCTAAATGCTTTTTCGCTGATACACTGCATTATACGTGTTTCTTGGACAGCTCATTGCAAATGTGAGAAAATTACCAATTTGCCTGATAAGTAAAAAAAATGGTTTCTTTAAAAAGTTTAAGACTCATCCTTTTAGTTTTCAGCTCGATTTTACACTGAAGTTCAACCCTATTTTACAGTCAAGTCTTCTCAAAGGGAACACCAGCAAGCATTTATAGTCAACTACTGTCCTTCCCAGGATATTCTGGAGAACCATGCACCTGCATAATTAGAGATGGAGCAGTTGCTGTATCAATCTTGTGCAATATTTACACCAAAAGGGCCAATAACTTTAGGCCTGTGTGAAGGCAGTAAAAGATCTTAACCTCACCGGGATGCCAAGCCTATCTGACATTTTCCTCCTTCTGTCTCCACTGAAATATAACTCAAGACAGACCATATTTGTACCTTCCACCATTAACATCTATCAGGAAAACTTGCCCAGAAATAAAACAAAACAACAATAAAATAAAACTTGAAAAATCATGGGAGATGGGAACATGACCATCCCATAAACGCTGATCGAATGTTCTACTTTCCCTACCCTCCTGTGGTTATTTACTCAATATGAGCACTTCCCTGCCGTGTTCCTCTCCTTTTTCTGAGAAACCCTGTGGGTTTACATCGTGTAGAGATCCTGCTCACCCCTGCTGAGCAGTCTTAAAGGTAACACTTTGTAATTATGGAAGGGAGTGCTTGGCACAGCAGAGCGTATCTAAATGTTGCTCTGGTATAGAGAGGCGCAACACTTACCAGAGCTCGCTAGATGGATTGACAAGACTGATGGAGGGGTTCACATTTTCAAGAAAGGAATATGCTAACTCCCTTAAAGGTTCAGCATTTGTCAGCTGAGGAGTTTGTTGTGGCTGGCTGGCAATGATTAATGACTGTCATCTCCTTGCCTGGGAGAAGAGACACCATTCTGCGCAACCTTTGTGAAGGCTGTGAAGGGGAGGGCAGGGGGAGACAATCCTTATATCTTTGCTGCTGTGTGACCAAAAATGGACTGACCTCAGTCTAGTCGTGTCTACTAACACGAGGAAAGTATGTGAGGATTTTATTTTGAACCAAATTAAGATTTTGAAAATTATGTTTATTATTTTCTGTTGCAAAGCACAGTCAAAGACTGCATTTTGAGTATCATCTTTGAATACAATCGAGTATTGCATATAACACTCACAACTATAGAGAAAAAGGCACCAATTATATATTGATCTAACAATCTATTAGATGTCACTATTGCTGCACGCAAATGTAGAGCCAAGTGCATTTTTCTGTCTGAAATTGCGCAAACACGACGTACCACAAAGGCATTTTCAGATGTCTGGCTTATTGCTAGTTTCCATACAAGGCCTTTAAAGGAGAATTTAGGTCAGTCTAAATAAAACAGTTTGTTTCAAAATGGGGTGCCGTATGTCAAAATATACTGAGTCAGACAGTATAATTTTTAGTCAAAAATTCAGTATTATCAGATGTGGTACTAAAATCTCCATACTCACAGTTTTCTCAAGCTGTTTGCGTACACATTTGAATATTTTGCACAAATTTGGGTTTGGTTGCTTAAATGAATCAAAATATTCAAAAAAGTACTATCATAGTTATTAGAAACATACTGATATCAATGTTTGTTAAAATCCTTAGTAAGTATTGCTGCTAAGTTTCCATTATTTAGGAGACAAGGAAAGAAGGAAACTCCTATTGCCGTCTTACGTAGAGCTATTTTCTAAAGAAATTTTTCTAGTTGAGAGAAACACAACAGTACGGTTATACCGATCAAATCTCTGGCACTGTGTGCTGCCCACACGTCAGACTTCCAGGGACAGCACAGGGAGTGCACAGATTTTCTGGTAAAACAAGGCAAATCCAGCTGGGATAGTAGTTGTCCCAAATATAGACTCTGTAGAGACAGAAACACTATACCTAAGAAAGCGTGATGAGCAAACCCCACCAAAGCGAAGAAGAGAGATTTTTAGATCCTCATTAATCCCTAGCTGCCACACAATAGCACGATGCTGCCCCTGGCTCTTTTCCCAGTGCTGCACAGAACAAATGCAAGTAGTACTGACACTATAGCATAGGAACAGAAGTGGGTAATGACAGGAAAATCACTAAGTCTGAGTAAAAATCCATGTTCAATTCTGAACAGTGGGCTGATTACAAGCCATAGGATCAGACTCCAATTCTATGCAAGAAAACAACGGGAATCTCGTACTGTCCATGCTCCCTAGCCACATTCTGTGGTCCCTACTCAAAACAGCCAGCAGCACAACTGCAAAAATGTTGCCCTGATGGCCATCTCACAAATTGGTGACCAATGAGGGGCTCTTTTTCAATTGCAAGTGACAAGAAATGGATGGATGAGATGGTCAACACAGGATGATATTCATCTTCCATGAATTTTTGTGCCTATAAAACTTGATAGCATGAACATTGATGAAAATTCACCCCTAAATGTGATGTATCTCTACCACAGATGTTTCAGTATTCATACAAAACACGGAATTTTATGGAAAAGTCAGTCATTTATTTTTCACAGTGAGAGCAAAACTAATAAATGTATACTCAGTTAATTTCACTTTTGGAGATAAAGCTTAAATCTTAACAGAAGTCAATGAACAAGTGCCACAGAAACACAACGTATTTATTCAGGTGTGCAAATCCCATTCTGTCAGTTTTGCATAGAGACAGTTATGGTGAGGGTAGTGGGATTCTGAGGTGTTGGCATTTGGAAAACTCATAGAGAAGAAAAGGTTTTTATCAGTTTGCAGCAAATGTCTGCACATGGAAACAGAACACAAAAGTTAAGTCTTCAGAGACTGCCATGTTTTTCAGAAGTCTCAGTGTGTAGTTAATATTGTTATGCCAGTTTAGAAAGAGTATGTATTAGTCTAGTAAGATAAACAAATAGTGCACTCTAAATGGGTATTCTATACAATGCAGAACCACTAACACAGTTAAATATTCAACCACTCAGAAAGAATCAGCAGACCCACAACAGAGTTCTGAAGATGGGATTGTTTGGATAACTTGTTTAGTTCTTAATTCAGTAAAGTGCTTTAATGTATGTCTGGATCCATTGCTTTGGTTAGCAGAGATGTAATAACTCACATATGTAAATGCTTTGCTGAAATGAATCCTAAACTATACATATATGATCCCCTGCATGTAATGAATCTTCTGTACTCTCTTGATATATGTACATGTATTGCGGGATTGTTCTGTAGCCAGACACCACGAAGGATAACAGAGGTACTCTGGGAAAATGGTGTATATGAATAATAATTTCATATAAACAATGTCTGTTATACTTCCAAACCAGCAGAATTTGGCCTCTCAGAGCAAAATGAGAAAGAAATACCATTTACTATATGTAATGGGATGCCAGTAAGCGAATACTATACCAAACACTTAACTTCCTCCCTTTGTAACATTCCCTTTCCAAACATCTCTTGAGATTCGATATTTAAACATGCAATTTACCAACCTTCTCAACTTAATGTAAATATCCAACAGAAGTTAACTTAAAACCTCAGTATGTAAGGAAACAACAAGCTATGGCTTGTTTTAATTCAGTGAGAGATATATAAAATAGAAGTATATGCAGAAGATGTCATTAAAGGAAAAATGATACAGGAATGAACTAAGAATGGATCACGCAAACTAGGTAGAAGTATAGTTCAGTACTCAGATGAAAATGTCTGAAAGCAGTTATTCTTTGTGCTGGTTTAGTTTTCCAGGGTACTTACCAATTACTTACAGACTACTGGAATTGCCATAGCTCGTTGAACTAGCAAGGAATCTGACCTTTTCGTTAGGAAAAGATGCAATAACCCATTTTCCTATTTAAGCCTCATCTCCACTTGTGTGACGACTTGAAACTGAACATTATTTTTACTCATAAAAAGATCTTTAATCCCTGTAACGCTTGTCCACTCCATAATATTGTGTATGATTCCAGCTAAATATTATATTTTTAAAAATAATTAGAAAAATGAATTCTATTGCAGTATATTCGAAAAACTATAGTTGTGCTCTAGCAAACAGAAAGCAGCTACAGAGCAAGCAGGTTTGCAGATCTATCATATCCTTCTTATTTCAGGCTATGGCTGAAGGAAGCAGAGATGACTGAGCATACCCCTGGTTTTGTCTCTTTCTCCAACTTATTTTTCACCAAGGCTCTCCTCTGTACACTGGCATAGAAAAGAATTTTTAACAGCTTTGAATGTCTTATTAAAGAACACAAGTAGAAATACCACTGACCAATTCAGAGACAGCATTTTAGTACTTCTGATGGGGAAAAAAAAATGGAAAAAAAATGGCATTCACTGGAACAGAAACCTATCTGTCTCTAATTATCTTTAAAAAGAAGAAGTAATAATGCAGAATAAAATTATCTTTGCTAAAACTGTATTTTTTTTTTTCTCCTAAAAATTTGCAGATGAGGCAGGAAACTAGAACTACAGCATTTCTGTGAGGAATTGTTTCTCTTTATCCCTAGATCAAGACCTTTGGCTAATATCATACTCCATCTTCCATCATACTGCAGGGGTGCCTAAAAATCCAGATAATTAATCTAGGTTATGTCATAGCTTGAAAGGCCTATTAAGTGCCTGGATCTTCTTTTGTTCTTGAGATAACCAGTAATAAAGCATATGGCTTGTGTAGCAGTAATAAAATCCACCTCTAAAGTACTTCATTCTCTTTAGAAAAAAATCGATTTAATAACATCCAGACAACATTGTACACGAGACATTCAATTTGCTGTACTTATGTTCCACGTTACCAACATCAGCAGGTTCCTAAGCTACAGAGACTGGGTTAAAAATCTGCAGAAAGGTGTGTGACCTTGGGGACAGCAGACATGCATAAAAAGATTTGTCACCAACGTGATGCCACAGTGCATCTTCGCATTTTCTTGTATCCCGCTTTCACAACATCCACTTGATTTCACATTTGTCTTTAGGGTGGTTTTCAAAGCAAACGGAAATTTGTTGTGTTTTCTTCTTTTCTTTTTTTTTAAGGGAGGGTAAAGAAAGTATTCTTTCCTGTCCTATGGCAAATCTAAATACTTGGGGAATTTTGCATCAGGAACATTCAAGGCATTTCTGAAATACCATGTAATATCCATGTGTTATAAAACAAGGTAATTTAATTCTGGGCAAATTTTTGTAGATAGATCGATAGAATCAAATACATTTTAATAAAATCTTACAAGTTGCCAACTCTACCTCTTAACTCTGCCAAATAAAGAAATCTAAAATACTGAGTACTACAACTTCTTCTCCAGTCACAGTAAAGCATTCACTGTCCACATTACATACCTCTCTTTAGGTTCAAAAAGCATTGAATTATTAACGAGTATTTTGGGAGAAAGAAAAGGTTTTTCGTGTTTAATGATGTCTCACAGGGGAATCATATAATGGCAAAAATGTACCCTGGAGGGAAACACTTCCTTAATATCTTATTATCCTACGTTCATTACTATTGTAAAAGGCCATCTCTATCCTCCAGCAAAACCACATAAACATCATTTATGTCATTAGTGAAACATCCAGTTACCCCAAATCATTTTTAGGTCATTAGAAATTGTTACTGACTTTTCAATAGGCATACACTCTATATTGGGTATGAAACTTTGGGGTTTCTATCAAATAAAGATGATAATGTACTTACTTTTCTGTCTGGCCAATTATATTTTGCAAATATGGTATCATATGTGTCCACAGCTCCATCAGTAATCAACATTATGGCTTGGCTGCAAATACTTCCTTGTCCTGTGTGATTGAACTGTGAAAGGAAACAATCATTTAGCTACAGGACATTCTGGTTAGATGGAGATAGATAGGATCACACTGGATAAACAAGGATCTTGTCATATCTCTAGTAAGCTTAGAAGTAGGTGAAAAAGTATTAGATTGAAAACATTTTATCATAGATACTACGTTCATACTGAATTGTAACCTCAGTTGCGTAACAGAATCAGGATTTGTTATATATTCCCACGTTATCAGCTTGGAAAATAAGAAACATACATAAATATAGCATTTCTCCAAACTAAAAGTGCATTACCTTGTTTTAGATAGATGATATGTATGGATGCATCTACATAGGGTTTGCTTTGATTTAAATATAAAAAGAAGAAATGATGACTGATAATTTTACTGTGAAATACAAAAGATACACCACATACAGAAACATACGACTGCATATTCAGAGTATTCTAGTTTTATTTGGGTTAATAACTGCTATGTCTTTAAGTTTTCTGAAGTCTACTCGTCCTTACATATTTCACTCTTCCTTCCAAAACTCTAAAAAAGTATTTTCTATGAAAAGTCATTCATTGTAGACATTCCTGCAGTAGGAAAGGGAGTGGATGGTGGTTTCCAGCAGTGCTCTGTCCTCTTTTCCTCCACCTTCATTTCTGTAGCCGTGCAATCACATCCACAGGTATCATTCAACAACCATTTATATGATCTGCAGATCCCCTCCAGATCAGTTTCCTTTTGATCAAACAGGAACCTCAGCAATAGAAATATTCAATGATATGTTTTTAAAGAGACACTAATGTGGGTTTACAGAGTTAGTTATATTCTGGTCACTGCTTGTGTGACAACTCTCATCTGTGATACCTGCAAGGCAGTCTACCCTTAAAAGTCTTCAGTCATGACAGGTCTTCCGATCTTAACCAGAACTAAAGTGGAATTACTAAAGTGGAATTCCTTCACTGGTATGTTCTTAGATCCAATATTTCCTCATAAAGATGAAGTTACTTTGTCAAGGGATATATTCTTCATTTGGACAACATATTTTGAAAGATTCAGGATATATTAAAAGGAAAATTAACAAAGGGGGAATGCCTTCAATATATTTATTTTAAAAATCACTCTAAGCATCTGCATTATTCTATGTAGCTATCTATTCGACTATTTTGAAGAATGAGATTAAATTCAAATACTCTGATGAGTAATATCTTCTCATATTTGTCTAGAACTTTAATTTTATTGAATAGCAAGAGTGATGAAAGTGTTTTCCATAATAATAACAATGACAAGGGCCTTATGATGAACTACAATTAACTCAGTGATTCATCAGTTAGCAGAAAAAATTTCAATGCATCCTGACATTTACAGCATTTGGTTGTGATTAACAGTCTTTGAAATGTCACAGAATTTTATTTAATTGGCTATGATTTTTTAAAGGTAATCACTGCAAAGATCGCATTTGTCACCAAAGAGATAATTGCAGTTGTCACATGACATAGTAGGTGCCTAACTACAGTACCAAGCACTTCTATATTCTTACACGCTATAATGAACACTGCATAAACTGATGATTGGAAAGAATTTGGAAGTGGATTTTTAAGCATGCTTTTCGAAGACATCAGTATTAACCAGGTCCTAACATCCCAGACAAATACCGGAAGGTAATTGCAAGGCAAATTAACTGAGTTTAATTCGTGTAACCCCTGAGCTATTTTAAAATCCAACCAGAACCTTGATAGACTATTTGTGTAAAACAAAGCTTCAACTTTTTTCCTTTTTTCCTTTTTTCCTTTTTTCCTTTTTTCCTTCCTTCCTTCCTTCCTTCCTTCCTTCCTTCCTTCCTTCCTTCCTTCCTTCCTTCCTTCCTTCCTTCCTTCCTTCCTTCCTTCCTTCCTTCCTTCCTTCCTTCCTTCCTTCCTTCCTTCCTTCCTTCCTTCCTTCCTTCCTTCCTTCCTTCCTTCCTTCCTTCCTTCCTTCCTTCCTTCCTTCCTTCCTTCCTTCCTTCCTTCCTTTTTTTTCCCCCTCCCCTTCTTCATTTCTTTAAACGTAGACAAGACATCCTTAGCTAACCTGGAATTCACATCCTGTAGACAAAGTAGAAAATGGCTAGCTGCACTCTTTATAGGAGAGATTAAGTGGCTTTTTCTCTGGCCAAGGCTGCTTACGAGTAGCTCCCAGACACTTTACCGTCTGTATATAATGGAAAAGTTTTTTATGTTCTCAGTTCTGGAAGAATATACACAAGCAGGCTTGAGGCTTTTATACTCCTTTTTGTAGTATAAATAGAAACAGTGATTACTCTGCCTACAATAGATCTGAACATACCTGTAAGCATGATCCATCATGACCTCACAGACCAAAAGACTCTCACTCGTCATAGGTACGATTCAGTACATCAGATGTCAGTTCCTTTTATTCTCAAAATTATCAGTTTATCTAATAAGACTTTTATACCACATGCATTCATTGTAACTTGGTTTGTCACAGATTTTAAAGCAGAACAAAAAAACCCCATCTCAGGTATTCTCGATCACTGTCTGTAACTGTCTTTACAGCTGACATTCCAAGTCTTAGCGTGGAAGTGATCTGGGATAAGAGTTTAAGTTTTCTTTAGGACTCATTGGTAACTGCTAATATTTCACATTGGAGCTCTTGGCACTTGAACGCAAATAAGTTTTTGTGGATTTTTAAATCATTTCCTTCTTTCCTCAGTCCTGAGGCTAACTGAAAGGTCTCACATTTCATGATAACCAGCAACACCAACGTGCACTTCGTGAGGAAAACCATTTGAGGCAAAGACAATGGGTCAATGTCCTTTGAAGGGCAATTTCCTGGACAACTAAGAATGCTACACTGATTTTATGTGCAGCTTGGAAGAGAAACTAGATGCCATGCACTAGGTTATCTCCATGACTGTGGTGTTAATCTTCAGGAGAGTACATTCCTGTTTATAGACATCATCCACAGGATTGTTATCAGAAAGTTGGCCTCAAGTTTTTGGCAGATTAATAGTTAAAATAGCATTAATACCTCTGAGCCAGTTAGACAGATTTACATTTCTCCCTCTGTCTTAAGAGCATTGCAAAAGTAAGTAGAGAAGCATTCAAATTAACTTCTTTCACATAAGATATATGAGATATTGCCATTGCCGGAAGTCAAACCAATGAACAACCATTTCACAAATCTAGTAATAATGTACATTTTCAAAGCGTTTATGAATATACAAATTGCTGTCATTTGTAAAACGTTAGTCTTTCCAAAGAAAAAAGAACAATATAAATTGTGAAATTTGCACGATACCCTAGTATTTTTAACATCAAAATAAACACTACTGAAATAAAGTTTATTTAATGTACAGATGCATACATAGGTGTGTGATGCGTATACAGACACAGAATATATTAATACAAATTATATACCTATGAAAATGTACATTTGTTTATATCTTTCACCACATATAGATTATATACAGTTCTTCTTCTATAGTTAATATATTGCTATCATCACATTTTTGATTGAGTTCTAATTTATTATTTTAAAATTGATGGGAATTGCTAAATAGCAAACAAAGGTGTCAGCAGCAGAAACTTAGAAAGCATTAACTTACCTCATTAAGCATATTGAAAGCTTCATTTAAAGCAATGTCCAGCATTCCAATTCCTTTTGCAAAAAGTTTGTCAAGGTGTTCCCTGAAATGCTGAAACATGAACAAGAAGGTATCATTTGCCAGTATGTTGTTACAGCATATATGTTAATAGCAGTGATGGAGGATTTCTGAATTCTTCTGTAGACCTGCACCTCTTAAGCTTACAATGACTGCATACCCTAAATCATAAACTAAAGTAATTCCTGGTTATCCTTTTGACTCTTGAAGTCACACTAAACTAAAGATATGCTAAAGCAATAATAATGTGAATGTATCACAGCATATACTTTTGGCTAGTTATTCAATTATTTATTTTCCCTGGGGTTTGTTTGGGTTTTTTTCCTTGGGTTCCTATTTAGGGATATCCATACCTTCTTTTGATTTCCTACAGTAATTTTTTCATTATTTCTACCTATTCAACTTCTAGGCTTTTGGAATCTGCTACTTAATAAAAATAATACTTCCTGAAATTTTGCTTTGAAACTCCATTTTTTGTTACAATCCCTCTCTTAAAGATGGTAGAATCTAATCATTAGGCCATTGCAGTTTAAATTCAGTTTATCAATGTCAATATAACGTTTAGGCTTATAAAGAACTACTTTACTTAAGAAGAAAGACTAGCTAACCACCTGCTAGCTACATGTGACTGTCTTCAGTTGTACATTGTGTACATTAAACCTCATTTTTATCATTTTAAATGGCTCATCAATTACGCAGCGCCATACTTGCTGGTCATAAGCATGGGTAAAATTTTATAAAAAACAGCTCTTGGAGGCTGGCAGGTCAGAATTCATCCTGTATTTTCTCTTCTCTTAAACATAAATTATTTCTCTGGATATGTCAGAAGTCTGACAAATTTCATGAATTTTGCACTCAATGCAATTATAGGACTACTTTAAGTATATTGAATTGTAATTTTTTAGAGAAAATGTAATCTGTGAAGTACTAATTAGCACGTTTTCCAAACAATGTTAGCAGCTCAACGCAGTGTGTTTCCCATAGCTATTTCAAAACACAATATCCGGCCAACAGTCAGACTCAAAGACTACTGTCTTTGGTATTCAGGGTGACTTTAATACCTATGGTCATTTGTCCATATACAAAAGGATTAATTATGGCACACAGCCATTGCAGTTCTGAAAGCTTTTCAGCAACTCAGGAAGTACAATCATTTTTTGTGAAATGTGTAAAGTTCATATGAATTTAAGATTGTTCATTGGAATTCTTCAGAAACTAAAATGTATCGTGTTTACAAAATTCTCCAAGAATTGTTAACAGTTAAAAATACAGAACACAAGTAATTTACGATTGTTTCATCAATGTCAAAACCAATTTCATAACATCAAACTCACATGTTGACCAGGTTGTCAAGCAACCCAGGTACATGAAACTAAGGTTAGTTTACAATTACTGCAGATGCTTCCCTACTAAGCCAGGGATTCACCTCAAAACAGAGGAGTTCTCTGAATATTGGTAAAGCCAAATTTTTGTATTGGCAATAAGTTTATAATCTTACCTTTTCATAAATCAAATACATTAAAGTATTTATTACAAATTTTATTTCTATTTGGAATATGTCACTGCTTCATAATTAAACTAGAATTACTTTAGCATTAAAAAACAATAGTTCAAAATATTTGAACATTCCAGGGACAAGTGCTGTGGAATATTTATTACAATGCATATATATTATCAAGTATGAAGATACAGCATAAACAGATAATCCAAAATTACTAGCAAACAGTGGAATGTCTAGTGTATAATTCAGGTCATGTGATCTGTCAGGAGAACAAGTATTTTCTCTTGCCATAGCTATAAATACACAGGTTCTGCACAATACACTCTTGATATAAGAAGAAATATAGTAGTGATGTTTGGTTGATACTAAATAGTAAAAAAGTGAAAAATCTATTTCATGCACTATGAATTTTAACAAATCAATGTTTTCTGCCTCCGGGCTTCAGAGTCAACAGATGCTACAAGGTGATTCTGGAAAAGCATTAAACAACTAAAATGAATGTGTGGCTTAGTCTTTGTTTGTCTGGAGGGGGTTTATGGGATATTTTCATTTGTTTTGTTCAACCAACTCCATTCTGTGTCTTGTCTTTGGGGTTTTTTTGAGAATTTCAGCACTTCGCACATCCACTGGAAAAAAAATTGCACAACAACACACAAATTAAAATTTCTTTGTTTCCCCTTTTATCCTATAAGATGCTCTGGATGTGTGGCATTAATTTGGTCCTCGCCAAGAGAAAATTCAGATAGTTCACTGCACGTCTAGCTGAGGCTGTTCATTGTGAAACAATCAAAATGTACTGTTGTACTTCCATAGAGCCTGGTTTTTTACATTCTTAAAGACCAGTACGTTATTCTGACTTCAAGGTACATCCTATTGGCACACGTGTTAGTTGTCATGCTGTTGCTTTAAGGAAAATTTATAAGAAAAAAATCCAAATCTCCAAACACTCACTTTCTCTATTTCACATATCCAGTTAGTACAGCAATATTCTCCCACTCATGTTATAGTGCTTTCTTTATTACTGGAAAGAGTATTTTTTTAGGACATCATATCCTTTTTTGTATGAGAAAACCAAAGTTTCAAGCAAGCATGCCTCCCAAAATTTCTCTGCATCTTGCCCACAAGTGTCTCAAATAGTCGATCAATAATTTCATCCCTTACAAAAGCAGTGCAAACCAGAAAAGTATATTTCAACCCTAGTAGCAGTGAAAAAATTGTCAGGGCAGGACATTAACCACTGAAATATCTATTTAAAGAAAAAGAATATGTGATTTTAGAAGGAGGTAACAAACTCCTCTATTCTAATTTCAAATACTTTCAGAAATTATACAGATCCCAGAAAGCAAGAATCCTTTACTACTCCTGAGTGACAAGGCATCTTTTACTCTTTAAATCTTAAATAGCTCTTTTTAGTAATAAAATGAAGAAGAAGTAACAGCTTCTTTTCAGTTCTCTCTTTGCTGTCCTATTGGAGCCCTTGAATTTCCTACTGTTTGAATCGGATACCTGTCCAACTCCGTGCACAAACATTTGCGTGCAACTGTCCGCCTAATTTCCGTGTGCCATTATCAGAATGTGCAATATCTAATTGTGGACTCACACACGTAATTGACATGCATAATCTTGGTAATTCTGAATGCAAATTACGCACACAATTATGACAATCAGACTCTGATGTCTGATTACAAAATTATAGGGCCAGAGCTCAACAGAAGAAGTTATGCGTTATTACAGTAAGGAAGCATGGATGTGTTCAGCTGTGGAGGCATCTAGAATACATTTAGCTGTGGCTGAAAAATCTGAGCTGAGGAGACTGAGGATACAAATCCACTTGTGCATGTCAGCCAGGACAAGGTCTTTGCACATGTCTTGTAGGGTCCAAGGCAGATCATCACTGATCCATATATTTGGTCTGGTACCTTTGTGCGCTGATGATTTTGTCTGTTTATAAACGCTTCCCACTGCCAAAACTAGAAAGTCCCAGTGATCCTAACATCTGATAATAATTCATGTACGAAAATCAAAAAGATTCTCTCTTTTTCTTTTCAAAACATGTAAAGTTTGTTAGAATCAAATGAACAAATACATCTGATGGACCCAGAATCAGGAAATAGCTGGTATCTATAATCACAACAAAATGAATCATTTTTACATTCTTGAAGTGAACAGAACCTGATCATGCTCCTAAGAAATGAGAGACTCCTTTGTTTGTGCTACAGCCAAGGAAAGATTTTGCCTCCATTATGATAATGTGAGGACACTTCATAACCTTCAAGGTTTTACCCTTCTAGACAAGAAAAAAAGAAAGGAAAAGAAAAAAGTACAGCCATTTTCATTCAACATCTGAGGGAAAAAACACATCTGAAAGCAAGTAATAACACATTAAAGCAGCAAACTAACTACAAATTCTCAAATGCCAAGTAAGTACCTAACAACCATGCCATTTCAGGCACATACAAAAAAAGAGCAGGCATGCTGTCAGCTAACATAATCCTTCAAGTCTGGCATTCGTGTTTTGGTACAGTTTCTTTTGAGCATAACAAACACAGGCAGAATTTCACTGATGGATTTTTCCAAAGCATCGTGACAGAGCTAGTCACAATAGCGGCGTGCTCAGCTCAAGTTTTAATTGGCACACAGTTTACAAGACTTTACAAGCTGTTTTAATGCATCTTAACATGAGGACACCACCTGAAGTCTCACAAATAGAGATACATTGCCCAGTAAGTTCAGCTTGCTGTGGCTTATAGCAGATCCTTTTCCTAGAAGACCTGAAAACCTGTTTTCCTTATATTCCTCTATCGCTGACATGGTGGGAGTTCACTCGTAGCCAGCTTACTGTTGTAAACTTCTGACCAAATTAAGCCCCCATCTCTTCCTACTTACCTAGCTAAAGCAGCGTTCTCCTCCACCTCCTGTATTTTAGGGCTTCTGAATTAGTTGAGTTATGCCCAATCCCATTTATACAGTTTTCAGCATTTTTATTACAACCAAAGTTTTGATTTCCTTCTTGTTAAAGAAACATGCTACACAGTAGTCCCAGTACCCTGTACAGATGCATTTCATTATAGCTTACTTGTGATTATCAAAAAATAAAGTACTTTTTATCATGATCAGGAACACTCAAATT
This sequence comes from Neomorphus geoffroyi, assembly GCA_033558235.1. Taxonomy (NCBI): domain Eukaryota; kingdom Metazoa; phylum Chordata; class Aves; order Cuculiformes; family Neomorphidae; genus Neomorphus; species Neomorphus geoffroyi. The sequence goes on from JAUMJM010000050.1 coordinate 10,049,703, forward strand.
AGATGTGGTTACAGGACCATGGATTCAGGTCTAAGCATACATGAATAAAGCCTCTTCCACTGTTTCCAAACAGGGGAGTAAGAATTCACAACTCATATATGCGACACACAATTACACTGGAAAACTGTGACATTTGCTATTAATTGTCTGATAAGGGTGAGCTTCTTACAGAAAAGCATTGTGAATGGATTCAACGTTCCTCCAGGTTTCTCTGCCAGTTTTAGCACAAGTCTTGGCTACTTCCAGTATTAGTTCCCATAGTCATCCATGCATGCTGTAACTCCAAGTGTTCCTGAGACATATTTGGCAGAGATTTATCAGATTTTTGAAGATGAACTACATCAGTGTATAAACCAAAAAAAATTAAAGAGGCATATGTGAGAGGTAGGAGGGTGATGTTTACTGATGTGTCATGGGGAAGTTTACCCACATGTACTAACAGCTGATAAATACACATTCACATCTGTAAAATACATTTAAGTATCACCCCATTTGATAATCCATGGTCAGGGCAATTACAGGTTACCTTGCTGGTGATGACTATTCAACCATCTGTGTCCCCTAGCACATTGTCTTGGTAAACTGGATGTTTTCAGGAGAAAAAGCCCTGAAAACCACGCTGAACAAAGAGCTCAAGAGTCATTATGCTCAGATTAAAACCAAATTTTTGTTAAGTAAATGAGCTGTCTGGGGTTGCAATCGAAAGCTCCAGACCAAATTTCAGTGGTCTGGGGCTAGTGAAACCTTTAGGGGTCTATAATAGCTAGTCAATTTTACAAAAAAAAAAAAAAGTAGATTTCGGTGAGACTTTATGGTTTTGGTTTTTTAACAGCTAAGCAATGTAGTCAACAATCTTTTTTGTAGATATGACAGAAATAGATAGATACATATACACCTAAGTAATTTGCTTACAGAAAATTCAATATAAAAAATTTATATTTACCAACCTCTTACGAGCAATTTCTCTCAGCTTCATTGCTGAATCAGTCTTTTGGTTATTTAATTTCTGGTAATTGCATATAAAAATAAGAACTCATTTGAAGTTATATGCTACATCTGTCTATTTTTGTCATTCTAATTTACACAGGGGTAAGTTAGTTCTTGATTTAGTTTGGAGTTACTGTGCCTATCTGTGGATCTAGAAGATGATATATTTCATCTGGAAACATTTACAGAGAAATGTCCTCAACCCATATATAGTACATTAAAACAACATATAAAAAAGGAATGTATATTGTAATATTGTTACTTTAAATCTGGAGTTACATTAAATCAGATTGTCATCCGATTCCTTTGGGGTAGGTAAATTGTAACATGGAGTTTCTCAAAGATGAAAACCTCTTGGCCCAAGAAAACTAGTATTAAAATAGGCAGTTCCACATGTTTGCAATTTGTGGAGAAAGTGCAGACGGTGACAGAATAGTGTCTGAACTATTTCCCACTCTTTTTTAAATTTGTGTATAGCAAATTGATACACTTCAAGGTAGCAGCTGTTTAATGCTAATGCCAAATTATAAATTAGTCTGGTAAAATTCAAATATACATTACATATTTTATATTGCTAAACCACATTTAGGATCACAGATTCATTTCAACCTCATTTATGCTACCCAATATAATTATAGATTTAATCTATGTGATAAACGAAACTTGAAGCAAGATTTGCAATTTAGGGATAGCTCACAACCTTGTGAGAATATGTATCCACATATCTAAACCAAACCTTCAAGGCAGGGATATGCCAACACAAAAATTTCATGAGAAACGCTAGGCTATAAAAAATTTTAGAAATAAGTGTATGCAACTTGATACCTACCATATCACCTGTAAATTACAATAATTCTTAAAACAAATTACTATATTCCCCTATTATAAAAATTAAAGCAGAAACACTATACATTGGAAGAAACCTGGTACTGGAATGCCTGATCTGTATATTAGTAAAACTGGTGGCACGTATATTAACACCACTCATATCATACTGTCATATTTGAAGTTGTAAATTTGTCTTTTTTTTAAGTGGTAACCAGACTTGACTCAATGAGGCTTCTCAAAAGGAGTATGCTTGCTGAGGTTGTGTCTAACCAATTCAAGGTACAATTACAGCCTTTTTTACAGCTTTTACAGAATCAACAGTTCTGCAGAAAAAAACACTGATCAAAACCTATGAAAATTTCTAAACTATTATAATAACATTTCTTCCTTAAAAGTGGCTGCTAGCAGTAAAAATGGAGCTAAATGAAGATTTACCATTCAAGACTGCATTACTTTACTGTTGTTGAAGGTGGAAGGGAATGGGTTTAGATGCTTACAATCATTACTTCTTTTAATGCACCCTCATTCTTTCTCAAAGCAAGTTACTTGATCAACGTTTTGGGAGATCAAGGCCTGAAAATCTGTTTGCTCAAGCCTTTGTTCGCTTCCCCTAACAAAAACACATTCATATGATGTCCTTTAAAAATATACTGTAATGCAACGGACATTTATTACTGCTTTAACCAAGGAGTGATCTTAATCAAGTAACCTCTACAGGAATGATGACGCTTGTTAAAAAAAATAGTGATAATCTTGCCTTCACCATGCCAACGACTATGAAATCTCTACCAATCTCCAAAACATGAATTTGGCTAAGTTGAAAGTTGCAAATGTAAAAGTACTCATGCTGTGTTTCCTTTTCTGTCCAGCTGCTCTCTTTACTTAAAAAACAATGCAGAATTAAGAATCTTTGAGTAACTTGGGGTCTAATCTAACTTGTCACCCCTTACTAAAATGGCTATAAAAAGAGGGACCTAAAATGTCAACTACAAGGATAGGGAAGCAAAGATGCAACCGGAAAACAGATTGCACATTACAGAGGAAACAAATACAGCTCCATTAACAAAACTGGGTTGTCATTCAAAGAGAAATGCAACTCCTTTGCTCTGTAAGCACTTTGTACAGATCTACTCTAGCGTCAGGGCTCATATTCCTACCTGAAAGAAAGTGTGAAATCAAAACCATGTTTACAATACTGTTTCCTTCACCCAAAAAAAAAGAAGAGGAGTAGTGGAGAAACAAAAAAACAGAGTCACACTGTTTTATTGAGAAAATGAGTAAACCAGACACCAGATAGCCTTTTTTATTTTTTTCCGCAAGACTAATTGGATTTTCTGAATGTCTGGTTCTTGGGAAGCCTGCTACATTCCCTACGCATTATGGAGAAGAATTTCTGCAACCCATCCCCGAATGTGAAAGCGCATGTTCATTTGTGAGCCGTAATTCCACTGAACATTCAGCTCCGACACCACTGAGAAGCACTCGTTTCCCAGGCTGCTGTAAGCCCTAAGGCTGAAGCAGTTTCCTGTAGCCTACCAAAAAAAATCTGTATGCTTCATTCCCTGAAGATGCTCCCGGGTTTCGTCTTACCTAGACAGGCTGTGCATGGGAACAGAATAGGCTCTGGCTGTGGCCCAACCGCCGGAGGCAGCAGACTGCTGCGGGTGGCAAACCAAGCTGTTTTACTTATGCCTGCTTCTTGGAAAGCCAGGCTGGCTGCTATTGCACACTCAGGTCTCCCCTAGAAAGAGGACCCAATCAGTCCCCAAGAAAGAGGACCTGATCAGTCCCCAAGAAAGACGACCCGATCTGTCCCCTAGAAAGAGGACCCATTCTGTCCCCAAGACAGGGGACCCAACCTGCCCCCAAGCACAGCCCTGGTCTATCTGCCCCAAGTTAGTATAATTTAACCCTATTTATTCTGCTGAGAAGCCGGTTTGCCTTTTAGCGCACAGCGAAGCGCAAGTGATAAAGATAGCCTATTCTCCTAGATTTTGTTTTTCTGTGTCTTTGTTTTGTTAAAACTTAGAGATGAAAGAAAACTCGATTCCAAAACAGACTTTTGGCATGTTTAAATGACATCCTCAAAGTAGAAAGATTCCATTTGAAAACATCTGAACCGTATATAAAGACAGTAAAGTAGTTCTTCAATAAATATTTTCAAGACAAATGTAGGCTGAAGTACTGATCCTGTGAAAGCAGTTTTTTTGGGGGTTATTGAAACAGCTGCTTTCCTCATGAGATAAAAAGCTCCAGTCAAACATCTCAAAGTAATTTCTTATCTCGGCTTCTAAGAATTGTGTTTATTTGCTACATGTAATGTCAGATGAACCTAGCAAGATGCAGTTAGGGGCATGCTTTGGGGGTGAATAAGACTTTTTTTTTCCCCAAGGGTCATTTAATGGCAATTTTTTAGATCAGCACTCATATATCACGTTTTAAATAAGAGAGAGAAATATACTGCCAAAATGGTAGAAGTTAAAATTTAGTCAGCATAAATTAATATCTTGGTAAAATTGGTTTTATGCATCCACAGTAACAAACACTGCATTAAGAAATGCCTGTGCTTACTAAGGGCAAGCGTATATATACAGCAATTTTAGAGAGGTACAGAGAAGAGTTAAAAATTCAGTCCCTGCAATCATCAGCAACATATAGCTCCTCTTTCCACATAAGGGAAAACTATAGCCATATGAAATCCCATTATCTTAAATGTATTAATTAAGTTATAGGCAAAATAAATAACATAGTGAATTCAAAATTTTAAAAAAAATAATTTGCCTAACCAGAAGTTGTATTGAAGCTTGCTGTGAAGAACAAAATATTAAATTTTACTTAGCTGTTTTGAATAATTGAGCACTGTTCATAAAATCTGAGCATCATCTGTGTGGCATAAAAACTTATTGATCAATTAAATTAAAAAGAATCTGACATTTAATGAACATATGGGTGTGCGGTAATCTAAATTTTGATCTGTTACAGAGTAATGGAAAGGTTAACGGTAGGATTAATTCCAGACAGTACATCTGGGCAATATATTTTAATCTTTAGTATTAAGTCTTGAACTTGCACAGCTTTCATATGGCTCATTAGATGCACCCACAATGAAGTGTTCATTTAGAAAACTGAATCACAGTTCACAAATAAGGATCTTCTACACTAAATGATTAGAAACAACTCATGTTCTACACAGTAACCAAATTATATTTGGATAATCTAAAAATAAACAGTGGAGAACATCCAAGTATACTAAGGAAGCAGTCCACAAAGAATAATTCCTGTAGAACGTAAGTGTATATGTAGGTAAAATGCAAAGAACTCATGCGAATAATACAATGGAGCAAAGTTCAGCATAAAAAGATCAAAGTCATTTTGTCTTGGTATATAAAAACCCCCTAACATAGACACACTCAGAACTGTGTTTTCGGAGCCATTTTCTACTTCCTGTAACGTCTCATTGACTTCTTTGCAAAAAATGAATTACCACACTGTACATTAAGCACAATTCAGTGCTGAGCTGAAACTCTTACGATTTACCTTTAGTAAAAAAAAAAAAAAAAAAAGAGACAAATATTTAAGGAAAGATGCAAGACTTTTCCAACCTCAAGTTGCAGACTCATTCTGCAATCTCCTTTCAAACAAAACTTTCACCGAAATCACCATAATTTTTTTTCTGAATAATGCCAGCAGGATGTAACACATTTGAACACTTTCACAGAACTTACTTGAATGAATGCACTAGTATTTTGTCACATCTATTTGGAATGTTAGGTTGTTTCTTTCATATAGTATTATATTTGTTTTCGTTTGTTTTGAGAATTGTTTTTTCAACTTTAGTCTTAGTTCGGTTGAATAGTGCAATCTCTTGTAAAAATTTTGGTAACAGAATAATACTTCTATTTAAAACAACTGAAATACTTAAAATAATTACTAAATTTTATTAACAGTATATTTTCAGTGATTTCTGTTTATTTCCATTATGTTTATTCAATCGATCAACTGCAGTGTTATTTCTTTTTATTCCTACTGAGTCACATAAGATTCCCTTGAAATGGTATAAGGAGAATAATTAATAAATTCTAATAATGGAACTCATTGTGCTAGGAAAAGATCATTATAGCACATTGCTATGCACTGCATCCTATCTCTCCGCTGTTTTGTTACTTTCATTCCTTACCTCTTTGTTGGCTCTGTCTGCTTGAACTAATGTTCCATTCAGACACGGCTCTACATAGTGAAGTTCTTCATTATACTATAGAGAGAAATAAAAAGTCTGATGAAAAATTTAATTAAAAGCTTTGAAAGATACAATTTAATTTAATGATTTAGAACTACAGTGAAACATGCACATAAAGCAAGAGCAAAAGAATTCAGTTCATTTTAAAAATACTGGGTTTTTTTTCCTTTTACCTGTTTCTTAAAGTTTCAGAGGTTCACAGTTTTAGAAAGGCGCATTTAATTGAATGGATGCCAACACTCAGGTGGAGTTAATGGGTACTATATACACTACCTAGCATAAATATCCTCCAGGTTGAAATCTGGGTAGTATTAAGAGGTCATGTTTGATACGTGACCGTCGCAACTCCCAGTTCTTTGCTACATATGAAAAAACTCCCAAGAAACATTTGAGGCACTGGCTAACATTTTGGAAGGTTAATAGTGGAACAACTATGGCAAAAGGTCTGTAAGCTTGAGTCAATCCTTGACATGTCTGACAATACTCAGAATTTCAGTCAAGCAGAGTAGTTTATTATACATTATTCATCAACCTGTGACCGATCTTTCAGGAATTAAATGCTTATCTTGCATGGTTTAAATAAGTTCAATAGCCCAGCCCTATTTTCAGAAGCATCTTAAGCATTAACAGAAACTAAGTCTCATCTGCAGTCACCAGATCTTGTAGCTTCATGGATGCTTAAGTCCCTTGGCTGAAAATCGAAATCGATTGTTTAAATCTTTTTAAACGCTTCAACATGCCTCGAATTAATACAAAATTGCCTTTTAAAAGGTCTGCATTAGTTACATAGATATAGTTTAAACTTAATTCCTCCTCTCGTTAATTTAATCTACTCTAGAAGTTGTCACAGATGAAGCTTTAAGGCCTTTACCATTTAGGCTTTCCTCAGTTTTCACCCTTTCATAGGCATTAAGTGAATCAGAACATTCATAGTAAACAGCTAAAGACAAGATGTTATGCCAAAACCACTCAGGAAAAACAGTTCATTAGATTACTAGATTCATTCATGCCCTTCTTCCTCCACCTCAGTGGGGATAAAAAAAGCCTTACAATGACTCATTGCAGAAAGCTGCTCAGACAAGATTCTCTGACGCTGCAAGTTCTCACTGTCTCTGTTCGCCTGTAGCTCTGAATTTGTCCAATTCTTCAATTTAACGTCATTCCTTTCTCTACACATATGTCTGATTGTAGACCCTGGCAACCTGTTCCACTCTGGACACCTGTCATCACAATCCAGTGGTTGTTTTCTGTAGCTGTCATTGGAAGCTACCTTCACATAAATACTTTTCTTTAAATAATACCAAGTACAGTGTCTGTAATCGTCCAATACATAATAAAATACTGAACTCTAGCTGTCTCTCAGTCGTGGTCTCTGTTTCGAACATCTGTATGCAAGCAAACTCAGAATTTCCTAATGCTGTTGTAGTACCACAATTTTTTTTCCATGCTTATCACCATCAGCAAATCAGCGAAACAACTTCCTACTGCACACGCATAAAAGATTTCACGCTATATTAGGCATACTTGGACATCAGATACAGCCCAAGATCGGACAGTGAAGCCAAACCAGAAGGGAAGCAAAAGAGTTGGTATTTCCAAATTTCCACTCGTGTTACCATGCACAAGAAGGGCAGCCCACTGCTTGGCACAGCCGCACGGGGGTTAGCGACTGGCTGCCTCTCTCTTTTCAGCCTACTCACACATTACCTGTACAGAAGACTCTACAAAGACGCCAAAGAAGAGGCTACAGAAGGACTGTTTCTAATGGAAAATTCTACCATTTAAAACCAGGGAACTACACTACTGTGCTTTGCATTAGCAAATATTTTATTCTAATCAATTTTGCTAAAATGGTGTGACTAAAGCGTTAAAATTAATTTCCCATTCTTGGCTCAGTTAATATTTTGTTAATTTAATGTAGAGTTTACATTTTTATGAAAGCATTTTTAAAATTTCAGCATTCGGCAAAATTAGTACTCATTTTATGATAATATTGTTAATTTAATGCATGACTTACAATTATGCTTCAAAGTGAATTGGAAGAATATGCCTTTTCCCTTGTTGTTGCAGGCATCTGTGCTCATGCACTAGTGAACTGACCTTAAATTTTAACATAGGCAGCACAAAATCACTCTTGTATTTCCAGAATTTTTTCCATTTCCAGCATCTAGTCCCTCCATCTCAGACAGATTTTGCAACAACCAACCTATGAAAGCTAAAACAATTTTTTAACACTTTCCTTTTATGTTTATTCTCTAGAAGGACTTTCACTGCTGCATATACACCTAAAATTGAAAATATATTTAGTGAACAATTAAATTGATACCAAACAAGCCTGTACTGCTAATTTACCACTGTTAGTAAGCACCAGTAATTTCTATATAGTTCAGATTTGCACTGAGGAAAGCATGAAATGAGGAGCTCTGTTGGTATTTTATCGTGTCATACAAGCTTGAGCAAAAGCAAAGATCTGATTCTACTAATTCTTACACATCAACCCTTTTGCAGTTTGCACTGTGTTGCAGAAGCTGTGAAGGGGTGGGGAAGCAGGGAGGGGAGTACAGGGACACACTCCAAAGAGAAAAATCAAAGTAATGCAGAAAGTTCAGGCAAACTATAAAACAGATCACTATTCTTTGCGGCTCCCAAAATCAAGACTACTTGTTTAAGTGGTTTCAGATTGTCATAGAAAAGCAGTTTGAAAACACTGCCACCTGAAGAAGCTTTCATTGGAAAATCAGTGTCGGTTCAGTTGGTTCAGGTGTCCTGTCCATCATACCCATCACCTGTCTGCAACATTTTTCACTCGTATTGTGTGGTGTAAAACATGACAGATAGCAACAAATGATGGAAGAAAACAAAAAAAGGAATAAAAATCCTGAGACACTCACAGCAATTATATTGAAGAAGTCATCGTCTCCAAGGGTATCCAAAATAGATGAAACTGTCTGTTTTGCAATAGTCAAGCGAAGCCCTTTCATACTGCCACTGACATCCACTAAAATTACCACATCTTTTGGAGAAGTTGCTGCCTGGATGTACCTAAGGCAAAAGACAAAAACTCTCATTCTTTTAAATACTGAATTTCCTTCTTTTCAAATTTCTTAAACACTGGTAGTCACCAGTCGCCTACCATTTTCTATTTCTGCAGTCAAATGCAATGACTCCATTCTCATCAGGTTCCCATTTAATTCCTGTTTAAAAAAATAAATTAATTAAAAGATCAAAATAATTTAATCTGACAGGCAATGGTACTGTAGCATAGGAAATACAAGAAAAAAATAATTTAATAAAATAGGGTCACCAGAACCAATATTTTTTTCTCACTCCTTTCTAGCCTATTGTAAGGTAAAAACCTCTTCAAGCCTATTATGTTCATCATACTACAGTCACCGAAGTATCATCATGTTTGGTCATTGGTGCTAGCAAGTTGTAGTGTATAAATTAATAGAAGACATTATCTAAGTGCAGTACTATATGAAGAGTCTAATCCTTCCACCCACCTTCTCCACAGTCTGTTTAGAAGTTATTTTTCATATATGTGTGTGTATATATATATTTAACTGAATAGGAATACATGAGTACACGAGTTATCTTGGGGGCTTCACCTCAAAATAACAATTGGTAGAAAAAATTCAGAACGCTGTAAATGTTGATTAGAAATATCTCTCTCTGAAAACTAGACAAAGTAAAATAAAACCTGTGAGTATCTGTGAAAGTCATTATAGTGACAAGTGGAAATGTGCAGCAATAGCATTTTTTATGGTATTTTAATTACAAACTTGTATTCTTCTTACCTGGATATTGTCTGAAAAATCCTTTTGCACTTCCAAAGTACTGCCAGATGAGAGAAGGATCGCGATCAAAATTATCAACAAACACCTTATTTAAAGATTCTGACCAATAAACTCCATTTACAATGGCAGGATCTGGGAGGGAGCGAAAAACAAACAGAGAAAATTGATTTCCCCCAAGTAGAATCCCTTGAACTCAATCAGCAGCAGCAGTTTATTCACTAGCCAAAAGTGTAGTGGCTGCAGAACATCTTTTGGTTTGTTTATTTGTTTCTTTTTCTTTTTTCTTGGGTATGCTGCTAGAAAAGCAGGTTTAGAATTAAAACAGGTAACATTACCTCAGCCTTTACAGGATGATGAGCACTTCATATACCTTCAATCATCACAGTTAGGGAAAAGCCAAACCGATTAAACAGAATAATTCTATCTTAATTTATATTGAAAATAAACTGTAGTGGTTCTTAGCACACTCATATTCAGATCTCATTCCAAGACTGCACATTGTACCTTAATATTTTACGATATTAACAGTTCATTAGATGTCTTCTATCCTGGATTCTTCAGAGGCTAATTTTTAATGCCCTTTCCTAATGAATCTGTGCTATGGCGCCGCTCACCTAAGTGGAGCCTTCAACTCTGCCTCCCAAACTAATGATAATTTCCTTTAAATTCTGTATTCCAATGTTAGAAATTACACTGAATTGCTTAAATTGTCCCGACTTCTTCATTTATAAACAATATTCTCAAGTTTTTATATTACTGGTGAATGTCCTCTGAATCCCCAAAACAGCTATATGTTAGTAGTGATAAATTGATGCTTGTGAATATTCAGAAATTTGGGGTGAAATAGGATAAAAGAAAGCTTAATGTAAATGCAAAATCATTAATGTGATATTACGGTGCTCAAAGACAATAAGTGTAAATAGCTTCTGCCACAATTCTTGAAGCACAATTTCTGCTTTTGCTTCCTGGCAGTAATAGTTAAAATATAAATAAAATATTCCCTTTCCCTCATTTAGATGGGCTGGCTTGCAATTATACGGGGGTTTGCTCCACTGCTGTTTGTGTAGCCGTTACCTGGTTTTTACTGATGTTTAATATAAAACCAGCCCCCAGGCAAATAAGGACCCTGACACGAGTGTGAAATGTAATTGTCAAAGAACAGTACAAGTGCATGTAACAATTGAGGTGCTGTCATAGATACCGCTGACCCAAAGAAAGAGGCATCGACAAAGGCAGCCAAGGTGTGTGGTCTGAAAGATGTGCAACAGCATGCCAAAGGCGAGCACCATAGCGAAATACATTTTAATTCTCAGAGTCCCTAAAAATACCTAGAGTAGAATACGTCAATGGAAAGACACTAATGCATAAAGGACGCATTTTGCTTTCTAATTATTCTGGCAAGCTTTATAGAAAACAGGGGAGACCACTGAGGAATTCAGTGACTATGAAGAAAATGCACAGAATACTCTCATGCCATGTTCTGCTTTATTAAGAAAAAAACGTTACTTATGATCCTGGGAGAGGATTACCTTATTATATTACCATCGTAATCATTAATTTCTCTTGGAAAGCTGTCGGAGGTGCTGGCACCCAAAACGGTGCTCCTTCTTGCAATATCTGGCGACCTCAAGGGCAGCCCCTAACATTGCAAAGCAGCGCTGTCATACAACGAAGCAGCACAAGCACAGCTCACAGGACCAAGCACTGCAAAAGGAATGCAAAATCCAGCACCCTTTTGGCTCAATGATAGCTTCAATATTCACTTAGTTTTGATGACACTGACAACATATTTAGTCTGGTCATATTTTAAAGAATAACAAAATCACATACTTTTCTGGGACATACACCAACAATCTAATAATTATACTACTCAACACTAATAGGAATGCTTTTCAGGGTGGTCCAACATATTCAAGAGCTGGGGCTGGATGCCAATTTTGGCAACTGCCTTTGCTTTTTTCTCTCTCTTCCCCTCCCTCTGCCTCCACTGGGTAATGTAGAGGCATCAGCTCACAGATCAAAGCATCTGGCCATCTGTAGGCACAAAAGAAGGTGTTTATCCATTTTGCTTCATGTGCTGAGAACCATTCACCGATGTCAGAAATCACGTTCCCTCTTCATAAGTGTACGGGGCGGTAAAGACTCCGAGTGCACGACTGGATTGAGGCATAGTAGTAGGTATTTAGTTGTTTCGGCTTCCAGCATTGCCCTAATAACATTTCATTTCTTTGAAGTGGCAGCAGAATTGGAGTACAGCCAGATGTGTTTATTTTTATGCTGAGTTTCATGAGTGGGTTTTGTTTGGATTTTTTTTTAAATTTGTGTGTGTGTGTGTGAGCAAGGTGGTCTGAGATTCAACTTTAGTTAATCTAAAAGCCAGAATTACAGCTGTGAACTGCCCACTAACACCATTCTGGGATAGAGATTCAGCTCTGACTTTGCAAAGAGCTTACCACCTAATGAATTATAAAAGATGTCCTGCAACAAACTAGTGTACCTTTGAGGTCACTCCTTCAGCTACTGCCCTGCTTTAACCCTGCTTAACTTAGCAGATGTGCTAGCTAAAAGCAGCCAGTAATGCGGGCAGATTTGTGAGTTGGTTAGAGCAAAGCTCGGTAAATAACATATAAGAAGGATCTATGAACACAGAGAATTATTAAAAAAAAAAATAAAAAATTAAAGGAGGAGCTTGGAGCAAAACTCAAAGGCTTCACTTACTGTCTAGAACTAGAAAGAAGCTGCCTTAATAGAGCTGTTGTGGCAGGGGCCAGGCACATGGTGCAGTTACACCTACGACTAACACAAGTCTAACAAAGTAGGATTGCCTATCCAGCTATTGCTAAGAGGCCTTGAGCTGAGAAGAACTGAAGTCAAACCCCAGTAATCCTAACAGATGATCACTCCATAAATTAACGTGATCACAGACAGCAGGATATTTCTGTATTTTCAGAAAAATACACTTATTTCCATAGTTTTGCAGGATATGAATTGAAGACTGTGGAGCTTGAAAGATCAGAAAGAAAACACCACGACATAACTCTAGGATGGCCGAGAAACAGAGCAAACAATGTTAAAAAGCATTGCCAAAAACGGTTTTCCAAGTAGGACAGAAAAATCAAACACTGAGAATTAACCAAACTGAATAGAGATCCTAAATGCACTCCAGTTTCACCACAGAAGGGAAAGTAGTCTTGAACACTAAAAAGAAGAGAGTGTTCTGACACATGGCAAGAAATTTCTGCACAGGCTGATGGAAGAGTGACTGTCAGTAACCATGAAATCTAAATCTCTGCAAGTGGCAGAGCAGGAAAAAAATGTCATGACAAACAATGCAGGAAGTCATAGAACACACTGCAAATTAGAGGGAAAGAAAGCAAACGTGTCTGCTGCTAAATGAAGACAACTGAATACAACAATGTAAAATATTTTAACGCAAAAGGTGCGATGGTAGGAGAGCTGTTGTCAAAGTGATATATGACAAAGGCAAGGCACAGCCTTGGAAATAAAAGTTATCCTTATGGAAATTTCTCAAGGACAGACCTGTTCACAAATGTCTACAAAAGCCATTTAAAACACAAGACCATGCAAGTGTGTAAATTAACATTTCACGATAAATGTCTAACTTGTAGCTCAGATATTCACACAGAGACGTGGGTTTAGAGAAACAGGCCAATTTAGTTACACAAGACTGCACTAAGGACCAACAAATGCTTTGAACTGGAGATGTTAAAGACCTTCTCGTTTTATCAGCACACTGTGCCTCTTGCATATAACAAAGGGAGCATGAGAACCTTTAGAGAGAAATGTTTAAATGCATTACAGTCATACTGGGCTATAAAAAACTAAACCTCTACCGCTACACTCCTGGAAGTACCCCCATAGAAGGAATAAGCAAGTATCAGATACGAGGGGGCTGGAGAACAAGCCCTGAGAGGAATGACTGAGGGAGTTGGGGTTGTTAAGCTTAGAGAAGCTCATCATTGTCTACAGCTGCCTGAAGGGAGGGTGTGATGGGGTGGGTGCTGGGCTCTGCTCACAAGCGATAGAGACAGGACAAGAGGAAATCACCACAAGTGACGCCAGGGCAGGTTTAGACTGGACATAAGGAAGAATTTCTTCACTGAAAGGGTGGTCAGGGATGAGCACAGCTGCCCAGGGAGGGGGTGGAGTCACCATCCCTGGAGGGGTTTAAAAGGCGGGTGGATGAGTTTCCTAGGGACATGGCTTAGTAGGGAGACAGGCACGGCTGGACTTCATCTCAGAGGTCTCTTCCAACCTTCTGATTCTATGACAGCACACATATCTGACAAGTCACTTTATCTCATACTCTCAAATCAATGATCCCTTACTGCTGCAGAGCTTTATAATCCTTCTGTAGCACTTCTTCCCTGCACAAAAGACCATTTGCACAATTCGAGTAGAATGGAAGTCTTACTCAAACTGAAAATTGTTGGAAAAAGCCTCACAAATATGAAAACGTTCAGCTGGTTCGAATCTCAGAAGCTAGTATTAGAACACACTGAAAACACTGAGCAGATACACAAACGTATCTTGGGATGAATACATTACAAAATTGGTTATGGATTGTTAAACACTATCTTCTCCTTCAGGAATGTGCCAAATAAAAGCTGCATAAAAGACACCTAGATAAACAAAGTACAGTGTAAGAATGTCCTTGTAAGATTTTAGTCAAACAATGTTTCGAAACAGCTTGTATTCTAGCCAACCGTACCAATACTTGACCAAAAGAGCAAGTCGCCTTTTCTCCTCTTCACAAAACACACAACCAAGAAAATCAAAGACGGGTGTGTGTTATGTAGCAGGATGGAGAGAGAAATTATTACCGTATTCTAAAATACTAGACAAAATTAATAAAACATCTCTTTATCTAAACCTTTCTATGATTCCTTGTCAAATGTGAATCTTCTCCACTCCATAATAAACAAAGCTACAGTTGTTACATTTGCCATAAAACCATTTAATCAAATATTTTTGCATATTCGGTCCTTAAAGTTTTCAGAAACTCAGAGCTATTACATCGATTACCACTAATTCTACAGATTAAGAATGGTTTTCCAACATAGTTCAGGGAGAAAATAGTCTGGAAAAATCTTTAAATAAAGCAAAATAAACTCAAACCCAAGTGAAACTCCCCAGTGCATTCCTAGCAACTCAGCCATTAAAAATAATCTTATGTCGGATCATGAGGGTTTTTTCATTAATATATTCCGCACTAAAAGGTACCCTTGGTTCTTTTCCCTGGTTGTTACTTTAAGTCAATAACAGAACATATACCGATTCCCTGATTGCTTTTTTCTCACTAAAAACAAATAGATACAAGTAAGGAAAGGTAGCACTTTAAAAGAGAACAAAGCGATTATAATTAATTTTCATTTTTTTTAAAGGTATATTACTGTGGTAAAACAGGGAAACGGTTGGCTCACTAGAGGTTAATGATGAGCAAAAGCCTGCAAGAAATTCTCCACAGACACAGATAGAAAGGAGAAATAACTAGCAGAATAATAGTAGAATAATTAGTCACATAATACCAATAACGTGTTTACTGTACAGTATATATAGTCACATAGAAACACACACCTTGTATACAGGTGTAGACAACAGACGTACAGCAGGGGTTTGTTTGTTGATGATTTGGGGTTTTTTTGAATAGGCTGAAAACTTTCTTTGGATTACACAGTAATTACACAAAAAGAGAAGAAAGCACCAAGAAAACCTCAAAAACAATGTTTTTCCAAACTCAAAATGCAGAGAATAAAGCAAGGAGGAGGACACCTTGTATGTTTAAAGTGACTACATTTCTTAGCTCTTGGTAAAAGGCTTTTGGGACGGGACAATGATGCCTTAATTGATGTTTCTTAAACTTGCTTGGGTGGAATTCAATCCCACTGCTGCTGAAGGACAAAGAACCATGAAACCTTTTGCAGACATACACATTAAATAAATAATGCCTGGCTTAGGGCACTAATTTCTGCTCCAAGTAGGAAACCAATCTACAAGGCAGCAAAAACCCCACCTCCAGTCTCACAAAAAAGAGGAACTATGTTTATAAATTATTCTTGGAGCACGTGAATTTCAAACTTTTCGTAAATTTAAAAAACGCATGTCTAAATGATAATTCATACCATTGCCTTTTATCCTGCAATACATCGTACATATCATGTAAGAACCTTCCACCGTTGCACTCCAGACTGACCTTTCAAACCACCAACGTGTTACTGACACACCTTGAAAAGCCAAACGCAGCTGGATGAGGCAACACTAATTAAGCCAGTCCACCGTGTTTAACTGTCTCCTTGCTGGTTGTGCAGTTACGAGTGTCTGGGGAGAGATTCCATAATTGCAGTGCTGACATGCTTTAAGGTTGGGTTTTTTTATGCAGAGGTGTTAATTGTAAACATGTGACAAGAGAACCTGCTTCGCCTTAAGAGATGCTTGAGTGAAGTAGGTAATCCCCAAGATAATAAAAAATGAAGTTGAAATAACTCGATTGGAAGAACTCTGACCACAACATGCCAGTCACTGAGCTGAACTAGCATGGCAGCAGCCCGAGCTAATGAGGAACCTTATTGTAGGGATTCATTATCTGCAACTTCACACTCTGCAGTAGCCTTTTGATGCTCTCAATTGAGCTCCAATGTGTACCGTGGACAGACCTTTATGTATTCCTTTATAGGTTACCTAGTACCCAGGCCTAAGTGGACAGCAATAACAGCATTAAACAGCTGCTGCTTCCAGCCCCTCACCACGGGAGCTAAAACGGGGCTCCACAGCTTCTAATCGGTTTTGAGAAAAGTTAATACTAAGAGCTAATAATACAGAAAAGAAAAAAAAAAAAAAAGGAAAAGATAAAAGACGAGCTAGAATAATTTTCTGCCGTTATAGGCCAACGGTAAATTACCGCAACTTGCTTGTTCCTGGAAGCAACAAGGAAGTAGAGAAGGCATCACGATTAACCAAGGTGTGTCAGGTCAAAAAGTTTCCTAATATTATACCTGAGACAGTGTGCATCACCAAACCTTCACTGTCTCACATTTGTCACAAGGCAAAGCCCATCCCCAAGTAAGGAAGCAACAGCTGCTGAATAAGGAGTGATGGAGAGCAGGGTTTTGTAGAGGAAAAACTTGATGTTACTGTGTAGCCTGTAGCTGACATCTAGTTGCTATGGTGATGTGGAGGTAAACGTGCAGATTAGATCCACAGCCAGAGACAGACAGGCTAGGATACAAGAAAGATAAAGCACAGTACACATTTTCAAATCGCTTGCCGTTAAAGACAGAGAATTGAAAAAAATAAGAAAAAAAAATAATCTGTAAAACTAAAGTTTGGTGCAAGAACAAAGCAGCAGCCTGAGTAGACTCTGGGAATCGTATCTGAGGCAGAACTTGAGCGAAACCAGATAGAACAAGTGGAGAAGTCTGTGCATCTTTGTCCCATAGCCAGTAAGAGAAACTTAAAACAAAGAAATATGGGAAAATAGGAAATTCTCTGCAACCTTGACTAAATCCGTTAGAGTAAGGAAGTTCCTTTTAAATTAAACAAATACCAAAGTTAGGTAGACAGTGCAAACACTGTCCTAGAAAACTTAAAATGCAAAGACAAGCAAGTCAGGGGAAGGACTTCAAAATATTAATATAGTGGTCCAGGACAATACGTTGCCATGACTATTTAAAGAACAACTCCAGGATGTTGAATTTTCAGAAGCATAGTCCATAAAATCATATACGACAGCAACAGACAAGATTTTATTTCTTAATTTCACACCTTGCAGGAAAAGGGGTTTACAGATGTGGTAGCTGCAGATTATAATCTTTCTGCATCACTTGAGAAATGAATTTTTTTGGTTCTAATATTCTAGAAAATAGGTAATCTCAATTTTGACAGCCACTTGCAAGGCATTGATAGGAGAGTACGACTGAACAATATTCATAGCTCTTTCTAAGTATCAAATTGAAAAAACCTCAGTTAATCAAAAAACGGTTGTGGTTCATCACGTTTCAATATCTTTTAGAAAAGGCTCCATTACATGCAGCAGATTTTTTTTCCTATGCAAGCAAAACTCTTGATTAGAGTCTGCATTTATTGACTTGTAGTGCATAAACTCATTTTTTAACACGCAGTGAAGATCATGGAATGGAAACGCCATTTGACACAGGTGATATTCCTTACCAGTGTCCAAACAAAACTTAAGATAATTTCTGAAGTCTAACTCTAAGATCTACTTTTGCAATGTTTCCAACATTCAATAAGTAAACATGGTAAGCAAAAAAACACAGGCAGACCTGATGCTTTTTTTGCTAAAGACACTGCGTTCGGAATTATTCAAAGCTATATTACATTCACACGGTTCGTAAATCCTTCCTTAAGTATTAGCGATTACAAAGAAAGACAGGAAGGAAGGGAACAACTGCAAGAAAAGAAGGAATACGTCTTGCGACAGGACAAGGGGTGATGTTTTTAAACCAAAGGAGAGGGGATTCAGGCTAGGCGTAAGGAAGACATGACTCACACCGAGGGTGGTGAGGCACTGGCACAGGTTGCCCAGAGAGGTGGTAGATGCCCCATTCCTGGAAACATTCCAGACCAAGCTGGACGGCGCCTCTGAGCAACCCGATCTAGTGAAAGATATCCCTGCTCGCTGCAGGGGAGGCTGGACTAGATAACCTTTAACAGTCCCTTCCAGCTCAAACTGTTCCATGATTCTATGATCTAGAACCCAGAAAATAATACGAGAGCACACAAATAATTGACTGCCAGCATTCTGTAGCAGTAACATTAATAATAATCATAACACAAAGCTTTTAAACAAAGGTTTAAGTGACATGATAAAATCCGTACTTTCAACAGCAGTAAATGATAGGTGACGAGAGAGAGCGAGGCACAAAAGAGAGTGCGTGTGCTGCAAATAATCGTGTCACAAGCAAAGCTATAAGAGAAAGAGATAAAGCCAATTTCCACAAAACAGTATCGCAAGCTTGTGCAAAAATACCAAATTAAATATTCTAAGGCATGGAAGAATGCTAAAAATGGGCTCTCCACATGGAAAGCAACTGAATTGTGAAAATAATGAGAGAAAAATTTAATATAAATCAATAGGAAAATATAGCATATTTATAGTCATCTTGACTCAAGTCCTAAATATACTGCAAGACTTGTAAATCTTTACACACTCTTTAATCACTTCTTTTAAAAATCCATATTTACTCAGAGTGATCACTCTTACGAAGTCAAAATAGTTGAATGTATTTCAGATCCAATGGTGTGGAATTAATCTCAGTGCGGTATTAATTTAAGAAAAAATAATTTAGAGGATTATTGATGAAGACATCTTTAATTTTTTACATATTATTGAACTTAATTGTATTTTATATTCATGAACCATTTTTTTAAAAGTGTTAATGACACAGTTTAAGATTCTCAGCAACCTATTGAGTGCCTTATGTTCGTTAGTTGAGTTGACATAAACCATATCTCCTGTTGACAGAAATGCTTGAAAATATTCATGGACTTCAGCATCCAACACAGAAAAAAATTGCGCAGTTATGCTAAACACTGATAAAATCCCTTTCTGTACTTCAAAAACACCAGAAGAGCAGCTATACCACAGTGTGTAGATGGAATGAACAGACGGAAGAGAGTCAGACTTCTCTAAATTAAAATTTATCTTATTGCTTTTGGTTTTCAACGCTGCAGATTAACTGTTGGACTGTACAACACTGATCTTCAAATTTTATTTTCTATCTTGGTGTTTCTGCTCTGTCAGTAAAGACACAGCAACATCTTGCACGAGGAGTAGTGCTTCATTATCTAAATATACCTGGATGGATATCTGACCATCTGATATCAAATATCTTTTTTTTAATCTTTTTCTTTTTTTTTCTCCCTTTATTTTTTTTAAGTCCTCAGAAGTTAATTTTTCATCTGCCCATGGCCACAGTATTCTCCAGCTTCCTTCAAAAAGGATCTTCCCCATAAGATACCTGTATTTCTTAACAGAGACCAAGACCCAATGATGCAAAAATGCAAAAGTAATTTACTAAGGCACACGTCAATTTATAACAGCAGAGCTTTCGTAAGCTAACCAATGTTTGTGCTTCTGATAAGCATTTGCTCAAGACCAGCCAACCTGATAATAGGAAAAAATGCTTCCTAGAGCCATAACAGCAACTAGCAGAACGCACATATTGCAGTCTAATGTCAGGGTAGGAAAGAGGGAACTGCTATTCAGGAGAAATTTTTAAAAGTCAATTATGGTTATTTGAATTAAACCATATTGTTCACCTGCTCCCCTCTCAAATACATTATAGTAGCGGATGAAGACTTCATCAATTACAAAATTCACAAAACACGACTGTGACCCAAAAATGTATTTCCAGATCATGTGCCAGTACTATGAAATATAACTTGCTTGATGTAACAAAGGATGGGAAAGCTCAGTCTTTTATAGTGGTAGACATTAATGAAACGTCAAAGCTGTAGGAAAATGCTGAGAGAAAAGTATTCAGTATAAATAATGTCAACATTAAAAAGAAATCAGCGTAAGCACTGTGCTAAAAGTTCATGGAACGTCCTTAATTCAAAACGTATTCCTATAAGGAAAAAGTTGAAACATGGTTCAATAGTACAAGCCCCGTTCTCCATTCTAAATGAAAGCTGGAGAGTAACTTCCCAGACCCAACACTTTTCAGGAAATTTTATGCTTTATTTTGATGTATCATTACTAAAATAGGTAATTGACTCTAATGTATTTTCTTCTCCCTGCACACAGTATACTTCTTCCCTGAAGGACTGTCCATCGCCTCTTAAATGGGAAGCTGTTGATACCAAGTTTCAAAAGGAAGGAAAAGCATTTGAATAACTATCTGCGCATGCCCAGGCACTGGTATTTTAATTCAGCTCAGACAACAAGTGGAAAAGCAGGAAGGTGCTTCAAAGTCCAAAAAACCATTTATGGAAGACAATTTTTGTAGCCTTTAGTGCAAGTCAGTTAATATAGTCATTACCCGTTGCACCCTGCCTTTCCACATACCAACACGTCAACGTTTCACCTTGGGCACTTCAAAACAGTAACTGATTCTTTTCACAGAGTCTGAGAATCCTTTCAAGCTAAAAGTAGACATTTCCCTATTTAAGCTAATTTGAACAGACATCATTATAAATCAAATCAGGAAGAAAAATTTCCAAAACTCAACCTCTTCAGAACAAGCCTATTCATTTGTACCAGCATCGTACTCCTGCTGTGTGCACCTATAACAACTGGCAATTAAGTATTTATGCAATATTCACCCCGGGTCTTTGCTAGGAGTAAAGCAGTAAAAGCCCAGGCTAAAAAATATAGAGGTCACATCCACAGAACTTTGAAACACGGGCTTCAATCTCCCCACACAGAGCACAGCAGTTCAGTAGGCATTAAATTTTAAGACAATGAAAATCAACGAAACACTAATGTTTGGGGGAAGGTGGCATGCACTTAGTGTCAGGTCTAAATTCTTCAGTAGTCACAAAGTTTGAAGTGAGAAACTGTGCCTCAGGCTATGCAATGGATTCCCACTGGAAACAAACTACGGGAAAACAAGCAAGCTCTAAAATACGGGGGTACAAAAATATCATGTATTGCAAGAGCTCAGAAGCTGTACAAATGGAAGACACTGCAGAGCCGCAATTTAGCTTTTTCTGGACAGGAAGAAAAATAGAGATATTAGCCTTGTGCTGCACCTTAAGAAATTACAATTCTTGCAATTCAGAACTCGATATCTTAGTTGCAGAACCACGGCCACAAAACTATCGTGCACCCATAATGTTTCCATGCAATACTCCAGAGAGTCATGCGTATACGTGCACATCCTTTGGCGTAAGAAGAGTGCACGACTCTCCACCATGTAGCATAGATATACCTATACATTTTTTCCTCTGGCATTTGCTAGTGATGAAAACAAAAACACATTTAAAATAATTAAAGAGCATTTAGAATTTGAAAATTTATTGTTCATCTGGCAGTAAGTTTGGACCCTTTGCTCAATGACTTTTAATAAACACAAAAATCTCAATGGATAACTAAGTCTTGCAAAGCTGTAGAACACATTTAATTCCGCTGTCAGCTGTGTTAATAGGATGAAGATCCTCTAGGAAATATTCCTCCATTAAAAACCTCAGCAAGTAAAACAAGATTATATATATAGTAAACTAGAAATGACAACAAAGGAAAATCTCCCATTAGTTTAAACTCCCATTAGTTTAAATCAACTTCTGTAAGCCTACTTCCTTTCTATTGCCAAGAGAAATTATTTTTCCTTTCTCTCTCTCTCTTTTTTTTTAAGGCAAAACCAGTCATGTTGCTAAAGCTGCATCTGATCTGATCCCTGGGAAGAGATTACCCTTTCTCCCCACTCTACCTATATTGGCACACATCTACATCCTCCACCATCAACTTCTGTCCAGAATTGGTAGATCAATTCACATACGCTCATCCTAATTCTGTCAAAATGATTCTGTTTTCCAATACCCTGCTAGGAAAAAATGCTGAGCTAATTCCTTTTACCAAACCCGTTTTGGGAAAAGCTTACAGAACGGCTCCTGACAGCTGGTTTGAAAGTGACAGTAATACCCAGCAAGCACAAGTGGCAGAGCTCTAATTTTTTATCCCACATAACCTGCAGCTGACACCATATATCCCATTGTGCCTTGAGACACTTCACAACTTCTTCATAGGCAATACATTTCCAAAAAAAGCCTTGTCATAATCATAAGCACAAAGGAGATCAAGCAAGACCTTGCTCGTAGAGAAAATGGAGATGTGAGTTCAGGATTGGAAACAGAAGAAAGTGATTTTTGGTAATCAGGCAAAAAAATGTAATGAGCAAAGGAACACAATGTGCAGTTGCCTAAGTGCTGGCACAGGGCTAAATGGGAACAACTGAAACGTCAGTGTGAGGATAAATCTATGCAAGTTCACCTAAGAGTTAGTAAAAAGCTAGGACTGAAAAACCAATTTCATTCTGTCTGTCTTCTTGGGAAGACAAAGAAAGGAAATGAAGGTAGTAGATACCAAACTAAGAAGGAAAAACTTATCTCATTCTAAAAGGCATTTTTCCAAATGGCATTTATTTTTTAAGAACATTTAGAAAGGTTTTCTTTTTGTTCGTAATATTTTAGTCCAGACGAAATCGGGAAGCAGAGCAGCTGCGAAGATTTTAGGAGACGTATGATTTTTGGAAATAAATTATATTTTTATACTTGAAAAATCTCTCAGGCACAGAAGTCTCTCCGCAGATATAAATTTCTTAGAGTGAAGAAATCATGCTGAGCACATTTACTCTACATGGAGATTCGGTAAAGACAGTAGTTTTTTGTATCCAGCTCTGATTAGATCCCATTTATTTTGACAATTCTTTTTGTAAAAGAGCTTGCATTACTTCACTTTTCATTGTATTCACTTGTATCTAGACGTTTGAGTAAGATATTATTTACCCATGTAAACCAACAAATTATTCAAGGCAGTCCAATTATAGAGATATGCACACAGGAATTTTACCCTTGATTCCCAACCAGAGGCTGTAGACATGAAACTTCTTAAAATCCGAAGTTCTAATGACTCTGATTTTGGGGAACAACAAAAGGCAATTAAACAAAAGACTGGACCATGTTTGAGAAAACATTTAGCGTATCACCTGTCCTTATAAATCATTACGAATTCTTACACTTTACAGTTATCATGGAAATGTTCAGCAAGTTTGAGCCCCAGAAATGTTAATGAAATGCTGGAATAATTCCCAAGAAATGGAAAAGGATTAAAATATCTTCCAGGTGGGCAGGTGCCTGCTGTGAAGTATCGAAGTAGCTGCTTGTTTGCATTCCTAGGGACGGAAGAGGCAACTAGAAACTAATACTGATTTTGCAACGATAATGTCATTGACTTCAAGGAGTCCAACCCTCCGGTTTGCACCAGTCCTTGATAAAGGAGAATTTAGTGCCAGTTAAATTAGGTAGTCAATTATGTCACTTAGTGAATTAGTCTAACTGTCTTTAATGACTAAGAACACTTATGAGGACGAGAGAGTAAAAGCTACAAAATACAAAAGCCCACAGTTCTGAGGACCTAAGGGAAGAACATAAAGGTACAACAGAAATGTAGCTTAAAAGGCAAGAAGTGCTTCTGTCTAGAAATTTCTGAAGTATTGAAGAGAACCTCGGGTTTTTTCCCTTTCTGTACACTATGAATGTAAAGTTTACCTTATAATATAAACAAAGACAGACTGCAAAAGCTCGAAACCAGGAGTTGTTTTCAGTTGATACTGAGATAATATATTTATCAACATCCTCTTGAATTCCCTGGATTTTATTCAACACTAATGTAAGAGGATGAAATCCCGCTGTGTGTCACTTCTGGTACTGCTCTACGCTCTACTCCACATTTAGGCAAGTATTTATAAGCTTCTCTCAAGAACTTGAAAAATGTTAAGTGTAAGCTCAATTTCATAAAACATGTCACTGCTCTCCACAACTCTTGGTAAATATGAGGTGACATAGACTCCAAAACTAAAACTGTAATAGGTTCTTCAGCTCAGACGCAGCGTGAACTTAAGACAAAGAATGTAGTATTAGGGCTACCTCCCTTCTCATACCAACAAAAGGCAAAATGCTCCTCTCTTTTAATTTTACACGCTGCCAATACCTGCAGGATCAGATCTAAGTGTTCTGACGCCTTCTTTTATCATCTCCTCATGTACATAAATCCAGTGTAGAATCTTATTTTCCCAGTGACCATCCTACTGCTAGAAACCATGTTCTCTGTGGATGCTTGCCAGAAAGCCTAGCTCACATTCCAGCTGCCTGCTTTTTAATTATACGTCACAATCCTAGGTTCTTCTAAGTTCTCAGAAAGTACTAAAGCAAATGTTGAAACTATGCAAACTTTAAATCAGTAATCATTTTTCATTATTATTACTATCTTCCACAATAGCTGTTTAAAATAGATCAAGTGATGTGTGGAAAGGTCTATTTGAGTATCTTTAAAAGATATACCTATGGAAGTAGAGATATGCAAGATATGTCTGAGACGGCAGCCTGCCCTAAATCACCGACATTCTAAAATAAGAGGAGAGAGAAAAAAATCCACAAGATATGATGATCTATAACGCATGTAAATAATAAAAAACCAACAGTATCTGAATTAGTGCCTTATAGAGGTTTGTTCTCAGAGCTGGACTTCTGCCTTGGTACTGCGCTGTCCAAGCTGGATTCAGATAGATTCTGTACTTTCCAAAACTGTTACATTTTCTTCTCATATGAAAAAGTAACTTTTTTTCCTCCCTTCCATTTTCATCTATGAATATAACTGTATGATCTAGCTGATTAATCCACTAAGAACCCTTTTCTCTACTTTCTGTCAGAAATCTGTACACAGTTGATAATTGCCCATTACCAAATTTGTGGATGGAAGAAAGAGCTTCTCCTTGCTAAGACAGTTATCACAGAACTTCTCAATCTTAATTATTTATTCATTGTTTAAAAGGATTCTGCCTTGCAAATCCTGTGGCTGTAGGCAAAGAAGTCACTGTGCTTGAAGAGGAGAAACGGAATGCGCTGACAGATTTAGAATCCCAATGTGTGCTTAAACATTTCAAAAGCAAAACATTATCATAAGCAGTCGTTTTCAGGAAAAATTAACAAGGCCAATTCCATCAGAGTCTTCTGCAGTTTAAATGGACTCCCAGCCTTGCTGTAAAACAACCTAGAGCTGAGAGGTCTCTCTGTATTGACAGACAGATAAGCACGATTATCTCTAGAGCACAATCAGCACACTTTTTATTTTTCTGAATTCTTTCAGTATATGAATGCAATAGGAACATTGAAATAGTGTATTCTGAGCCCCATAGGCTTTATATTCCAAAGATCAGTAACTTTTCTATTCTTAACATTTATGTGCACTGTAACATGTGGAGAAATTGGAAGACAGGAGGGTGAAAAGAGGAGAATGAAAGTGCATCAATAACCAGACCAGTTCTTTATATTTTACAATGATGATCAAAGACTGCAGTAAATGCAAAACTGTGATTCTTTATTAAATTCACTAATTCACTTTTTCTTCTACGGTTACACTAGGTACATGCAATCTGTACTCACAGATGGCACCAGAGTTATATGTATACTTGTAAATCAGGTCAGCAGCTTCTTTTAATGGCTCTTATTTTCCTTTTTCAGCTTGTTCCGTGTTAAATTTTCATATCACAGTTTTGATATTTATGGTATTTCAACTTTCTTGATTTCATCATAAATGTAATGAAATTTGGTTTTGTTCTTTATTTTCAGATTCTAAACTTGATGATTCCCTTCAAATAAGAATTATTTAGTCTTGTTACCATGGCTGATTTTAAGTTTTGCCATGCAAGGGCAGAAAGAACCACAAGATACATAAAGAAGAGCAATGCATTTATGTCTGGTGATTTTTTAGCCAATGTCAGGGACTGTGAACATTCCCTCTAGTGATTCTACAGCTGGGAGGGATCACTATGGTCATGCAAGCTGACCAAGCCAAAGTTTTTCCTCCAAACTAACTCCAGACTATGTATTATTTCAAAATCAAACAAAAAAAGAACCTGGTTTTGATTAAGGGCTTGGGGGGGATGAACGTGGGACCACACCCTTCTAACAGACCATTGTAAATTATTATAATAATCTCTATTTTTAAATAAATAAACAAACAAACCAAAACATAACCTTTCCCCCATGTCTTCACTGACCCCACATAAGCGCAATTTGAAAACTAATGGAAACCAATTTCAGCCGCTGGATCTTTTTAAGTCTTTGGCATCAAGCTTATAGTGTCTGGTATTAGTGATGAACTCAAGATCAACTAACTAATCCTTTACTCATCTCTTGAATAACCTAAATGGACTGAGCTCCTGGAGTCTTTTACTCTAAGGCACATTTTTCCACCCTGTGATTCTCCTCTCAACCAACTGCAAATTAACAGTAACTACAACTAAAAAAAAAAATAAAATTAAGGAAATGCCTTAGAATTACCCTACAAATATAAAGTTCATTGTCCTATGTCGACTTAGGAGTCCTCTGTTTAAATATTCAATGATCAAAACTGTTTCTTTTCAACTGTGAGTTTGGGCTGTGGTTTTACCTAATAATTCAATACAATAAAATGTAACCTGGAAACAAACAACAGGCATTTTCTAGAGAAATAGTGTTGTGCAGACGCTTGGTTGTAAACCTATCAGAACTACCTGTACCCTCAGGATTTAATTAACTTGTTATCACCCCTCTGCATTACAGAACTGAAGAAATGGGCAAGGAAAATATAAGTATGCAGCCCTCTTGTTGGTAAGAGTAGCATTTCCAGACACTGTCAGTCACCAAGCAGAGAATCATGTCCACGTGTGAGGAAATGACAGATTTCAGCAGTTGGAATACATTTGAATGTCAAATAAAATGTTTTTCCACAGCTGCATAAAGTGCTGATTTTGGCTGGTTTGAATTAGATAAAGTGGAAACAGGAATCATCAGAGGGCTCTACCTTCTCCATCTTTACAGGCAGTCGCGGCATTAGAGGCCAAAACAAGGCCCGACAAACTCTTTGACTTTGGCATTTGACTGTAATTAATCAGAATATGAGAATGTATTCTCTACGTAACAGTACTACATATCTGTAACTGAAGGTCCTTTAGTTCTACCGTTCTCTCTAGCTGCTCCGGTCAGTTTGCTTCTCCAGAAAAAACACGGTTGCTGGACCTCAATACTATTTACAACTATATTTGTTTTTCCCTTAGTAATTCTGGAAGGAATTCATTTACAGACAGATTCAGTTCAACAAATATTAGCACTTGCACAAAAAAAAAACCCCGGTTTGGTAGCTTTAGAAGATTTAAGCATTTTCCAAATCTTTACAAAATGTTTCACAACCTTTCAAATATACCCTGGAAGCCTTGTTATTTTGTAATCCCCAATTCAAGACATTACTGTATGATCTTTGGCTTCTCAAGATTCTCAAGTCTGAATCAGAAGTTTGATGAGAAGCTGGCATATTAATTGCTTCTCTTAGAAGTCCAACATATCCAAGTTAATTCTTCCATTTGTGATTACACAATATCCTTGCATTCATTACCACAATTGCCAGCCTGGAACGTATTATGAGGAAAGGGTTTAATGTATTTTTAGCTGTCTTGTAGTGTAGTTAAAACAAGGAAGAGGGACCAGATAATGAGATTAGGCAGCTCTCTACAGACCGATGACAAATACGCTGTAGGCATTGTTCGGGAAATTCAGCGCTTTCCTTCTTAATTTTTCTTTTATTACTGGCTTGAGAAAAATAAATAGAAGGGTGCTGCATAAGCACAGTAAAATTACAAAATTCTGCTGCCTGATCAAAGGGAAGTGGCAAAATACAAATGAGGAAATGTGTACGTGAGGTCAGTTTGCAGTCCCAATATTTACATCTAAGTTCATCACTGCTGGTATCTAATGTAGCTATTTGTTAGTGCAATGTGCTATCCAGCACCTATGATAAATAGTCAGGGGAGTAGAAATTTTAATGTAGTTTATTCCTCCTAAGTATTATCTGAAAACTCACTGCAGCTGTGTCTACAGTCACATACAGCTAAAATCATTCCCATAAGCTTGAGACCATAAATCTAATAAAATGTTCCCCTCCCAAAAACCCCGTATCTTTCAGAGACACTTCTAGCTCTCAGCAAAAATAGAATGCAATTTGTAAGTGGCAACGTAAGTTCTGTTCAACTGATTTGGAGATTCTGGAAAATATTTCATAAGAATAAACATATTCTGCCATATGTATTCTATGGCGGAATACATTCAAGACTAATATGCGAATCACTGACCACGTTAAACTGCTAAGTGCTTTGCCACAGAACAAAAGGTATTACAAAATGTCATACATTAAGCATTCTTCCACTGAAATT
This sequence comes from Neomorphus geoffroyi, assembly GCA_033558235.1. Taxonomy (NCBI): domain Eukaryota; kingdom Metazoa; phylum Chordata; class Aves; order Cuculiformes; family Neomorphidae; genus Neomorphus; species Neomorphus geoffroyi. Next base: position 10,078,496 of record JAUMJM010000050.1, read on the forward strand.
TCAGTTTAATTGCAAAATGGAACACACACACAACATCCAGTTACTCAACACTGTAAAAAGCAAGGGATTTCCTATGTTTGCCCAGTGGGATAATGAAATAAAACAGGGCTTTTCTTACCCTTATTGTACATATTGGTTGGTACTTGGACATCACTCAGACTGATGTTCACAGGCAAGTTATTGAAGTGGTCGTTTGGCACTAGAATGAACTCCTTCCCCAGCTCCAGATAGTTCCCTTCTTCATCTCGTTCATTGATGAGCACAGCATTGAAGTATTCATACTGCAACAGAAACCCATCTTCAGTATTCAGGATTCATATTCAGCATAAAAATATGAGGTCTGAATATTTTAACATATTTGTCAATCCACTGATTAACATTTACATGTATTTTGTTCCTCTATTGTAGATGGAGATATTTTTATCATCTCCCAGGTTTCCTCTGTATTCCTAGAACAGGTACGTTTCTGAAACCAGAGTTATCAGTGCATCTCAAGAAAAGCCGATGTTACCTCGGATCTCTGCCTGCCCTGAAAATGTTAAGAGCAGCCCGACAAACAGCCTGAACATAAACAACGTATGCACTGTTTTTAATATAAAGCTCTCTAGATTTAAGTAATTTCTTGGATAATCGTTCTCTGTTTAGCTCGTTTCCATCATTTCAAGAACTGTTATCAGTGCTGAAGTAAGGCCTTGAAAAACTGTTTTTACTTCAGACTATTAACTAAAGTTGTTGTTGCTTACCCAATGTGTACTGAATGACATTTCCTAAAGAAAAATATTTGAATTACGCTGAATTTTTCAAACGCACATCATAGTAGGTTTTGTAAGATTATGCATACTTGAACGTAAACATATTAAAGTTAGCAATGACTTAATTTGAACAAAAAATTGTCTGCCTGTTACAGATTCCTGAATAGTATTTGGCCTATTTTGTCCAGAACTATAACCAGATAAGCAAAAGCAATTTAGATAAAATCATTGATTTCCTTATGACCTAGTTTAACCAGAAATTTTATCAAGATTTGAAGGCAACAAACAGGGAAGACTGCTTTTTAACCTCTTAAATAACATTAACCCCGGCACAGTTTGTGATGTGTTCCTTAATTAAGAGACCAAAGTTCAGTGTCTTTGAAGTTCTCATTAATTTAAAAATTAGTCTCTGCCCTAATTATCCATTTGAGAGTAAATAAATATAAATAATATTTAGACTTACATTTATCCCTTCATAGATCACAGGTATCTATGCAATCGTTACAACGGTAAATATATAAATAAATTACACTATTTACAAAGCTAAAACAGACCAGTAAGTACAAAAACTTAACAGATTTTTCACAGTCACTCTTTCTCAGTGTGATCTGCAACTTGTTCTACTAGACAGGAATTAGTTACAATCATACAACCTATACACTTTCATCAAAAGCCTTGATAAATTCACCAGTACCTTAAATGGAGGCTAGCTGGGAAAGCAGCTTTCCATGCCTTGCTCTTATAGCTTTTAGTTTTTCGAAACCGTCAACCCTCAGTTTGGATTTTAGACACAAGTAGAATTCAAAAGAAGTCACTGTACATCAGCTGGATTTTGAGGACCTTCCACGTATTACAGAGCTATTCAGACAATCTCAGTGCTCAACATACCTTTAATCACATGTAACAAAGACTGAGACCTGTCGGAATTTGAAAATCAATTTCACATAAATTGATCTTGTATGATTAAACATTTAACTTTAAAGTTTTGGGTTGGTTGGTTGGTTTTTTAATACTGAGATGAGCCAAATAACCTGCTGCGTCCGTCTCATGGCTATATGCAGCTATTGAATCCTAAAGTTCTGGAAAAAAACATAGCAGTCTCTTTTTTCAGCCACAGGTAAAGAAAAGAGTAAAGACACAATTTGTCTAAAGGTGTAGTTTCATTAATTATGGAATTATCCAACACCCCTATAGATGCTACCCTTCTCTAGACCATTTAGGGGATTGTCACTCTTATAGACTTGACTCTTCTCGTACCAAAACCAAAAGGATGAAGAAACGTGATCATTTCCAAGAAACAGCAGATCTCATCCTATCTGGGAGAAACCTCCATCTCTGCTTATTATCCAGGTTTATCACGGATCATTAACCGCACCGCATGCCTGCTGCCCACATGTGACAGCAGCTTTTTCAGTTTACCCTTTCTGCAAAAGCCAGAGACAGTTGGCAGAAGACTTGAAAGCCCGAGTCGTATTTCCCATCTTAGTAAGAAACAGAATATTCCTTCCAGCATTAAACCATGCACTAATGACTGTTATAAAATGCAGTGCTACTCCAATTCCGAGCAAGGAAGCAAGCTGTACAGCTTTTCCTTGATATATTTAGATAGTATCTAAGTCTGGAAGAAAGGCTGATATTCCATCCCCTGGGAGTACAGTGATAAATAAAACTATATATTTCGTGCTTCTTTCTTGCCAGCCACCTCTTACTTCATGCCCCCTGGCCAGCTAAATACCAGCAGGAGGAGGGTGATTGTTTCATCTTGTATCCAAACCACTTGTTTTCTTGTCCTTAAAGACATGGGTTATTCTTTTTTAGGATTGTCGCAGAGAAACCGAAGGGGGTTTGGTTTTTTGTTTTCTTATTAAAGACCACCACTGAAAGTATTCACAAACACCTAACTCCAAATTTTAACACAAAAGTTGAATTTTTCACGTGAAAGGTGAATGCATTTGGGGATAAAACATTCTGTACTAAAATACGTAACAATATACTGCTCTTAAATTGAATTTAACTTACATATCACGGAATAATTTCTACAGTAATTCACATATATAGTGATTTCAAGGATGCAAATTTACCTTGCCCATGGGTTTTATAATACTTTGGAAATGGACAAATTTAAAATAGGAATGTCAGAACATACATGGCAATCATCTCTAAAAGAACATTATTTCCTTTCATTCAGTGGGTTATTTCCTTTTCCAAAAGAGTTAATTAGTAGACATCCTCCTTCATCATGTTCTGTAAGTGGCAAGGCTAGCCAAGTATTAAAATCAGCTATATTCTAAATAAATGAAACCACTCGTTTCACAATTAAGGGTATTTAGGACTGATTGTTTCTTTGGTTGATTTAGTATTCACTGATTTATTGGTCTGAGTCTGTCTTTTCTCTTTTCAATTCTACAAGTGCATACACGATAATACTATTTATGTGAGGTTTTTTTAAAGCAAATTGTAGCATAAAATAGTCCTTAGGGTATTCCAGATAATTAATATTTTCATGGATTTTTTTCTGTTTGATTTAGGGGGTTTGAGGTTTGGTTAGTTGGGGGTTTTTTGAAAGTGAGAAGCCTACAAAAATAATATTTAAGACACTCTTGCAAATTCTAAGGATTAAAAATCGGGCAACGTATACATCTCAAAAATACTACTGAAAAAGATCAGAGAGCTGTTGTGCAGCAGAGCTATTATACAGTCATTTCTTTTGGGCACCTTCCTTCCAGGAAATTATTGAGCGTGACAGCTGAAAGGTGATAGAATGAAAATTAAAAATAAAAATTGGAGAAAAAAATATTAAAGCAAATCCATCCAGCATTCTGACACTGCATTCACGATAATGCCCAGGGGAAAGAGGATAAAGTCCTGTTTGCTGACAACACAAATACTCTACCTGCTAAGCTCTAAGAGAAAATTACTTCAATTTATCTTGTCAATGGAGGTCAATCTTTGATGTAACCTTAACTAGGTGAGCTCTGAGTGTGCACAATATAACATGCCCAAAAGTTATTAGTCTAATAAATAACAAAATAATTATCCAGGTTGGGAGCACAGCCAGGCTCTACTGTGTCTTGGCCAGTGGGCGAGTTTACGTACAGCAAAATAGGTACCACCACCAGCAGAAGATGAAAAGTTTCTTTTCTCAAGACTCTGACAAGCAGGACACATTTCTGAGAGGGCAGAAATGTTCACGATAAGCAAAAATCAAAATGAGAGAAGTTATCCACTCGGAGGGAGGCTTTCCTACTACAAAACACATTGACAACAGCCTCCAATCTGCTATTCATGTGTTAACGAAGAGACAGATGTCTGAATGCAGATCAGTTTCTAAGACTCAAAAGAGTCTCTTCCGACAGTTGTCCAGCAAGGAGAATTTATGTTTTGAAGCATACGATTAAAGCTCTTGTGTTCAAGTACTTAGTCTGATGTTTAGTGAGCAGTTATAAAAGGTCATAAAAGCAAACTCCCTCACTCAGGAAAAACTATTCTGAATTTTATAAAGCTTTTAAAGTTGAGAAAACTGGCATCTCTCATCCGCAGCGGCCCCTTCCCGGCAGCACGCAAAGCGCTCCTTCCCGCACTTCCGCTCTGGCCTTGGTGCAGGCAAAGCTCCCCTGGCTCTGCGCGTCTGCTGAGGACGCATCTTCCCATCTCCCTGCCGATGGACACGGTAGAGAACTCTACACTTAGAGTTTCCAATTCAGAAATACACTAATAGAAGAGGCTCATTTTTATTGCTAATAAACATGAGAGGTCTGTTGGGCTTTATTTAAACCACACTTTGGAAGAAGCAGCAATTAGCCTAAAACTTTTCACTCCAAAAGGACAAACTCTGTGCAAGAGTAAAGAAAACAAGTGAAGAGTAATAAGCACTTCTGAACACTTGAGGATGTTAAAACATTTTTTAATACATGTGTATCAAGCTTGCCATGCTACTGTAGTGGTGATCCTCCCTTTTCAAACTAGGAAACCCAAGACACAACATTACGCAGCAAGCCTTGACCAGGTTAATAGTATTTTCAGAGCACTGAAAACCCTCACTATGTCTCATTTTATTTTTAGATTAGAAATAGTGTCCAACTAATGGAGGTGTCAACAGAACGCAGATGCAAAATACTTAATAGCAAAACACGCGCCAGCAGGTTGTCAGGATTCCTGGGGTCAGGGGTGGCTACAAAATCTCTGCAGCTTTTCTGAGCGGTTAAGATACACAGATCCAGCTTTCAGCTGCTCCTCTCTTTTAAATTCTAAAGTCAGAAACAGAAATGCGGTTTGATACATAACAGAAATAGCACCTTGGTTTTAAAAAATAACTGGTTTGGGATTGCTTTTTTTTAACCACATTTTAAAAAGTGGGGATCATACTTTTTCAGCAACTGGGAAAAGACACAAAAATCAAGCATGTGCAGTTTTTACAGGATTAAATACTGACTTCTACTGGCCATGCTCTGGGCACAGGATCAGACATATTTTAAACTTGAACAGCATTGTTAAGGTAATTGTCACATTTAAAAGGCCCATCAAATGCAATTTAAAGTTTGTTACCCTCACGATACTTGTGAAAAAAGTTGCGTGTCTTAAACCCACACTCAACGGATTTCTCTGAAGTCCACTAATCCAAGCATTCCCAAAACTAGTTTTATGGGGCTGACATTTTTAAACAAATTGTATTATTTCTGTATCTTTATAGATGCAAAAAATTTGCAAGACTTTGCCTCGTATTTAATACCATTTTCATTACTAGCTAGAACCAAAAAGAGTTCCTTCATTTCTCTTTAAACTCCTGTAGACCATATCAAACTAGTCAACAGGCAAGACCAACAACTTTATTATATAATTCTGTAAAAGAATATTTTGTAAAAGAAAATAGCAAAAATACAGGCGTGCTTGAAAATCAATGCAGCAATATTTTCTGAAGTTTTCCATCTTTCCACAAGGCAACCAATGAATGGCATTCGATACAGAACATTAAAAACCCCCTCTCCATACTGTTTAAAATGTGCTATAAAAATAGAAAAGCAAACTGTTTCACAAATGGATAAGATGAAAAGTTTTAAACTGAAATCAGTGCAGTTCCTAGCATGTTCAGCTCATCTGACACATTCAGGTTGATGACAACCTCAAGGCTGCTTCTAATTATCAGTGGAGATGCATCTGACTTCTTTGTGCCTTTTTACAATCGTATGCCCTAAGTGCCTCATTCCTGCTTCCTAGCTGGAAGAAAACAATATTTCCCAGGCTCTGCATCTTCTCTGTTTTCCATGAGAAACAACTTTAACCCAGAGTCCTCATAGTCTAAGGTGTGCGTATAATGTTGCTTTGTACTCAGCAAGAGCTGTGCTGTGTCCTCAACAAGATAAGCTCAGGGAGAATAGACTACATATGGTGTTTTGCTGGACTGGGGGTTAATAACTATCCCTAAAAAACAGAAAGTAACAGGCAGTTCATATCCAGCAGCTGACAACATTTGAACGCTAACTGTTACTCTGAATGATGAATTAAAACACACATTTTACCAGATATTTTTTTTTCATACCAACAGGGGATAATCAAAATAATTAAATACTGAAGATCTATAACAGAACAAAATGTCACGGTGTTCACTGCAATCCAAGGTTTGTTTTGTTTCTCCCAACCACCCACCATACACACAGGAGGTTAAATTAATATTATTGACTACACAAAGGAAAGCAAAGGAACACGCGCAACGTTATCAAATATATTTGGGAGTAAAGCGTGAGATGAGACGTTGAGCAACTGAATGTATACAAATCCTCTTCAAATGATTAATGACTCCCTCATGCAATACAGAAATTTGGTCAGATAAGCTCACAGTTGAAATAACAGACAACAATGAGTTAATTTAATAAAAGAAACGCATCTCCAGAGTCACACGGTTCTGGATGGGGAAAAAGAGAACAGCATCTATTTTATTCATAAAATGAATTCTAAGTGTTTAAAAAAGTTTCACAAGGGAAAAATGGTCATGAGAATAATTATTCTACAAAGGACGGCGAGGGGGGTGGGGGAGAGAGAAACCCTAAACTTAAGAGGATATTTTGCAAATTGTATGTGCTAATATATTGGGGTATTCCAATTTTCAAGTTACACTATGAGAGAACATTGTATTTGAGAAGTTATGGCAGTCCAGTGAAGCTCCCACTGAATGGAAAGGGGGAAACATAACTCCCATTTTTAAAAAAGGAAAACCCAAGGAACTACAGGCTGGTCAGCCTCACCTCTGTGCCGGCAAGATCACGGAACAGTTCCTCCTGGAAATCATACTAAGGCACGTGGAAAATAAGGAGATGACTTCACTAAGGGCAAATCATGCCTGACAAATTTGGTGGCCTTCCCTGATGGGGCTACAGCATTGGTGGGTGAGCGAAGAGTGACCAATATATGAATAAAGTTTAAATAAATACACAAAGGAAATAGTTTTATGTGCTATACTCTAAGTATTCTCTTGATTTCATTCAACAAGCATGAGTGCTAGGTACAGAAATACAGAACCCACATAAAGCAGCTGAGGCAGAATTCCCTCAAATGCTAGTTTATCTTGGGCCTGGGAGCTAGGCCAGCAGGAGAGGGAGTCGGAGTGGAAGGAGGGGCAAGTTAAAAACCTGGATACTACAAAATGTCCAAGTGGGTAAAATGAACATCTTCAGACTATTCACTTCCGTAACTTGTGTCAATAAGCGAGCGGTACAGTCTAAGAGTTAAGATTACGAAATATAAAATGGTCTTTTTATGTTCTTAACTTTTAACCATTTTTCCCATCAAGCAAGGAAAGGCCAAGAGTGATAAATACAGCAGCAGCAATAAAGGAACGCATTATACAAACTGAGCTTGTCAGAGCAACGTGATGAAACTATCTGGAGTCTGTATGATTATTCCTTCACTATATGAAAGTCTCAGATACTCATGGAACAATTTACTAGTATGCTTAGAGAGCTGCAGACTGTGTTGCTATTGTACTCCTACACGTAACTTCAGAGTTATGGTCAAATCACAGCAGAGTGCAAGGTTTTGTGAAAGCAACTGAAGAAACTATTCAGATTTTCGGAAACGTTGCCGTTTTCCACGTTCCAGTTGCAATTTGTATGGCATTTTTATCTATTCTGAATTAAAACAGAAACACACTTTTAGAAAAGATCATCACACAAATCAATGCGATCCAAGACATAAAATTCTAGTTGGAAACCCATCTGGGTGATGGGGTAACTGGTAGTTTCACGAATCATCTGCCCCACAATCCAGTTTGCTTCCCGATCTTGTTTACAAGCATTAGAAGTGCAGGCTAAAGAGATAGGAGAGATAACATCTTCTAAGTACTCTGAAGAATCCAAGAAACATCCCTAGGAAGGGCATTGCGTGATCGGATCTGCCGAGAATCGAGGAAGTCACCAGCAGACAACATCAGCCCAGACTGGGGGTACACAGTGTCTTTATGTATTTCCCTCAGCTCAGCTGGAAAGATCACACACACAGAGGCCTCTCAGCCATCTAAACAAATTAAAAACTATTTTGCAGTTCTCTCTAGTTACTCTCTCTAAACATCCTAATTTCCTATGTCACTGCTCCCTTCCTGTCTCTGGGAAAGACTAAATTGAAAACAACAAGACATGAGAGAGAATCCAGTACCATTCAGACACAAATGAGTCCGAAATGCTCATCTAGTAGAAAACATGAAGAACCCTTCATTCCTACCAGATGTTTATCTAAGATTCTGCTTCTTTTGTTACCAGAACATCACATGAAGAATGACATTTTTAAGGACACACACAGAGGATTGGGCTTTTTTTTTTTCTTAATTGTCACTATGCTCCTAATGGAAAACATGATATACAGATATATAAATTCCTCTGCACACATTTAAATTGAAAGAGAAGAGCCGAATGGAAAAATATTATATAAGTTAATTATGATTTGCAGGAAAATCCTACACTGACTTTAAACATTTATTGTAGAAACAAAGATTACTGCAAGTGTAATGTGCTCTCTTATAGAAAAGATTTATCAGTTTTGAATATGTTGACTCTCAACTTCTTGTCACAGCTAAAACAATATTCATAAAAATAAAACCATACTTAATGTTTTAAAATAGTTATTTTAATAAGTAATAATTACATTTAAAATATCTTACTTCTGTGCTTGTTTCATGACAAAAATGACTTGTAGCACCAATAGCCTTTCCTAAAAAATACGCGCCACAAGCATTCTAACCACTGCAATTCACCCTCATCTTGTACAAAAGACTTTCTTAACAGGAGGAAGTATTTGAAATGATGAAAAATTACTGAGGCTGCCCCAGAGATTATTAATTCAGGCTTCCCAGACATAAGTTTACTGTACTTACTATATGTAGATACCAAGGGAGAAAATACACTAGATACTGTTATGCTGGCCTTCAACTGCCAGAAAGAGATACTCCCTCCTCAATAAGGCGCAATGAAAGCACTTCATTAAGCAACCAGCTTGTCATTAGCTATTTTGTTGAAATAATGTATAGACCACACAGGAATATGAACAACAACACATCTAACACATCCTGAGGAAACCCTGAAACGTAATACACATCCCAGCCATTTACTCATCTGTACTTTAAACAAACATAGAGACCTAAACCAGACTTATAGACGTTAGTGACAAAAAGTTATTTTCAAAGACAGGAGGGCTTATGCTAATGGATCCCATTCAAAATGCCTGATGTAACACACATCAGCTTAAACCAGAAATATACCATGGATAATTCCTCAACAAACATTCGGGTACTTAGAGTACAAATATGAGCTTAGGTTTACCTGAGCTATATGCTGACATTGAAAATTTGCAGATTTTGTTTATAGTAAAACTGATTGGGAATAAAGAAATGACATCCCTGAAATCTCTCCAGTTGTCATTCTGAATGTTACTGTATTTAGAAAGAGTGTTCTAACAGGAAGACTTATTACTAATACAAGATTATTTTCTAATCAGCAGAATGTCTCTACTTATATACATCCTGTACTTTAACTGCTTAAAAAATGAGTTGCATATTTGTCAGCATCTTGGGTTCAGTTATACAGTGACAAGCCCTAAATACTTCAAGGAAATGAGACATATTCAACTAAAAAATGCTTGTCATCTCTGTTACAACCGTGCAGAGACTTCGAACTCAATGTGAATGGTGGTGGCTGCAGCTGAAAACAAAGCTGTCCCTTCATCTTGAAATGTACACGACTGAGGAGTTAATCGGATATGATACCACTTTCATGTATAAAAAATTTGGGAGAGTTTCCAATAGTACATTGTAATACTCACTCCTGAAATCCTCTGGATAAATGTGCCGGAGAAGGTGAAATAATTTGTACTTTCGGTTCTTCCTTGTGGCAGTAGTTCTTAACAGCTCCGGGGTGTTTATAAAATCACCAGAGGCACAAGAGCAAATCACCTTCCCGGTTTTACGTGGACGTTTAGAAAGCAATCGGTGTTGCTGATAGTTCAAGACCCACACATTCAATACGGATTTCTGTGCTCCCACCTCAAAGTATTAATGAGCAACACTGGCATCGTACAAAGTTCCAATTTTAAGTTGGATTTTCTCCTAGCTGAGCCTCACGGTAATTACTGAAGACCAGAACTTCATCAAGCAAATATTACAAATGGGAAAGAGAAGGCAGCTCTTCAAAATACAGCCAGGCCTCTGCAGTTCTCCATGGAAAAACAGCAAGATCAGCCTGCCAACATTTTTCCTGCTTATCTCCCATATTCATGTTTCTCAAACTTTCAGAGTGTTTCCAATGGGAGTATTTGTACATCCCAGCATGTTGCTGCCCAGTGCTTCCGCAGACCTGCTGAGCGACTCTAAGATAACAACAGGTGAAGAACGTCACCCCTTGTTTCTCTTTTATCCTATCAATTCTCGGTTTCTTTCTGTTCTTCCTAAACGTTCAGACGAAACTGAAGCAGAAAACATATCTCTCACTCGACTGCTGGAAGTAAAAATCAGATAAAATTAGAAACTTCTTGCTTTACACCAGCCTTGCTGGAGTCTATTTGAGGTTCTGCTATTAACTACAAATTAGTGGGTTAATGAAGTTCAAGCCAGAACTGTGAATTTCTAACTGTTGTTTCTGAAATGCAAAGTTTCTGTCCCACTTCCAGAAGACAGAAATTTCTTTTGCTTCAAATTAGAAGTCAAGCATATCTATATATTTCCACAAGGAAACCTTGCTGAAAATTATTCGATTTTTCAATAGATGCAGATCCTCAAGCACGTCCTTAAAAAATGCACACACAACGCCCATCCACGTTTTGTGTCTCTCAGGGGAGAGATCAACCTTGATTCTTTAGCTGTATGATGGTAATTGTCACATCTGGCATTCTTGCAGGACTGAAAGTGCCTGATAAAAAATGCTGCGTGGCATTCCTAGCCCTCCTAACCGGTGCTAGTACTTCCGTACCAACGGAACCCTCTATCTATCACACACTGCCAGCAATCATAGAGTGGTACTCCAGATTCCCCACCTGAGCACTTAACAGACCACACTGAAAAAGTCCTGTTCAAAACTGCCATTTCTAAGTGCAGCACGTGCACCTCATGATTACACTAATGCAACTTCCTAAAAGATTCCCTTTGGATTAAATCTTCTCACAGCATAACACTGTCTAATTCCAGGCAAGAGCAACACTAGAAAGATATTGGGATCTTTAATTTACCTACTGGAATAATTTCACTACTGTAGTCAGACCGTGGTTCTATTTTTAGCAACAACAAAAAAAAACCACCTGCTGGTATCTCAAAGCCTGGAAGAAATTTCATTTCACCTAACGTTTACAGGCAAGTTAATTCGGAATGATAAGTAATAAGACAGCTTCCCAATACATTGTTAGTATCCATGCATATCTCACTTTTGTGGATGCAGGCCAGAAGACATCCTAGAATAGATAAAAAACCCCTTACTTTTTACATTTTCTACCAAGCCAATAGCTTAAGCATCACCATGAGTCACTGAGGTTGACGAGCTAGCGACAATCGTGTTGAAACATCAAAAGGATATGATTCACTTAAATCAAGCGTCTGTGTTTAATTTATTTATATTAAGCTTCCACATTTCTCAGACATGGTTTCACCCAACTACTTCCCTAGAAGTGTAAATCACCATCAAAGTACACAAGAGAAAATCTGCAGAACATAACTGGGTTTCAATATGACGCACAGCAATCAATTACAAAAGCACATACACACACTCATTGTTAAAGCTGCTCCAGCCTTGGAAACATCCTCACATTTTTCCACAGTTTAGGCAGGAATTTAGAATGTTGCAAGTATATAATTAGTATTAGATGTGATTAATTCATACTGTGGGAAAATACAGAAAGACTGAAATAGAGCTCTGCGGATCTCCTTTTTCTCCACCCAAACTGCAATCAAGCACATGCCTATTTGACTCTCTGAACGTACTGCCAGAATTCAATTTTGGGAGCTGGCTTTTTTCTCCTCTGGCTGTAATAGTGAATGTTTCATTTTTCAATGTCACAGTATTTACCATGCACATATTTTAGTTGTATCATTTCACAGTATGGTTCTGGGGTTGGCTGGCTCATAGCTTCTTTGTACCTATCTTCCTTCATTCTCTATTTAATTTCTTTCTCACAAGGCTGTTGGCCAAGTCTTCTTTGCCTATATTTGTACAATAAGAACAATCTAGTATCAGTCCTTTGAAAGGTACATAATGCAGAGCTCTAGGAAAAAAACCCACAGGTTTCATCTGCATGGTTTGAGAAAAATCAGGTTTGATTTCTACTCTGGTTCACTCTGGATTTTGCTTCAAGCTCTGTGCCAGGATCAGATCTAAAAACCTTCAAAGTTTACTTGTTGTAATGCTGAAAACACAAACCTCAAACTTTTTTAGAGTTTGATATAAAGCAATAAATCAATCCTCAGATTACTGCAATGGGACTTAAAATTTGCTTGAAGAGTTCTGTGAAGCCTTGTAAAAACCTCATGGAAATGTAGTTTTCAATGGTAGCTGAAATCCATCAATGCTTGGCGTGGTTCCACATGAGATTCGCAAAGCTTTGGTAAGCACACTCTTTCATTGGTGTTTACTTACCTACAATAACCAAAAGTATCGCTATGTGTACTCAGTTTCTGAACCTGGTGTGTATTTTACCATGGCAAAATTAAATGAAAGCAAGATGACAGAGAGAAAAAAAAAAAAAAAAGAGTGATATAAGGAATAAAACACAGGAAAAGAAATAAAAGAAATTAAGGCGTTGGTCCTACTCCGCCCAAAATTGCACGTGCCTCCTGCAAAGATGAGAAGTGAAATGGAAATAATAAATGTCTGAGTGACTTAAATATTTACAGTTAATTCTTAAATCTTGTATTTGGCTTTAAATTTGGTGTGAGCTCTCGGTGTTTAAGGTTAACTGTGCTGTACAACACAGTCCAGGGCAGACACTGCCTTAATTCAGAGACTGAAAAAATTGAGCTGGAAGCTGTATTACCTTGCCTACACAGTACTACGCCCAAGTTTATCAGCATTATTAAGAGAAGAGCCTATGGCATCGGAGGCAGCCTTGTACTACGCAGACCTTCTGCTTTCAAGACCACTAAGTGCCTCCTCATGGCACTGCATTTGGCCATGCAGATCAACCAGCGTCGTTCTTCACAGTATCACAGTATCATAAGGTTGGAAAAGACCTTTGAGATCATCAAGTCCAACCTATGACCCAACACCTACACCTACTCCAGCTTGTTAACTACACCACGGCACTAAGTGCCTCATCCAATCTCTCCTTAAACACCTCCAGGGATGGTGACTCCACCACCTCCCTGGGCAGCGCATTCCAATGGCCAATCACCCTCTCAGTAAAGAACTTGTTCCTAATGTCGAACCTAAACCTCCCCTGGCGAAGCTTGAGACCGTGTCCTCTTGTTCTGTCACCGGTCGCCAGAGAGAAGAGACCAACCCCTGCCTGACTACAACCTCCTTTCAGGCAGTTGTAGAGAGCAATAAGGTCTCCCCTGAGCCTCCTCTTCTCCAGGCTGAACAACCCCAGCTCCCTCAGTCGCTCTTCATAGGGCTTGTGCTCCAGCCCCTTCCCCATCCTCATCGCTCTCCTCTGGACACACTCCTCTTGTCACAGAAAAAACAGGCTCAGTTGTTTATAATCATTTTACCCAACAGTTAGTTACAAAGCGACCTTTAAAATGTCCTCATCTGCCATTTTCTTCTGCGGTTTATTGCTGTAGGATTCCCTAAAAAGTACCAGTTCTGTACATTGGAAACTTAGAAAAATAATTGTGAATAAACAAATTATATTATGAATGGCATAACACCAAAAGTTATTTTACAACACACTCCTAATTCTAATCACAGCATCCTGCTCTGATAATAAGTAAAACAGTTTTGATTGTAATATAAAATAATGCCTAATTCTCTACTACCTAGGTTATTGCTTGTGCTAGGCTAAAAGGAATATAGACAATTCAAAAGCTCATCAATTATCATATTGCTGTCATTCTATAGTAACTTTTAACCAAGACTGAGATATTAAGGGGTGTAAAAACTCTGAAAATAAAACACAGCATTTAACCATATTTGTAATTTTTAGACCATGTTTATAGCATCATAAAAATCATTCAGGCTGGAAAAGACCTCTAAGATCATTGGATCCAACCATAAACCTAACAGTGTCAGGTCCCACTAAAACCTGTTGGCCTCTGAGTTATATATCTACACTGATGTGGGAATAAAGCTCTTTATGCCAGTATTTACCTAAAGTAATATTTGGTCATGTATTCTCCCTCCTTCCCTTGAATTCAGCATATATATATATACACACACACACACACACACTGTATTTGGCTTTATGCTCACTGCAAATTGTAAGTCTTGGAACAGACTTTATTAGATTAAAATGAATTTCCTTTAAAATATCTGTCTTTTTAAATCTGAGGAGAACATTCTGACTTAATAATTTGAGGGGAATAGGAAAAACTAGTTAATTGAGGAAAAAACACACACTCTCCACTCTAAGAACAGATGTACTTTCATCCTTGTACAGCAGAGTCCTCTCACCCCACCGTGCTCCCTGCAAGCTCTGCCCAAGGTTAGCCGTGAGGAACGCACTCCACCCACTGCCTCCCCACAATCCAGGTGCCAACACCACCAAGAAATCACAGTACCACAAGGTTGGAAAAGACCTTTGAGATCATCGAGTCCAACCTCTGACCCAAATCCCGTGTGCTGCAAGGGACTCACCGTCTCGTTCTGCCACAGCCTGCACGTTTGCACCTCTCTGCAAGAAACATTGAAGGGGTTCATACGCAATTATGGGACTAGAACCCCCCTGTACCAAGGTCTGTCCCCTCTCCCTTTTAGCCACTACAAAGGTGGCATCAGCCAGGTCGTTTATCACCAGACCAGAAGTTTACCAACTTGGGCAACTTGCCCTGGGTCCGAGGTGAGGAGACATTGCCCAGAGAGCAGAACTGTACAGGATACCCAGATTTCTTTCTTTTCTTCTTTTCTTTTTTGTTGTAGTGACAAGAGCAGACGTGAGACATTTTCAAACCGTAGCCTACAAACCATGTTGGAGCAGAAAGGGGTTGCTGCAAGCAGGGCAGCAGCACCGCACGAGAAAACAAGGCTCTGGCCATCCCTATCACACTGTCCACCGGCACAGCTGGCGCCGTGTGACCCCTCCTCAGCACACCAGCACCCTCCCACACCCAGGTGTGCTGCGCGTGTGCTCTGGCAGCTGGGAGTGGAGGGAAAGGTACAGCAGGGCTCAGCTGATGGATGGGTGCTGCTCGGGGAGCATGAGGGGTGAGCTGCTCCTCACCAGAGCTGGACGGGGTTGCAGTGGGTATGGGGTGAGGGTCCTGGTGTGAGAAAAGAGATGCGCGCTGCCCAGGAGCTGCTGCTCCTTCTGCAGATGCTCTGTAGCGAAACTGGCATCTGCAAACCCTTGCCAAACAGCTCTGAAACCAAGGGCACAGAATTACTCTTGACAAAGGGAACTGCCACTCCTTGCTCCTTGGGGAGAAACAACCTAAATGCTTCCTCACATTGCTGTTAGCCGATATGGCTCTGCGAGACATTTGGTTTCTCCAGGTACACAAATGAAGACGTGCCGCAGAGAAGCTGGTATGAAGACTCTCTTTTCACCACCACCCCCCAAATATTCGTAGAAAAGGGAAGTAATAGGGACCTTATTGGGAAGAGATTATAAAGGCAAGATCTGCTAGGAGAGACCAGATCTACAGAGTGACCTTTAGTAAATAACTGCTGTGGTCCCAAGTGAGTTAATAAAACAGCAAACCAATCTAACCACATCCCCTTAACTTGCCCTTCAAGAACCGCATGGTCAAGACAACGTATACAAACAGAGAGGTCAGCATTTGCTAATGACCACAAAAAGCTTCCTCGCTGCAGTGTTGCAGACAGACCGTAGGTCGAGACTTGAGCGCTGAGTCATGGACTATACCCTTCTCCACATGTGCAAGACATTAAGTGTTCATCACAGCGACTTAAATAAATTAAATCATTCCACTGCAAATGACTAAAAGGGAACTTTCAAGTCGTGCAGTTATTATTCAGAGATATGGAAGCAATAAAGTTAAGGTTCCACACGCATCCTCAGCTCTCCGCTTTGGTCTACTTGTAGTGTGGTTGCTAATTCCATAAACCACTAATAGGGCTTTTTTCCTAAAAAGAAGAGAATAATACTTTTTATCCGTGTACAGTCTATAAACTCTCTAGAAAGCCAGCTCTGCTTCTATTTCAATAATCCGGTCTCCTCTTCACTGATACATTTTTAAGCACTAAGATCTTTTTTTCCTGTATTTACACATTTTGACGTTCCCATCACATTTCTGTACGCAGAGCCGTACCAACAGTCATCGCTTGTAAGAATCTAAGCAGGGCACAAAGGCTGTCTCGATGGATGTATCCCTCTGCGTTTTCTATCCATTCACAGCATTTCACACCAGAAAAAGAGCTCAGATAAATCTAAATCTAACTTAATTGAAGGTGCAGGAGGTCTTTATACGACTATAATTTTTTATCATTACACAGCCTTGTTGTTCACAGGCTTTTGCAGGTTACTTACAAAACATATACTGTGTATTTTTCAAGCACATGACTTCCGTTGACTCTGGCTGGCCTACAAGTAGTTTACAGCACATAAAACCCATCTCACATACACATTCGAAGCTGCAATAAAAATATTGGATGCTACATGGAAAACAGTATTAAAATCACATAATTAAAAGCTATATCAAATTCACCCAAACAAAAAGAGAACAGATTCAGCCTTAACAACAAACGACAATATATTTATTCCTACTGCATTGGTATTTTCAAGATCTGGGGGCTTATTTGCCCGATGTTACTGACATCTTTTGGTTTTCCTTTTCCAGTAAGACAGGCAAGCTTGTGAGACATTTTCTTATTGAATTTTCAGTGATCATCTTAAAAGAAATTCCAGAATATGGAAACATTTCTCTGACCACTTTATTCCACGTAGTTTGCAAGATGCAAAAAACGAAGGATTCTTCTACAAATATCCAGAACTCCACTGTTTTTTCATTAGGAGATGCAGATGAATTTGGAAGAAAAGCATAATAATTTAACTGTTTATCCATTTGATGTGCGTCACTTCATTTCATGGGATTAAACAAAGACATTGAAATGTACTTTGGTGAGGCCCAGGTCTGCTTTATGCCTTGTGCAGGTGAAACATTATTATTTTGTTGTATTGAAGGTTGCAGGGATTACTTTTTGCTTTAATAAAAAACCCTTTCATCTATCGTCTCAAATCACTTCAGCATTGTTACGCTTATCCTTCATCAGTTACCTGCCTATGAAAATCCTTAAAGATGCAAACTGGGGAATAGGCATCCACAGACAGGCAGCACGCGTGGAAAAGTCATGACAACTGCAGTAGAGAGGTTGGCAATGGCAAAATCTGAAGACACAAGAAGTTCAAGAGCTTCCAGCTACATCTGGTATAGAAAAATGCCGAGGTGGAGTTCATTGTAGAATTAAAAAAGAACTAAGATTTAGAGATTCTTGCACCCTAAATGGCTGTGAAAACAATCACCAACACAGATGAATACATGTGTCAGAAGTTTGTGAATTCTTCCCAAAGAGAAAAATGAGACATAGCACGACATGGCTATGCAAGAGGCTCGTGACAAAAAAAAATCATCTAGAGATAGATTGGAAATATTTATAAACAGGTGTAACAGTACTGAGGCAGGAAGGAATACCGTAAACAATAGGGTCATATTGCAATTTTAATTTTAAAAAGGAAAATAGCTGAAATACCAAAGGAACATCTTTAAAGGGGCTCTGGGGGGCGGGAGGGTGCAGTTGGGTTTTTTAAACAATCATAAATACTCTCAGAGTTGTACTGGGATGAGACAAGAGTGGCACCTAGTGGCTTGTAACGTTATGGGACTTCTCCCCGTTGAACAGGAGGGATGCGTTGCAGATCTGCTTTTCTACAATAGGCGTTACAATCGCCCGGACTGGAATTGAGTATCTGGCGAGTATCTTGCTAGCAAGACTTGGGGCAGAGGGGGGGAGAGAGAGCAATAAGTAAAAAGGTATCATTCTCTGTTTACCTGCGCTTTTTCGGTGACTTTGCTTGGAAGCAAGTAGGTGGGAATTTGATTTTTTAAAAATCTGGCAAGAAGAAAATGCACAGCCTTTAAGAAAACAGCATAGCCAGAGGACTAACAGTGAGCTGCTCTTTATGTACCCACGTCTACAGCTACCGCTGACTTCCAACTATAAAAAATAGGTACAGAGCACTTTCATACATCAAGTACGTTTGGTGACATTTCTCAAAAATTTACCGAATACTCTTTTATGAGTTGCATATTTTTACTGTGAAAATATTGGAAAAAAGTTCCCCAATTGGGAATTTTGGAAAGTCCTCATGAGAGGAGACAGGAACAGATTTCCTGAGAGTCATTCAGGTCCCCCGGGGCAAGATCACTCTGCCAAGGAAAGGGTACAGTATTATGGTATGAGAGAGATTTGATGAGTTCTTGATCCAGGTGTCATTTTAATTACGTATTATTAATCATTTTGCAGCTGGAAAAATCGACCATTGTCTGTGTGTAACTAATTAGGAAGGAACTCGTGTTTTTTAAATTAAAGAAATGTGTAGAGGTTTCTTTTGCAATGTAGGGTTGAGCTAAGAACACAGAGCACTGAATTTTACTTAGCGGTTCCAAAATTGTTCCTCTAGAACAGCAAATAAACAGGAAATTAAATTGTGTGTTAGATTCCAAAATTAATGCGAGATACTACAGACATTCCTGATACTTCAAATCTGACCACTGAAAAGGCCACTTAAGTATCATAATCTGCTTTGTATTTGCACTTACCTTTTTCAAACTGTTCTCTGATGGTAAAAATAATTTTTTTATAATCCCTGCACACAGTAACCACACAAGCATAAGTACATATTAATTCATATTGTTGTTTGTGGCTGGGACAGAAATGAAAAGGAACGGTACAAAAGGTGCATTGCTATCAGCAGTTTGGAAGAGCATTTGAGGAAGATTTGAATCACAATGAGGGTCAAACATAAAGCCACTAAGCTAAAATTTATATTTAGCAGAATTGAAGTGTTGAATACAGATATAAGAAATTACGTAATTTAAAACTTTCAAAAAATTATGTAACATGGAAAAAAATAACAAAATCTGCGTGTGGCGGTAATTCATTGCTTTAGAGTTCAGTTTACCAAAGTGTCTATGTACCTCGGACATGATTGTTTTCATTTTCAGTTTTCAGATTTTAAACTGAAATTTAGGTGAAAAGGTAAATGAATTTATGTAAAATGGTAAATGTGAAGCCTTAGTACGTTATCTGACTATACTGTGCGCTTCTATCTAGTATTTCTAACGTACATCACCAATTTTACCTCATTATAATATTCTAGCTATTGACTGTATCTATCCTTTGAGTATTGAGAAGACAACAGCTTTCTGCCTTTTTAAAACACCCGCAAAACTCAAAATTTAAACCAGCTTTTAAAAAATGATTTCTTTTTCCCACACGGGCCAGCCATACCTGCTAGATCACTTCCCCGTAACCTTTCGATTGGGACAGGTCGTGTGTCCAAGAGTTGAAGTACAGCTAAGTGGTAAGTGAATTGCACTATTTATTTGCGTAAGGAAAGGTCACGCAGGAGTTTGAGTCTCAGAGCAGGACTCGGATGTGCTAACCACTGGTCCAAACACACATGCAATCACACCCATGCACGAAAGTAATTCCTCCCATAAAGTTTTCATCTAAACACAAGCAAAGAAATTTATACAGATAGGCAGGGGATATGCATAAATAATTAGATAATACTGACTATGAAGATAATCAACACTTTCAGATCATCAACCACCTTATTTGCCATCAATCCTTTGGGGGTGGTGGGGAAGGAAGGAGAAGAGGGTCGTTTGTTGAAAAAAAAAAAAAAAAAAAAAAGGAACGATTAAAAGGAAAAAAAATGTAATTAAAGTGAAACATTCCAAATGTAAAACCAGCCAACTCCCATCTGCAATTATCCATGAAACCCAGAAACAATGACTGCAAATCTCCAGCAGCGTTGTCTTATGCCAACTCCAAAAAGCTCAAGGAACCACCATCTGCAGAGAAGCATACGATACCTGCCCTGAATGTGTGAACGACTGCTTTTGTTGAAGATGTGGAGACACTTTTTTAGTTAATGCAAGACAGTTCAACTGGTAAAATGTTACTAAATCAATTGTATATCAATATACGTGCTAGTGTCACAGCAGTTACAGTTCAGTGTGTAGGGCAGCAATAATGGAAAACAGAACTCGCCATTATGTATCATTAAAGTGTAATCAATTACAGGAATCTGTTAGTTCTTTCCTTCAGAGAATCAATCATGAAGAAACACAATCTATTTGAATGTGCAGAGAACAAACGGAAATGATTTTTAAAACAAGGTGATTGGGTTGAAAACATTTTTAAAGATAAACTTTAACAGATTTCCTGACCTCATTTTATTAATGCAGAAGTCAAAATAGACAAAAATGTTAGCTTTACATTCCAAGAATGGAATATGAAAGTTCCTATTAAATCTGGGCCCAGGGTGTGCATTTTCCAGCCAACACCCAAGACTGCATTTGCTGTGTTCATCATTATATTTTGTGTCTATATACAAAGATGTCACTGTTTATGGCACTATAAAGCACAATTCAAAACCCACAGCTTTTATCCTGAGTTTGCTTACGCACAGGCTGGGGTGCAACGCTCACCGGTTCACAAGTTAATGTCAGGGCTTATCTGGAAACAAGAGCACAGAGGGTGGGCACGGTTGTGCACTTGAGGAGCTGGGCAACCGTGGCAGAAGCTAATGAAACCATCAGACACATCCTGGGTTGTGCTCGGGAGGATCTGTCACTGCAGGAATGCTTTATCGGTCAAAAGTAGAGCTGAACTGCAGTCCGAAGAGAAAGCGAGGCAACAAAGGAAAGTTTTGCATCCTGTAAATTGTCTCCTTGTGTCTCTGTCCAGATTTACCCTGATACGCCGGGATCGCTCATGGTTGACACGAGTACCATGGATATGAGTCACCCGTGTCAGACAAAGCTGAATCGGCCGAAAAACTTTGGACTTGACAACACTCCCCAGCTTCCCCAGTTTTGTGTTCTCACACACAAAGGGAAAACAGGAAGAGGAGGTGAAAACTCATGCTGGGTAGGATGAAGGGAAGGAACAGCTCCTGAAACATTAAGAGTGGGAGGAAAAAAAGCTCACCAAGGGATGGAAAAAAGCTACCAAGGTTGAATAGCTTTCACTACAGCCATCCCAAGCGCTACTATAAAAAGGATTACCTTTCCATAAAAGTGAAAGCAAGCAACGTGCAAACCCTGTGTGCTCAGGATTGCCGGGGTGGGGGCGTGTTCAAAACCGCTCTGTCTCCACCTTGTATCATTCACTGCGTTCGTTCAGCAGAATCTCCCTTGTTACCATTTCATTTCTCCACGAGCCCAGTCACCCCCTCTCAAGAGGAACGGTGGTGCTGCCAGTATGTAAAAATGTCAAGGACTGGGACATTATTTGGAGGAAACATATTTCACCAAGAGATTACAAGGAATTAAAAAAACCCTAATTTTATCTATGGAGGTAATTGTGGACGCTAATTGGGCTGCTATTTTATGGAACTCGGTGGAGAACTTAGGTGAAAAATGATGAACATTTTGGGATGCGAGTATTTTTACAGTACATAGTGCACGCTCTTATCTTCCAAATTTCAATTAACCTCTAAGAGAGTTCCTATTCTATAACCTGTAATAGATCCCAATGAATACAGATCCCATAAATTGTAACTTGGAGAGATGGAATGCAGTAGGGAAAGAGAGCAGGTATAGAAATTGAGCAATTTTTCATAACAACACCATCTTGTATTATTCTGCCCCCTTACTATACCTTTTCATATCATTGACATTTTACAGGTAGTTAAAGCCTGGAAATTTGGGTCTTTCTAGGAGAAAAATAATCACTTGACCTCTAGAGAGTTACTTCGATAGCCACTTAGTTTTATGGGAATTTCAGTAAAAAAAAAAGAGACAATTTTCCGAAGGCAACAATAGGATTTACCCCTTCACTGAGGGGCGTGCACTTAACTCTGAACATCCCAACCTCCACCATCGGTGCTAACACAGTGACACTTCACGGCACTATTAATTTACAGGAAACAGCTGGAGCCCCAGCTATGACAAGAATGCTCTAAAAGACTTGATGCTCATGTCCAGGAATGATTTACGGGGATCTGAATGTTTACGTGGTCTGGTGAAAAAGAGCAGACACCCTGCTATGAAAGATCCTTGTGCAAGGATTGACAGCTTGGCACTGCACCAAATCCAGGCAAAAACATCCAGGGTAGCCAACTATGTTGCCAATGGGAAGAGAGTGGAGGTGATTTGGGCTCACAGAGCAGGTCCCCCACCTGTCTTCACAGCCTGTGGCTGCTGCCAGGGGAAGAAGCTGAAGCAGGAGAGGGGGGAATTGAGCTGAGTGCTCTGATGAGAAGTCCAACACAAAGGACACGAGGCGATGCAGAAGGAGAACAGAGCTAGGGTAGCAAGGTTGACTGACAGGCTTGGGAGAAAGCCTTGGAAAGCCCTTGGAGCCTCCAAGAACTCCCTCAGCATTTCACAGCCTCAGGTGCCAGCGCTACACCCCAAACCTCCACTGCCCCTGCCAATGTAACACACACATCCCAGCTCAACATCCCAGCTCAACCCTTCTTTGTTGCAACGTTCAGGTTTGCATGTGATGCCGAAAGCTCTTGAGCTGACTTTGTCAGAAGGAGCTTCACACAGAAACAGAATATCCATTAAAACTTTCACTAATATCTTTGATAGTCACATTTTGGATCCACAGTAATCTTGCTCCTCATTTCAAAAAGCTAATTGGATGCTTAATAAGATTTCAAGTCCTTTTTATAAATATAAATTGAATAGTCCAAAAGCTTTAGCTCTGTAGCGGTTCGCTTAAATCTGAAACATGAAACACATAAAATCCAACATTAAATCAAATTACTGTTATTCCAATGTTACTTTTTTTTAATGAACTGAAAAACCCTCACTTGTTTGAACTCGGTCCTCTATAATTTTTCAAGGAACATACTATCACTTTTTCCAAGCTTTTCCCATAGGCAAGTACATTTCTACTTTTTATTTCATCTATTTATTTATCCATTGCACTTTGTTGCAATAACCATGAGCCTGATCCTAGACATCATTGTTCACCAGGAGGGGTTTTTTGTTTTCTTTTAGGTTTTTGCTATTTTAAGCAGGACGTCACCACAAAATCAGTGATGAAAATGTGCACATCAGGCAACGTCCATAAGGCTGAAATTCAGAACTTCAAACAAAATTATTAAAATATAAATACTAAACTATCCTCGCATATAAATATGCATAATTATTTCATGCTATCAGTCACGGTCAAAACTCCACTACTACATACAGTACAGGTTAGAAGACTGTTGCTCTGAGTCTGAAGTTTTTACACAGTATCATAGAATTGTCATATTTGGAAGTTCTCAATTTTTATGTTATTTGTTTTTATGTTTTATGTTCATTTCTGGTTTGTGCTAATACCTATCATTCATGGGGGGAAAAAATGCTTTTATTTTACAAAAAAAATTTCAAAAAATCTGAGTTTAAAAGTCATCAGTGATTATTTCACAATGCAGGAGCTTTCAACTAACCAGTAAACAAATATGCACATGTTTTTTTAAGACAAAAAAAAAAGCCTCCATGGCTCACTGAATTCAGACAAATCCTGTATATTATGAATCGACCAACCACATGATTGATGAAATGATGCGTGAAAATAGAGGCAGAGGCAAAATAACCTACTTGAACCCAGAAAATTTTGAGACAATAATCATTACCAGCTTTAATTAACTTCAACACAAAAGCGGGGGCTCCTTCTGTTTCAAGTTAATGAAGCTCAACACACAGACACTACAATTACAGACAAAGCGTAAGTCTAAAGCAAGTTGTATCTTAGGATTGAAATAACGAGCTTGGTATTTTAATTTTGTAGTCGGCAATTACGTGAGATTCAGAAACAAAGAAACAATACATGCAATTGAAATGTTAAGGTACGCATGCAGCTGATTTTCACTCAATATCTGTTTTCTAAGCCAAAAGCAAGAAAGTAACTTTTTTTCCTACAATAAGCAGTATCTACAATACCCTGGAAATATTTCCACTATGATCATCTAAGATTTACTCACTTTCATACTACAGAGGTCAGAAACGTGACCTCATCTAAAGCTATGAACTGCTTAGTGACTTCTATCTTGCCTTTCTCATATATATTCATTAAATCTTTATCTATAATACTGTTATTTCCATTTGAAATGATTGTTGTGCAGAAATAAAGCTGCTTTCCCACAAAAATGAATAAAAACCTAGATTACTTCCACCCTTTTCAATAATTTGCCGATTTCTAAATACCAGGTTGGAAGAATATATGACCTTTAACTTAATCTCATCAGCAAGCACCTCAAAAAAAAAAGAGGCACAAAAAGAGAAAAGATGGTCTGCCATTTATTTCTCCCATTTATACTTTATTAAACCTAAAGATAATAGGAAAAAGGTGGAAAAAAGCTGAGAATGTCTGAGCTGTAGTATCAGATATCACTGCTTATTACTGGCTATCTGCCTAGTAATCATAAATCCATAGGGTAATATTCTAAAATCTTTTGCTTTTCAGGCAGGTGTGAGCCAAAAAAAAAAAAAGTTTAATTTTCTACGAAGAGCAGAAAACAGCAAGCACAGCACAATTGGGTACCAGGATGCATAAATATCCCTGATTACAAACCCTTTCACATAAAGCAAACAGGAAGAGTTTAAAGCTAACAGCGTGTACATCATGCAAAAGGTATCTCTGTCCCAAAAGATAGATATCACATAGACTATGAATGAACTGCTCCAATAAATTATATTATTCCTCAGAGGAGAAAGGAGAACAATGTCATAAACAGGGAGTTCAGAAAAGTGAGAACAATAGGGCATTGAATTTTGCAAGAGTGAATTAAGGGGTTTTTTTTCCTGGAGGAGAGCTCAGTATCATTGACCAATGAGCTTTATAAATAAAAATATTAACTCCAGCTCTGCGGCTCCTCTAAGCATCTTGGCCTTTCAACATATCAGAAACTAACTGTAGATACGAAACACATATAAGTACACACAGAGTGAAATAGGTGTTTCAAATACATTCTTTAAAATATACTTCTCAGTCAGGTCAGAAAACGCGTGATTGTGGCAAAGCACACATCTCAGACACAGCTTGGGTGACTCTGTGCAGCTTTGGTGTAGAAGCCTTCACAAATCAGAAAACAACAATCCCTGGACATCCCCTTCTCCTCGTGCTGTCTGATACGAACTGAATACCCACGGATAAAGGAAAACTAAGCCAGAGCTGCACTTTTCCAAATGAATCTTGATAGGATCAAAATGCTCAGAACTGTCGCTTTCCTTTGGCACCGCTTAAACCAGGAAGAGTGGGTTTGTTAAAACCTCCGCCGAGATCTTGACAGGACTAAAGGAGCGCTGGAGTGAATCCGACTCCTGGTGTGAAACTTAGTGCTGTGGGCAGGGCTGCTGCCCGCTCTGCGTTCAAGCCACCGCGAGGCCGACCTTTACTGCAGCAGAAAGTTCAAAGCTAATTAAAAAGCATTTTCAGAAGGTGACAAGCTCTCTTTTTCTCTGAGAGAGGGGTGATCCCTGATTTCTAGGCCAGAAATCTTGACCAGCAAATTCAACAACTGCCCGCTACGAAGGGATTCTTCATCTCAAATTCCCGTTTGCCGTTAGCAATGTGTCAAACATTAAGCATTGGTGACTCTTAACTTCATCTTGCACGGTCGTTTCTGCTTTTCTCTGACCGCTTTCTTGGTTAGTTGGAACCGGAAACCGATAGGCGCATGAACTATTGGAGACACGATTTTAAACACATCATCTCTGCCTGCTCTGACAACGCTAAGACAGATTTCCCTGAAGCTCATGGCAATCTTAAGGCACATATGCTTTCCAGTAACACTGTGGTGTTTTCCCTCATCTCCTATGCAGCACCCTCCCTCATCCCTGTGCCCACCTGTTTCGCCACGCTTTCCTGAAGCCCAGTTTTAAACGCTATTTGGATGTTACCTACTCTTACCCTCTCCGAAGGTTTCCTTTGTTTTATAACGAAGCTTATGTCAGGCAGCCTCTTACTGTTTCTGTTATTGCCCAACCTGACACAGGAGAGGGAGAAGGAAGGTTTTTGCTCTTTTTTAAGTAGCTGAAAATAGTTTCTCCATTTTAGCCTCACCATGAGCATATAAGCAAAGGGAATGATTTTAGAGAGACTTGCAAAAAGGTTACTGTCAGTGCTCTTAAACCACAGAGGTTTTAAGCTTAACAGCTTTGTCTTTACACACTATTTAGTTATTTCTCCTTCCCCTGCCTTCTTTCCTGCACATTACAGCCTTTTAACACCCAGCTTTTTACTGCACCCTTTCTGCTTTTTTCTGCATCCTCCACAGCCTCCTTTCACAAAGCTGGGTCTCCCCTTGCTCCTTAACTTGTTCTGTCTACTCTTACATCCCAGCCCAGGCCAGAGGACGTGCTTTGTCCTGGACTGGGGAACGCGTGGGTCGTGTGTTCTGACTGTGTGGAAAGGCGACCACGTTGGCAGAAACTATTGTGGTTTGGGCATTTTTGGAAGGGACACCAGGCATTTTGAAACCTCAAGCGAAGTTACTGCAAGCTTACATGAACTCTCAGTTTCATATGAAAAATTTTAATCTATTTTTAAGGATGCAGCATTCAATAATCTTATTGAATTTCCGCTAAAAGTTCATTTTCCTTTCCTTCTTTCCTTTCCTTTCTTTCTCTCACCCCCTCCTGCTTGAAAGTGAACATATCTATTTTCATGTGACTGGCTCCTCCTGGTGCACCACTATTGCTTTATCTGAAAAACATTAGTTGTTCTACTGGAATAAATTAAAAATTCACCTTGCAAAAACAATAAACAAACCGATTTCTTATTGCAGAGAGAGTGTCTTGCCATTATTTTAATGAGAACTTTTGTTTTATTTACAACCTTACCTTGTGAATTTATGTAAATATACAAGAACACCTTTTATTTCTTTTAAACATGTCTCTAATTCTTATAAGATTCTTATGAAGAGCATAAAAAACGAACCTGGAAATACTTAATGATTTGAGCATGGGAAAGGAAAAACTGTATGTATTATACCTATGTAAACACTTTCTGTTCAATCTTGTTGTTGCTGTTAGACATGAATTGTGATTATTCTTAGCTCTGGAAAACATATTTTATTTTTGTTTTCAGAATTGTGCCAAAGAGGAAAAGTCTTATACTGCAGTTCAAATCCAGCCTTTGAATCAAGCAGAACAGAAACTCAGACTAGAGTTTCTCAGATCCAAAACTACTGCCTCATCCATCAGCCTTTTCTGAGCTACTTGTCTCACAAAACCCTTCTGCTGCAGTTGTTTCCATCACACAAATAACAATATTCACTAGAGAAGCAACTTGAACAGGCTTCTCACGTCCTAACTAAGAGCTCCTCCAATCTGATTGTGAGTTGTTCCGAAACAGTTTTCTCTTGCTCAGGGAAAGCTTTGAGGCATCTCAGTGTTTAATGTGAGAACTTGAAACTTTAAAAACCCTCATGGGATGAGAAAGCCATTTCTTTCTCGGATCCGGTAGCAAGCAAACATTATAAAGGGACAAATAAATATAAAAGCAAAAATCTCGGGAAGACAAAATTCTCCGTTCAGTCATACAGTTCTTTGACAATTGTAGGTTTCATATTTCTGTAGTTACAGCAGACATCACCGGGCAAAAAGCACTGTGTCCATATTCGATGGGTAGAAATTCATTTATAGTGTCTTGTTCAGCCCACACCTCACACTCTTCAGACAGCGATTGCTGTCATGAGAGAAGCAGGCAGGAATAAATCCAGAACCATCTGAAAACCATTTCTGGTGGCTTTTTGATGAGTCTAACCTGTTAAGACTACCAAAGGATTCTGCAGACAGAAGAATGAATCTCTGGACTCCCATGCCAACCTTTCCCAGCAGTGGAGCCGTGGCGATTCAGACCGTAGCTGCCGTGTAGACAGCACAACTACTGAGTCAAACAGGGAGGGTATTACCCTGTCCCTTTTTCATGGCTCTCTCACATAAGGCAGAATGGCACCAAAATGCCAAACAATTAATTAGAAAATTAGAAACTTGTTGAAAAATCATCTCCTCCATCTCTGCTTCCAAGACAATGAGTTAAACCCTGTGTTTCTGTACTGAGCCATCAAACTCACTCCTTGTCAGCAGGAGTTATGAACACTCGTAAAAATACAGTACCTCTAGTAATTTACATTTGATTTGTTTGTAGTAAGTGAACTAAGATATTCTATAAGGATACATATGTGGAAGGGGGGAAAGTAAACAGAATTATGCTCTGATCATGATTGTCTATAAAGCCAAAAATTTCCATCAAAAAAAGTCTACAAAACTTCAAAGAGGAGAAGGCTAATTAGAAGCCTCATCATTAGAAGATGAATTGAATCATTACCAGTCATTTTGGTTTTATTTCTGGATTCATAAAAGCATATTCTCTTTTTCTGTTC
This sequence comes from Neomorphus geoffroyi, assembly GCA_033558235.1. Lineage (NCBI taxonomy): Eukaryota > Metazoa > Chordata > Aves > Cuculiformes > Neomorphidae > Neomorphus > Neomorphus geoffroyi. The sequence continues at coordinate 10,107,445 of JAUMJM010000050.1, forward strand.
ACATACCACAGAGACAGAAAACAGTTAAAATAACCCAAAAGGTGCATGGCCTCTCTTTCTCTGTATGCTCTATTTCTGATACTTAATCCTTGCCATACGCGCAGAGTGAGAGCCATGTGAAAGTCTTCCTTGAAGGTTACCTTGTGTGTTCGTCAATTCTAGCGAACTCTTAACCAGTAACATTTGAATTTACTGAAGCCTTAGTAGTTCCATAGTCATTTCAGTTTTTCTCTTCCCAACCTCAGCAAGTAAGTAGGAAAGAGCAGACAAGCTGCAGTGCTCTCGACTGAAAAGGCTTATCCTTGGAGTTAAAAATCTGGAAATCAATTTATTGCAGTTCTGGTATTAGGCTAGTTGAGAAGTGCTCAATTTGAGCTCACAGAAATCAATAAGAATAATACTAAAATAAGAGCTGCAAAACTGAAGTTTTTTTTCCTTGCACAAATAACGTACAGAAGTATTTCCTGAATAAACATTTAACAAAGGAAAATCTAAAACCAACTAAAGACTCTAAGGGTTGCTTTTATCATTTAAATGAGTCTTGTTCCATCTTGTAGCCCACTAACTCACTAGATGCTCACGCTTCTATTCCTTTTTTTCCTTCCTCTCAGTCCTCAAACTGCAGCACAATTCTTTAGAGTCTGGGACTTTGTTGGTGCTGTTGGGTTTTAATGACATTCTGAATTCCACGCTTACTGTCCTTCATTGATCTCCCTTATCTTTTGATCAGTACTGAACATTTTTTAACTGCTCAGAAAGCTCGGTAACAACCAGACTTCCGCAGGTCCTAGCAGCATTTCTACATCATAGCTGTATCAACATCGCCTTCTGTCGGAAACACATAATCAGCATCACAAGTGAGGAAAACAAAGATGAGCGCAGGCCCTGTGCGGGGCACCTCGGGAAAGAGCTCCGGAGGCAGAGTTTACAATGGAATCAACAATAATGTTTCGAAGGTTTGCAGCTACTTCTGCAAGAATTGCACAGGGCTGTGAAAAGTCAAGGATTTCTTTCCTGTGCCTTCTTACAAGCTGCCGGGACAACGTTCATGTCCCACCCAAACATAGCTGAGAGCACCTGGCTTTGTAAATATTTCAAACAAAGCCTAAAAAGGAATTTAGGCTATCAGATCTCCTATTACCTTTCCAGGCTTGGAGTTTAGAAAGATTGATTTCTGATTCAGAAAGATTGGATAAACAATCCGTGAAGCACATGGATGCGCCACTGCTATTCTAATCACACTTTTCAAAAAAGCCTCAATCACTGTTTCTGAGTGTTTGAAGTCCAACAGACTTCATTTCCATTGTGAATGTTCAGGACACTTCAAGAGCTGCCTTCAGTCTTGTGGCCACCATCCTAAATGCTAGAAAAGTATTAATAGCAACAGATTGTAAATCTAGTTACCATGTGCCTCATTCAAAATCAGTGAGATAATAAATATGCAAACAGACTTTTCTGAAATACTGACATGAAAGTAACGCATGTGTTATAATAGGAGTTTAATAAGATTATGTAGAATAACTATTCTCAATTATCTTTTGTCCTTGTATTTTCCAGTAACTGATATCTATGTAATTACCATCTATTTGATTAAATTTTAATTAAATACCTAAGCATTTAACAATCCGTCATTATAAATTTTTGCATGGTATCATTATACTAAATAAACATTCAGGTCAGAATTTAATAAGAGTAGCACCAATGTCAGTTACACTTTCATGTCTATATTTAAGCTCTCTATCTAGCAGCTGAATCTCAAAATTACTAAAGTCAGGTGGCGTCCCTTGAAAAACAACAATAAACTATCTAGTAGTTACACTTGCAGGATTAGACCCACAAACTGTGCAGCTTATAAAGTGGACTAAATCTGGTCCCAAGCCTTCTTTTATTTGTGCTTTCTCCTTAAACCTTTGAAGTCTCACCTTTTGTAGACTTTCCAAAATCACTGAATATATGTAAAGTCATATATCATTCCCCTGTATAAACCATTAGAAAATCCATATCGGTCCATCTGCTGATTTCACAAGATTTTGTATATCGGCAAAATACTCGGAGAGTAAGGATGAAATTTTCAAGGACACAAAACACAACGAGACATTAACAGCCAGCACAATCCAGCAGACGGGTACCTAACTCTGGTATAGCTTTGGTAAATCTCTTCCTTAAGGTTCAGACATATATTATAGATCTAAAATGAATAAAGAAAAGCAGCCACATACCATTATGCCTTTTTTTATCCCACTAAATTAACTTTAAGAGTATTCTTAAAAGAAAGCAATCCTTTCCTAAAAACTATTTGCTTGATCTTCTTCTAGTCTTGTGACATAAAACTGAAATAAGGTCAGCCACCGTAAAAACACTGGCAGCTGAACCTACCCTAGATTATGTAGAAAGTGAGACTACAACAATCCAAAAAGAAACATCTAGTAACTCAGGTGACATCAACTATGAACTAGCCTTGATTCTAATAAAAAGAAATAACCTTGCTCATTCATTATCACATCACACGCACAGCAAGAAAACTCATCTGGAATGTAAGGCAAGTGAACTGAATGAAACCACACCCTCCAGCTGAGCAAAGCCTGGATCGGCTCAGAGGTTCAAAAATAAGTGACACTCAAAGTCATTTCCTCATAACTTGATAAAACTGCAGCTCTTGTTTCACATCCCTAACAGAAAAAAAAGAATCTCCCAAAGCCCAGGTACTGCATGGTAAATCTTTTAAAGTCAGCTCTTGCTGATTCTCTAGTTGGGCCGTTACTCAAACGTGCAATATGTAATGCTGATGAGTAAACATCACACCACCCATTTTGAATTATTTCATTCAATTCACTGGAAATTTTATTTATGTTGAGAACTACAAGGTTTTTCATGGTGGTACAAACAGATTCAGTCCAGGGATAAAGAGTTGACAGCATTACAGTATATTGATTATCATACCTGTAAAATAACTAAGGATAAAACTAATAATGTTACTAAGGAGGGATCAGATCTAGCCTAACCAAATAATATAGTGTGAGCATTGCTGAAGAGAATATCAGCATTCTAAAAGACAAACTCTTCTAGTTATTATTTTCTTTAAGTTTGTGGGATTTTCATGGTCACTAAAAATACTAATACAATTTTATTTCTCCTTTATATCATTTTTATGTACTGACATATTATCTATACTATCCTCAAGACATAGAAGGTGATGCTGAACCAATAAAAAGCACAAAATTAATTTCTTCATGCGTTTTCTGGATTTCCAGAATATCTGAGCACAAAGAGCGCAGACGGGTGCTGTATCACGTACCCCTAATTCAAAGCATTTAAGCCTGTCCTCCACACATCAGCCAAGGCAATACCAATGCCAAAAAATTCCTCTTTGATAGCAGAATTATATACACTGCTGTCCCCCTCCACTGGAAACTATTTCCGTCATTGTTTTATATTGAGCAGATGGTATTATGAGATTTTTGATAAAGAACAACAATCACCCAGCAAGGGTTGCAAAGGGGTCGCTGAAACCAAGATTAACAATTGATTAGCTTTAATGGACCGTGGCAGTAATAAACAACAGAGCTCTACACAAAGATTTGATTGTCCCGTTAATGCTGCCGACACAAATAGCTTTGAACTGGTTTCCTGAAAGTGTTGATATCTTCAAAGCCTCAGCAAATGAAGGACTTTGACAAAGTGAGAACTATCCTGCAGTGAAGAAGCACTTACTTAGATCTCTAAAAAATCTGCCGTAAAGTGTGTTTCTCATTTATACAGAAAATAGCTTCTATTTCTCCAAGGCTTAAAATTCACACAAATAAAAGCCAGCACACCTCTGCAAGGCTGGAACACAATAGAACTGTAACACATTTGAATACAGAAGCCATTGAATGCAACAAGAAGTCATGTTATCCCTTTCAATGTGCTCATTTTATCCTTACCCAAACACAGGCTGACAGATCTCAGTACCGTAGTCTTCTAAGCTCAATCTTTTTATCCTTAGCTCTGAGAAGTTCACTCTTTTTTTTCTGCACAGAAATCAGTAATTTGCATCATATTTTCTTTAAAATAAAACGTATTTTGTGATTACTGGAAGTAATTCCATGGTAAAATCGGAAAAGAGAACTTGCAGATCTGTGTATTTCTTAGATACACATATAGGGAAAAGTCCACAAAAAAAGCCTCCGTTTCCTTTAATGCTTAAGCTCAAGATTTAAATAGACATATGGCAAATATTCACAGAAGGTTTTAAAATTAAATCTACATAGCTAGAGACAAAGTAAACAAAACTCCACCTAAAACGGCATTCACGAAACCAAGGACATTAGAATTCTCTCAAGGTAAGGAGGTATTTACTCATTTAAGTAACACTTTCTTATTAAACTTTCTATTTTAGGTTAGATTATTGGTTTCTAAATTAACCTGATTGTTGGGTTTTTTAATTATGTGTCTGATTTAAGCTGAAGTTTTTCATTTAAATGTTTTTTACTGTGAGCTGCCACAGTGCTTCTCCCTCCCCTGTTATTCCTAAAGGCAACATTTTGAGACAATAACGGTATGGCTTCTAGGTAAGAGAAAAGAATGGCGTCTGCTCTAGATACAGATCCAAACTCAAACCATTTACACAAATCAAGGTCATGATAATCCCATTCCTGTGGGTCCCACTCCATCTGCAAATTCATCTCTCTACGGAACTCCTTGCCAGTAAACTGCAACGATGAAACGCGCTGCTAATTACTGCGTTTAAAAATCTTGACCTAAGCAGATATGCAGGGAATTTAAATGAAATCTCTAAAAGAGTCAAATCCACCTGCTTCGTCTCCCAGCACACAAACACTAAATGGATAACCTGTCAAAATACTGAGCCAGCCTTCATTAATTCCATTTGCTGTAATCAGCATCCTTCTATTACTCACATGCTTGGCTTTCTACAGCACTTCAAGTGAGCTCTTTTAGCATAGTCTGAAGATTAATATTTAATAAAATAATTTTTAATTACCTGTAAGTCAGCATCAAACTCATGTTTCAGGTAAGCATCTTCTGCAGCTTCAACAAGACGCTGAAAAAAAAAAAAAAGGATAAACGTGTGGGTTTTTAAATAATAGATAACATCTTTAAATCCAAGCGTTTCTTCTGGTACAACAACAGAGTTGAGTTGAGAACTGGGTAATTCATTGTCACCATATGATATCCAATTTTTTGAACCCTCAGCATCCATGATTAGTGGTACAAAACTCTCAAAAGAGCTCGACTACTTATCTATCAATAAATAAACAAGCTCATTTTTTCCACTCGTGCTCGGCACCCTGCAGCTCCCATTCCGATACTCATTTTAGAAAGGACACAAAACAGAGCTGCTCTCGTGTCGGACTCTATTCTGCACATAGGAGCCCTTCTCAAACCATTCTTAAAATTCAGATAGGAGCCATCTCCTGATAACACCCTGGATAGCAAGTAGCTGAAATAAAAAATAAGTTCTAAATAACACATCAAATATAAAATATGAGAAAAACAGAGATTAGATGTATTTACTCCACAGATTAGAAGTGTTATGCCACTACCTTAACATGGTGCATAACCACAAGAAGATTTTTCTGGTATTACAGAAATAATATTTACTGAATGACAGAAATTCAGTAGTATTTTTTTTTCCTCTTAGTAATATTCAAAATTCCCTATAGTATTTATTGTTCCTTACCATTATAATCCAAAGGGAAAAAGAGGTTGCACTAAAACGCAGCTACTTGAAAGATTTAATTCATGTAGGGGTTTGCTGCAGACATTCTCTTATGAAAAGACATTACAGCCTTTCTAAGGTTTTGTTCAGGTTTCTCTATAGTTATGACTATTTTAACTATGGAAGTAACTCTTTCGAGTTTGTATTTAATCTATGTGAACATTCAGATATGTAAAGCCCAAAATTAATCAAAGAATGGTTTGTTACAGAATACTCAATATATTGCTCGCATTTTCTTTGCTCTATCAGATGCTGGTACGTATGTATATTTTCAAATATTTCATATCATGAAGCAAGTGAGCTACAGGCTCTCATTAATGACAGATGGACAGTTGCACACATTTCTGCTTCCCTTTTCAGAAACGCATGTGCTTTCAGAAATGTATGCACTTCCATCAAGTCTCTGGATATAAATCAAAATGGAATCAGAATTCTTATCGATTGCAGTACAAGTTGAACTATGATGGAAACCAAACCAAGAAAATTATTTCTGGATGCCAATGCTTCCATAAAATCTCATCAGTTTAAACCAGGGCCTCATTGGTTAAAGAGAGGACACGAGTTCACCGAGCTCTGCAGATCAGCCCCAAGTCACCGCCCTTCCTTCCACACCTCTGTCTCACGGCAGAGCTCACCCACAGGTAAGCACAAGCCTCACCAAACCCTCAGTCCTCTGCTGGGCTTCTGCATCTTCCCTGCACACCCCAGCGGGAAGAGTTTGCATCCCCTTTTCCCTATTGCAGCATGACAGACCTCAAGGACGTGATGGCAAACTGGAAGCACTACCGATGCCTAGGTTGGTGCAGATGAGCAAGAGAAAGATGAAGTCCACCTTCCCAGAGCCCTGTGCTGCTCGCACCCCCCAGCAAACCCTTTTGACTGGAACTGGAATTGAACTGAAATGGTTCCAAATTCAAGCAAGCCAAACTAGAACTGAAAAAAGTACCAGCTCAGATTCCCCCCATACACACACACGGGTAAAAGAACCCAACCACGAGCGACGCGCTGCAACGGGCAACACGAGGGAATTCTTGAAAAAATGTTGTGTTTTATGTAAAGGCATTTTATGTAAAATAACTACATTTTATGTAAAATAACTATTCCAATTAATTTCTGTAGTTGTGCACCAAAGTTTCATTTCTTTGTGCACATCTGATACAAAAGATTATGACTTTGATGAGTCTGAGTGAAAGAGTCAAAAAAATCTTCAAACAGACATGAATACAGGGAAAAGAGAAACATTTTTTTCTTTCTGTGCTAAAATATTTACTTACTCACCGGAAGAAAAATTATTATAGTATTTCATGAGATGCTAGTGCCTAGATATCAGTACCTAGTGGGCCAGAAAAATAATTCATGGCTTCTTATATAGTTTGTATTGATCCCAACATGTTTCAATTACATTTTTGCCTCAGTGAGATAAATTTAAACTAAGATTTATCTCTCCATGTAAGAAACAGCAAGAGAAGCCTAAGCTGGGTAACAGCAGAAACATCTGGTAAGGAAGACAGCTCACACATGAAAAGTACTGATTGATACTTTATTGACTTATTCATTAAGATTTTAGTTGCTACGTTTGTTCTTTAAAAACAAAAAGTTGCACGCCTCTCAGCAACATCCTCTACGGGAAAGAGCAAGAAAAAAGCAAACAATCTACCAACACGGATTTTTATTTGAAGATGTAGACACAAATATGCACGCACTTCTCCTAACCAAACTGCTATAAATTTCAAAAAAAGGACAGTAGACTGCCTTAAATATAACCAGTACCGCCTAGGTCCTGGGATTCTCTCATTCCATAAGGTAATAGTTTATATCCCATAAGATCAGCATGATAAAATTTCATTTTAAAATAGAAAAAACGATGCTATATTGTGTTGTACTTAAAGAGAAAATGAAAGATCTACTCTCTCAACTGGAGATGCTCCTTCTTTACTCAGTCCCAGGCTCATACCTCACTGCTACTAAAATAACCAAGAAACATAGCTTCAATTCTGTCATTTAAAAAATACAAGCTCGTCAGCAACCCTTCTACTGATATTCTTCCCAAACTCAGTAGACGATGCTTAAACATTTCTTTCATTGCATTACGTGGATCTTGTCATGTTCTGTATGTGGAAAACACAGCTACCAATAGTTACCATTCCTTGTGTGAAATACTTGTGCAATTTTAATAACCTTAGTATCGATTTGAACACTTAATTTCCAATCAAAATTTATAGTAATTGAGCTGTGAACATGCCAAAAATATTTCCTAATGTGAAGCCAGACAAGTATTTAAAAGCATAGCTTAGCAGTTAAGTATATTCACGGGAGAGAAACCAGAACCTGTATTTCAATCATCAGAGCAATTTTCTCCACTGGCTTCTTGGTGAGAAGCTTGTGCTGTGCATGTGGAAGCACTCAGGAACGGGTTACCAAACCTTAAAAACATTACCCAGCCACCTTTCCTCTGATTTCCCCATTTTGAGGTTCATTTCAGAAGTGAAAAAGATATTTCCTTTCCAGGAAACCTATAAGGCAGCAGGTGCTTTGTAAAGATCTGAAAAAGTTGGGCTCTTTTGGAACAGAGCAAGATTTATTAGCATTAACTGAGTTTAGGTAATATTCTGGCATGGGTGGTAATTCTGCTGCAAGTCCTTCTTGCTTCCATCAGAGTTCTGGGCTTTCCTTCCTTCACAGTTCATTTAGAGGAGAAGGTCAAGAAGCCAACAGAGAATATTTGATGCTCTTCATAGCATCCCTATTACTTTTTGTGCTTGAAAACAGTATCATATAATATAGCAATGAGTGCACTGATGTGCAAACAAGCTTCAGCCTCACTGTTTTATTTCAAATACCTTTGCACATGTCTGCCACAACCAATGGAGAATCAGCGTAGGTACCGGAGACTGATGCTGGCCTCGGAGGAATATTTGCTACCATCAGAAACACATGAGTTTTTAGACTTGCAACAGACTTGCAATTTGGCTGGGTTTATCCTTGAGACTGGGAGGATGACAAGCTTTTTTCAGAAAGCCGAGCAGCATATTTTATTTCCCTCTCTGCTCTCCTCAGCTCTGAGGTATATTCTAGGAAATTCTATCACTGAAATTGTTGTTGCTGTGGCCAAGATGCACTGAAAATTATTTAACTGCAGCTATTCCAATATTAGAGTTCCTAATGCTTGTAGCTTAAGACAGCTATCGATCTTGCAAGTAATGCCATACAAAAAGAAAGAAGACTGGTCTATGACTAATATCAAATTCCACTACAACAACTCTCTAGACAATGCTCAGTCACTGTAAGTGTTGCACGAAAGCACAATCAAAGCACAAATTATAAATAAAAGATAAATTAAAAACCTAGCATATGCAATTATTATAAACAAGTTCAATTATCCACTTATTCAAGATTGGCAGATTTTTAGGTTGATCGTTGTTAGAGTGCTAGTTGGTTTTGTTGAAACAACGTAAAGAGTTCGGCTCGCAAAGAGCTGGACAAACAGAAATGAAACTGTAAAGGGATTAAAGTATTTGAAACTTGCATATTGTGAAACAGCAGCTAAGACAATCCTGGAATAATTATATGCATTTCTAACTTAACTAGGTCAATACTATATTTAGTTACAGCATTTGTAGGTTGCCGTTGCACAGAAGAAGGACTGCAGATGAAAAAGGTAACACATTTGTCTTGTACCGAGTCTACTGCGCTCAAGGCTGTGCAAAGCCAATATATCAGATACAAAATATGCAGACTATCAAACCTGCTCCTACCATGTTATTATGTCTACCACAGAGCAGAAAGATGTGCTAAATATGGTTTTATTTCATACTTTTAATTCCATATGTCGCAGCCATCAAGGAATCAGTTCAACTGCAGACACAGCTTAAAGCTGTTTCAGGGCTATTTCAAGTGTGATTTGCCTGCCTGGGCTAGAACAGCGACCAGCTCCTTCTGCCACCCGCCCTACCTCAGGGCCAAGGGGAAGGTTCTTCAGCATTTCACACCAATCGTGTCTTCATCCAAGATCGCATAATTCTCTGGAAATACCTTTATATACCTTTTTAATTCCACTCGCAACATGGCAACACCATTTGTAAAGCTTTGTTTTCAATGAATAATTCACAACTGGTGCGTTGCTCTCTTCCAAATAAATTTAAAAATCTCTTTACAATGTTACTTTGTAAAACACCTTCCAAAATGAAGAGAAGCTGGCCTGTGCATGTGTCTGAATATCCATCGGTGTACACATACGTATATATTTCTTCAGCACTAACCTATAGGTATTATTATGATCCTTATTCCCAGCCCCTGCTGAAATCACTAGATGAAATTGCCCGATTTGCTAATCTTCACACACTTAAGCTACTATCACCTCTCTACTTGACTGTCACAATCGCTATTCTGTTTGGATAATGTCAGACTGTCTTTCTGCATTTGAGTACAGTGAGGACTTACACAACGTCTGAGCAAAAATAGTCTGCCCTCAGCTCTGACAGCTCCCAACACCTTTGCTGGCTGCTTGGCAGATATTGCTGAAAAAAGATTTGGGATAACAATTTTCATGCAAATTAATATAATGCTAAATTCTTCATTGGTAGGATTTATCTCACCCAACTTCAGCTCTTTCAAAGTTAATCACCTCTCTAGACAAGTTAACCAAACACCCTGCCTATGTAGATAGACAAAACTCCAAAAGCACTGTTGGTCCAATTCTAAAAAAGCTCTTAAGACACTGCAAAGAGCTTTGGAGCTTTTCCTTCTTTCTTTTCTTCATTAGATGTTCAGTTTATTCTTCAGCCATAATCATAGCTTACTTCTGTTCCTTTCCTATCTGACTACAGCCCTAGACCTATTCCTATTTCTTTCCTATCCCTCTCTCCACATCCCGAGCTCATTAAGCTCATATTGTACATCCCAAATTCCAATGCTAAGGTTTTTCATACAACTGTCCCCTTCTTCTCTAGCACCTACCAATCATTCTTCCTTCCTCTTCGTATCGGCCTTGGTGCCCACATTGCCAAGCACGTTCATGACCAGTTTTTTCCAGGCCCCCGCCAGTACTTGATTCTTCGCTCTGTCATCCTGTATTTCTGTTTTCCCCATTCTCTGTACAGTCTCATTGACCTCACCTAGGATCTCTTATACCATTTATATTTCTAAATCCCAGCTGAGTCCAATCCTGTTTCCTTTGTCTCCTTAAACTCTCTCATTATTCTCTACTCTCGGTTTTCCTTGTACCGGTACTCTGTGCTCAGCCTCTTCTAAACCTCTCAACAGACTCCCTCAGCCACCGACCCTTCCATTTTCCAGTGCCCTATCATGAAGGCAGAGAGGAATGAGACAAAAATCTCTCTCCTGGGTCTAGCAGGCACACAATCGCACTGCCAGACGCTTTGTTTCCCCTGCTTGCCGCTAGCTCAAGCCGTAAGAGACTAACGGTGCAATTGCAGCAAGGTCTTGTTCAACCATGTACTGGAAAAATCACAGCACAAAGAATTTCAAAGATTTCACATACAGACAGTTTTTCTCGGATACGTTTCTAAGGGCCATATGCCTCTACACGCAGAGGTTCCAAATGATAACAACTTGATCCAACTGGAACAGATTTTCAAAGAAAAACTTCTGTCAAGGCCACATCCCTGCCAATTTCAAGAGTTGGTTCCCAAGCACAGGAGTGCTGTAAAGTCTTAAGAAAAGAACATCGATATTCTTTTTAAAAGAGTAAACCTATCATTTTTCCCAACTTTCTTGGAAACAGCTAAAGTTCAAAGATAAAATTCCAAGGTTTTTTCAGTCTCCTGGACTGTATCATTCTGAAGAACTGATTGCTGTTGAAGATGCTGGAATTAATTACAAAGGCAACTTTCAGACTAAGCTATAATTTAATCTTTTCATAATTTTGTACATTCTGGCAGGTCTGGTAAGAAAAAGAAAAAAGACTACATTGAAAAATCTCTGGTCATGCACTTATTTAGCTGATGAATCCTGGGATTTTATGTCCATACTTAGTAACTGGTAACTTTTCCATGCACCTAGAAGGATTTTTCTGGTACACTACGAACTAATGCCAAAGTCACAGAATAACACAGAGGCGTCACATTTCCAAAATTATGCCTATATACAGACTCACGTGCCTATAGGTACAGGCTCCATCCCATCTATTAATTTCTTTCTTTAAAATAATTCTTTTTGCAATAATAGCCAGTATTTTTGGCTTTGTCTCAAGGGCAATGTTAAACAGTCCTTGTAATTAAAGGAACATTTGCAAATTCCCAAGCCCAAAGGAAAGGCTTCCTTGCATAGTCAAAACCTTATCTGCTTGACTTTGTAAAGGAAAGGAGTTCAAATGCAGTGGGTGTTTCGGTTTTTTTATTAAGAAAAGTCTTGTAACTTGCATTCTCCTAGTAAATAAAAGATTGCTGTACTTTCACCTCTTAATTAGTTTTTGTCAACTGAAACATTCAGCATTTAATTATCACATGTAAGTTTATTTGGAAAACAAAGTAAAATATGCAACACCTCACATCATTTCCATTAAGTTTGACACAACTCATGTCACAGAATACTCCCATTTTTTTCTTAATTTTTTCTCTTGACTCTCAAAATACTTCCAAAACGCACCTGGGGAGCAACACCAGCCTTCGCATAGCTAACTGACACCTGCAGGTTCAAAAAGCGACAACAAAGGCTGCAACCAAGTTGGCAAAAACTAATACCTTATGTTTGCAGCGGCAGTAAATGATAACAATACTTTTCCACTGAACCACCCTATGCTGTGGGCAAGGCTACCTTTAATAGGTGAGCGACTCTCTCGCCCACTATCACAGGCTCCTCATATTCATCTACAAGCAACAAGTGTGCTCCAGCTTTCCCTAAAAGGGACAAAACCACCAAGGTCATTATTGTTGCTACAGGCACATTTAACTCTCAGTCAACTCTGAAGTGAAAACACCTTTTTTCTTAAAACCATGAAGCTCTAAAGACCCGTAACTGCTGATGCACCTTTCCTTCTACGTTTTTTCAATCTAAATCCCACATATTAGTGCAGGAAAACTACAAAAATGAGACATGCTGAGGGGAAAGGAAAGGTCTAAGCAGTGTTAGAATCTGAAATTTCTCATCCATTGGTTATTGAATCTGTTGGGCGGCCTCTTTCTTAAAATACTTACTTATTAGGCTTGACTTTAAATAGTGTCTTTCATGCCCTTTTAGCAATTTCACCCATCCCAGAGTAATAAACTGAATAAAGCGATTAGCAGTATCTGTCATGAAAAATATACAATAGTATTGAAATAAAGATTAAGTAAAATATATTTTCTACAAAACACACCATTATAATTATTGTTTGTATTATACCAGGATGGAAAGATGACTCAAACTTGCTCAGTAATTAAACTTTCATCATAAAGTCCTGAAAAAATAAACACTGCATTAAGAACACTTTTGTGCAACACAAAAATAATTCAAAATAAGATGACACCAACTGGATTTTTTTCTATTTCTAATACACAACGTAGTCCATATAAAGCATCTAAAAACTTAATTATATAAGTAGCAATAAATAGTAATAAAAATTACCAAAAATGACAGCGCAATAATTTCTTGCACGAGAAGATTTCTCAGAGGTCTCTTGCAACTACTGGTAGTAGATCTTAAATAAGAATCGGCTGAAAAGCCTTAGGAAAAATATTATTTCTTGAGAGTATATACTGAGGTAGTGCATATATAATAAACAGGAGTTACAGAAAAAATGCAGCTCAGGCTACACGTTTCTTTCCACGGCTCTGTGCCATCTTTGATTGCTTATGAGCCATTTGCCTAAAACACTTTTGTATTCAAAGTCTTACACTGGTAAATTTTCCAAAAATTTCTGAGTTAATAAGTGAGAAGAACTAAATAATACATAATCATGAACAAATACTGGCATGTTATTGAATTTCCCAAGCTTTCTAGATCGACAGATCTGACAAAGCCCTATCAAAAAGTCATTCCTCTCTGTACAACCTGCTTGCCCAGAGAGCAGACAGGCGCCTTTTCAGCATTTCATTCTCTGTGAGGATGTTCCAGTACAAAGCTATCAGAGTGCAGAGGGTTTTCCTCTTCCTTTCTCAGTTCTTGAAGACACGGGCTTTCTGCACTCAGAGCCCGCCCAGGGTCACTGCTGCAAGCAGTCTGAAAGAGGCACCATTTGATGCAGAGTCCGTGCCAACTGGGCGCAGGCGTCGATGAGGCAGCAGGTGATGTAGGTACCTACCCTCAGCTGTCATAGAATCAGAAGGCTGGAAGAGACCTCTGAGATCACCGAGTCCAACCGTGCCTGTCTCCCCACTAAACCCCATCCCTAAGACACTCATCCACCCGTCTTTTAAACACCTCCAGGGATGGCGACTCCACCCCCTCCCTGGGCAGCTGTGCCCATCCCTGACCACCCTTTCAGTGAAGAAATTCTTCCTAATACCCAGTCTAAACCTCCCCTGGTGCCACTTGTGGCCACCGAGTGTCACCACTACACAAGTGCAGTGTGTACAGTTGTTATGATATCCCTGCCCTAAACTCTCCCCCCAAAACCAAGCCACAAGTTTTACCTGTAACCATAAAGACAATGATAGTTTCATATCAAATTGTGGTTACTTTCTAGTCAATGGTTTCGTACAGTACCTCAGTGACTGCATGGATATGAATAAAGGTAGTTAAATATGATTGCAAGGCTGGAGTCTAAAATTAATAAAATCTTTTTGCTTGATACCCTCACTAATCATAAAGAGATTCAAAAGAACCACTATTTAAAATCCAAAATATCTAGGAAATGTTTTGCAGGTCTTTAACAAAGGTTATCACTTATCATCAGACCCTGTTTTACACCAATTTGTAAGGAAATGAATTAATTCTGGGCATCGCTGGTATCTACGTGAACACTTGGAAAGGAAAATCAGCTACTGTACCATGAATTTTTATATAAGTGGATTATTTCTATGCATTTCATCGTGTTGACTGACGAACGTAGCAACCTACTGATCTTAGGTGTCAGCCACTAATAACGCCTCCAAAACCTGAAATACTTGGAGCACTAACTGCATCTGAAAAGTAAGTAGTTCCTGCTTATTAGCAGTCTACTCGTGAAGTGCTCTTTCCCCATCACTGCTCTCTTCCAAGCCTTGTTCTTTAACATTCCACTGTCAAAATAAAATATAACTATAGTTATGTCACCCTTCAACTTTCAAATATAGGGGGTTTACCCCTCTGTGACTACTTAACAAGTAATTTTTATTATCTGCTGCAGCTAGGAATAAATTATGGTTGCTGTACATAATATTTTCTAGACAGCACAGAATTTGGGGGACAAAGACTGCCACCTTTTGGCAATACTCTATAACAGGAAAATGCTGGTTTGTTATGCAAATTAATACTTTTCTAGCAAACATTTTTATTGTATTATTTTAGGAACTTCTATCCAGCAAGCAAACTGAAGGTCAAAACACGGGGCACAAATGAAGCCAAACTGATAAAAACAAACACCCTACTTTTAGGAAAGCTATATACGAAGTTTCTTTGCATAAATCAGAGGCATCACGGCCTTTGGTTTTTCCTGAAGGACGCTGTGAGCAGATAGCCCTGGCACATAACATTGAATATTACATAGGAAAACTCATTTGTTTAAAGATCAAAAAATGAAGGAAGGCACACAAATTCTTTTAGGCACAATTTCCTTTTCCATGCAGCACTGATTTAACCTTTGAATAGGTCTGCATTAGATTAGAAGACCCAAATTAAAATGATTAAGTAATTAACAATTGTACCATAATACAAATACTACCTTGCAAACCCCAACTCTGGTATTTCCCACATTTTCTGCGTTTTATCTTGGAAACAATTATTTTCATTTCTATTTTTGAATGATTTTTAAGAGTCAAAACAAAAACGTGTAAAACCAAATTTCGTTATACGGCACAAGAGCTACTGGCATGGTTTCTACAAAAAGACCTTCATATCTAGTAACGTATCTGATGGAGACCACCACCAGAGGTGGCTGAGTCACCAGTCCCTGGAGGTATTTAAAAGTTGCGTAGACATGGCACTTCAGGACGTGGTAGCGTTAGGTTAAAAGTTGGACTTGATGATCTTCAGGGTCTTTTCCAACCTAAATGAGATTCTATGATTCAACATTAGTATTTTGCTATTGGAGCAAAGCAACTGTAACAGCAAAAGGCTGGGCCAGCATCAGAACAGGACGATTAATTTCCTAGTTTATCCATTTCCCAATAATTTGCTGATGGCAGAGGAACGATAGGTGTTAATTTGTATTCCCACTGGAATTGTTCCATCATACTTTATGACGGGCTCATAAACCCTGAAATGAACAAAAAGTTTGTTCTTTTGGCATCCTTGCCGAAGAAAACAAAAAAAAAGTCATTACCTGGGACCAAAAGAGCTTCGGGTGATGAGCCTAACTCATAACTACCATCTTGGCAGAACAAGACGAAAATCCTACCACGATCAAGAAATTAACAGACTGGATGGGAGATGGATTCCTTTTGTGGAATGCAAACAAAAAAATACACAGGTAGAATTCTCCTTTACCCACAACCTAAAATAGAGAGAGCAATTCTTGGGGAATAATTAGGAGATTGTTTTGAGGCTTCAGAAGAATACATAGAGGTCTTAGAAAATCCTAATGCAAATGCATGTGAAATACACCAAGAGGTCCACAAGATAACAAATACCGAGAACAAAGGCCAAAACCAGGACAAGAGGGGGCCTGAGGAAACTTATGAAAGTTTCTAAGTCAACAGCACTTAAAAAAAAAGTTATTATTTTTCACAAGATAAGAGCCAGAGCATGCACAGAAAATCAGAAGAGATGAATTAAGATAGTCCTAATAAAGCAAGACTAATTTTTAAGGCTATCAGTGTGAGGAAACCATATAAATAAAGAATGAACACAGAAAAGCAGATATATTTTTGTTAAAACAAATGCAATTATAGACAGATCAAAAGAATATTTTACTGAGCTCCTCAATGCTGAAATTCACAAAGGCAAAAAACAATCAGCCTTTTTCCAGGCAGCTGAGCCATTTGTTGAAGAATGAAATTGTGAAGAGCTTCAAGAGGCAATCAGAATACTGAGGAGTAACAAAAGCACCAGGTGTGAGTAATCTTGCAACTGAATGGCCAAGAACAAGAGGGGAAAAGGAAGTCAAATGCTTTATAGGGCTGTTTGGTTGATTTGAGTCGGAGGAAAATTTTCAAGCACAAAAAAAGTAGATGTATGCCATATTCCAGTTTTAAAACTTAAAAAAATTAACTCTACTGATTTTACAGTAAACTAATCTAATACTGGAGAATAACATTTGGAAACTTTAGCTTAAAAGTCTATTTTGAACATCATTTACGTTACAGCAGCACATTGAATACATCTACAAATGGAGAATTTTTTTGGTGGGATTTTTTTGTTCCATTTTTAATTGAATTAAATACAGAGAATCTATCAAAACCGAGAATTTAAACAGAACTCTGCTTCTGATTTTGAGAAGCTAAGCAACTTCACAATTAATATCTAGCCATATTGAAAAATAGTGACTAACCTCGCAGCACAGGAGGTTCCTCGATGTAACAGAATTTCAGCAGTACGATTCTGCCTTTACCAGTGGGAGTTATGAGAGCAGATGAAGGGGGGCAGAGCAGAGCCCACTACCTGTCTGGCACCATAACCATCCTCACAGATGGAAGAAGGATATGGCACAGGCTTCCACATCACACAATTCCCAGCTCTTTGGAGCAGTATGACAGCACATACTGCTTTAATAGTACTTTGCTGCTGTCAGCAGGACTTCCATATGGGGACTGCGATGTTCCCAACGCACAGATTATACCACTTGCTGAAGATGCTCCATTTGCAGTCTTTTCAAAATCATGTCCTGGTGGTCAAGCTCAATGTCTTTAATATCCTTCCTTGATAGTTTTCAGCTGGCTGAAGTAGTAAAGAAAAACATTTCTTAGGACTCTAAAATATAAAGGCAAGGCATAGAGGTGTAAAATAGCATCATTACCTTAGCACCCCCAACACTGAATTCCTATCAGTTTCTGGGGGTTTTGGGTTGTTGGCAGGGCAGGAATTGTTGGTTTGGGTTTTGGTTTGGGGTTTTTTTGTCTAGGGGGTGTGGGGCAGTGTTTGCACATGCTAATTAGTCTGACTCTTGTGAGTTATTTAAGCATCTTTTTTTTCAAATGGGCGTTTGGACTGTTTGATAAGTGATCTTCAAAAAGATGTATGTAAGATGTTTCCCATGAATCTTCAAGAAGTATGAATGATGGCTAAGACATTAACCAATAAAACCTGCAAGGTCAATTTTATTATACAAATGTGTAATAGACCGTGTAAATGGTAATTAAATTCTCAATTTTTGGAAGTTGTTATATTGCTTTGTTCTTCAGATATTCAGCAGGGATTTCCGAATGCAGATACTGAAATCCAGAGATCTCCACTGACATACCCAGCAAAATAGTTCGGTTCTTCAATAAAACAAAGAGCAAAATAACAAATGATACGCCCTTATATAGTAGTATAATAGTGCAGTACTAGCAAGTACAGTAATGCAAATACAGTCGAAACACAGGTATTGATATATTAATTCAGATCACGTATTGATACAAAGGTTGCAGTGACCACCATCACATGTCGCTATCAAATGCGATAAGGTACGTGAAAGAACAGTATAGTGTCGTAATTATACTTTATATGCACGTGTTGGGTATCTTGATTTTTAACACCCACAAGAAACAGAGTGATGGGGAATTGCAACTCCAACCCCACCCTGTTGACGCAAGCCCCTTGCAGAGATCTGCCCAATGACCTCCAAATTAAGCAAGTTATTGCCCCATAGCATTTTACCAGGTAGGTATATTTTCTTTAAATTTAATTTCTTGTTCTGTCAAAGTCAATCAATGCAGTAAAACCACCTTAAAAGAATGATTTTGAGGAAGATAGCTAGGTTAGAACCTGATACAACATCCCAATATGATAATTTTGAACATTTTCGGTCTTATCCTTATAAGCACTTTCACAGATAACATTTCCATTTACGTAGACAATATTGGTTTGGGCTAGTTTGCCAAATCATTTACATTGTGATACAGGGTTGTACATTTTTAAAAATACTTTTATCTCCGTTTTAAAAGGCTGCAGAAAATGTGAAGAAAAATTTACTACAATAAGTGAGCCAACATAATAACAATACTGTTTTGTTTATGACTCCCACATCTATTTTGCTTTATGTTTACTTTTTTTCTAATGCCACGGAAGTGTCAAAGGATATGCTAATGATAAGGCACGGTGGCAGTGACAGATAACACTTCAAAGGTGAAATGCATAATTCTCTAATAACCTTGATAGGGGAGTCACCGTCCCTGAAACACACAGTACAAAGTCACTCCTTTTGCATTGCATTACTCAGCCTTAAAAACTAAGATATAAACCTCAGGTTTTGGTGGGTTTTCCGTTTCGGTTTTATAGTACGTCTAGACCTAAAACTTATTTGGAAGTATCAGTTCTTCAAATTGGACAGTATTTTGGTTTAGCTTTAACTGTTAAAAGGATAAAAGAGATACTTAAGCCCTGTAAGACAGCTAATTGTTTTCTGCAGGTGTACTGGTAGAGCTGCACAAGATTATCTGTTCAGCCAATATAAATTGCAGTATTAAATTCTTTAGTTTTGAGTGGCAATTGTTACATTCAAATATTGTTTATGTATAAAGATCAAAACTTGAAAAATTAAGTGGTTTGCTCTGCTGAGATGTCTAACTATTTACATTCCCAAAGTAGCTTGGAGTCATTCACTTCTCAGCTCATTTAACAGATTTTACATAGATTTCTTCCACCTCAATTAATATTGCCTAAAACACTAGAAATTGTGAAATTCTCCTCCATTGGAGAGAAAACAATTATTAGAAACATTTCCAACCAACCTGTATGTAACAACTATCATCTTTATATTATAAACATGACGCATTATGCTCTCTTCACATCGCTTCACATTTTGTAACCGGAAAGCGTATTTTATTCAGTTCCTTTAGTCACTCATTCAGTTTGTTTTGTCTTCACACTTCATTGTAGGCGAACGTTTTAAAAAGCTTTTCTCTAAAAATTCAAATGCAGAGGAGCCTGTGTTTCAAGCCAACTATTAATATTATTACAGCACAGATTATTTTAAAATAACTACAACAATGAGAAATTTACCTATGTTGACTAATTTGGTTTTTTAAAAAAACCAACAAAACTACAGGAGATCTTTAGATGGCAAAATATCTTAATTTCTAATTTGAATTCAAACCTGAATCAGAATATTATACTACCTTTGACACCACAGAGGGACATCAGCACGTTAAATTGGAGCAGTACTCTAGCCTCTCACCTGTCACAGATACACACGTTTCCCCTTTCCAAAATACGATACATACACAACAGTTTAATTTTAGTAACGTTACTTGAGTTGATGTTGCTCTTCAGCTCTTACTTTTCAGCCATTTCTGTGCTTTTCTTGTCCTGCACATTAACACTGGATAAAGTGCAGAGAGCAAGGACAAAGGAAAGTGCTTTGAGTGGACAAAAGGAAACACTGAGGCTTATTTGCCATGCGCTCCTGTCAAGAGTTTATTCTACTCCTCTGAAAGGTAAACCTACCTCCCACCAGCTCTTACTGGGGAAAGTTCCACTGCACCACAGAGACGAAGCCATTAATGCAGTTCCAGTGTGGAAACCATCATATTTGTTCACATTCACTTGCAAATCTCCAATAGCAATTTGAAAGCTATTTTTTCAGAGTTCCCGAGTGTGGAATTCATTCAAAGATCCCTCTGGAATGGTATTTGGCAGAATCCAAGAACTCGGGTTTCTCTATCCCGGTAGTTTAGAAGACAAGCAGAAAGTGGTCAGTATCAGCTACAATACACGTTCATTCAACAAGCTCGGATTCATCCTTTGTCCAAATGAGGTTTTAAAGGTTTGGGAACACCAGATAAAACACCACCAAGGACCCCATTAGCTCTGGGTCAAGCAATTGAGTTTGAGTCTGTTTCCCAGAGTAAACTCCTGGATATCCTTCACATTACCTGCCAAACAAAAGTCTACTCAGGAAAGCCACAAAAAAATCAATTTCTCAAAAACTATTGTGAATCTTTCACTTTTTAAAAGCTCCAAACTTATGTAGGGTTACAGCCAAGGAATTGGCCCAAGTTGTTCACAGACAGCTCTGTATCACCAGGATTGTCACCTCCGTGAGACGAGGGAGCAAGCACGCAGTTGTCTGGGCATCCATGCTGCTAAGACTTTTTGGAGCATTCTGTGTTGGTGGGGTTGGTTTAGTTCTTTCAGTCTGGTTCCCTAAGGAGTAATAAGTGAATAAATACAGAAAGATTTCAGAATATATTCTATGAGCTACCAGGATAAAATAATCATCTGCACAGATGCTTTAACAGCACTGAAAGGAGCCAGTTGTGTCAGATGTGGAAATCATTCCAATCTCAGTTCCATGTCAAGTGTCAGCACAGGACTTCAGAGCAGGTGTCTGTGACCCAGCCAGTGCTGCCCTGGTTTCAGAGAGATCTGCCTTCCACGTCCATGGAGGCTCCCTTTCACTCGTAAATCTCTTATCCAGAACACAGGTTTGGGGACTTCATAGCCAATTAATTCTGTCCATTAATGTGAGATA
The DNA here is from genome assembly GCA_033558235.1 of Neomorphus geoffroyi. Taxonomy (NCBI): domain Eukaryota; kingdom Metazoa; phylum Chordata; class Aves; order Cuculiformes; family Neomorphidae; genus Neomorphus; species Neomorphus geoffroyi. Next base: position 10,128,852 of record JAUMJM010000050.1, read on the forward strand.
AAAATGAAACTTCACTGTCTCTACAACGTGACTATGGATACAGGCAAACCAAACGAAACCCACTGCTCCTCCAGGCAGCAGGGAAGGTGCACTGTGGAGTGGGGTTTAGGAACAGCACGCCTTGCTCATCAAAATGCAGGAAGATTAATATCCCAAGTACATTTCCTATAGTTACACTCATGGAATCATCAGGAACTGCCTAGAGAGCAAGTGCAGAGATCTGTAGATCCTTCCTGGCTCCGAGGGCTAGCGTCAGCCGGAGGAGAGCTCCAGAGATGGACGAGACCACTGCTCACAAGCCTCTCTCCTCACAAGGCAGCCAACTATAGAAAGCAGCACAGCTACGGGAGGAAATGCTAATTCTGGGCTCCGTTATTATCAGCTTGAAGTAATGAAATGAGCCAGGGAGGCATTTCATCCTTGAGGTTTAAGGTTTATTTTCAAATCCAAAGAAAATTAAGCTCAGGGATACTGTGAACTCAGACTGACAGATTTCACAAAGCTTACCCCAAAATTAATAAAGACCTTGGTGGTATTCCTTTCTCTCTTTTTTAATTAAGTGATTTCCAGATAGAGTAGATCTGAGTATCATAAAATGAAAGGATACACCAAATCTTATTACTAGTTTTGCTGTTCTGAAACTCCAGTGAGAATTTTACCATTTCCAGAAGCTCTCTATATTTCTGCCTATTTTTTGCCTTGTTCTGAAGCAAACTTGATGCCAATTCCAGAAGACGGAGAAAGTTCTATACAGAATTAATTTCAGCTGCAATTCCCACTTCAAAGTATCTCTTTGAAGGTAGTACATGCAGCAGATTTTACATTCTCAGAACATATGCATCACTGCATATCTACTTTGCCTGACAGTTTAAGCGAGACATTTAAATATTCTCTCGATTGCTGTATTCCACATTTCACCTAAGTCTCACAAAATCCTTCGCTGTTAACATTTCCCTCCTATATCACACAGTACCTGTCATGACACATTCCGAATGGTAAGGAACATCCACAGAGTGGAAATACTAGTTACGCCCTATGGCAAAACCCAGATTAATTGCTAAAAGCAGAAAAAGATTCAAAACGCTGCCTGGGGCCCGCTTTGCCACGCTATCTCTTGCAATTGCCAAAGGCAACTTCTAGGGGGGAAAAAAGGGGTTCTTTATGAACCCTAAAACTATCAGTACAAGAGCTACACTAAAACTAAAGAAAAGGAAATAGCCCTCAGGTTTAAAACTAGGGCTTGATTTAAAATACCAATTAAAAGAACAAAGCTGGCTTTTGTCAAAAATTAAACTCACTTCAAAAAATGGTCAGGTTTTTTTGAGTGTGCAAGAAGAGAAAGTAAATTTCTGATGAAGCTTGAAGACTTGAGGCAGTTGGCTGCCCATGATACATATCTTCTAGGACCCTAAGACTTTTGTCACTGTTAGGTGAAAGATTATCACCATTACTGTTACACCACTCTTGCACCACGATGCCATTCACGACATCACAATACCATTTGTGCCCACCTACTAGAAAATTAAATATATTTCTTTTTTTAAAAAAAAATATATGTATCATAAGATTTCTAATATCTTCCCCAAGTTTCAACTTAAATGAAAAATTTAAAAAATAAAACATACAACTATTCAAGTTTTATTTCGCCCTCTTTCCCAAATAAACATGTAGCTTGACCAATCTCTAATGAAAAAATGAGTTAAAGGTGGGGTTTCCCCAGTATTTTTCATGTTTTAAAAACATATCCAGCTTTCTATTATCTAACACCGCAGAATCCCACTGTTTTTTAAACAAGACAGCTAGCTGCTTTCTGGTTTGTGCTACTTATTTTGACATCAGAAAGGATTAGAGAGAACAGAAATTTTGAAAGTGCTGTGTAGCATTAATGGTCAAGGAGGAAAACCAGCCATTAGAGAGTACCGTTTAAGACGACTGAAGAACCGGAAGGGCTTCCCACATTCCATAATGGGTTGGGGAGCCCTCCAGCACTGCGTTGAGCTACTGAAAGTCAAGACATGGCATCGAGTTCCTTTTCAGTTGTCACACTTTTACCGTGATGTGGGACATTTGAACTTATTCCAGCTTATAACTTATAAATTAAAAATATAAATTATTTATTCTCTAAAACCTATATAGATTGAAAACTGAGGTTCGCAACAAGTCCCGAGATCTTCAGGGATCAGGAGATAGAGAAGTATGATTTTAGCAGAATGACTGAGGGCATTACAAAAGCTGAAAATATCACCTTCATTAACAAGATTATATCAGGTTTCCAAAGTTTGAATCTAATGTAACTTTGATTTGATTTGATATTTATGGAGCTTTTCCTCAAGACCACAAACATTACCCAACTGCCAGTGGTACGAGGTCTATGCGGAGCATAGATTATATGGTTTTTAAGACCCATAAAACTGCATCCTATTACAACATTGCCAATATCTGGGAATGACCAAGTTTATTTACGCTGGAATTCGATAGGACGATGGACCACCTATACTCAGAGGCTGCCAACTTATGATTCACTGAGCAGAAGCAAGGTTAGACCCAGATGCCAATAAAGATTCATTAAGTATGAAATACAATATCAGCAGTGTCTTTGTAATGACCTGAACGCTAATTTTGGCTCAGAGTACTCCAATTCCCCTATGAAAGAAAGGCAAAGGGGAACAACTTAACAGCTTTTAGCCACAAACGTGATAACACATAAAACATTTGATAAGATATTGGGTGCTATATAAAAGTGAGAGTAGGCAAGTAATATACAATCCTGCAACTTAATAGTGTTTACTTAGCTATTTTTTCATTTATTCTAGTGCATTTTCCTAGTTATTTTAATGTTATTATGATTACTACACCAAGACAATACATTAAAATTATTTGCATCATTTAATTCACATACGGAAAATGAAAATATTTTGCAAACATAACAGTACCTACAGCAAGCAATAGAATTCGTGTATAATTTTTCTATTCTCAACTCTTCATAAATAAATAGCATGAGAAATAATTAAGCAGTAAAAAATGAAGGCTGGATTTTCAAAAGAAGTAGTATTGTGTTAGAAGAAATATTGAGGTCGACATGCCCTTTTTAGAATAAAATGGAAATAAGATAAATAAAACAATAAAAAAAGCAGCTTACCAAGTTGGTAGATTAATAGCTTTGTGCTTTTATTAAATTTTACAGGCTGTTTTCAAGCCAGTACTTGCTTGACTTCCAAGAAGCATTATAAGCAACCAATAGTGAAATCAGACTGAATGAAATCTCACCCTGGATAAAATTTTATGTTCTTTTACTTGAGACCGAAATTCAATTTTCAGCCCACTTCAGATTGCAGTGCAATTAATTTCTGGAGTAACATTCACTATTCCACTTTCTCATTTCACTTTTTAAAGCATTAGTGCTTTGTAACACAAATAAGGGGACCAAAATAACAGACATTTATAGCAGATAACTGAGTCATTTCTCCTCCAAAACACTTTCTTAAGCTCAGTCCCGTTAGTAATAAATTCCAAGTTACCATTGCAGTCTGGTCAAAGTCCTGTGCAAAATGAGTTGCCAGTGCTAATAATTTCTGTCTGGACAAGCACCCATATCGCAATCAGTATGGTTTGGTAAATACGTTAGCTTTGACAGACTGAATGCAGAGGATTAATTATGCTTTGATACTATTATAAATTATTCCTGTCACCATACATAAAGATCATAACTAAATCCAGTCATGTTTACAGTCTGAAAAGATGTTTTTCCTTGATATGGGCATTAATGATAACCTGCAAAATATTTTACACAATTTAAAAAAAAAAATAATCACTTAAATCTATGGGTTTTTTTAATCTGGGTAGCTGGATGATAAATTTTTACATGTGGCATCAGAGGATTTTCTACACTGGAGCTTTAAAACATCTTTTGTAGAATCACAAATTAAGCAGAAGCTTAGAGCTGATGAATTTTATTATCCCCTTTATTTATTTACCTCTTCACAGTGGGCATTTATATGCCTTGAAGAAGAAATAAAGTATAGCATCTACATTGGTACCCACAAGGATTCCAGCCTTGTGAAATTTGTATGAACAGCATGGATTGGTCTTAAATGAGAGCAAGACTAATGTAGGGCTATGATGCACAGAGCTCCTGTCTCAGGACTGGCACTAAATTCTCCTTGAGGAAAGCCACAGTATTTATGGCTACTTATAAATTCCGTGGTCTTTGTATGAATCCTGGAACAACACTGCAGAGTTCATATTTACACCTGGAATGCTGTGAATCCTCCTGAGTCTGTGCTCTACAATGTAATCAGAATAATGCGACATCGAGTCTCTTTACGACAGGAAGAGCTACACAATACCACAATTCTCAACTTCGCTGCTGCAGAGTGAAGCTATTTAATTTTATCGTGGATAATATGTGAAAGGCATCTAATTTTCACTTAGCTCTGCAAGTTTAGATTAAATATTTTAGTTACGTCACACAGAAAACCCAGAGTTTGTTGACTACATCTGATATCACTTTAACATAGGGAATCATCAGAAGGAGTAGCTGGACTTTGATGACTTTGGAAATTTCTCCTACACTAAGATGGCTTTCTTAGGGAACAGACTAATTATAAAAGTTATCCTACTAAACCAAACCACTACACCTTAGTCTTGAGTATTTTGTATAAGAACCACTGAAAATGCAAGTAGCTTCAGCTATATTCAATTAGCTAGACTGGTTCCATTTCAGTCATCATTTCTGGCTTTCTGAAAGGGCGTAAACCTCCTTTTCAAACCCTGACCTTCAAAACAAACACCTCATTTATACACGAAATAGGGCTTGTGACTGTGTCATCTCATTCATTGTTATTGACAGGTGTAAAGGTCCAGTGATCTAGTTCTGAGGAACGTTTGCTTCGCTCTTATTACACAGCACTGATTTTCTTCTGAACATTGCTTTGGGTTTGCACAAAGGAACCAGGCCAGTGTCATCTGCACAGCTCGCTTCTCTCTCTGGGCAGAAAAGGGAAAGTTGACAATTCAGTACACGGTTGTGTCTGACACCACATCACACCGATTTGAGCTCAGAAAACAAGAAAACAAACAAAAGAAGAGGATAAAGGCCAGAAGCATGCAGCATTTTGTGAAATCATAGAATGGTTTGGATTGGAAGGCACCTTAAAATCCATCCAGTTCCACCTCCCTGCCATGGGCAGGGACACCTCCCACTGCATCAGGGGGCTCCAAGCCCCTGACCACTACTAAGGATGGGGCAGCCACCACTTCTCTGGGCAACCTGGGCCAGGTCCTCCCCACCCTTACGGGGAAAAAAATTCTTCCTAATATCTAACCTGAATCTCCCCTGTTTCAGCCTAAAACCACTCCCCCTTGTCCTCTCCCTGCACTCCCTGATCCAGAGCCCCTCCCCAGCTTTCCTGGAGCCCCTTTCAGTCCTGGGAGGCTGCTCTAAGGTCTCCCCGAAGCTTTCTCTTCCCCAGGCTGAACAACCCCAGCTCTCCCAGCCTGTCCTCATATGGGAGGTGCTCCAGCCTTTGGATGATCTTCGTGGCCTCATCTGGATGGAAAACAAGATATAATATTTTAAAGATTATACTGTTTCCCAAAGAACTGTATCATAAGCTCAGCAAACTACTTGGTGTTCTTACAAACACAGCATTCATCCAACAGCTTAAGTTCAGCTCCTCAGGACGTTTACAGAATCACAGCGATGAGTCTATGACGCCACACGTACAATGTCAGCACGTAAGAGGCACAAGAAAGATGGCTTCAAACCTCTCTCCAGGACTGATCGGCAGTATTTACCGAAGAACAGAACTTGGTATTTTGTGGGTTGTTTATTCTTTTGTTTGTGTGTTTGGAGTTTTGCTGGGGTTTTTTTGTTGTTTGAGGGGGCTTAGAGATGGTTTTTTACCTTTTGGGTTTTTTTTTTCATCTTATGGCAATCAGTTTTCAACGAGCTTCTTAACTTAAAGGTTGTCCATCAGTATATTAATTAGCCACCTACGGACTCATCTTTTATGAATTAATTCAATCCTTTATTGAATGTCAGTCAAAAATAAAGATCAAGAGGTTAGTGATTTAATTTCTACACCATGAGCATGGAATTATCTAAAAGCAAAAGGAAAATAACCATTCCCATTTCTATAATGATTCATAGTGACATTTAAATGAAAATTGCTTAATTCACAAATCAAGGAAGTATTTCCATTTTTATGTCAAAAATATTTGCATTAAAATAAGATAATTTAGTTGTCTTAGACCAATCTCAAAAATAACACTGTAGTACTATTTTTCAAGTGTAAAAACGTAACACTCCATAAATACCCATAAATGTAACAATTAAGATAAATGCAAAATTAATGACTCTAGAATTACTAATTTACTGGCACATTTACAAAGTGCTAAATTACCATCTCACCAGTAGATATGGGAAATGAGTGATAAAACTATGATTTTCCTGACAAAACTCAGGTTTTTTTCAACATAAGGGAAAATTACAATATAAGTCAATGTTTTTTAATTACAGATTTCATTTTCCAGTCTGTTCAGCGTGTTAAGGGGGACAAAATCCCCTCGTTGTTCTAGCCCCAAGGGGTACCAAAATCGAAAACAAATGATGAAACAAAATGAGGTATAAACTAGCAAATAGAGATGTTTACCAGTGCTGTCCCCTGCCTGTGCCAGAGATCTACCATTTAAAGTGGTTTTAAATATTGCCTTAACCGTACATATAAGATTCAACAACTAACCTCAGATATCCTGCATTTTTTTTTCTGACATGTATAGTAAGTTGTGTTGTAATCCTTTTGGGGATATTTCAGCATATTGCCCATGTTTTGAATGATCTGGGCAGATATGAAGATACGTGTAATATCTAAGTGCATTTTTCTGCAGCACAGTTTGTTTCTCCAATTCCAGGTTATTTTCAAAGCAAAGACTCAAAAGTACACAACAGTGATATTTTTTCTGTCTTGCATACAACATTTCTGTTGCATTGTTTTCATTGCACTGAAATGACCCATCAGACATACAGGGCACAAGATTTTTCTGTAACGTAGTGGTTCTGTAGTACTTTGTGCCACAATGATGGCTGTAATTTAACCTTTATAATAAAAAACAGATTCATCAATAAAACTTCAATTTATAAGATTAGTTTGCAACCGTTTATTTCTTCCATGAAACATCCTTTTTGTTATGATTTACTGAAACAGTTCATCCTCCTGGAGTATTTGCGCAGCACTGCCAGAAGCAATCACCCAAGATACCTTGTCCCAGCTTAAAGGACAGAGAAATGTGTTTAACCCAAGAACACACAGTTATATCCATTTATATGGACAGTAAAATAAGTTATAGTGTTCTCTATAAATTATTGTTTGTTCCCTTCAGTGGTACTGATTTTAAAACATGTACCAAGGTTAAAGTGGCATAATTACACGGTATTGAAAATCAGGATGCTACCTCAAATAAATGACTAAACTGTTGTTCTTGCTGTTGCTACAGCATCAAAGGCAAAGTACCAAATGACACAGCATTAAGGAGACTTAGAAGTTTGAACATCAGTTACACAATGTTCTTCCTTCTAAACACACAAACCCCCACACTACCACTTCTGTGCCCTCAGGGATCTTTAGATTTGTGTCTCCTCAAAACAGAAAAGCAATGTCAAGCACAGGTGTCACACTCCTACCTGCTCTTACACAAGTGCAATACAGTACTGCTTTGCAGAGCCGTGCTTCTCAGCTGTTCCTTCCACAAATACCAGTTCTGCAACATTAATGTTTTAAGGTCCTTTTGTCTGTGTACATGGAACGAATTGCCTGGACATTGTCATGAAACCTCAGAGTCCATCTTCAGAACCGATTTGAAATCCATGTTGGTTTTAAACACATTTTAATCTATCAGTAAAGTCATAAAATCATAGAATGATCAGGTTGGAAGATACCTCTAAGATCATCAAGTTCACCCGTGCCTGTCTCCCTACTAAACCATCTCCTTGAGAAACTCGTCTACCCATCTTTTAAACACCTCCAGGGATGGCAACTCTACCCCCTCCCTGGGCAGCTGTGCCAATTCCTGACCACCCTCTCAGTAGAGAAATTTTTCCCAATGTCCAATCTAAACCTGCCCTGGTGCCACTTGTGGTCATTTCCTCTCGTCCCATCGCTGTCACTTGGGAGAAGAGCCCAGCACCCACCCCGTCACACCCTCCTTTCAGGCAGTTGTAGCCAGTGATGAGGTCTTCCCTCAGCTTCCTCTTCTCCAAGCTAAACACCCCCAGGTCCCTCAGTCTCTCCTCGCAGGACTTGTTCTCCAGCTCCTCCCCAGCCTTCGTATCCCTTCTCTGGACGCGCTCCAGCCCCTCAATGTCCTTCCTGTAGTGAGGGGCCCAAAACTGACCCCAGCACTCGCGGTGCAGCCTCACCAGCACTGAGCACAGGGGCACAATCAACAGCAAGGCTGTGTTTCAAGTAGAACTCCTTCCACCCTTCTTATCACCCCCCTCAAGCTGGTTGATCTCCAGTGTCAAAGCCTGAGGTATCAGAACTTGTGCATTATGAGATTCAGGCTTCAGTGGATTTACGTTGTTCCCAGGATGTTGCCCTTTGTTTAGCAAACCCCTCAGATCTAACAATTGATATGTGCCTTGTGAGCCCTCAAAAATGGAAAGTTCCAAGTCTTATTTCTTTTTTCCTGAAGCTCCTGAGGTTCAGGTTACTCATTTGAAATATTTTTGAACATCTCCAGCTTGAGCTGAAGAGCCCAGCTTTCTGCACTAACGTACGTAAGAAATTGATTATCTGCAAATGGGTGGAAGGAGGAGATGCTCACCTGCAGCAGTACAGAACGCAACACCTAAACAATTTAGCACAGTAACACAACATCAGACCTAAAGCATCTCAATTACACTAAAGCGATTAGACAAATTCCCTCAACAGCTGCACAGTCACCACAGTTTAGAAAACGTTCAAACAGGAAGATGGTTCAATACGGTTTTAAAGCCATCGCTGCCACCTCCACAAGAAAAAAAAAAAAAAAAAAAGCAGTGTTCATCATATGATCCAACTCATTCCTATCTCCTGTCTCCTCCCTGCGCTTTGCTGTCATATCATCTCATGCAATGAGCAAAACGTTAACCACGCTAAGGGAAAGCGAGCCTCTTGTAGGCTTTCGGTTTGGGATTCCTGGCCTGGATAATTCTTATATAATTCTCAGAATTTACCCTGGCAAAGCCACACAAACATTTGCCACCGCACAGCAGAGGGGAGGGAAAGGCAGTGGAGAAAGGAGAGGGGAGCAAGCACCTGTGGAAGCTGATGGGGACCCTTTTTTTTTCAGAGAGCCAGCGCCAGCTTCTGAGCACATTGAAGTACAGGCTGACGAACAACTTGAGCTGTTTTCCCGGTATTCACCAAAATTAAGATCAGTTTAAACTTTTGAAGTTCTAGTACCAGCATGAAAGCTGATGTTTTATTACAGTTGCATTTCACACAGTTAGAACGCACTTCAAAACAAGGACGTTAGCTAAGTGTTTCTGTTAACTCACTCTCACACACCCCACACACACACTTTTCCAGGAAAAAGACGCATCTTGCCTTACTTCAATCTGCTTTTCTCTCTCAAAAGCGCTTCGCATAGCACTAGGCCAGTTGTGATAATCCTGATTCACTCGTGCAGAAATTGTCACGGCCTGAAACTCAACGTGGTTGTGAAGAGTCTCTTTACCCCACCCTTCCTTGGAAGCCACCAAGGAAGATGAGAGAGCCCATGCACTCTAAAAGCACAATGCTGGAGGCCACTTGGTTTTCCATTCTTAAACTGTTCAATGGGGGGGAAGGATCATGATTTATTGTATAAATCTATAAATTATATAAATCTAGACAAATAAGAAGATAAAAGTAACTCCACCGCTCAGGGAAAACGAGATAAGACAGAAACGCTGCCGAACAAGTAACTTAAAAATCCCCTAAGTGAAAGGGAAAGTAACCGAGCTGACCAGCTCTGTCTGCATTTGGAACACACAATGAGTTGTTCGAGGTGACCTAACAAACAAACTAAGCTGGAAGTATTTTAAATCACACAAGCACCTTCCAACTAATTACACTGAAGTCAAACAAACTCAGGAAAGGTGGGAGGGAAGAGGATAAATGGGGCTTCAGTTGTCTGTGTAGGAGGTCCTCTCACAGTGGTGCTCCAGTGACAGTTATGATGTACGTGACCTAACGCAGCCTGCCTGGAAGCTTTATCACAAGGAAAGTGAAGAACTAAAGCCATTTCAAAACACTAATGAATTCTCTTTACAGCCCTTTTCATTGAAATGCTTCGATGTTCATTCATACAATTCGAAAAGGAAGCTTGAAAACCCACCCTGGATGAATGCAGGTTATGCCAAATTGAGTATTCTCTTCAAAAAGATATTTATTTCATTATCTAAGCATTAAACCGACTGTACATAAGGTTTCAGAAAACAGGCTAATGTTACATGAACAGCAAGCAAGCGATAGCGCATCTTCCTAACAGAATATAATCAATTAATAATAAGTAAACACTCTAAAAGCGAGCTGACTGAACATTATTTACTGGGTGGGGTTTTATTACCTAAAAGTACCAGTATTTATAAAATTTGTAATAATTTGAAGCTCCCAGTTTAAATCACACACTGTACAGCCTGTTTGACAATATGATTGGTTTTATTAAAATAATTAATGTTGATGCAAAATATTAAAATATGCTAATGCTCTAAAACAGTGATAAGAAAGAAGGGTACATGAGGCCAATTTATCTTCCAAAACTACTTTACTGTGTTCTTCCTGCTGCATGGAAAGCTATTTTACGTTGATGGCAAAGACTGAGTGTTGTGTACTGGTGCAATGAAGTCTAATGCAAGAATTACTCTGAAGTGGCTGGTTTTATTTTTTTCTCTGCCTGTATTTTCAGATAAGTGTTCTATATTTGAATGTGCTATCTTTAAATAGTTTTCCCTTCTTTTCTCAGCACTGAAGAGGAAACCATCATAATAGTCTCCAGCAGCAAATGCTTTTAAGTTTTCTCTACAAGTCTGTATTTTCCTTCCCTTTTTCTTAAGAGTATTTTTATTTTAAATTTGAACTTCCAAAATAAATAAAAATATGATGTTATAGTTTCAAAACCTTTCAGGGAATTTCTCTCCCTTGCCAACACAGGAGGTTTGGGGAGCTGAAGAGCCAGGACGGGTGGCAGAGGGTGGCTGACCGCTCCGGGTTCTACAAATCTATAAATGTCAAAGGTCATGGTGGTTTCAGATATGCATCTTAGTTTTCCTTTAAACTGGGACACATGAGCAACATGATGCTCCCTCCCTAAAAAGTGTACCTAGCAAGTTTATATTTTTTCCTTTAATACGTGTTAGCACTCAGGCTGAAAAGAGAAAAATTCATTTTGAGCAGAGGAAAAAAAGGTTGATTTACAAAATTCTTTTGATGTAATTAAAGTCTTTGCAATGAAGGCGTTCCTAAGCTGATAAAAATAAATTATTAAGCAGCAGAGGAAAGATCTCCCCAAAGTTTTTACTTGTTTTCTTTTCACTCTGTGGAGGTTGCACACTGAGAAACTCAGTACGCATGAGAAAAAGCCACAGTGCTCCAGGTTCTGCCTCTGCCCCCCGCCCCATTTAAAGAACAGCTTTCTGTAGCCTCAGCTAATCTGGATTGTAGGACATGAAAGAGTTCGATAAAGATTTAATCAACACACTTGGGCTCCCCGCTACGATTCAGAGAGGTCTACAGACAAAATGCCTAACTTCCATTAAACCTATCTATTCCATTACACAGGTAGTACAGGTACAAGATAAAACTGATTGCACCTTTTCCTTTCATTCCTTTTGTTCCCCAACAACTGCCCAAGGACAGTCTGGGCACTCCTATTGCAGCGGTGTGACAGGAATAAAGGCCAAGAGAAGCGTACCAAGGCTCCAATATAAAACCTTTTTTCCCCCCCCTTTCACGATTCACAGCAGCACCTATTACACACACACAGATTTCTTGGGAAACTCAAAGAGCTAAAAAGCAAAGGAGCGATGTGAGATCTATCTGATCTGCACACGAATGGGCTTGGCTAACGCTGCATCTGTTGACGATTCTGGCAAAAGTAACCCTTTATTCCAATGCAATAAACAATAAAAATATTGGCCGTGCCTTTGAATATTCTTCAGGCTGTGACTATGAAGGTTATGGATTACGCCAGTGAGAACTCCACTGTCAGTGGATCACTAACCATCTTTTCATTTCCCAGTGCAGTCTAATTTGCCAAAAAGTAAACAAAGCTCCTAACGCCTTCAGAACAGAAATTCATCACATACAGGAAGGACACCTGATGAGGTGAGTACTAGTATAGTAGTACTATAAGGAAAATTAAAAAGATACCAAAAGTAGCTAGCAACAATTATAGTTAAAAAACTAAATATGAACAAAAAACATTGCTGAAAAATTAATTTGTTGGCAGTGATTAACACAATTGTAGCTATTTATTCATTATGTCTTTATTCTGTCATTTAAAACTATTTACATTGGCACTGAGTTGATTCACTGTAATTTCCTTCCACCCACAACCATTTATAATTTTTTCTTCAAAAAACTCCATAAACATGCTGCCGTTTTTTTCCAATTCTGTCTTCTGATAAAAATCCAACCTGTTTTACTATATTAAAAAATATAATATATCACACAATATCACCCAATGAGCAGCACAATTGTTAGGCATGCATGTTGATACTCACTCTTCTTCCTTCTAATTCTGCAGATGAAAATTACCTCAATGAGGGAACAGAGTGCATAGTGAAAAAGTGTTTATTCTACATTTAGAAACAGTGAGCATAGCAAAGTAATAAGTTTTGACATTTAAGACCTTTCTATCTTCTATTATGTGAATATGAAATATGAATGATTACTCATTCTTCTTCTCAAGAATGCCATTGCCCATCTAGCCTTGATCAAATTGTTAGAAAAATCAGAATATAAACACAGTGTAATAAAATACACAATGGACATTGAAGACAACACTGCATAAGTTTCAAAAGAAAAAAGCTATACCACACCAAACAAATCCATAGAACAAAAAAAACCTCAAAAAACCCACTACCGGTTCAAAATTCACCCAGAATATTGCTCTCTGTTGCCTCAGTTTTTCTTTTTTCTTTTCTTTTTCAGCTTCCAAGACAATAAACCACAAGGTAAATACTAAATCCCACCATGCAAAAATGTTCTGCCCTCTGTAACTGCTCTCAGTTGGCACAATGACAGCAGTGACCACCTCGATTCCCCTTACTTAACAACTTTTACAAGGAGTCCCCAGCATGCAGAAATGTAAACTTGCCACGATTCTCTGGGTTCATCTAACCAAGTTCATTTTGCACTCACTAAGATATCACTATTTATTTTAACCAAAAATTTATTTATTGATCAGGACCGCCCATTTACCAGTATTTGCTTGGAAATACACGAATGCAGTGCATATAGTTTAATACTTTGCTTACATATATGTGCACATATATATTCAAAAATCAAGGGTAAATTGCATTTGTTGATATTACACATATAAAACCCAAAACGCATATGAAGATACGTGCCCATACATGAAGTGAAACAGTTAACTATTTTTCCTTAAGCTCCAGCCGGTACAAAGTTGCTTCTCCAGGCCAAGATAAGGAGTAAGGAACCAGATTTTAAGATAAGAAGGTGCAGTCTTCTGTAAATCGCCAGTTTTAACTGGTATGATGGTTTGGCACGGTGACAACGTGGAACTGCACCTGCACAGGGCACAGAGGTGAAAAGTCTATGGCGAAGACGACTTTCTCCAAGAGACCCCTACCCACGATGACCAAGAAATAGCGCGCAGGCACAAGTGGGAGAGAACTTATGATACTAATTTCTCAGAACTAATCATATTAACCCAACCTATTCTTGGAAATCTAATGAATAGGCACGTTTAGGTATGAGAAATAGTTAGCCCTTTGCTCCCTCGGTGTGCAAGTCAGGAGGAGCGATCCCCCTTGCACCCGGCACGGCAATAAACCTACCTGCTTTATAACTCCCCGTGAGTTGTAAAGTTTGATTCCGCACGTCTTACGTATATGTATCCAGATACTAAAATGTGCAAACCAGATAGGCACAAACATTTCGAACACACACACTACACTTCAACTCTGTATAAACAGTATCACCCTCATAGCAGCCCAAAGTAGTTTGAAGACTGGTGTAAAAATAATTGGTGGAAAAAAACCAAAGCCATTTCTCTTCATTGCAAGTGTTTGTTAAATGTAAATGCTGATATTCTACTCCTTGGAAGAATGTTTGCCTGCATGTGGAAATTCATGATAAAAAGCTTTAAAGTCCCAGGTTTCTCTAGATAAACCCCACTGGCTTACTGATGCATGAATGCACTGAAATTGAATTACTGTACAACAGCAATTACTTTTCACAGTACAGTTATAATGAGAATCAGCTTCACAATGAACACCAGGTAGCTACAGTAGGCAAAGTTAATAAAAAAAAGAAATCTTTTATTTGCATTTTCTTCTGCAGTTGCCTTAAAGAAAAATAATCCTTAACACTTGATTTGCCATCTTACCAGTAAATCAACAATCACTTTTACAGGATTCTCTTTACTTGCAAAGAAAGATGAATGAAAATAGAAATATAGCTATATAGCTGAAGTTCTAATAATAGCTTTTTTAATATTCCTTAATAACTTATTATTCTTTTTCATATCCCTGTGTCTTCCTTTGGTTTTTTTCCTATCACAGCATTACCTAGGAAAAGTAAAAGCACCAAAAGCATAATTTTAATTCCACCTCTTTTTCATTATCAAGTTTGCCGCAGCAGTCATTCGTTACCGAGCATTATGTCCTTGTGCTCTCTTCTCCTTCAGTTTCAAATAAGCAGAGTCACTAAAGCATTATTTTTTAAATTTAATTTAAGACTGATCAAGAACATTTCCTATGAGTGAAATCACTCGAAGTCGAGGAAGAAAACCTGAAGGAATACCACAAGTGACAGTGGACTACGCAAGGGCTCTCAAAGGGATTATTGGGGTTTGGCTATAAAATTAAACCCTGAATAACACAGGAAACATTTCCACTTATCCTACCTTATGGGCAGTAAAATTTTTCCCAGCTTGAATGTCTTAGTCTTAAAGGTAAACAGATACATCTACACGTGTCACAGAAATAAAGCATCAGTGACACTGAACAAAACCCCCCATCAGTGGCTTTAGCTTGAATCATTCCACTAAATATTTCAAAATAAAATATGAAGTTGCCTCTCTGAAATTCAATCAAGTGTGGGAGTATTAGAAAAGAAATGGTTAACGTGAATATCCCGAACTGACATAAATCTACAGTAAACAGTGAACACTGGGGAGGGAGATGGGGAAAAAAAGTTGCTTGCAAGGGTTTCCATCAGTAAGTAGATGACAAAAGGTTATATAATTGGTTTAGCACTTTCAGTATTCCATTTATTTTATGTATCTGACAGCATGAAAATAGGACATTTTGTGATAGGATAATTGCATGCTGAAGGGTAATTCAAACAGGGGATGAATATGATAAAAATCACACTGAACCAACTAATCACTATGAAAAGCGATGAGACAGAAAGATAAAAATTCAACCAGAATATAAAAGGGGAAGAGGGAAAAGAGAGTTCAAATGTGATTAGTAGCTTTGAACAAATTAATGTGTTTGAATGCATAAAGTAAAACAAAAAAAATCAGAAGGCCTTTCTAAGCCATCTTTTTTTCAAAATTTCTAAGTCTTTCTTCTTGGCTTTTTCTACAAATTCAACATTTCACATCCTGTGGCTTTCTGAACAGTTGTCTCAGATGGTTACATCCACTACAACCTGAAAAAGTATGTTGACTAATACATTTTATCTAAAAAGTATTTTAAATTAAACCATGAATTTTGATGGCTACTTGAAGCTAATTCAAATGAGCAACGCAGGGTAACAATTTGGGGCAATACTAGAACAAGCTTTCTGAGCACTTGGATTAGAAATCCCATTATTTCTAGGGTTGAGAGACATTTTATAAGGTATTCTTCATTCAGTACTTATCCCAATATTACCACCAGCAGATCTAAATTAATACTCCGAATTCTAGGTTTCGGAGCTCTTAGTACAAGTTTCCACCAAAAGCTTACATCTAAATTCTGTTAATTTAGCATGGAGCGTAGCGATACTTTATCCCAGGATGGAGCAGGGGCCTGAGGTCCATACAAACTCTGTAACTCCTACCTCATCTCTCCAGACACGAGGAGAAAATCAGCTCTGATGGAACTCGTGCAAAATCTGCACTGTATCAAAGGATTTTGTGCTTGTCAGGACACGAAATACTTAGCATTACTTACTACCAGAAGATAAAAGGTCTCTCACTACATCTCTAGCACCCGAGATGGACCACATTCTGTAATTAGGCAAAAAAAGTATATTTACTGGAAGGTACACTAACCAGACAATTTTTTAAATTAAGTGACCCTGCCCAAACTAAGCTTCTAGCTTCCTCTCCAAAAAAAGGCTCTGTATTTCAGTCTCTTTTCCAGCACTAAAACCACTCCACACAACACTATACGTATGGTTTAACGTCACAGAATTTGGGCTTATTTTCACTCAGAGCGTGGTGGTCTATGTTGATCCTACATGGTTTTTTCCTTACTTGAAACACGACCTGCACGAAGAGGCCAAATCGGTTCTAAACACTCACAAACATTAAAGAAACATTTGTTACAAAGCTCTATTTGAGGGACAGGCTGCTCTTCCTTAATATCCCTCCACACCGACAGAATAGAGACTCCCCAACCTGCAAGTGTGCAGCTTGAGGGTCACTTCTTGCTCTAAAAGAGTGCTGCTTCAAGAGTGGTTTCAAGAGAAACAAGCTCCCCAGAGTCAAAATACCACAGGCTTCTGGAAGCTGTTGCATGCATTTTAAAGTGCAGTTTTTCTCTGGAAAACAGACTGTAAAAATAGCATTGTGAGGTTCCATGTTTATTGTCTTTCTCTGCTTCCCTGCCAAGTGTGCTCAGCTTACAAGCTGAAATATGATTTACTTCACTGCCAGCCCAGAAAATTCAACCTCTAAAACGCAGCCAAATTCCTTCTTCCTTTTTGCAGCATAACAATTAATAAAAGGCTGAAGGAAAAATTGCATCTACGGTTCCACAAATGGAATCCCCGTCCTTGGGTGATGCCTTCAGCTCAACAGTTGAGAGACAAAGACCTTCAGCACAACTGAGCAGACAAACCTGGCTGAAATAGAGTAGCAGTAGTAAATGTCATCACCTTAATATTCTGTTAGTTTGTTGATGGAGGTGATGTGACAGGAACTACTGTTACTGTTACCTAAATTTCTAGCAAAGAATCCTGCAAAATGAAAACTACACCAGGAAAACCGGTTGTTCTTTAGGACGTGCATGTTACAATGAACAATTCACTACAGTGAAATGTAGGAGTCAGAGCTTTTTCTATGGTAAATCCAATCTGATAGGACACCAAAGCTACTACAAAAGAAGGACCAGAATGGAAGATAAAATAAAAACACATAAAAAACCCACAAAAAACAAACACACTAAAACCTACAGATATACAGAAAGCTTAATGTTACTTAATGATCATTAATAAATTGCCTTTAGAGTGATGTAGTGCTTACTGCAATTCAAGGAGTTTAGGACTCAGTCCCATTTGAGGTACCTGCACCTTTTTCTACATTTGAACTAAAGGACAGTTATTCAACTCAGAAGATTCCCTGAAATACTGTTTTTATAATAGTGAGCAGTGATATTCAGTCCGTTTTGGTTTGATATTTTGAAATCTAACGTTTTAACGCACAACCATACGTAGCTACGTCTTACTGAACACAAGTGATACTTTGCAAACTCATATGGGAAACAGGTAGTTCAAACTGAGTTACACCCTCTTGTATTTATCTGTTGATGGCTAAAACAATTTATGTCTATTCTCTTGAACACTGATCCTAGTTCTGAACACTTTAGCACTTCCACTTCAGCGCCTTCAATCGCTACTACAGCCTTCAGAGTAAAGCTGAAATTATATACTTGTTTTTACACCACCAAAAGAAATAGCTGATTGATCTGCTGCTTACCCGTACGGCCTCAGACTTTTTATGAAACATTTCTTCCATATTCTTTGCTAACTTTTTCACAAGCTGAAGGCCATCAATTTCTTCTATTGCAACATCCTTCTCGTATTCTTTGTATTTCTGGAAAAAAAAAAGAAAAAAGGAAAAAAAAAAGAAAAAAAAAAAAGAAAAAAATAATTAGGAAAAATTATTCAGAGAACCACCAGAAATTCTGACAACTAATAATTACTTTCAGATTACACTTCTGCTGACATTCTGCATTTGTTTCATGTTTATTTGTGTGACAGAAGGCTTCTCTGTGCCAAGATGCTGTCCCAGGGACTGAACAACTGGGTTAGAACCAGAACTCCATCAAGAAAATAAATCAGAAATATTTATTTTGTGCACTGCAGGGAAATTATAATTTCCCTTCGCAACGTTTAAATTACCCCTCTCTGCAAATGAACAACAGCCAGAAAAATAGTAAAAAATCCTCGTGTCCCATCCAAAAATCATGTAAAACCAGTGATATGGTTGGCAATTTGCTGCACCGTAGCGACCCAGAATCTCCCCTGCTGAGCTCCTGTAGATGTCTACCTCACAAGCTGTACACAATACATTATGAATACTTCTCCTGCAACCTTATCTACACTCTCTTAGCTTGCCATGCAGAGAAAACCCTAAATAAACCACAAACACGAGCCTTTATCTGAATGCAAGCATAAAATTATCCTTTATACAATATGGGTGAGCATTACCTTACGGTCCCTTTTCACAGTGTGAATAGCTCTCAGACTGACTAAGCACTAAAAACACATTCAGAACCATTTTTATTCTCTATTGTCTGCGTATCCATTTTATTTCTTTATCAATGTTTTCAATGAAGCTTGTAAGAATATAATATACAAAAAATAATGTAACGCTGAGAACATTCCTTTTTCCCACATCATTACACTATAGCCTGTACTCTACGAAGTGATGGCTCTTAGTTTAGTTATTGTTTGCTTAACTATTTAAAACCTGTACAGTCCCGATGAACTGATCATTGCCTGTTACTGAACCCTTAACCGTTGCTCCGTAGAGGCAAGATTGGAGATTTGTTTTTTCACCCTTCTTGGTCTACATTCAAATGCCATAAGCAGAGCTCTGATTTCAACTCCTTAAGTATATTTACAGGTTTTTTTTAACCTCACTGTTCTACAGTTCTGAAAAAATAAAATTTGGGATAGCACTGTGATTTGTCTAAAATAGAAAAATGTCTTTTTATTTGCAGGAGAAAGTAAAAGAACACCGTAGGCAAGAGAGGTAAACTTAATTTTAACAAATACTAATTGTGATAAAATATAGTAAATTTTCACTACATTGAAAACATTCCCAGTTTAATTAATGAAATCAAAGTCTGGGATGTGCCCACAGGATTTGAAGATTTGGAGAATTTAAAACCAATGAAACAAAATGCACTGCCATGAACAACCATCTTATGTCAATAGATCAAGTACAAAGTTGAATCACTTATTTCAGGCTGTACAGATCAAGTTCAACATATCAAGTTCTGATAAAAATACTTCCCTTCAAGAGTTGACCTTTGAATTCTTAAAAACTACTCTAAAATGCATCACTTGAAGAGAACGTTTGCAGGTCATCAGATTCATTGATTTAAGCTTTGCCATCAAGTGAAAAAAAACGGACACATATTCACTGCATTTGTCTGGAAACGGAATGGCACTATTGGAGTCAACAATTTCCTAGGCACAGAGAATCATACCGTATAGTCTACAAGGCTATTGTGAGAACATTAAAAAGTTAGACTTCTCAATTTTGACTAACAAGTACTTTCAAAAATCGATAATAATTTGTACTCAAAACAGACAGGAACTATTTATTAACTGATAATTTATGAATTTATAATTATGTTAGTCCATAGTCTATAAATTCATTTTTTCTTTATTTAAATGCCAAAGTTCCCTCATTAAAAAAAAAAAAAAAAAAAGAATATCTTCTTTTCCCTCCAATTTAAGTTCTAGTTGAAAAGACCACACGTCTTACACGGTGCGTGTCTGATCAATTGCTGGAAACCTTCAAGAACATTTGCAACAAACTAGGAGTATTAACTTGATCTCTAAGACCCTGGCAACCAAGAGGTTTCCATAATAATGGGTTCATATAATACGTATTTTACATTCACGATTTCATTGCCATAAAAATATTTCTATTATTTTTTCAGTTGTCAGTGGAAGGTTCCAAAAAAGGAGAAATTATGTGGTTGGAAAAAAACACCAGCTGTTTTTAGCATCTTTGTCCTCTAGTGATCGGGTCTGGAGAGAAGAGGTGCCAGCTTGATCTGTGCGTGTCTGTGCCCTTCCTCTTAGCACTCAACGTGCATGAGGCTGGGAATTCAGATTCAATCTAGAAAGCAGTTGATTTTATAATAAAACCCAACGCAAGAAACCCGAACCACAGCAGATGGTGAAAAAACCCAAACCCACAATAGAACTGTAACAAAAGCACATTATTGATAATGGATTCTCTTCCTTCCTGTAAAGCCCGACCTCCAGGCTCTCGTAATTTCCCTACCACTAGATTTTACATATTAGATTTGTTTTTAATTAAAATAAAACAGATAAAGCAAAGACATGGTTCCTTCAAAAGATATTTGATAGAGCTTTAAAATCAAATAATTTATTTTCTTTTAATGTAATCTTGAAAAAACAGCATTGTGCCACTAGGGTTGCAATTAAGAAAGATGCATTCACAGATAGTGGTGAAAAACCTTAGCTTTTGTGTCAGGCTGTCCAGACTTGCAAGCTACCTCACAGTGCTGCTACTCTGAACGGCTCTTCCAAGAACTGCCTTAAATAGCCATTTCACATATGAAGCTGATGATCAAGTTCTTTGGGGTTTCTGTTTGGTTTGGGGGTTTGTTGTGGGTTGGGTTTTGTTTTCTTGGAGTTTTTTGTTTGTTTGTTTTATGAAACCCTTGATTATTTTTTCAATATTCTATAATTTTATTCCAACAAGGGATACTGAAATTATCATTTGTAACATACCCACTAATACATTTGTACCACAATTAAAAGGAGAAAAACGGCCTTACTCTTACTACTAATAATTGACTTGCATAAAAGAAGCATATGAAATGTTAGCCCCAGTTGGACATTTCTTTAGATAAGTGGATTTCCAGTTGTCCAGAAGATCAAGCAGATACAACTTCTCATTTGCTGTGTTATAAAAAAAAAAAAAAAAAAAAAAAAAAATACTTGAAATGCTGATTCTTTCTGCTGGCAAAAATCAGCATTTAGTAAGAAATCCTCCAGAGAGACAGGAACATTTATCATTTGAGGAAGCATACAAAAAAATATGTTATTTCTTCAGTATCTGTTTTGCCAGATCATTTCACATAAGTGCCAGGGAAAGACAGCCAGTGCTTCACTGTCAGAACTTCTAACACTGTTCATGGATTTAGGCATAAGGCTTTTTTCTTTTATGGTAAATGATCATCTAGAAATAAAATACCAGAAAGCAACCTATACAAAAATCAGCTCTGAAGCATTTAATGCAATGCAAGTATTTGGCACTGGAAAATCAGCACAAAAAAAAACCAAACAACCTCCTCCCCAAAAAAACAATCAACCATCCCTCAACACCACAAATGAAAACAATAACTAAAAAAACCTCAAACAAATAAAATCACGACACCAAAAATGATGCAGTTTGAGTGACCCTCCCAAAGCAAGGAATGCCACCTCAGCTACAGAGACTTTTTACTCCTTTTTTTTTCCTCCAGAGAAAAATGATCATTGTGTTCCCATTTGTATCTACTTCTATCAACTCTTATCGAAATCAAGATAATTGCTTTTATATATAAAAGTATTTCAAGTTGCTTACAAGTGTGTAAACAGCCCTTAGTATCAATCTTCCAAGTCGTCTTTGGGTGCTACGTGTGGAGAACAATGCAATCATTTATAATGGAAATTATTCCCACTCCCCAGGATTTTCACAGCCATTAAATATCACTACCATCCCAATTAAAAAAAAAATGTATTTACTCAGCAGGAATACCATAAGAATCCTTTAAAAGTAACCTGGTTTGCATTGCATATTAGGAGTTGATAAATGCCTGAGGTATGTTCACAGCTCTAAGCTTGCAGTTGTACATACTTTACAAATGTTGCTATTTGAGAGTGGGTTTCTCGCATACTTATTAAATAAAACAAGTGTACATGCATATATATTTTAGAAGAAAGCAGAACCAGCGCGTAAATGAAAGATCAAATATCCATTCAACCTACCCATTGTTTCCACAAAAAAAAAAGAGTTTAGTACATGGTATGTTCAAAAAAAAAAACCCAAACCAAATCCCACACTAAAACCACATTCAGATGTTCAGAAGTCTCAAATGCAAAATGCGAGTATGGAAACTTTTGATTAAATCATCAACTTTTGATTTTAATTAATATCTCTTGCCCAGAGGAAAGGCTCTGCTCTGATGAACTGTTGAAACTTGCTTCAGACTCTCTTCCACGAAAATTTTAACAGTGGCTCCCTTGGGTGCAGAAGTGTTGGGCTGAAGGGCCACATGAGTTCATTGGCTTATTGGAACTATTTTAATCCTATATTTGATATCTCCTGACAATCAAAGGTAACCAGTGAATAAGCCTGCAAGGCTGCAAAAAGCTTACAGATAATAGACTTTGCAGGTCTTCGTGTGGTTTATTCGGTTACAGAGTCAAAAGTCGTGTCAGTCTTAAACTGAATTTCTCAGTCTCGGTGAACTCTTAACCCCTACACCCACAGATTTCTTCACCAATGTTGACTTTCCTACCTGAAGCAACCTTGGATTTTTAGGTCAAGTTCTAGAGCGTAGGGATCAGAAGATTTATAATATACTACATTTACACACATCAAGAACAATGTTTTTCTTTCACTAATCTATTTCTCATTGCAATCTAAAAATAAACCTGACATCCTTTTATGCTCTTCTCATTGTATATATATTTTATTTATATGCTATTAACACTGCTGCACGAAATTTAAAACAAACGGCATTTATACGGGGTGCTTTAAAAACACCTACTCCTTCTTACACTTTGTGAGGGTTTGGTCTCTTTTCGTTATAAACCCCCAAACCTATAATTTACATGGAGCCAACTGGCAGTGTAGTCACACTAGTGCTGCCTTACACCATCAATAGGCTGTGGAACTTAAAGGAACTATGTACAAAGCAAGGCTTTTCCACTATGACCAAAACATGGCTCTGAGCTTTTTGAATAACAACTATGAGTATAAATTGCTCTTGATGCGGAAAATCTATCACAGCATTTTTATAACACTATCTTATTTTAAAACAATTTCCATGCAGCACGCGCTGTGAAAGCTCAAACTTTGCGCGGCGCGAGCTCTTGTAGTGCTCAGCCATACTAGAAGACATCCTTTCTGAAAGATGAAAAGTGGTGGAGCAATTCCCAGCAGAAGATTTAAAAATGTGCAGCACTGCTTCTAAATGCTTCATCAGAAGTGAGGGGTCGCTAATTATATACGCACTGTTGGAATAAACCTGAATTTGAAGCCAAATGAAAAGCAGCCTCCAGAATTGCACGTGAGTGGGAATCTGAGCTTTTCCACTGAGCAGAAGGGTACTCAGATGGCACTATCACAGCAGAGATATCAAATACAGATGGTGCACTCTTCTGATAGACACATCTGTGACTCTCTCCTCAGTAAAAGATTTTGTATTTCCTCATTATCACATTGACCCTATTGTGATGTGGGTTTTTTTAAACCAGAGTGCCACCGTTATGCTATTATCTGAGCCTCCTTCCTCTAAAATGCATTCAATGGAGCAACTTTAAAGGTCTTGACAAAATAAGCAATATTAAGAGTTGGTTTTATTTTGTTGTTGATGGCTGGTGAGCATTTATACACAAAAATATTTCAGTTCAGTCAGTATAGAATTTTTCATCCACAGAGCTCCAAACATCTTGTAAAAGGATAATCTCCACTCTGTATTGAGGATATTGAGATATAAATTCAGTGACATGCCTAATGTCACACAACAGTTCATAACTACAAAGAGAACAAGATCTCTTGGTTACTCTTCCAGTGCCCTGCCCAACAGACCACAGATAATTTTAAGTTCAGGTTGATCTGTATGGAAAGATGAGTCACAATGGCGTATTTCTCCTCACCTTGACATTAGAGAACTCCTTGATAATTGGTAGTTTGTGTTACACCACATTAAACGCTCCTATTAACCTTTACTGAACCTCTGTGTGTTGACGAAATCCATCAGCAATGACCAGTGTGATGGCCCACTCCTTTTCCTGCAGAGAAATTTTTACTCACTTCACCAAATGACTCCAAGGAGCTCTACGTTAGTCTGTCACACTTCACTCTTGCCATACACCGGTGTCCAAGAAACTCCTGTTGCCTCAAACTCCCATTTATTTACCTTATAAAATACACTTCAAAATATTGCAATATTTGTTGTATATTTTACTACTGTGATTAGTTACTCAAAGCTAACGATCAGCCACACTGGGAAATTTATCAGCGGCAGACTTGACAGGTATAGTTACTGCTCTCCTTGCAAAATAACTCACACATAACGGACACATCTTAGTCACTGCAAGGGCACCCCCAATCTATTTAATCATTACAAAGATATTTACTTCTGACTTATTTTTACCTCACTGCTACATTCAAGTGCTTCAAAAGTAGATCAATTAAAGCATTACGCTGAATAAAATCAAAAATAAACAACCCAGTTCGTGATCTAGCAATATTCCTCTGCCGTGTCTGTGAAGTGTGGCCACACAAGTTCTCCTCACACTTTTTGCACAACTAGATACGTACAGGTATACCACAAAGAGCAGTTAAGAGGAAGAGTCTTGAATATATACCTGGTTAAAACAGCTACGCTAGTGTGGAAGGATACAAGCTGGCCTGCAATGTAGAGTATTTCTCATCACCAATAAAATTTAAATGCAGCAGTCAGTGATGCATAAACCATAATAATCTCTAATAAATTAAAAGTTAAGCACACTCCAGGACTTTCAAAAGCTTGTTCCCTAATTCAGTATTTCAGTTTTCACTTGAAGTAGTTCATAAGCCTCCATCTAAATCACCATTGCCAAAACCAAGTGATCCAAAGAACAATTTAGTTAGGAGATGTAATTTCAAGCAGTCAGACAGAGGTTAGGAATACCTCTGTCTTTGCCTTTAAGAGAGTTGCTTTGGGTCAAAAGCTAACCAGAGTAACAAAAAACCATTTGCTGTCTCCAGCACCCAGTGGCAGAGGCCAAGAGGGCTCTGAACTCTTGCAAGAGTGCCAGCTCACCACGTTTACTGGCTGCAAACCTAATCATATTGAAAATGGTTGAAAAAACAAATTAGTGTCTTGTAAATACTTATAGACACCTGAAACATCCTCACAGGCCAGCATGGGTGTTTTAAGAGCCAGTTAACCAAGACTATTAAAATCTTCAGAAATACATTTTACAGAAACCGTCTATCTAATTATAAATGACTTGGCTTCTCTTTTAGAAGAAAATATAAAGCCCTCACTTAAACCATAGAAGAACATTCTGGAGCTGCCCTGGAGAATTCTTTTTCCATAAAAATGTACTTGGTACTCTTGAAAACTCAGTACCGTATTTCACAATAACTGCTTTAAACAATGAACAAAACCCCCGTAAGTATAAATCTACAGAATTACAATACGACCCAGAGGGCGCAGCCATCCAAGGCAAAGCCATCACCATCCTTTCAAGTGAAAGCAAGTATATTAGAGGCATGTATGTCTAACCTCTCCCTCCCAAAAGTCTGAAGAAATGTGAGAATGCAGTCCTTTCATCCTGGATAGCTATTCTGAGTCACTGAAGATTCAGAAGTAGAGAACGTGACAACTTACGGTTTTCACCAGTTTCTCACCTGGGATGAGGTATTACAACATTTTCTTTTGTGCACCAAACTACAGCGGTCTGCTCGGAAAGACTTAATGGTTGCTGAAAACAAGGACCAGCAAAGGAGACAGTTTGGTTTGTGCTAGAAGGTCACAGGATACAGCCGCAAACTAATTCTGTCAATCAAACTTGATAATGCTTTTCTCTCATTACACTTCCTTCTGTGTCTCCGTGTCTGCCTCTCCCTCATTGTTCCATTTCTGCAGCCCCGTGCCTGCCTTACACTCAGCTGCCATTCTGGGTTTCTGTAGTTCTACATCATTTTATTACACAATGCTTGGTTTCCATCCCCCCAAAACCTAGGCCATTATCTCCCCACCTAAATGAGCAACAAAATGAAATAAGGAACAAAGAAAGCTGGAGACAAAGTGGAGTACGGACGCAACAGCTGAAGCATGCTCTGAAGACAAACTTTTGCTTAGCAATACCCGTATCTGGTGACAAGATTTAAAAGCTCTGCTCATTTCAAGTAGCTAATGGCTATTGTTCCTTAGAGAAAGAAACATGGAATCTTCTCTACTTGGGACACGAACTCTTTGCAGTGTTCTCTATAACTAACACTTATTTCCTTGGATAAGACTTCTAAACCTTTACCCCTTGCACTGTGGGGATCTTGAACGTTAACTCTTAAATGGGCTTTATTTCCTTGTTTGTCACTGGGAAGGACATGGCATTGATCCCTGCTGCTATCTCATCATTGCAATTTCTGCATCCACCTGATAAAAGTATTCATATTGATTGAAGGTTCTATACACATATCAGAACATTATGTATCAAAGTGAATGCAGAACAAGAAAAATCGTAACATCTGAATATCTGCACTCAGACACGTAAATGTAGGGTTCCAATACTTGATCACTGAACGTGAAAAATTATTTTCTTTTCAGAAATCTGAAAGTCCCCTCCATCGCGTCAAAGCCAGCATCACTGAAAATCAGACCACCTGCACACGGCCTGCGTGCACGTGTCATGAGGAGAATTCAGCAGGCTAATCAAAGAAACAAAAAAGATGATTTGGAAATCAAACTATAGTATTTGGAACTAGCTGGAAGTGTGAAAACACATGTACGTGTGTTTGCCACAAGCTAATGCTTTGGACTGTCACACGTGAATCTCGGTCTCTTGCAAAACTTCACAAGAAAGAGCAGAGAAGGACCAGCTTTTCTGTACATTTAGGGGGTGCAGTAGATTCACTGGGATCTCTTTCAAAGCCTCATAAACCAAACTGGCAAACACACAAGGGAAAAGCAAGGGTTAAAGTTCAATTGCACTCAATCCAATATTTAATAATTGCCTTTGAAAGACTGTAATATGATATAAACTAACGTCCTGTACAACAGAACTTGCCCAGATCTCTCTCTCTTCGGACCATTTGGCTATAATGCGTATGTTGTTACACTGGCACCTGAAACAGTGCCATGCAGTTACCTCCCAATACACTTTCCCCCCCTCAGGGTTTTTTCTCTCTCACACTTTTAAAACTGAAGGGGATGAAGCTTTAAACCTAGTTAATAAAATCCCTGTGCATAAACCAACCAACACATCAAAACCACAGCGATAGTTCTGTTTGTAGATCCTATTTGGGGTTTTTTAAATGGAAGTCGGATGAATAATCTACAGAACAATAGCCTTTGTATCATATCACACCCTTGCTGTACCATAAGATATTACAAAACATCACTGCAAAGAGTAAACACACACACTAACAAATTTAAAACTTTGCAGAGAGAAGAGTGAAGAATAGCAGTTTCAATCTCAGTCCTTATTTTCCCCAAAACTGAAAATACATTTTATTAAAGTGTACATAGCTTCCTAATGATATCGGCATATCAAAACCCATGTCAAGAACTAACCAAATTCAGACCCTCTATTTAGAAATGTGTATAGTCTTGTGCCTATGTTACCATCCCGTTTTTTTTTCCACAAAACAGACCAAACAAGAAAATAAGTTGACTACCAAACCAGGGTAGCTTTATTTTTGAGTACTTACATGTCACTATGTAATCAAGTTGGAAACATTTAAATAAATAGTCATTTTGCCAGATTTCTTTTTTCAAAATTAAATAACTCTGCCCAAATTAAACAAATTAAATCTGAACCAAATCTCAATTAAAAGTGAAGGGCACACTTTTATTATTTACAGAGGTATCTACATGCCGTTACTTGTATCATAATTACACAAACACAGATATGCTTATTCAGCTTTTGCCCATTTCCCAAAGGGCAAAAAGGTTTTTGCAATTTAGAAATTCATTGCATTACCAACAGCATTAACGTTACCAAAAAAATAAAGCCTATTACATTTAGCACCACAATACGTCATCACCACAGCGTACAGAAATAAACCAACTTGAGAATCTATAATAGAATGCATAAACAAATATATTTATCTGAAAGAAGTATGGAGCTTCTGCAGTAGAAAGGACCCAGCAACAGCTTTGTTTTGCTTGGTCAATAAACCACTTTTAATGATAATGTATCTATGAATTAAAGATGCATCAATCTGCATAGCAGAGAATAGGAGGCATGAATAATAGCCAAATCAATACTATGAAGTCGTAAAGAATACAGTGTGCTCTCCTTCAGGCTAATGGTAATTAATTTACTTTTTCTCCCTTCACACATGAGAGGAAGCTAGCAGAAGAACACTTTAATCACATAAAAGTTCTTAATTAGAAAAAGAACACATACTGTTATCTCCTTACTGTATCTTTTCTGTTCATATGCTTACAGCACTTGAAAAAATTACTTTATTTGCACACATCTAGAGAAAACAGCTTGTGTTTTAGGAGCACACACATATACTGGCTGATATTTTCAAGTACAACAATTTGAAAGTTTGATTTTTAAATGCAAGATCTTGGTCTGGTTGGGATGTTCATTAGGATAAACCGGCAATGTCTAAAATCACATTTCTGCAACCCAAACACTCTATTAGGGAATATAAGTATGTATAGAAATGTTTGAAGCCTCATGTGGTTCATTATACTATAACAGAAAAGTCTTAGCAATGAAAATCCACTAGTTAGTTAATTCAAATCCACTAGTTAGTTAAACACTGCCTTTTCTTGCAATTAAAGACTAGGTTTGTGCGTTAACATCTAATGGAGCCATCCCCGTCTCAAGAAATGAGAAAGATTTGAGGGTCCTGCTCCTTTGCAGGACTGGCCCTAGACCAGCAAGCCTGTACAAGTAGAAACAGGATGAAACTCCCTGTTCTCTGGCTTTAGAGTGCCATTGCTTTCCAAAGAACAGAATTTTAATATTCATTGTGTTTGAATTCTTAAGTACTGCTTTTGCACAAAATAAACTTTAAATTGCTACAATTAACAGTACATTTTCAAAGACACCGAAATTAAACGTTCCATGTTTAAAGTATATTTTTCATGATAACGTTCAAATTGCCAGTTGACCGCTACTATTTCGGTGCTTAATAAAAAAAAAAAACCACCATTTCGCTAAACCGCAGGACACCAAACAAAGCCGCCTGAATCACAGGTTACTGCTGGTCAACCTATCGATAAACGACCTTCTTGGCGAACTGCATTCAAGCTTCTAAAACAGCAGAGTAATTAACATATCCTTCAGTTAAAATCACAAGTGGTCCTATTGAAGTAGCAGAACAAGTCAGCACTTAAAGCCATCTCCGTGTGAATTAGGGTCCCAGTGGTCACTTCTGACTCAATACATCCTGATGGGGCTTTGCTAAATTCACGTCATTAAGTTCAAAAAAAGCTAACTTCTGAGAGCGAGCTTGACCTTTGGTTGTTTACCAGCAGCTGAGTAAAAGACTCGTAATGGAGGGTCACATGTGCATCTTGTGAGCTTTCTAAAGAAGTTTTGCAGTGAAAGAACACAATGCACATAACCAAGGGCAGAACACGCTTCACTGCCAACTCCAGATTTTTGTCATGTTAACCTACCAAAAAATTACAGTCCTTTAGATTCTTGTCAGACTCTGCCCTGCAATGTAAACACCCTGAGTTTACTTGCAAGCTTCCTCCTTGCACAAGCAAACAATTTGTCCCTTGTTATTATGAACGCACAAATAACGTCGTACACCGATAAGATGCAACTGTGGCAAGTGGCCGTTGTGTTTGCGTTCGGAGGGGCGGCAGAGCCTGCGCTGCGCGCGCAGCACTGCCAGGGGCATACATCTGTTTGTGCAGTTCTAGTTCAGTAGTTTAAGGAATGAAGTATCACCTCATTACAGAACTGCCATGTATGAGTGAATTTGTGGAGCTTGCCCTCCTCACAGTCAGACAGTTCCAATCTCCTTGCAAACCACAGTGGCAGCACGGAGATGAAGTGTTAAGCTTATCAGGCCTCATCTGTACCATCACCTACTTAGTTAAGCCCGGGCCATCCATTTCTCTGTCATTTCTTTGTTCCTGAGGTGCCTGAATGCATAATAGCCACTAGCAAAAGATAACTTGTATCTTTAAGGCTTCACAAGACCACCACCTACATTATTTTAAATGAAAACAATTCAGAAGCACCGTTTTAATCATAAATAGCGCTACCTCCAATTTTCCTTACACTTGCATTCTGCCTTGTACTATCGCAACAGGACCTGTTACAATAAAACTATGAATTAATTTTATATTAACTTTCAATGCTTGCATAGAAATTCCCAACTCTGAAAAAGCCTGTATTTGTATTACAGAATAAAATTTGGGAAGTGTAGTGGTAATTGAAGATCTTATAGCTCAATACAACAAAAAAACTTGGTACCCAGCCATTCTTTTTGGGCATCATCAAGGAAAGATGGCTCCAGAACACCCTAATCAGGCCTACACTGAAAGATGCCTTAGTTGAATGGGAATGTTTTCCAGCCTTTAAAACAAACAAAAACCCACACTGTTAATAGTCAGCAGTTTGCTTTTGGCTCATTCTTCAAATTTTTCTTGTTCCAACTGGAGATTAAAAGTCAAACCACAAGAATACTGCCAATCACTGCATCAGTAGGTCCTTGCAAGTCAGAAAAATAAAATTATACATTTATATGAGAGAGAAAAAGAGAGAAGGAACATTTATTGCAGTAAATTAGATAATTTTGCAATAACAGCTTATATTAAAGAACGTTAATTTGATTCCTGAGAGTTTCACAGCTTTCTGTCAATACTGCATTTGAACAAGTCTTGTGATAAGCATGCAAATATTCCAGTCCCACACCAGCCCATTTATTGCCTTGCTCCAAAGGAAGAGTTTTTGGTGATAGTTTAAGAGATATGCAGTTGATGGAAGCTCATTCCCAGAACAAATGAATAGAAAATTAGATCAGTCCCCTTACTTAAGTAACAACCTAAAAATCAGAGCTTAGTTGCCACAAGATGTGAAATAACGCGCCCTACACAAAAAGTCACCAGAAACTGGGATGAGACAACATTAGTACAGAAAACAGCGGAGCAGAAATTGAAGAAGGTGCAGGATACCTAAGTGTGCTCTTTCTGATCTCTGGTACTCAGAAGTGGAAAAATGCTTCTAGCAAACTAACATTTTATATTATATTCCTGGTTTCCAGTAAAAAGTAACCATCAGTTACCAGGTTTAGAACTCTCTGATGACCCTGATACCTGGGGAAATATCCTCTGTTACAGTATCACAGTATTACAAGGTTGGAAAGGACCTTTGAGATCATCGAGTCCAGCCTATGACCCAGCACCAACACCAACTCATCATCTCAACCATGGCACTAAGAGCCTCATGCAATCTCCCTTTAAACACCTCCAGGGACGGTGACTCCACCACCTCCCTGGGCAGCGCATTCCAATGGCCAATCTCTCTTTCAGTGAAGAATTTTTTCCTATATATATCAAGCCTAAATGTCACCTGATGAAGCTTGAGACCGTGTCCTCTTGTTACCATCACCTGAGAAACCAGACTGAGGATTGCCAAGTTACCACTCCGTGTTTTTGAAGAGTGACTCACTTCACCATGAACAGTTTATTTCACAGTTAGTGGTTGAAGAAAGCACCCACCCTCTATCACTTATGGTGAAACTTTAACACTGTACTAAAAATACCAGCTCTAGATTATTTTCCTCTCCTCGTCCAGTTCTGCTGATCCAGTGTGTAAGATTACTCTGTGGAAAAGAAAAGCCACAGGGAGAATGAGGCACGTTTCCATGAGGGCCCCATCAACATCTCTGGTTACTGTGGGATGACAGGAGGAGAAGTGCCAAAGCACACAACAACACAGCTGACAGGAAGATAATGTCCCGATGCAACTGCTCCTGGATATTTTATTGCTTCTGTAATCCTCATCTCTTTGTTCCATTAATTAGCGTGCAGTGGCTCTAATCCTGGCCAGAAAAAGTCTTTGTTCACAGATAATAATTTCATTAACAAGCAGAAACATTTTGCAAATTTTATAACAACAAATGAGTCAAGGTCATGATGAGCTGGTCATCTTTGGCTTCCCTTGGAATTCTTCTCTAACCTAATTCCTAAATAAAAACAGTTAACTACTTTGCAATATATGAAAGGGTCAATAAACTCAGAAAAGAGATCTGATTTCATGTCTCAGAGTTGAACTTCTGTATATTGTTCATGAAAAGCTAGCAGCTCCCCCTCTCTTCTGGTTTAAGAAGTTGGGTCATACATGGACAAAAGGAAATGCTAAATAGCTCATCTTTTTTGCACCGCCCACTAAGTCAAAAGAAAACACTTGCTAAAAGACAATTGCGAAGACCAGCACCGCAGCAGCCTTCTGATGGAATAATTTTAACTCCTCTGTGTCTCCACTTCCTCATTTGTAGAGCAAAATAAACTTATCTTACATGAATAGTTCGAGGCTGAAATTGCTAACATTCTTCAATATCGTTGCATAGAAGGGATGTAGAAATATTAAAGGATGCATAAATATTTAAAATATGTTATTCATTCATTCACAAAAATATTTACAGAGACCTGAAGGTGCTTGAACTTAAGATCTTCTGAACCAGTTTAAGAGGAACAGGTATTAGCATGTATCACAGAGCAAACTGAATAAGAATGAATAAATATCCCAAAGTACTGATATATTTATTTCTACCCCAGTAGAAGATCTTAACAAGCCAGATCTTCGATGTCGAGTCTGAAAATTGAGTTCCCTTGAAAATATTTTGCTAAATTAAAGACTAGGACTTCTTCCTAAAACAGACACTCGCATTAGTTATATAACTTACTTAATATTTCTATTTCTGTCCAATTATTTTTCGTAATTATTTATTGTTCTTCTAGTTACTGATCCTGGCTTGTCATCCTTTCCAGGGTTGCATTGTCAAAATAGTCCCATGTTATTCCAGGTCCAGTTTCACAAGTTGCATTTCAAGAAATTAACATTTTGTTTTATAATAAAACATCTTCAAGACAGGAAGCATATATCATGTTCCTTTTTTCTTCTTTTTTGTCTTATATGTATGATTTTACTTCTTTAAAATGAGAGCTACAATATAAATCAAGTCTGATGACAACTGTCCCTCTACGGATGCTTTAAATTTTAGAATGTTGAGCTGCCACATTATTAACAATTCCTTCAGAATTCAGCTTTCATTTTACATATGCATTGATTGAATAAATGTATCAAAACTATACATTGTAGTTCAAATATGTTCGATATAAGTGTGATCTATCTCATTTCAGACAAGGGCTACAGAGAATAATAAAATTAGCTGTAATTAAGGGACAGAGGAAATAAAATCCGCTATTCTACCAATAAGTACAACTTAATAGTAGTCAAACAGACTTCACAGAAGACTTCACTGCCTCATTATTTGAGAGCAACTATGGAAAACTTAAGTCACAGGGATTTAGGGTTTGTGGTAAAATAAGTGTACGTGAAATTTAGGGTTATAATGAAGGCTATATTCTTAGAGGAAGAATGTTCTGGTGGTTGAGATATTAACTTTGGACTCAAAGTAACCGGGCTCGGGTCCCAGGTCTGCCAGAGTTTTGCACAATCTTGAATTAGCCCCTTAATTCCTCACTGCTTCTATTCTTCAGGTATTAAACAAGGATAGTAATATTTCCATAGTCTGCTTCACCTTGCTGTTAGACTTAGCCTTGCAAATCAGGCAGAAAACACCACCTGCGAAAAGCCCCCGTCATCTAACTCCAAGAGCAATTTGATTTGGGTCTGAGAATTAGTTTTTTTATTAAGACTTGGCATCAGTCTCAGTTTGCATGGTGTAATCCCAAACACCAAAAATCCTAGGAACTACAGTAATAAAACAGTCAATAATACTAGCATGACTGATATTTTTATCATATATACGGTATCTGCACAAAAGGCAGAGACTTATTGAATTTATTGCTAAAAAAGCCTAGCTAGTTAACTTCAAACGTAACATAAGTCAAAAGCCAAATAACTGCTTGTGGTTTATAATATATTACTGCATTTTCAGGTCTTTGTGTGTACATGTGGTTAAAAAGTGAAAAAAGAGAATTTTGAGTAAAATTTGAAACTGATGGAATAGAATGTACTTTGCTCAACTCAAAAGCAAGGAAGATCTACAAAGACTAAGTAACACTCCTTATGTAGCAAGAGCACCAAATACCTGCCTTTCTGAGGTACTATGATGCATTCAAACATAAAAAATTCTTTGTGTGTATCTACCATGAAACATCTACGCATGTAATCTATTACTAAGTTTGTAAAAATAGTCACTCATTTCTTGAGCATATGGCCGATATCTATCATGAAGCATCAGAAGGACTTCGTATCACTTAAAAATAAAAATAACAGTTTTCGCTATAAATGCCCTATTTTCACACACACCCCCCCTCAAAGAACTCTTAAGAAATGCATTGCATCAAAATATTTTCTGACTGCTACTGAATTGGACGCTGCACAACTCCACAGAAATAGAGGCTCAAGTAATTGCAGTTAGAATCACTACGCTAGTTCTTTATGTAAATCGCATAAAATTGTGCCCATATCAAGCTAAAAACTTTTATCAAATGCAATGTCAAAGAATTTAGACTGACTGATGAGGAATCATACTTTGGGCATTTAAGGCAAGACGATATTAAAAACATTCTTACTATAGCTTAGACGTTAGTTTGCAGTAGTTAAAAAAAAAATAAAGCTATTACTGTTCCTATCCATAAGCTTGCAAGAAAAAAAAAGAGAGAATGTGTGTGAGTACTCACACTGCTGTAAGACAGGAAGATGTAGAAATACTATTTAAAATAGGGAAGGAGGTGAGGAAATCAGAATTATTGAGTTTGAACTAGATTTAATCCCTCTTCTGGGCTCCGGCGATGGAGCATCACAAACCACCCAAGCTTTGCACTTGAAGTTTCTGTCATCAGCAGAACTCCTCGGTGGAATTATGGCTCTGTAATTCACAGTTGTCACTATTTATTCTATACATTATGGTTGCCTGAATTTCATTTGCACAAAGCAGGCACTCACTCATTACCCCTGGACCATTATGTACTTGCATAAATCATCATTTCTTTTCTTCTAAAGCCGAGTGTGCGATCCATCCCGGCGGAGAAACAACAAAATCTAACGGCATAAGCAGTTTTCCTGTGTCTCGGAGTTCTCTAGTCCAAAAATAATACAAAGAGTTCGACACAAACTGTTTGCTTCTCCTAAAAGTTCCCACTCAGAAACACAAAATTTCTAGCTGTACTCTGTTTCTTGGAAGTGAGAAAAAACCAAACCAAACGGGAACAAGAGATTCACGTAATTTACCAAAACGCCCACAATGTTAACAGACCAAACTTTTTTATTAACTCTAGGTGAAAACCTCTATGAAAATGAGGTACAAAGGTAAAGATAATGTTATTAAAACAGTCTGAAAGAAAACATGACTTTGCTAATGGTTTCATGGTGCTAACGTGGAGGGAGAAGGGAAGGGACAAGAAAAAAAATGATTGAATTACCCTAAAAAGATTTCTCAGGTAGGAGTGGAGCAATCTTTTTTTAGGGATATTGTTTCCCCCCATAAAGCTAGAGGGAATTTCATTGCTTAACGCATTACATGCAAGTGTTCTAAATCATTTTAAACTCAAAGGAATTTGCATACAGCATATGATACATTCCTGCAAACCCTCCTTTACCCACTTGATCAAACTGACATCAGCGCAGCTCCTACTTGTGCAAATAGTCCTCACAGGAGTAGGAACTGCCAGAATAAGAACTTAAATTTAAAAGCATATATAGACAGCATGAAATAAATAGTCCAAAACACTGTAAAAGTAGTGTGAAATATAAGAGTCTATAAATCAAGAGGCAGCAAGAATCAGACTTATATACAATACAAATGCAATGCAATACAGAGAGCAAAATACTCCTATAACCAAATAAAAGCCATGAGTGGCCTAAAACTGAGCCCTAAAACCTACAGAAACACTGAAAAAAAACAGTAATTTATAGCGTTTTACAGAGGGATAACAGGAATATTTGATAAATATATTTTATCTACCCAATTTGTAATTTTTACTTACTGCAGCTTATGGAAAAGGTGAGAAGCTTCAAAATATAGTTATAACACCCTAGAAGCAGAAAACAATTCAATATTTCTGCTAAGACTTAAGGTGAATAAACAGTGCCTTGATACGATCACTATCATCCATTTCTAATAATCTGAAAATAAAGCACTAAAAGAATCCCTTACTGCACTGAGTATTTTGCATTTGTGTTCTGTTTAATCAAAACACTAAAGTCAATTTTATCGCTATTTTAAGAGCTCATCCAACAATTCAAAATCACTAGTGAAGAAGAATTTAGTGTTTTGGAGGAACTGATCCAGTACTTCCCATTCCTACAGTGGCTGCCACACTCTCACTGACAATTTTGTTTGAGAATGGCAGGTCTGAAAGTGTACCCAGCCAGTCCTCTCCTTGAAAAACCACTGAATACACAGATTCATAAAATTCTAGCTCGAAAATAGTCACCCTGCATACAGACACTCATCTACATTTACTACATGGAGTATTGATCCGGCCCCAAAGTGCCTGCATTTTACCGTGACCATGTCTGCTCAAAAAATCTGCCACTGAAATTTTTTTGTTGGAAACAAGTTCCTGCACAAGCATGATGGCTGCTTGTCAAAATATAAAAACCAGGTTCGTATCCATGTATAGTTTGTTTATATATTTCCTCAAATTTCCAGTGTAAATTGTCCATATCTTTCACTAAGTCTTCACGTTTTCCATTCCAAATAAAAAAAAAAAAAAAAAAGGGGGAGAAATGGTGAAGCCTCTGTTTTGGACCATTTTTAAAACCACAGATACTAAATATATTACTATACTAGAAGTTGCTGCACTATTATTTTCAGCTGTGATACCAAGTACACGAAAGAAGCAGTAATTTTCAACTTATGCAGAGCAGAAAACTGGGCTACACACAATACCTTCAGCTACACACAAACAAATCCATTGAATCCAGGAATATTCAACGGTAAACTGGGTTAGGAGAAAACCAAACAAAGTCCCAAGATATGGCACAGAGCTTTTTTGTTCTACCCAGACCCCCACAGCTGCCAGCTGGGCTCCACTTCTCCATAGCTGCAGCTGTGGCTGCCTCAGTAGCTGTTCCACCTGCATGGGTCTGTCTCACAGCCAAAGGACGCACCGACAGCAATCCAAGCAGGTCTGCTGGTGCGAACGCGTGGTAGCAGGACAGCTGTGCCCCCACGGTCCTGATGGACCAGACCAAGGTGAGGAACTCTCATCCCTGGATCCGTTTCTGGGGAGTGGTGCACAGTCAGGCTGTTTATGCCTGGCTGATCTGCCCCAGGTGTGAACTCCCTCCTGCTGTTGTGCTTCATCTGCTCTCAGCTCCTTTGCTCCTGACACATCACTACTATCTATTAGCTCTGTCTCAGGAAAAGAAAACAGGAATTTTCTAGCATAAACCCAAGAATTTGTCCTGCCTTTGAATATATGGGAACATCTGAGCACACACGACCAGCTGTGACCCCTCTGAGGACCTCGGGCTCGGCACAGTACACGTGGTACACAGCACTCTGTGTGGGATCCTACAGCAAACCACTGCCCACAATTCATCTTGCAGAAAACAAGCTGTTGCTCCCAAAGATAGGCTAAAAATAAAGCACAGGAACAAAGCAAACCAAACTCCTGGTGTAGGCAAACCTAACAGCAGCAGAACACACCGGTGTCAGAATCACAGAACGGTTTGGGTTGGAAGGCACCTCAAAGCCCAGCCAGTGCCACCCCCTGCCATGGGCAGGGACACCTCCCACTGCATCAGGGGGCTCCAAGCCCCATCCAACCTGGCCTGGAACACCTCCAGGGATGGGGCAGCCACCACTGCTCTGGGCAACCTGGGTCAGGGCCTCCACAACCTCAGCGTGAAAAATTTCTTCCTAATGTCTGACCTAAATCTCCCCCCTTCCAGTTTAAAGCCATTTCCCCTCATCCTATCACTACGAACCCTTGGAAAAAGCTTTCCTGGAGCCCCTTCAGGTACTGGGAGGCTACTATGAGGTCCCCATGAAGTCTTCTCTTCTCCAGGCTGAACAACCCCAGCTCTCCTGTCCCCATGGCAGAGGGGCTCCAGCCCTCGGATCATCTTTGTGGCCTCCTCTGGACCCGTTCCAACAGTTCCATCTCCTCCTTGTGCTGGGGGTTCCAGAACTGGACACAGGACTCCAGGTGGAGGCTCACAAGAGCAGTGCTAACATGCTGGATTACTTCAGCAAGCAGTCCAGCTCGTCTGGTGTTCAAAATTAAGTCACTTCAGCTTTATTCCCAAAATGCTCCAAGAACAGAGGTATAGAGAAAGAAAAAGGTAATTCCTACTTATACACTAAGCTTTAGGCAGACAGGCAATTCTCAGCTGACAGCAGGTATTTTGTCACCGCCTCAGAAGAATAACCAGTACCTGTGAGAGATGCGAGAGACAATTGTGACGGCTGACTCGAGTGAATGAAAGTAGAATTTTGATCCACTTTTCTAACAACTTGTAAGAGTACAATGCATTGTATGTGCCTTCAATTTATATTAGCCAGGATTACAGCATAAATGAGTAGAGAAACCACAGTTTCTGAAAACTAGCATAACACAGGCAGGGGTGTGGGATCTATAGGAAAAGGTTTTTTTCCTATTCCGAAACAAACAAATATAATGCTCAAATCTGCTAATCCGATCAGAGCAGTTACACACCAAGCACCTGCTACTTCAAATGTGGCTGTTGGGAATGGAGACAAATTTCTGGTTTTAAAAGCAGCCCTAGGTTCAATTTCAATAAACACACTCAAGCTTCCTAACCGTACCAGATACGGCGTCAATAACCACAAAGCTCCCTCTGCCCAAGGATTTCCCGGTCGGTAACATTCAGATGTGCGTTTTTCTTTATAGCTACTTCCTTCCTTTATATTTTTAAAGCATCTTGCTCAGAGCACACACTCTGTTACACAAGAAGGGTGAGTTTCCACTGTGTATTAAAGTGCAAAATAGACTTCAGATATAGGGTTATCACATAAGAGAAAGAAGCCAAAGAACACCTCACAAAGCTCTCTTTCTTCTTTGATTTATCAGCTTGCCCTGGACATTACAGAAACAAACCAACATATCTCACTATCTCAATTTCATCCAATATTTTCATCATGTTCATAGTTTAAACACATAAATCTGGACTCATCACTATAAGAGAGATGTGAAAAAGTAAAAGCAAGAATCAATGACTATTTAAAGCCTAAAAAATGCTGGAGATCTATCACATGAAAGCTTTCATAAACATTTTCCTGGTAGTAATTGCATTAGCGCTAACTACAAAGATAACAGATGTTTCAGATAGCAAATAGCCATTAAATAAATGGAAGTTTTAATGATAATTTAAAGAAAAAGTATGAAGGTAAGTGTATTAGCCTGTCGAGGCTTAGAAAAATAGCAAGTTTGATTTTTATTGTGCCAAAATCTGGTTTTATTTTCAATTCTTAAAAAGTCACGGCCATATTTATTGAAACAATACATCTCAACACCTGCTCGTGGACTAATACCTCTTTTGAAAGAGGACTAAAAGACCCAGATGCATACTGCTACGCGCACAAACAGGTGCAAAATCCTAGCTGCGCAACACTGTTTAAACAGACCTAAAGTGAGCATCTCCGCAAGAAAACTTATTTGTGCCATTCAGAAATGGAAAGCGTTACTTGAAATGCGAACACGGGGATACATTTTCTGCTCCGAAGATTTTTGTCTTGAGTGAAGCTGTACAGACTGAAAATAAATAGCTGTTATCTGTGTCTTTGGGACAATTCAGCCTGCTCGATCCTACACACCAGTTCTCCTGCCCCGCAACCCTCCCTCCTTTCATGTCCAAAGGCAAAATAAGTACTTTGAGTTTCTTTTTCTACTTTGTGTAACTGATAGTTTCTTGTGGGAAAGAAATACAGTTGTAAGACATTTATCAAGCAAGCAAGCTTTTTGAATTTCTTTACCTTAAAATTTAATAAAACAAGCTAAAAATCAATACCTGTAGAAACAGTCCTAAAACTATAAGTGACTGAGAGGGTATTATATTTGATACCAGAGATGATAAACTCGAGTGATCACAGATCACATGCCATAACAGCAACAAAGCAGACAGCATTATGGTAATTAAGAAGTAGACAGATCAATAGAATATCTGTTATATTTTGGAAAGTCAGCAAGTAACAGTTCCTTGAGTTTCTGACCTAGGGAACAGTCTGATATATTTTTGGTCGCCCCGGCATAATCTGTCTTCAGGAAAGAGCTTTGCTGTGCATTTAGCCAAGGGATGAATTAAAGACAAATGTTAGATTTCAGGGAGGTCGTAGCAAAAAACAATTTCAAGGAACGAGTCAAAGCTCAATGTAAAATAATGAACTTGGAACAAAGAGAAAGCTGGCCATTTGTGGGGACGGCGTAGGGTTTTTTCTTTTTGTTTTCTTTTTAAATTCATAGAAGCACAATAGGAGTTCAATAATTTGTGTGTGCGCTTCTTCAGAAGAAAGCATGATTTTTGCTAAATATATACACACACTTTAAATTTTATATCAAAACACAAAAATTTAATGAATTTTTCAAGTTTTGTCTCGGGATATAATTGAAAGAATAAGATCTCTGCTGAGTGCTATAGCACAGCTACGTGAGAATAAGAGCGCAAAACAAAATATTCCTGAAAGGTTTTTGTGTTTGCTAGAGCTGAACCACAATTGACCCTGGGCTTACTTCATTTGTTTCTGATTCATGCCCACGTCCTGGAAATCCAATTTAAATTTCAGATAGCAGTATAAACTTGCACTGGTTCAGGGAGAAGGCAACCAAAATCCAAACAAGCAAACAAACCAAAAAAATCCTCTCAATTAACACAGGATAAGTTTTGAGCCAAATTTTTCCCCCAAGAGATTTGGATTTTGTTGCAGTTAATTCACGCAGCTTAAAATAGTTCTTTTTTCTTCTTTCCCTATGAAGAAGTTAATTTAATCAAATCACTTTTTCCAGGGTGAAACACTTTTTAATTCTACTTGATCCTCTGGACCTGGTGGTACCCACTAACCTCAGACCTTAGATGGAGCCTCTAGGTTCATTCACAGCAGTATTATGTTCTGTAAATAAATCCTGAACGCTTGTAAAACATCTTTGAAAAAGTTTTTGGTGGATTTAAAGATAAATATTGAACCAAGTTTTAATTAAATGCACTTTCAATTATTTGCTTTGCATAAATATTATTTCAATATTGCATATAGTGTCCTTGGTATAAAAATCATTCTAAAGAAGCCCTTCTGTTACAAGTGACAAACAGGCAGAAGACGGTGGCAGGGAGACAATGCAAATAAAGTCTTCACAGATCAATGATAAGTTCTGAATATTTTTTTCCAGATAATAAGTCTGGAATATTTGGCATTAAATTCTTTGCATTTTATTAATTAAAAAGATAGCACACAGTATGAGTCGAGTGGAAGCCCAGCCCATATTTGATGGCAGTAGCTACACATCCTAATTTTTTTTCCTTTCCTATTTCCCAACATGAAGCACTATTAATGACTACAAATACCAGCTTTGTCATTCGACAAGTGTTCCATCAATATTTTGTAAATACTTACTCAGGAAACGCCTTTTCAGCAAAAGCAGAGATTTTCATTCACAAGTAACACCCGTCTTTCCAGTCATTTTACACTGGATTACTTTCTCTTAATGAAGCCTGAACAGAGATGTCTTTCACACCAACAGGAATAGCTGAGAAACGCTAATTCAGAGCATCAGAGACAAAAAAAGGGTTCAAGATGTTAACTGGAAGGTAGGTTTAGACAAGGATCAGAACTACTAGATATTGTTTCCTCTTATTGAATTTACCTGAGTATTATACAATTCTTACAATTATTTCCCCTCTGACATTAGTTCAGGCACA
The DNA here is from genome assembly GCA_033558235.1 of Neomorphus geoffroyi. Lineage (NCBI taxonomy): Eukaryota > Metazoa > Chordata > Aves > Cuculiformes > Neomorphidae > Neomorphus > Neomorphus geoffroyi. Next base: position 10,171,241 of record JAUMJM010000050.1, read on the forward strand.
TACAGAGATGTTTAAAAACACCAAAAAAAAAAAAAAAGGCAGCAAAATTCAGCAACATCGCACTACCAACACCGCTTCATCACCCTCTTCTTAGGGGCAGACTCTTTGCTTTAGCTTCCCTGCTAAGGGCTCTTCGACTCACATTGCAGTCCAAATTTGGAGGCAAGGGCTGAAAACCACCCATAAGCCAAATTCTGCCGTCTCAGTGCAGCTTTTACACCGATGCTCCCAGAAACACGAGGGCCGCGACCTCACTGGCGTCCACCGCTGCCTTTCTCCCACTGCTCAGCACTGCCCGGTTACAGGTTTTCAAAATCACTACAATCACTACAAAATCACTACTCAATCACTACAAAATCAGAAGCAAACTCACACACGAATGCTCGGTATGAGGGACAGAGCAGAACAGGCCATGGTGAGGTCAAACTAGATGACACGGTTCGGTGAGACGTCATCTGTGATGTTTGTTGATCGATACTATTCAGATTACCAGTGGCTAATAATTTTGGTACTTCATACGTTAGAATAGCGCTAGATGTTACTACGCTGCTACTGCTCATCGCTAAAGCATAAAGCACGACACGTGGAACACGATGAGAAAGAAAAGGCCTCGTGGGATTGGTATGATAAAAGCTGTCAGAGTGCAGCTCAAACCCTTGAAGAACTTTTGTCAGGCAAGAAGCAAAGCTTTGTCTGTTAAGTGATGTTCTTGAAAAAGAAACCATCTGTGCATCTGCTTAGGGTACGCTAAAAACTTGTTGCTAGTTCCATCGCTGGAATATTCCCAAGGAAGATCATAAAGCTCCAGAGTTGCATTGAAACAGGATGAATAAGTCACTTCAGAAGCGTATCCTCACCACCACCACTTTACAATACAGATCTTTAAAGCACTTAAATTACCACCACCAAAAAACACACTCAGGTCAAGCAGTATTTAAAAAGACTGACCATCTCCTGTGCTGCTGAGAGAATACTGGCTTTAAGACGGCAACAGAAGAGACATAAACCTTTATATGTATGAAAATAAATCGGAGACCCTGCGCTAGGCTCTTCACTTCTGCAAGAAAGTTGTTCCCAGCTGCTCACAAAATAAATATCAGCATCAGTGTCAAACATCGAAGTCCAACACAGATGGACAGGGTGGTAGACTGAGTAATGGCCAGCGATTTCCACAGCTATTGCTATAGTTTCCATATTCAAATCAGTTTACTTATGTCCAGTTATGATTTTATTTTGAGAGATTTTAAACAGATGATGTAAATTTATTATCCATGGGTGCACGTGTACCGTGCCAGTTTATAATAAACCACCCTTGCCTTTCCATTGAAAGAGAAAAGCTCACATAAAAGAGGAGAAAATGAAACAACAGAGTAAGATAAAGTTTAAAAAACCCTTTTAGTTCAAATATTTTAATAGCACAAATATTCTTTAACTAAACCTGAAGCTGAAACATAACATTCTTAAAGTGAAAACACACAAAGTATTAAGTGGAACTGAACTAACAACAATCACTACATTATCACAGTAAGCGTTGTATTACTTCACTTTCATTACTTAATAAGCCATTTGTCCAACCAACCATCAACAGACCATAGTGGTATGGCACAGTACATCAATATTTATGTTTCTAAACATTTTCTTTCACTGAATATGGTCCCTATTTTTCCATCAAGGTGATTTAAAAATAACATGTATTAAATAAATATATAACACGCACAAAATCCACCAAAACACAGGCATCACAAACACACAAATCAAGCAATGATGCAACATTTCAGCTTCCAAACATCGTCTCACTCTGCTATACTTTCATATACAGGGATATGGGATTTTCTTGCCTCAGTGTTACTCCTATATTAAAACATTTTAATAGCTTGAATGATAAAGCCTATTTTTCTCTTACCAAGATAGGCAATTCCTTCCTCAAAAACCTGAAAGGTTATGGTTTTTGTCAGAGCCTTTGAGTCATGAATTCCTTTGCTTACGTTTAAAAGTGTGAAATCCCCAATCTTGTGGGGAAAAGACAAAGACCAAAAAAGCCACACCTAACACGGCACTGAGGCTGTACTGTTCCCAGGCTACACACAGCAACAAATTACTCTCTCAAAAGAAGAATGCAGGTCTTACATGAAGTGGAACAATTAATTTCACGCTTGTCAGCCCAGTCTCAATAGTGTGTTGATTTGAATCAGATATTTGTGGCGCATTACTGCATGCGGTGGACAGTCTTGATGCCTCCTGAGCAGACACATTGCAATGATGACTATCATTGTAAAACAATCCATCAATAAGAGTAATTACAGTATTGATCAGAATGGCTCGTTGTTTCGTATCACAATCAATTCTCAGGAGTTGCCAGAAACAGAAATATCTAATGGACTATTCCATCACTGCAGCAACTGAAACAGCTAATATTCTGGAAAGCTCTTAATAATTACTCATTGACTCTAGATTTCTGCTTCAGTGGTTAACCATACCCTGCTTACTCTTGCTTGAAAGTCAGTCTTAGTGCTTGAAATAAGATTCCAATGCAAATTTATAAAGTGCTAACATCTGCAAGAAAATTCAAAAACACCTTCTATAACTTCCCTGTGTTCTGCTAATCACAGAATCTAATTATATTTCTTATTACATTGTTTCTGGGTGAGAAACTGCATTCTGGATGCCGACAGCTCATTTTACAGTGGCTGCTCTTACAGTACTCTACAATAGGCAGGGTGGAACGCATTACAGCCTGGATTGTAAACAATAGAAAGCATAATACCATTAATGGGATATTTTCGTGTAAGTGTCACTCACTGAATTACAGATGGTGTCGAGATAGCATCAGCTCAGTGCTGCACTATAAACTCTAGAAGATATCTTCATAACACGTTCCTGTTTCATTTTGGATTTATCTGTCCTCACACCTACACTGTCCTACTAGTGAAATACACATAATTAAGACCATATTAAAATACATTTGCATGCTGATATAATCTTAAATTGCCAATAAATATATATTTAAATTCATAAACTGGCACATTACACAGTCACTGCAAGAGACAGTATTATGCTCCGTCTAATAAAATACTTCTATATAACACATTAGCATTATCATCAATTGGAAATCACTAATATTTCCTCTGATGTTTGCTGAAGTAGCATTAATTATGCTCGCTTTCTTTTGGTATTCATGTACCATCAATGTAATTAATTTGGAGTTTACTGAAGTGTGAAATGTTCTGCCTGATAATAGATTTCCCAGAACCTCATACAGCGGTCGACCTTAAGCGTTACGGCTCTGCTATGGCTAAACATAGAGGTTGAGTTCAACCCTGCAGTATCCTCACCGGTGAAGCAGCAGGGGGAACAACAGCAATCTGGAAGCCTTTTTTAAAAATATTTTGCCGTAAGGTTCACATAAATATTTGGGTATCTCGATACATGAAAAGATAAACTGAAACGTGGAAAGGCACCGATGAGAACAGCATGGTAGAGCTCTGACTGCAGGGTGAAAAGAACTGGGATCACTTCAATTTAGTTTTAATTGCTAAGAGTATCTTTTGCAAATCATTGAAGGTCATAGGACCGGACTTAATAACATGGAACATTTTGAAGAAGGGGTGCTTAGGGCAAAAGAAATGAAATTGTGCAAAGTGAGAACAGCAAGGAACAATTATTACATTGAATAGCAGCCCACGTTTAGTCTGTCATCGATGGTAATGAGCTTACATAGGACCCGTTTCAAACCCCACTGAAGTTGAGAGGGATTTTCATTTTGCCCCCACGTGTTTAGGACCAAGCTTTATAATACTGAGTTCTCCATAAATATCAACACAGTGGGAACACGAAATATATTAAGGATTTAGACATATAAACATTTTTCTCTATATAATTCTGTTAATATCTTCTAAATTGTGTCCCATTTAATTCCACATTATTAAAGTTGCCTTGGTTTTTTTTCCTGAAGAGGACTACCTTTCCGCCCTAATGGATCATCAGAAAGTTAACCCGTGCTCATCTAAGATGCTTTAATCATTTCCCACATCAAACAGCTGGCAAAGTCTGTCAAATGCAATTCCAAAAAAAGCCTAAGAAGCTTAGGTAATGAGCCATCTCGCACTACTGCTGTCACAGTTTGGTAAAGTTTAATCAGGAAAGAACCACAGTAGTCCAGATACTAGCAAACCACTTCTGATAAATACTGACCCTTCAATAGGCACTCACGTAGTTTTTAACTCTACAATCACAAGGATGAGTGACCAGCAGTTTGTACTCTTCCCGTTCATCTTGGTTCCTTCAGAAAAGGAAAGCTTGGGAAAAGCTTCTCCAAATGGAGAGCCTAAAAATTTACAAAATTAATTTTAAAATATAATACAGATCCAGGAATAAGAGCAGCCTAAAGAGAGGTGGATAGATTGTAAACGCAGGGAAAATTTTATGACTGTATGCTTTCAAAATATAACAATAAAGGGTGTGAGATAGCTATAAATTATAGGACACTTAGATCCCACAGGGAAACTCCTGCAGAGGCAGGTCTTCTCTAACCAAAATTCATGCACCGCAATCAGGATATACATCCTTATGTCTTTGTAATTTATACTTTTAATTCATCATAATATTATCTTTTATAAAACCTGCCTTGAGCAGAAGCTACGCACAGCTGGTGAATGAATGTCAAAATCCTTGCCCTCTGAAAATAGCTGACAGAGAAAAACAGCTAATGATGCCTGAGGTGTCTGTGTGTCACCGTTAACACGGAATTAGTCCGTTCTATTTCAACAAATCACGCTTTAAAAAAGTAATTTTAAAATGCCAGCAAGACATTACTTTCTTGCTGTGCTCCAGGAAAAAAAAAACTACACCAAGCGTCCCTGCGTTGCTTATATTGTGTCATTCAAAGCTACCTATTAGCAACCATGATAAAAATGCTGTCAGTGCCATTTATTATTGATAAAATACAGATAATGTTATTAAGCAAGGAGATGTACTTCTAGTAATATGCAATTATCATAAGATTTCACTATGATCCTAAGCCACCTTCAATAAAAAAACAGCCACGGAATTCAGTTTGCTTCAATAGATTTGAAGCAACTCTTTGTGCCACAGCGTTTGCAGTTTCTGCTCATTTCAAGGGACCAGAATTTTGTAGGTAATTCATGCCTAGAACTTCATAACGCTGCTACCTTCCCCCAGACGGCATTTCTCAAAGCCAGCTTAGACCAAGGTTTGCGAGCAGGTTATAACCCACCTATTTACAATTTTCTACCTAAATGTTTTATCAAGAGAGAGCGCAATCCAAAGCAACAGAGGCTGCAGAGCAACTTGAAACCTCCTTCAACACATGGAAGCAGATGCTTCGAGGAGCTCCTACCTGTCCGTCTATGCAAAGCTACGCACAATTTGTAACAAATAATCAGAAAAGCATGCAAGAATTCTTAGGATTTTAGGACAGATTATTCTTCAAATGAATTGTCTTGGTTCTTCAGATTTCTTATGATAGATTCATTTTCATATTATTGCTTCAGACAAAATAGACAGGGTTTTATAATTACAATTTTATCTTTCCACAACATTTTGTTGATTTAACCTTTGTTTAATGACACGGTTCCAGCACAGGCATGCATACTTATGCTGACTGCTGATCTCGATTTAATCCTTACTAAACATGAACTTATTACACACAGAAGAAAATCCACATCACTGCATGAATGAGGTTGGTAGAAACTGCTTGCTTCCTTCAGGCTCAAGACATTCTCTCTTGCAATAAACACATCATGTTCTTAGAGCAAGACTGCACGGCTCTGCTCAGCCATGGCGTAAGTAACCTTCAAAACTGAAACTCCCCAGCACTACAACTGTGAGCACTGCAAACCCAACGTCCCTCTTTGAAAACAACAAAATTAATCTGTTGTAAAATGGGCTTAAAATACCACTCATACAAGAACTAAGCTTTGGTAAAAGGTTAAACACTTGGCTTGGTGTATATGACACCATCATATCTGAGTAGGAATATCTCACCTGGTCTTGTTTCATACGTCCAGGTACATCACACAGTGACAAAGAGGCAAGAGACATCAAGTCGACGACCAATACTTTCAAGAAGTAAAAACTGACTATTAAAATAAATTATTATTGAAACATACCAATCATTTTTTCAGGATAGCATTTTTTCCTATAACATCCACCATCCAAGACAGCAAAATATATTGAATATAAGCAACAGACACATGTTTTTAATGTAAACATTGGTCGTTGCAAGTAGCTTACTCCATCAGTAAGGGTTAGATCAAAGGCATAGCAGCATGCTCTGTGTGTAAACACATACTAGATTGTGGGTACGTGCACAGAAATCTACTGATCGTTCCATTTTAAAAAACAAGCCCCTGTTCTGGCTTTCAACTACTTGCAGGAGCTGAGGTTGTACACCCAATTGGCCAAATATTGGAAAACTAGTGTTAAGTTCTGTAGGATCTTTTATTCCTTCTGGTCTGGTCTCGCAGAGCTACCACTGATTTTAAAATATGTCTATATTTAAAGTATATTTTAAAATTATGTTTCTACTAATTAGAGTAAAGCATGTAATGTTTCAAGAAACACTTGTTCTTTGGGAATTCTTGCTTCTTATGCATGGACCAAGCTTCGCTGCCAAAATCTGCTGAACGTTGGAGATGTGCAGATTTTATTCCCTCTCCATATGAAAATTAACTAGAAGCAGGTGTAGTAAACAAAGCTGTAAGATATTGCTCAGAGCTACAAAACTATTAAAAGCTTTTATGCAGAAAAGTGATCAAGCTGTATGAGATTTCATTATGCCTTGCAATTTGTTAAATAACATCTTCTAGAGTCCCCTGTTTCGCTTTACCCTTATAGAAACATTTACCTTTTTAAGGATGGCCTACAAAACTACAATTTTCAAACCAATAAAGGGTGGCAAGAATTACTTTTCATTTTTTAATACAAGGATCACTATAAAAGACACGTTTTACTAAAACTACATGCTGAGATGATCTTTTCTTTTTTCGTCATCAGTCAAGCATCTAGTAAAGAAAATAGTTTCAAAGCACACAGTTTCACTGGAACTACTGAAGTACATATGTTTGGGCAGATCTGCCCATTCTATTAGTTACTTTCCAGTTACTGAGGTAGCTGTTTATGTTTATGAATAAAAAAGGGCTATAAAATCTAATCTAAGCAGAAGGATTCTGAAAAATAACTTTAAGTTAGCTTATCTATGAACAATTCATGACACAAACCCATTGCTCCATTTCTAAATTGCAATAAAATTTCAATTTGGAAGTTTCAGCTCTTCTGTATACCTGCAATTTCAAAGGTATTTCTACCTTTTCTTTCCACGTTATGCATCCTTTCACTGCTGTTTACAGTGCAACAGCAGTTTCAGAATGGACCAGCTTTAACGCAAGCATTGAAAGATCTTTTAATGCAAATATAAACCTGTGAATATAAGCAAAAATGCAGAATCGCTGTTTTGCACTGAAGGGCGAGATACTTTTTCCCTCCCCACTCATTCTCAAATACCTCAGAATTTTGAAATTAATTTAAAAATACATAGTAGCAAACCCAGTGAAGCTAAAATTGAATATGACTAAAAGTTTACAGTGTAAGTCTTGCATCGTGTTCCTCAATTTCCTTACCACCATCAGTATAAAAAAATGTGTAATTCAATATAGCAGTAATTTCCACTCAACCAGTTGTAGCCTCGTATTCCACATTAACATTTGTCTTGCTAGTATGCACTTGCCGTGCAATGTACTTCTCACTACACGTGTGTTGAATCAGAGCTGTTTGAAGGGAAAGTAAGACTGTACGCAATACTATTTGCACACACAAGAGATGGAAGACTCCATGCTTTCAGAAGGCAAGACTTGTTTGTCTAAAGGCATAATTAGACTCACAAGCATAATATTTAAGGTATTTTAGTTGTTAAACTAGTCGACAATTAATTAATGAACAATTAAATTACATGACTAAATCAAATACTAGCAGGAATAGTTAGCAAGTGTCATTTGTGTAGCTGGTGCTGTACTCTGGAAGTCTAAGTCTTACCAATCTCCTATAAAAAAGTTGCCTGTGTGCAAAAGAAAACTAATAATTGCTCACGGTGACAAATTAGACATGGCTCTACAATGCATAGAATTGTGATTACATATGGATGTTTGCAGATTGGACAGGGAAGAGACAGAATAAGACTAATTCAGAATTAAATTTAGCCTTCATCTGACACAGATAAATATACTTTTCCCAACATCAATAGTATAGGACATGGCCAAACTAGGCACCTATAAGCACCGCACTGTGAACTGCACCATGCCATGCATGACAGCAAACCTTTGCCTGCAAATTATTTTTCCTCCTTCCATACTTGGATCATTATTATAAATAAGCCGTTCCATAACATTTACATAATTCACTCCAATTCTGGTTTTTACCGCGCGTTACTACAAAGCACACATAAATGCAGATTAACTCCGATAGTTCAAAGAATGCTGCATTTTATAAAGACAGTTTTGTTTATTGTCATCCTCTTATCTTCAGACTCTTCTCAACCACGTTGCCAAGATACATTCTCATGTTATTTCAGCCACTAATAATTTCCGATTTACCCATTTGAAAAGCAATGAATTCACTTGTAAGCTTGAGGACAGTAAACCAGAGAAGCTAAACTCATGAATATCTAATCCATTTTAAACTTTGCTTCATGTTTTCGAGACAGCTGGTGTGCTGTGACCACCACTTATTACGCTAATCACAATTATTTCACACTCTCCTAGAGCGCCTGTGCTGCTGCAGTGTCCAGCTGTTCTCCCTCATCTTACATTTAGACTGCAGAGTTCTGGGGCTAGAATTGTCTTTTCATTGTAGATATATTCAACTGAACTCTGAGATAGTCCAAAACAAACATGTTAAAATAATTCAATAAGGCATACACAGTATGAGAAGGTTATTCTTTTCATTCTGTGTCAGATTTGTTGCCAGTATTGTTACTCATATTATGGAAGTTACACGAACAATAGACTTCCCAGTTCACTGGCTAAATAAATTACTTCAGCTTGGGTCAAGATGAGTTATTCCCTTCTTGTCCTTTCACTTTCAAAGGGAAATACAGATGTCAATTCTGAAACAGAAGTGAAGCTGGGAGAAAGTTTGAAGGTTGAATTTTGACCTTTCCAAAACATTCTGAAAACAGAAGAATTAAATGCTTTGCATTTTTAGGACACCATCCTACTACTGAACTGATAGTCTCCTGGGTATAAGGAAAAAACAAAACCCAATTCTGTGTGGAGGAAAAAAGACATCAATCCCTATGTTTAGTTCTCCTAAATGAAAAACTCTTGTGATCTCTTCTATTAGAACTGCTACTGTTTGCTGCATGAGCTGTTGATATTCTCCAGGGATGAGAAAACAGGCTACAGTGTTGTGCTAGCGCGCTATTTTTTTCTGAGAACTGTTAGCAATAAGGGAAGAGCTTCTCCTTACTCTTGCTTGGACTTGTGAGAAGCATTTTACTTTGACAAGGTGACAAGTTAACACTAGATGGTAGCTCCTAAGGTCACTACCAACAGCAACAGCGCTACCACAAAGGGGTCGGAAACACTTAGGAGGTAACCAGGGCGGCTGCAAGAGAACAGGCAGAGACCCCAGGGCTGGAGGCACGCAGTACAAGCAGCCCACGACCACAGTAGCTTAACGCCCCAGGTGGCATCCCCATTAATCTGTTTTTCTAGGCTAATCACCTGCTCAAGCCAAGGGCCACCACCACCAGTCCTAAAGATTAAGTACTTGAAACCACGGCAGCCGTTCAGATCCACCCATCACAAATCACTACAGCTGGAAAAACAAGAGTCAGCTTGAGGCCTCGTCTTTAAAATAAGCAAACCAAAACCCTCAGGGCAATAACAAATGAACAAGCTCCACTAAAAAAATCATTTCACTGACACTCGAGCATTTATGAACTAAGCAAAGCTCAATTTACAGGCACAAAAGCATTTGAGGATGCGTATACAAACACTTCATGATATAAGGTTAACTCTGCTTGTCTAACTTTCTTCATGAGATCACAGTGACTTTCAGTGCACAGGATGGTCTTGCAGTCCCACAAAACAAGATTTCAAATGTGCAATTTTGCAATCGTAATGATGCTTTTTATGCAAAATTATTATATTTAATTGCTATTTTATTTCTATTCAGTTCTAATGTTTTGCATCAAGGAGACATTTCTATGGATGCAGCAGCATTTTATAACTCCAGATGTAGATCTGAATCATTAACTGAACCTCAGAAAGCCAGACACTAATTCCAACAGCTGAAAATTACTGTGAATAAAAGCAAAAGCTGCATCCTATGTACTCCTATAAACCTTTTAAGAAAATAGACCCCTAAAAAGACTTGCCTTTGCATCTTTGGTTTGAAAAAGAAATGCTTAGTGCTTTGATTCTACCCATTGAGATAATCTCCCACAATTCAACGTGGCTTTCCCAAAAAGAACTATCTACAACCTGTATGAAGGTAAATGAGTTGAGCCTTGGATTTCAGAAGACAACATGTACAACTACTCTGAGAAGGCAAAGATGCCCGAAAAGCGGCTTTGTGCTCTTCAAATCCAATCCTCAACGCGAAAACTGACAGTGACCTAATTTCTGGATCCCGTCTCCCAGTTCTTTGAAATACTGCTAGAACTGCAGAAAATGGAAATTTAAAATATGTTACACTTGTACAGTAGTACAGGAGAAGTCAAAGGTAATTTGGCAAATGCAATGCTCTCCAGGTACTTTTACAGAAAAACAAACTATATGTGTACAGATTTCCATTCCACTGACAAAGTAACAGACACAATCAGCCCCAGCAACTTTATTATTTCAACTAAAGCAAAAATCTCTGGTTTAATGAGATACATTTGGGAACTAAGGGTCAAACCCTGCGATGGTTAACACAGTGAAAAGATATGAAACATCACAAAGCACTTGAGGGGAGTTCCTCACAACATTAATTTTTAGCCTGGCAGAATAATACTCATTATAAGATCCCACAGATGAAAACTAATGTACTGTGAATTTTATACCACTTCATTATAATTCAAATGACTTTTTCTTCCTTCTTACATTCTCATTGTTTGATATACTAAAATACCTCTGCTGCTTTTATAAAACCTAGGAATAGTGTCAATGTTCATCAAATAGCGTATTAAATAAGCAACACTCAACAATTACATATGGCTGAATATTATTGAGCTAGGTTATGCTACAAAATTGTCATTTTGTTGCAAAATATTACTTATATAGCACGGCAAAGAAAAACTACAGAGGCAAGCGTTCTTTTACAGAAAAGAGAAATCAAACCTTTTATATTAGTTAAGCACTGCTTTAAAAATTGGTTTTTAATGAAAAGCATTTCAAAGCCTCTCTCCAGCTTCTCACATTTATTTTCAAATCCTCAAGCCTTACCTATGAAACAAGCGCGCTCAGTACATTAAGTCACACCCCAGCTTTTTGAAAGCCTTTGGTAAAAACCAGCCCACTACCTTTTATTCACAGACCATCGTACTGGAACAAGCACTTCTGGGTACCTGATAGTTACTCAGCACCTTCCTTATTTTCACAGTAAAAAGTCGGTTTTACTGCTGTTCAAAAAACAAAAAGAGACATTTTAAGTATTGGTGCATTTTCTCTCAAGACTTTAGTCTTCAGTGTAGGCAGCAGTCTATCACAAAAATCCTAACCTAATAATTATAACCATAAAATTAGGTTGACAAACTGTTTTCCTATGCAAATTCACACAACCTCAACAGCTCACTCCCGGTCTCTTGACATTTTATGTGAATAATATAAAAGGTACCGCATTTCTTCTTTTCCTATTGAAAACAGTGTTTCATTATGTGCAAAACTATTTCTGTATCACATCACAGAATGGCTATTTTCTTTAATCTCTTAATTTACAACCCTTCATACTCAATTGCTCCCCACTTTACCATGCTTCCTGGGAGCTCTGGGATAAGCGATGTCATTCATACCTCTTCAGCTGCACACAGAAAGCTTTTTCCCTTGTTTATAAGCCATAAATATAAAACAAATTTACAAAGAAAATGAAATATAATTTACCCCACCACTGTTTTTTAAGTCAGTCAAAATCTTTTAAATGATTACTGACCGCTCAGCCAACTGTCTCCCATCCTTAGAGTCCCTGTGTGTGCTGAGGCACCGCAGCCCCAGGCCAGCTGTGGAAAATTTGTCTGGGCAAGGCAAGGATGTGTCCTGACTCTTTCTCAGTACTTTAAAATTGTTTTCAATGCTTCCTCAAAGAGACTGCAGAGGACAAGAAATTTGCATTTCATGACACCCATTGGCACTCAGAGTTTGCCTCCAAATTGCAACCTTTCCAATCAACACTGTCGTGGAGCACATCTGACGGGAAACATCAATGTTATTGGGAGCTGAAGGGTGAAAGGTTCTTTAGAGGCAGTTAATGCCCTTGTTCTGGCTTAACAGCTTTGGTGGAGGAGAGGTGGTTACCTCATATCACTGGATCAAAATAAGGGGCAGGACATGAGATGCGGAGGAAAGGCCCTTTGCCAAGGACCCACTGGGAGTGGAGCAGCAAAGGCAGCTGAGGAGTAGATGTTTGGGGAAGGAATCATCTGGGAGAAGCTGGAGGGAAGCCCAGGGCGTAGGAAAGGACAGAGAGGACAGGAGAGAGCAGAGAGATGAGGCAGTGTCAGTGCCAGCCAAAACCCTCAACAGGTCCCTTCCTTGTCTGCCTGCACCACCTCTCCCACCGACTGTGTTTTCCTTGACCACCTCTACCCAGGTGCACATGGACATCTCCGCTAGAAAAGCACTAACCCTTAAAAAACCTGCATGGTCTGTGCCTTCTACTTAATGGTTCCCTGGCTGCGTGGGACATTAAAATGGCACATGGAGAAAAAGTGTAAGATTCCATGTCTTGTTGCCAAGGTGTCCAGAGAAACAAGTTTTATCAGTTTCATCTCGCACCAGGAGGGCAAAGTGCTTTAATGCTTACACGTCTACAGCGACAGTCCAAAACAAACAGCAAACGGGCATTTCTGAAAGTATCGTATCCTACTTAACTCATTTTCTCACAACTTCATTTCCTTGCAAATTCATGAAAATTGCTTTGTTCCGACAGAAATGCCTGCGAGTGACACACAAACCTTTAAAATATGCTGACCATGTCATGAACTCATTTGCATATTAATAGCTATCTCTTTCTCTCGGGATTAATTGCCTTCCCAATAGAATCACACAATCCCATTTATGCAGTTTATTCTGGCTGAGATGGGGGTGAGGACGGGCAGTTCATTGACTGCAATCCTATTGTTTCAGAATTTGGGATTTTCTCCGTGCTTACCTTTTTATGTTCTTAAATGCTTTTCATTAATCCCGGGTAGTACGAAATAAAGACAGACCTTTTAAACCAAGTTTATCCAATTCAACACTGGTTTATATTCTACCATTACTCAATTTGTGATTTTTAAAGAGGATAGCAAATTAAATCATTCAATTACAGAATTCTACAGAGTGGATAAATTGCACATTAAAATGTAATTGATATACATTATTATAAACGTAAAAGCTAGAAATCTGAGTACAGTGATTACCTAGATCTTCCTTTGCAAAAAAAGAGGAGAGGAGTCTGTTGAGAAAATATGATGCCAGGTTATTCTCTCGCGCAGGCTGTTCTCAACCAACACATGCTTAATGAGGCTACACATTTGTAGTCTCTCCTACAATCAGTTAGGAGGACATTTTAAAGTACACTCGCAATATATTTCAACTGAAGTTATCTAAATATGCGATGAAATTCATTTGCATCAGAATCCTGGCAACCATAGAACTCAAAGCCTAAACAAGGAAAAATCTAGCATTCACAGTGTTCATGTGACGAGCTCATTAGTGAATATGACAGACTACAGCAAATTCCTGATTTATTGCAGTGACCTACAATACAAGAATCTGCTTGGGAGATTTCAGATTCCAAAAAACCTGCTCCAAGCGATAACCTATTTACTTTTCCCCTAAAAGGAATAAATAAGGCGAGGGAGATAGACCAGACCCCTATTTGAGATTAGACACTAAATCCTTTTCTATTTGAATTATTGTAATAACCTCATTTATCTTACAAAATTATTGCAAAATTACATATTTGTCTCGGTTTACAGTCTTTTCTTCTCAAAGTACTTTCCCCAGTCACTCCTGCTCTTCATGCTTTTTCTAAATAGATCCAATACCAGTTGAAACACTTAAATGCTCAGGAGGACTTTCTGGAACATTGCACTTGGCACAGCTGGGAATGCACTGTCTTTAATGACATTCATCTTGGTGCTTTGGGGGCCCAAGGATATGCAGATAATAGCAGAAAGTAGTTTTAAAAAAAACACCATCACTGTAATTACCACATTCTTTTATCGCACTGCTGTTTCAAGGCCTTTGACTCTGCTAGTTCAGAGAAAGCAGAGAGCCCCAACACAATCCTCTCCTTTTGTTGTTCTGAAATTACCAATAAGCAATTTTGACAAACTTTGTAACAAAACCCTAAGATTTTTAATCAGCAAAGAACAAAAGTTGGATTTCAGGGCACTTAGCATTTATCTCAGAGCAGGGTAAAAATATTGAAGGGGAGGAGGAGAAGTAAGCATACAAAGAGAACGCTATTCAAGATTCTAAAAGGAACTCCAGCATCCCCCACGCAAAGCTCTACAGCACTTGCCATTTATCCAAGCGTGTCCATACAGAGCAAGGACCAAAGACGCTCTCCCAAAATCTCAGGGAAAGAATGTTTGTTTTTCCCACATGGGAAAGTCAGGTCAAGTCAGGTGTTTTAAATATAATCCTCGTTGTGAACAAAGAAGGTACAAAAGCCTTTCTTTGAACACAGGAAGAGTCAACCAACAGAAATAGTTATTGTTGCTGGTCACTCCATCCTTCCTCCTACCACCAGATAATTATATCCTAAGCTTTCTTTCAGATCGCGCAAAGTCTCCTCTCCTCCTCTAATATGCCAATGTCACAAACATTCTCCTGAAAACATCACTAGTAAAGCTCTCTACAATTTAACCCTGGAGTCCAGGGACCATGTCTTCTCTCCAACTGCTTCTTACCATCAGCCTAAATCGTCTCAATGAGCCCTATGGCAGTGGGTAGGCTTACAGACTAAACCACGCTCAGCACAACTCGAAACAGGCAAGATGTTACTAACGGTGGGATGTAAATATTTAGACTTGAAAACTACACATTCTCAGGGCATCCACACCACCCCAGGCCTGACCCTTACACATTAACCGGCACTGCAAGCTCCTCACCAGGATACAAGGCTCATTATCTCACTAAGTCTCTGTAGAGGAGTGATGTAAGATTCCAGAAAGACCTTCTCCCTCTCCCTGTTTAGGAAAGCAGAGTGTCCGATAGACTTTTTCATGCCTATTACATTCTATCAACTGGTATTCCTTGCATACTTTCTGGGTTAATATACAGAAGGAACCTAAAAGTGATTTTATAATTTTAAAATAACTTTCAAAATTCACCTGAAATAAAAAAAAAGGCAGAATTTATGCAGTCAAGGGGAGTGAAATTTTTCACAATACTGATTTTATGACCTCTAGACTTGCCATGCATTATTTATCTCATTTCTCTTCATAACCATAGTAGGAAGCTTTTCAATCTGATTCTGGTCAACGTTTTCAAATATCTGTTTTAAGAACATTTTTTAAAAGCTACTTTCTACCTCAATCAAACTGCATAGAAAGGAATGCATTCGGGACAGTGACTATATAACTGGATGGTTAGGGTACTTCTACGTCATATTGGGAGCACACTTTTGCTAATACATCTATATTGCTGTTGAAAGTTTACGTACTGTGATCAGACCTGGCCCACCAGGACAGAAACATCTATGCCTTCTGTCTGAATTGGTTCAATTGCATGTGATTTCACTGATGGGAAGAGAGCCTGGATGCTGTCCATTCAGCCTGGCTGAAAGGGGACTGTGTGCTCACACCTGATTATGAAGATTAAAATGAAGTTCATTGTTAAAGGAAACGCTTAGTAAAAGCAGTATATCCTCTTTGTGAGGCTCTGTTTCATTACGTGTGAGATTCAACGTAAAATGCCCTGAACAGGACACAGTTTTGATGTTTTAGCCCTGGAAATGAACTTTAATACGTAGATGAATCTCAAAAATATTATCTTAAGCAAAACACGCTCTGATAAGACAAATATATATAAAATTAGTTAAATGTAAGATTTTCAAAAGATAATTTATTTACCAGAAGGGTGACCCACACTGGAAAAATACTGTGCTGGGGTATTTCCCTTGGTAGGAATGTACATAAACTGCATCAAGAGACTGCGAGCCAACTTTATACAAACCCTGTCTTGGCTTTACTACAACTGTAGCTTTGGTGAAGATTCTGAAAGGCTTGAAGCTTCTGATAAAAAAAAAAAAAAAAAAAAAAAAGGATTGTAAATCCTATTAAAATGGATTAAGGGAAACACTGCACACTGCTAAAAATACCAAGCATGATTTAAAAATTCTTCAAACGCTACCATTCCATTACACTGGTAATATTTTTGAAAAGTAAGTTGCAAAAAAAATGTTACGTTTCAATTTCAGCATCAATTTAGCATGGATTTTATAGTAAATCTCATCCATCCTACTGTCTTACATGCTTTCATGCAGTTAATGTTTTATCACCAGCAGATTCTTTCTTCAGGTTTCAAACTGTTTTGCAATCACACATCAAAGAGTTGCTTAATGTTCTTCACCATTTACGTACTGGCACGGGCACAGGGACCGCGTTCTGTCTGGCATTATGTAGTAACTTCAGATAGTGCAAATTTCACACAGGGGCCACCGATCACCTACTGAAAGTTCTAAGCACTCTGGAAAACTAGGAAGTCTGGGATGAATCTTTCTGCCCAGGTCCAGTTCGTATACTGGTTTTTCTTTTTCTACTTTTTGCATTTCCATATTTACATAGGAAACGCAACGCGCAACTAATAAAGATCAAAGGCAATTCTTTAATAGATTCATCTTGTCAAAATCAATTCAAGACATAGTAGGAATGTTCTTGCGTCTTGGCAATTTATGTTGCCATTCCTCATGATAGTGCCTACGTGTTTTCCACCCATTTTCATACATATTGAACTACAGAGCATCTGATGTCTTTTCATAGCGCACCCTATATCTGTAGTAGGATTACTTTTTAGAGACCTTAGATTTGGGGGTTTAGGTTATTTCAGGGTTTCTTTTATATTTTATTTGGTTAGGGTTTACATTTTATTCTCATTTAAAGCAGCGACAATTCAGAATACAGCTGAAGTGCTTACGCTGCACACACTAGATTTAGTTAATCAAGATATCTGCAATTATTTCATTGACATATGCTTTATGTTCTGACATAGCAAAAAACAATTCAGCCCTTAAAAATAGCCAAAGGCAGGCTTTACCACCCTACAAAAGACTTCAAACAGCTGAAAGACAGTCATGAAACATTGACTTGGTACAGTTGAAGCCAGGCTACCCTCAGTTCTGCTGGGTTCTCGGGTTTCTGCAGGAGAACAACCGCACGCAGAGTCGTGCTGTTATCCAAACACAACATTCATTTAGACTGGCAACGTGGACAAGACTTTGAAGGAGACAGAAAACTTAAGTGATTCTTGCTTCCAGCTGTCCACTCAAGTCCAGTAAAGGGACACTGGGCAAGGCATTTAAATACTCTTTAATGCCACAATTTGCAATTCAGGATTTTAACATAGGCTGTAAATCAGAGATGCACGTATTAGGTTACTCCACTTCTTTTCTACCATCTTGCAGGAGCTGTAGCTTCTAAGAAAAGCTAAGGGCAAGGAGGGCAATAAGCATTTAGCAAGCTCAGTTTCATAGAATCAGAAGGTTGGAAGAGATCTCTGAGATCGAGTCCAACCATGCCTGTCTCCCTACTAAACCCAGTCCCTAAGATCCACCCATCTTTTAAACACCTCCAGGGATGGTGACTCCACCACCTCCCTGGGCAGCTGTGCCAATCCCTGACCACTCTCTCAGTGAAGAAACTCTTCCCAACATCCAGTTGAAACCTCCCCTGGTGCCATTTGCAGCCACTACCTCTCATCCTACTTCAATCACTGCACGCAAGACAACTCTCAGTCATTAGGAATAGTCTTTTGCCTGACAATGAAATGATAATATTCCAGTGTCTAAAACTACAGTTCTTGATCCCCTTTATAATTTCTCTAATAGCTACACATTTACTCAGATGATGTAAAAGTACTTTTGAAAACGTAGAGTATGGTTTGTGTTCTATGGAAAAAGCAGAAGTCTTATGCTTTCAACTCAGAGTTACTTGTCCATATTCTCTCAAATACGTCACTATAATCAGGACAGCGTGTAACAGGAAAAATACAGCCTCAAGTCTTACAAATCTACATTTTAAAAACAAAATATTAAGATTGCTTTAATACATAATTGCCAAAAGCAATTGCAAACTATTGCCGGTCATTCTCCACTATAATAACGTTTCAAATTAAAATCCACCAACTAATTGAACAGATGCAATTTAGAAAAGGAATGAAAAATTATGTAAATTTTAAGTTTCCTACTTTTCGAATAACACTGGAAAAACTACTGATAATAGTTTTCCTCACTTTATATAATATATGGAAGAAAGGACACATATTTCTCTTAAAAATGAAACAATTGAAATCAAAGAACTTTGTTACTGAATGTGGTAGGAGCAACTTTAACGTGATGATGGCTTTTGTAGAAGGCTAGTTACAAACTTTTGCTCGAATAAGACTGTATTGATATCAGATGGGTCTGGAAAATTGTCAGTTAAACACTGCCCACTAACCTGTAGCACTTGTTTAAGAAGTTGAAGCATTAAAACAATAAACAAAAAGATTCAGAACATTTTTTTTTTTTTTTGCCCTCCAACAGTTGGCAGAAGTAATTGCTCAGGCAGCATTCAGAAGCAGAATTAGGTGTCGAGCTCATCTCCTATTTGAACACAAAGGCAGAAGGAGATCACTTTTTTCCTCAAGGAAGGGCTCAATCTGCCAAGAGAAGGGCTTAACCACAAGGGCTTCAATAGAGTCAGAGGCTCATTCCTTTCATTGGAGAGCATGGATGGAGCACCAGGGAAATAAAAAGCCACTACTGCCTGCAATTCCAGCAGCCTTTCCTGTTCCTCCTTCACTGTGGCCAACGGCAACCCACACCTCGAGACAGTGAAAGGATACTCGGCGTTTTGGTGGCGCTGCCTGAGCCAGTCTCCTACCAAGGGTGGAAATCACCATGTGAGGCAGAAATTAAGTACGTAGCAACCCAACATATCTTCTCTGATAATGTTAGCTTTATGCTGCTCTACAGGCAACACGCCCTTAGAAATAGGGGGGGTTGACAGTTAAATACCAAGCCCCATTCATCTCCCAATAATTTCTATTCTAACAATTACAAAGCCGTTTTTTCACGGGATTTGGGGAACACCAAGAACTTAATCTTAAACCCTACACTCACCAAGACGTAGGGAACACTGGAGCTGGTTAAACTGTGGCTGTATTTGGGTGAGACCCATTCCTCGGCTGCAGGAACAAGTCACAGTCATCTCCTTAATTCAGCTGAGATTCCTTCAGCAACCGAGTAAACAAACACATCTGTGATTATGGCCACGGGAACAGAAAAGGAAAAGAGGCTGTTATCGTCTCCAGGCAGACTCTTATCAACACTTCCATTAAAGCACAGTAAACTGCTACCAATGATAAAATTACCAGTAAGGAATTTTAAATGCATTATTGATGTTCTCTTGGGAGGTGTAGAGAAGTTAACCCTTCATGGTAAGCAGACTGAATTGTATACCGCTAAGCTAGGACGATTTGTTCCATTTAAAATGCTTGTATTTTCATTGCTAGCCATTAATATGCATGTTTCCAAACACACATCACGCAGGGTGCCTTCAACATCCTTTTAAGTAAACGAAATCTGAGAGCAATCAGCATCTCATAAGTGATCCTTAGTGTCTCACGACATGCAGTTCCTAGGTTTTGGCAGTATTGTTTTCTTGGTTGATTGGTTGGCTTTTGGTTTATCTTATTTTTGTTTTCTAGTATGGGGTTGTTTTTTGATTGTGTGGTTGTTTCCCCTCCCCATTTTTTTGGAGAGGGAGAAGGTACACAGCAAAGCAAGAGCCTGAATATATCACACCTCTGGCAGATATCTCTTCTTTTCAGCCACAAAACAATCTCATTTGTCCTATTTCAAATACACAGCACATGCAGCTACTCTTGGTCTTCGCAACTGGGCTTCTGTTAAAGCACAAATTAACCATGCACGATAAATCACCATTTGTCTGAACCTGTAAATATTGATGGCTGTTTAGTTTGCAAACCTTATTGTAATTATTACTTGGAGCTGTTCTGAATCACCATGCCCCCTGGGTCCATTACTTTACCATTTAGTTTTAAAATAATTTTCCAGATAAGATACCTTCTACACATTTTAGTTTTCCCTCTAGATAAATCATTACACTAATTGTTTATCAGAAAACTGCAGGCTGCCACTGGATTAGGAAAAAACAGAGGGGCCATATGTAACTCTATTTGTTAGAATTCAAAGGGAAAAAAAACAATTTAAAAATCCAAGACTAGAGGTTACATTTACCTCTCCTTCACAGGATCAAAATTTAAACAGAAAAAGTAGGCACACTTTGCAAAATCATCTTATTAGAATTTATGTTTTGTCAATAAGTCTAAAATGTAACTAACGCCTTTAAAATACAGTATGGATGCAAAACTGATTTATGCTCAGAATAGTTAATTAACCACTTTTTTCCAGCTAACTCCAGAGCTAAGACCTAGAAATCACTGGAATTCATAGCCTTAAGAAAACTATTAATGAAATTATAACCACAGGGACTTTCACTGATCAGGATGCACAAAGCTGTCTCACTTGATTGTTACAATTTCCAAAAGAGAAAGAAAAGCTACAAACTGAGAAAAGTAAACACAACCATCTCCTTTAATTTTTTTTCCCCAGTAAATTAAGCATACCTGACATGAGATTCAGAGAAACTCGTGGAACTGGTATTCTACAGAATTTTTTATACTCTAGTAATGTTTTAATAAACCTGCTCCAAAGGACTTCACTGAAAATCTGTAAAGCTAACACCTGCTTCACTACTTTGTCCCCAAATTACAGGTACTTCAAAAAAAAGAATAACTTGATTAATCTCATGAACAGAATATCTGACAAGTTAGGAAAAAGATAACCAGTGTCCTCTAAAGCACTGCTCCACTTCTTTCCTCTAATCAAGCTCCAAAAATAGTAGTGCTGTAAAAACTAACGACTGGCACAAAGTCTTTATACTTGGATACCTAAACAAGTAGTAGAAGTGATGATAAATAAGCCATCGCATGATTTGCAACTGAAAACCAGCATATTATCCATCTAAGCGTATTCATTATTATACTAACACTGATTAGCACCTCGCTAGCACCAACTTTTAATCCTAGCTGGCTGAATTTACTTTGCAGAATTAATATGAAATTCTTTCTATAGTCTAGCAGGTATTTTGTTCTCTATTGTGTATTAGTTCAGGTTTCCTAACTATTCTTCTTAAACACATCCAAAATTGAAGCCAGCCAAGTTTCTGCGTTTGTGAAAAGATCATAAGGAAGGAAAAAATCTGAATAGGCCAAGTGATACGAATATGTATGAACAAAGTATTATCTCTTCTTCTCATATTCCTTTGGTAAATGAGTAGAGGAGAAATCATAAATCATTGCTCAGCATGTATTCAACCAGCTCCTTTTGACTCATACTTGGACTAATAGAACATCACTGTCTGAACAAGTGTGTGCACAGGAATGAGACCGTTACACACCAAACTGCGGCTGCGTCATTTAACTTGTCAATTTAAAGGGTAAGAAAACCAGACTTTGAACCTCTGCAGAAATTGATCTTAAAATTGAATTCATTTAAATTTTCCATTTTTCCTTGCAGATGTAGGTGCTATGCATTTAGCTTTCTACCGCTTTAATTGACTAAAATGCAAATATTAACGTTACTTACAAAAGCCTTCCCAAAACAAGCACCTAGCTTGGATATGGACCTGTATTTTACATTTTACAGAACTAAAGAAAAAAATTCCAGAAAAAAAAAATCACCAGTTTTCATAACGCTTTATAAAAAAGGAAAAATAAAACCCTTCCAAAAATACTGGTCAGAGAAAGGATTAAAAAAAAAAAAAAAAGGATTTTGATTTTTCTTGCTGAATTCAGGAAAGAAAAAGGGGTTGGGGGAAGCTAAGAAAGAAGGAACAGCAAGAGACATGCAAAATAGCCTACCTGATAAGAAAGAGGTCTTATTCTTAATTCAGCAAGAAAGACTGATCATAAATACCTGGTGACAAAAGTGTATTACCCCTGGAAATTTCTAAATACACTTTTTCCATCTTTCATCTTTCGAGAACCATGGTGAACACGAGCTGGGCAAATAATCCAAAAGTCTTGAACGTGCTTACAGCATTTCTCAGTTCATACCTCCGAGTGCTCTACTAAACACCTTGTTCAACTAAGCATGGAGAGAAGTTTCCTGGAATTAATTTTCCCAAAGCCACACGTCATCTCTGCATCTCAGCACTCTAATGTTTTACCATAGATCCAAATGGGATGCCCCAACAACTACAAACACGTGAACGTTGCTATCGCAACCAAGTGAAAAAAAGCAGCGTTCACAATGTATGAATGGTGACGTGCAACTTTAAAGATGCTTCAGTTTCAATAAATAAGTCTGCGTGCGCTCTGTGAAAAATGCCAAATGAGACACAACTGCCAGCACAGCTTTAGAACTCTCACGGCATCAGAAATATATTTTGCCTGCTAAATAAAAACTGACCAAAGGCGTTTACGCCCACATTGTCAGGATGGTCCTCGCTGCCAAAAGCCAGTCTGCTGTCAAATACCTTATGGTCATTTGGCCTTTAGGAAGGGTGACACCTTGGAATTTCAATTTCATAATATTATCAGAAAGGGAAAAATGCCCCACAAACATTAAAATGGCTGGAGGAGGGATACCTTGTACAGAATACTTAGTTCAGGATAGGAAGTTTGATTTGATGTGTTAGTGGAAACCAGTGAAGCAGCTAGAGACTGGAACACAGAAAACATTATGCCAGTACAGCACAGACCCATTTTCCTCAATGTTCAAGTATTTCAATTGAAAGGGGGGGGCAATCATTGTGCAAGTCAGGCCAAAAGCTAAAGTACAAAAACTGAGACACAAACCTACTCATTGAAGAATAGCCATGCACACTCACAAAACATTTCTACTCGTGTGTTATGGAAACAGTAGACAGCGTGATGGTTCAGGGAAAAGAAAAAGAAAATGTTTTGGTTTTTTTCCATACAGCATTCTGGTTTTCAGTATCTCCATCAAGGCAATGACAGCACCAAAAGGAACATTATCACAGTATCGTAAGGTTGGAAAAGACCTTTAAGATCATCGAGTCCATTAGAGTTATCTAATAATGCACTGATTTTTTTACCTTAGAAAGCAGAGATAAATGTTGAAATGTTTAAAAAAGCAACAAACCCACAGATGGCTCTAAGTGAATAACAGATTCACTTAACCAAACATTTTATTTCCTGTATCTTGAATAATTAACAAAAAAAGTGTTTACCAACAATTATATAACAGCTTTTATAGTAACACAAGGAGGAGAAAAACATTTAGCACTGACTCTTATAAATAATTCAAAAGGTCTAATTTACCATAATCATGTCTGGCATTTATCTTCAGTAAATAATGTATCAGGCATGTACTGTGCACTGTTTCCTACAGTAACTCCTAGAGAGCATTAGGAACAAACCCATCTGTGTTTAGCGTTCTGTAAATCAGGCCAGCTCTTGCATGCATAAAATGACTGCTGATGAAGCCATTTACCTATGCAATGGCTAGAAATGACATCTTTTAATGTAAAATTAAATAAAAATTATAGAAACCGTAACACAGATGAGCGGGGTTTTTTTGTATACCATAAATATTCATAGCTTCCAAGTTGACAAAGCATACCTCAGAAACCATAGGAACCACTCCAGGAAGAGAGTTGGGTCTTCCACATTCACTGTGCCACTGACAGGTTAATTTGCATAAGAGCAAATTAACATCTCAAAAGCCTTGTCTTCGCTAGCATTTTCAAGAAATCTCCCACTATTACACTAAAACTACTGCAGTTACCTTGGGAGGACAGAAACTCCAGTTCTAGCCCCCTCCAGGCTCAGGGTGTATTTGTTCATTGGTTTGCTTAAAGTCCCCGCTGTCCCAGCGCCTTCCTTCTACCTTGGCAATTCCCAGTTGCTAATAAATGGTAGCACACACACAACCACAACCAAGTTTTAAGATTTTCTGCTTGGTTTTCAGTTATTTCCTATTTTGGGCTGTTCAGTCTGCAATTTATTTAATCTCTTCTGAAAATTGCACATTTTCAAATATCAAGGCGTTTGAATTTATTACCCATACATTTCCTCAGAATTAAGGAATACTCTAATGCAACTACGCTCAAACTGATCAGCCGCATCTTTAGTTTGTGCCTTCCCTATCAGTAGGAGTACAGAACACAGTATGGGATCTGCACACAAAACAAGGATTACTGTTCTTCTGAAAGCTCACATCCCTGTTTAATTAAATTTTTTCCCCAGCACGTTTACCAGATATTCAAAAAAATGCAAGTAGAATCTTCCAAAACTGCACGCGTGGTATCCCTTCGTATGATTTTTAGTGTTGTACGTGTCTGGGATTCCTTAATATATTTTCACATGCTGGAAAATGTGCCTAAGTCTTATATTAATGACTCAAACAAAATCAAGGGTATACTTTCTCACATAAATCAGGGACACCAGGCAGCTAAATTAAGTGATCTAATGAATTTCACACATTTTAACAAGCACTATCTTCAAGATCTCCAGGAAGCCTACATTAAGCATGCCATGGAATACATTCAGCAGGGTGCTCTGTACTTTATGTTAATTTGTTTAATTACCTTTATTCCTTATGCATGTAATCCTTACGCATATAAAAACCAATATACACCATAGCCATGTATTTGTCCATTCATCTCATAGGCTTAAATTGTCATTTAAAGACAGTTTTTAGTTGTGAGAAGTAGTTATAATGTTTTACTTTTATTACAGCACATGTTCTTGTATGATGCTTTTGTCAAGACTCGTATTTTTGAGCAGTGGTCCTTCATGTCTATCCTATAAAATGAACCAGCCTGTGATCATGAATCACATAAAAGGTATTCCAGAATATAAAAAAAAGTGTAGAAATATTTCAAGAACTGTTGTTCCTTTCACATGATTTTACATTATTAGACCACTGAAATTAGTTTTTAAAGCCAGTACAAATTGGCAGAATAACTTTTTCTTTTATATGTATATTGAGGGACCAGGAAAGACTGGAATACCTATGGTTTCCAACTGTCTCTCAGTTTCTTCAAAGATTAGGTGGAAACAGGTTACGTTAACATGAGTGACAATACAAAGAAGAGAGCACTGGATCTTTGCTCAACTCAGCACCTAATGAAAGGCACCAGTGGTGCAACAGAAGGCAAAGCTTAGACAACAGCTCAGCAGGATGGAGAAAGCCTTCATTTCTCAGCTTGCTCAAATTTCAAAAAGGGTGGATGAAAGAAGATGACCTGCTAGTTATCCTTACAATCACTACCCCTATTTTTTCAGGTGCTCAATATTCACATCATAAATTGTCTCTGTAACATCAAGGTAGTAAAGTTTTGTAGGACCAAAGCCAGTGTCTTCATTGAGCTAATGCTCCAGATCAATGAGGACTGAATTCAAACTAGGTTAAATAAAAACATCAGAACGTTGGCATGTAATAACCCCCAGTCTTGTTGAATGAAGCTTCCTACCAACAGGAAAAAATACTGGTTTCATCTGAAAAATTCTGATTACAGTTGTTTAATGAACTCTTTAGGGTTTCCATAAAAATATCACATAAGGATATTTTAAAAATGGAAATAAGTATGTTTTGCAGTGGAATAAATAAAGCACATGACATGAACCTTCTGCATTGTGTCTGGAATCACAGCTGCATTAAATACCATGTGGGGAGAGAGTCACCCTCATTATGAAAGAAAGGCCCTTGAGAATAGACAGGAACATACAAATACACATGGCCTCAAAAACTCAGTCAATGAGCAAAAAGCATAAAGGTAATTTACTGAGATATTATCAAAGGCAACACAGTTTGGATGACACTATATAATTTAATCACACATAACGCCGTTACAAGGCTTCCATCAAACTATCTTTCAGTCATGAATCTCAACCAGCACAAAAGTCCCAATTAGTTGCAGCAGTTTCTTAACCCTTACTAGTTTAACTATCCTTTAATTGTCAACATTGATTGAGAAGCTCCATATGGAACTTAAGTACTAAATATCAACAGTTGTTAAAATGCTTTCTGTAATGTTTCATCAGAAGTTACTATGTCTGACCCAAATAAAACTGCAAATCCCTAAACTACTACATGTAAAATAGAATACAAATTACATTTGTTCATCGTGGCATTTTATAAAGTCAAATTAAGACCCATCTTCAGCTTCAGCCTCGTGATCAAAAAGAGAAATCACTTTCACAGCAGAAATGCCTACTGTTAATTTGTCAAGTCCAGATAAAACCTAATTTCATAATCCATTAAAAGGAAAAACATAGCAGAAACCTACCAACAGAAAATTATACTATCGGGATAAATGTCAGGCACTAAATAAGCGTGTCCACGAAAACTTCATGCTGTAAGCTGCTGATATCCCTGAGCTATTGGCATCATTTTCAAACTGAAAGACAAAGGCCAACTATTCTGATGCCTAAGGAGACCATAAAGGAACTGGAGACTGGAGGAGCCTTTCACTAATAGACTTTGCACCACCATGGTGTTCTGTCAGCAAGCCCAAGCTAGCAAATGGGTGCTAAATCCTCTGATAGCCAGAAACAGTAGGACGTGGGATTGATCATCAGTAGCACCATTTCAGTGGACACAAAGTAAAATAAAAGTGAAGCAAGAAATCCACTTGAATAGTTGGATGTCATCCTTATACCCATCTTTAAAAACTTTATACAACAGCTGTGTCGTAGCTCATTGTGAGTTTTACAATTACAGGTTATTTTTAGATTCTTCTAATTGTCTTATAGCCCGTCTTAACCCCTTGTCACACAAAGAGCAGAGCTATTCACACAACGCCCTAAGACACCTCTAAAATATCCTTTGCGCCCTCACACCCTCAGAAACAGGAAAATTAAGACAACGTTCTGGATGCCTGAATAGAAAGGTGTAACGTCTTGAAGGAGCTCTGATCCTCCTACAAACCCTCGTGAGTGCACGTAGAGCAGTCCAAGATTTAGAACTGGAGTCTTCAAAGACTTTGGGATGTTCTTCCTCCACAGTACATAAACCAGCAAATTCCTTAATAGCTAATCCTCACACAGCAACCACTTCCTTCAGATTCCAGATATTTGCTACCCATTTGTCAAATCTGTTTGTATTTCTCCTTAAGATAGGAAGGGGCTCCCCAAATTGTTTCTGCCAGGGTGGTTACCAATACTTATAGGGAAGTTATTGTACAGTGAAAATTTATTTCACTAGACAATCAAAAAAGAGAAGCAGGAGTGACCCTCCAAGTCACCTATAATAATAATTTCCATATTAAATCACAGAGCTATTATAAATACAAGCCAACCTATACCATAATAAACTAAACTCAAATACAAAGTTTCTCACTATTGTCAAGATTTTTTTCCCTTTTGGGGAAAATGCTAGTTTTATCCAAATTAAATTTTTAGAGGAACAAAATTTATTTTGAAAGGGATTGACTGAACTAGCATAGTATCATATGTTTTTAAGATATGCTTATTTTACAATTCTGAAAGCTTTTATATTTAAATACTGATTCATAATGACAAGTAGAGTGCAACAAAATAGATTCAAAATATTAAATCTAACAATATTCATTTATGCAAACAATGTTAAAAACAAATTAAGTCACTAACACAAAAGCTGGGAACAGTTGCAGACATAAGGCAAAAGCAACATAAAACATTCGGAAAAAGAAAATCCTAAAATCTGAAGTGTAATGTCCTGAAGACTGAAAAAAAAAAAAAAACAAAAAAACCAAACCAAAAAAAAAAAAAAACAAAAAAACACACAAACAAAAAAAAACCCACAAAACCCAAACTGCCTTTTGTTTAATCCCCATCACTCTCCAAGGCATGGACTGCTTTGCAGCATCAGACACACCACGTGTTGCCAAAATGTACTTCACAGCTGTTTAACCTCCTTCAACAAGAAGCACGCATCTTGAAAGCTGCAGTGACATTCAAAGGTCAAGCAATATTTATAACATGTCTGGACTTCCTTTTTCTACACTAAGTTTTTCCACAGCACCATAACTTGCTCCTCTATTGCCCCCAGTATAGCCTGGCCACTAAGCCACGCCGGCCGATGTGTCTTCAGTCACCTTAAGGCAAATATCAATACCAGAATTAGAACTGAGACAAAAAATATTCTCCATTCACCAAAGTATCAGTCATTTGAGTATTCTACTGCAAGTGTTACAGTTGGAAAGCAGGGAGTGTGCTCCATTTTGTTAATCCGGATTTGCAAAGCTCTACACAACTGCATTGAGGCAAGAGCTGGCCATCCCTTTCACAGAACTTGAGACAAATGCACACACAAACACTTTGAAGAAAATGGAAATGTCCCAACGGTTTAATCGCAAGTCTATTACGTATTTGCCTTCACCTTTTATCAGTTCTCTGCAAGCCACCCACTAAGATCTGTCTTAGATTACGATCTCGCGGTACAAACAGTGTCAGGTAGGAGCAGGAAGAAAATAGTGAGACCGTGTGGTCTTTTGCCCCACAATGAATACAATAATGAGCTTAAAAATATGAAGTAAACTATGTTAAGTAGGTAAATGCCTGTAGCTAATGGACAGATAAAGTCTCATTTTACCCTTCACATGCAAACCACACACGTATATTCAATCGTGCTTGTTTGGGCACGAGGGGAGAGAAATATCTAGAAATATGATCACTATATTAAAGCCGTTGCTTATTTTCCATCATAATTACTGTTTTCTGACTTCAGTTTCAATTGCATTAACAGTTATATAACAACAGTAGATTGTAAATAACCATCATCTTAATTTACAGCAGAGAGAAATTAACACTTGAGTACAAAATGAGTTTTAGAACAAGAAACTATGTTAAAGTGTAATTTTAGCAACTATCATAAATGCATAAAACCACAGATATAACCCCCAAAATGCCTCCACGCATTTGCAAAGGCTGCTGAAAATTAAGTACATTAACAATTCAGTCCGTAAAATACCTTGTTTATGTAACCATTCAAACAGCTCTGCAGATTGGCACTGCAAAAAAGACTATACATTCTAAATGAGACTGAGTGCTCTTTTTATTACAAAATCCAATTTTAACTTTGTCCCATTTAATAACAAGTTTTTGACAAATATTGTCAGCATTTATTATCTGTGTGAAACACAAAAAACTGCCTTCTTGGCAAGACAGAGCAGTAAATGAAATTACAGAACTGATGCTGCAGTTCTTCGTTGATACTTTGCATTAAACAAGAGCCTCGTGCATTCTGCCCGATAGTTTTAGGACAGAGAGCATTTAAATCACACCAGAATAACAAATCTAATAGGTGCAAAAAATCATGTTCTAAACTATTGATGTTAACGCAAGGGGAACAACGAAGATTCAGCAGTGACGTGCTACTAGGCAGCTTTGAGGATGAGATTTCAAGGAACACAATTTATGAATCGAATCTTTGTGAAATACACAGGAAAATATCCTTTAGTGGAATATAACTCATATTTGTTATAAGTTCGATACAGCTACATTTTCTGAAATGTTTGACTGAATTCGCTGTAAGAAATACTGTGTTATAAACACTGAGCTCCTAGAGAACAATATCTGCCAAATTTTCTTATTCATCGTTGCAAAACTTAACATTTGATTCCTCTTTAAAAGCTCATTTTCCCAGAAAAAAGAAATTACATATAAATTGAGTCCTAATTGAAAGGTATATATACACCAATTTCACGAATTTAGAGGAAATCCTGAAAACCGCTCAGCCTAAAGGTTAAAAACTAACAGAGCAAGTGGGTGGTTACTGGTTCTAACTCTAGCACTCAAGTATCTCCTGTTTTAAGGGGACGGCCTCACAATTTTTGATTGCTTCAGGCTGGTAATATCAGGTAAGAAGGACAAGGTTCGTTATTGCTTGCTTGACAGCCTAGAAATGGATCCAATGGGTAGGACAGCAAGACACAAACAAGGAACTCAAATGTGGCTTTTGCCTTTCTCACTGCGTATTTTTGAAGCTTCGACTCTTTTTCCTGCTTTTTCAAAACCAGTAAATCTTTCCCTCCCGAGTATGTGATCCATGACAGTTTTCAGAGAGTGCCAATTCTGCCGCAATTTGGTTCCAGACAAGCAAAGCCATTAGATAACTGATGAGCAGAACACATCAATATATTCAGTTTGGCATTTGCATCCCAGAAGAGAGGGCTCAGCTTACTTTTGTACCAGTGCTTATGTTATAACGATAAACTGCCCTTCATACACTTTAATTGCATGAAAATAATCCAATTTTAGATTATGAAAATGCAGTAACTGAGAGAATTAGAGTTTTGCTATTGGTAGCATTAGTTATTTCTTCATGCTTTCTTTGTAAATTCAAAACCACTCTATTCTGCTCTACTTCACTTGCTGTTTAGAGGCAAAACTTACTGTTTCTCATGCATGCATAAAAACATTATTAATTTGTTTGGACTGAGGATGCAGAGAACTTTCATTTTTAAGTTACTGCTTTCTTTTACGATGATAACAAAAGAAATCTCAGTCTTCAGATAACTTATTATAGCACAAGAAAAACAAACCAAGCCTGAAAATCCTTCAGGATTTAACTGACAATTTAAGTGAAAATTCTTCTCTTCCTTCGGTAACTTTATCACCATATGGTGTTTTTAAAATATCTATTTCACTTGAGAATATCCTGTTAAATAAACCACTATTTCATCTAGCAGTTCATAAAAATGGCACAAAAAAGAACATATCCTAGTTTGCACTTTCCCCCCAAAAGCAAGAAGAAATGCAGTTGAGGCTGGAACAGATGCTGTGGTCTAGTCTCATTCAGTGCAGCTGTAATTATATCATTTTAGCAATTAATTGTGACTGAGGCTTTGCTCAGCTCTGCCTGAATGTTCCGTGGCTGATTGTTCAGAAAGTGGCCTCGTGTGATTTGTTTCCTCTCTGCAGTGAAACATTCAGATGGCAACATTTGCTTTCAGCAGCCTGCAATAAAGAACAAGAAATCCTGAAAACTCTTCAGGATTCGAGTGATAATTTCAAAAGCACAAGCAAAGCAGCAGAGTTTCCACTCAAATCACGTTTAAAAAGATAACGGTACAGGTTTGCATATACCAGGGTAAAACTGAAATGTAGATTCCTGCCACAGCTCAGAGTTATCTATGAATACGATAGAGAAAAACGAAGCAGAGGAATTGAAGAGAGTTTAAATCCCATTATTTGGTTTATGACACTGGTCGTCGGAATAACTACATTTGTTTAATATTCAAAATATCTGAAAGAAAGGAGAATTAATTCAGAGAGAGGAATTAATACAAGAGAACGGTTTCTAGAAGTTAACATTGGAAAAAAGCATCAGGCTAAAATGCATAGTGTTTTGGAGATTAAATAGTTTCATTATCTTTCAAATAACTATAACATCTAAACCATTTTGCATAGTTCCTACTGAAGAAGAAAGTCTTCCTTTCCCACGAATATTAATGATTTCATATTGCTTTCTGAAAAAAACCCTGCAGTTTGCCTGTAAATTATTTTTTTGCAGTCTCAAGGGAAACACGTACTTTTCATGTTACACATTTCGACAATAGAGACCACAGCAACAGAGTACTC
This sequence comes from Neomorphus geoffroyi, assembly GCA_033558235.1. Lineage (NCBI taxonomy): Eukaryota > Metazoa > Chordata > Aves > Cuculiformes > Neomorphidae > Neomorphus > Neomorphus geoffroyi. Next base: position 10,203,265 of record JAUMJM010000050.1, read on the forward strand.
CAAGATCCACTGCCCCTGAAGGTTTGGGGGTTTCCTTCATTTCGGATTGGACTGAGTTTTTTGGTTGTGGGAGTTTTGGTTGGTTGGGTTTTTTTTGAAGGGGGTGGTGGAATTTTATTTTTTTTTTTACTTCTGTCAGATTCATTAAGCCAGTAAAACTTCACACAGACAGCTCCAGGAATTACACCAGGAATTACACCAGGAATTACACCAGGAATTACACCAGGAATTACACCAGGAATTACACCAGGAATTACACCAGGAATTACACGAAGCATGAATAAGAAAAAAAATAAAAAAAGGTATCTGCCTCAGAAATATTTACAGAACATTTCAATAAATGTGAAAACTAAGTCACAACGGTGCCTAATGGCAGACATCAAGGAAAGATGGTAGACATACACGGGAAACAATCTGTTAGAAACTTAAATTATAGAGATTCATTAAATAAATGTGCCAAGGCATCTCCTCCTTATCAGCTGGAACACATATTTTTCATGTATTACACAGCATTCTTGTCTTTGCAAGTGTATCCTCTTTGTATTCTCATACAATCAGAAGTGTTCCAACCCCAGAAATAAGAGAAACATCTTAAGAACGAATACTAGAAATCTCCCTGTAAAATACAGAATTGGAACTCGCAAGGAAGACAGTGAGAGAGCGCGAAAGTCAGCGTGATGCATGTGTTCCCACAGCATGCGTGGCAAGGATATTTCTCATCCGTCACACTTTCCATTATAAGAGTTTCTAAGTTAGCTTGGCAACAATTTGCTGCTAGTTGTCATCTCATCGAATGAACGTTTAAGATTATAAAGCTCACAAAATCATATATATGAATCTGAACACACGTACATTTCTTCCCCACAGAAGTTTAAATTCATAGTCCCTAGTCCATGTTAACTACGGTTATAATGATTAATAGCACCACAATAATTGGTGTCCAGTGTCTATTCATCATAGAGGTTCCGTTTCTTCAAGTTCCTCTTTATGTAATAAATATAGGACTTGTGCATTGTACCTGACAGCGTGATTAATGATGCTACAGTTGGCTTCTCACACAATAAGCATGGTGCGTAAGTATTGTAAGTGTCAGTTGTTCGGCCCAGTTTCAAGATTTACTGCTCTTCACCATTAACAAAAGGTAAAAGAGGTGAAAAAGAGGTGTACATATTGTAAAGTGTTCTTGTAAAATTAATTTTAACTGCCCCCAGCTCTGCTATTTTAGCAATTAAAAAAAAAAAAAAACCACCACAAAGAAGCTACTGATCTCTAATAGGTGAAATAGTCCATTTAGAACAGACTACAAACTATGTTGACTATGTATAGAAGATTTATCATGTTGGGTTAATTTGTATTTTTTGTATTTTTTTTTTTTAACCATCATCTGGCTGGAAAAGACCATGAGATCATTGAGTCCAACCATACCTATCCATTACCTATTGTTTTACAACAACAACAAAAAATAACTGCAAAGAATAAATACTAAGGAACTGACATGAAACATTTGGACATGGACCTCAATTCACGATGCCTTTCACAGTGTTTCCGCACACAAAACCGCCAACTGCAAGTTTCCCATGCAAGTTCACTGTAGGTGGAGGCTCCTGCAGACGGAGCCCCAAATCTAACTGCAGAGTTAATTTTGTTGGCGAGTCAGGCATTTAATGCTGCCTTCAGTTCTTCAGATGTCAATCGATTTCTCTGTGGCTAAATAGTTTTAATTGACCTTTCCAAGTAGTCACACTAATAATTTATTTTATCAAGAAATTCAAAAGTAATTGAACTAACAAATATAATCCATGACACCACAGCAAATTACTACAAGAAACAGCAGTAAAATAGTTTGGTGCAGTTGACAGCAAAAAGGCAATACCTGTTTTCATTTTCTTTAGTTTGTGTGCGTTGAAGATGCCACACAGTTTAAGAGATAAGCAACGCAAATAAATCATTCCTCTAGCCTAGTGTGCAGCGATCAAAGACAACTTAAGCACTGGAATATAAGTTTTGGTAACATTCTGGCTTAAGTCATACACTCCATAAGGTAACGCAAACCAAATACACTTATAACGGAAAGCAAAACAGTCAAGTTCTAAATAGGAGATACAACGATGCACTGTGGATTTATTTCTGTTCGGCACAGGAAGTTCTGTCCAGACTCCTATATCGTTCGCTGCCCTGAAGCAACTACGATTTATGTTGTCACCCATAATTAGCATAAACGAACAAGATATTCCTTATGGAGCCTACAAATACTCATTATGAACACAAGAACAATCATATTGGATGCACACAGTATTCATCGATACAGTGTCCAGCACCAAATGCTCAAATAGCATCCTAGAAAGATGGAAGCAGCATGGCTTAATGTTCTCCCGATACATTCTCCTAGGCATCAGTAATCTGTGATACAACAACTTCAAGACAAAACTAGCATCTGCATCCATTTAATCTTTAATGCTCTTTGGTAAACCTTTCCTCTGTGCACTCGTCTAATCGCTTTTTGAACTCATTTATACTTTGGCATCAGTAATATCCTATGACAATAAATGACATAGATTAATTATGTTTAAATGGAAACAGCATCTCCTTTGTATCAAAACTTTTAATCAAGTTTCACAGGATGATCAACTCTTTTGTTGAAACTGATTTCTTGATCACTTCTTTCCTGTCAGTGATTCTACACAGCTTTCAAACTGCCCTTTGCACCCTTTTCATTTCTTTCATATGCTAGTCTTAGTTTTACCCCGCAAAGGTGTCCTGTTCATCTCATGGTTTGTCTCTACGTTTTCCCACTCTACCATAACCTTATTGAGATGCAAAATCAGCATGTGAATAAAATATGCAGATTTGAGTCCAACATGGATTAACAGCAAAGCTTAATAATAATTGGTTCCATTTTTTGGTCTATTCCCAGCAATTCTTACTGTCCTCTTTGCCACTTCTGACTTCCACTCTGGATAAAATGCGATTCTACAGGTTTCAGTTGCAGTACTAAACTTGTTCTTTTTGCTGTAAGTTCACAGGCAGTAAAGGCAATCAGAGATGATAAAATAGCACCTTCTCCCTTGGTGACAGTAGTAGTAGTAGATAAAATTTGCCCAGAGACGGAAGTTTTCCTAACCTGAGAGCTAACTGTGTGGAACTTGCAGAGATCAAAACTGTCCATGTCATTTGTTGACCTGAACAATGTGTTTATTACAAAGCCTGCAAGCATCAACTCAATGTTATAAAGCAAACACTGCAATTTAGCAGAACATAACCATAATTTAGCAGTTCGCTATTGCGGTTTTCCATCAAACTCCTCGACTCTAAGTCTAAAGCAGTAGATGATACATTAAATCAGTCATACTGAATGTATTAGGATATACTCGTGGCTTGGACAATTTCTGTATGATGCTGCTTTCAAATTTTAAGGCATATAACCAACTGCACATTTAAAATTGCTCTTGGTCACGTGAATATTATCCCATTTAACTATATTCCTTGAAGGAGTTATTGCTTTCAGTAGTAATCTTAAGCTCACGAAAGAAAACCATCCACTTTTTAGTGTATTCTTAAATTTGATAGATTTAAAATAGGCCATCCTAAGGAAGGATACTGTTTCAATTTAATTTTTAAATATAAAATACGACAGATTTCAAAAATTAGAAGGGCCTAAGTAATAAGAGATATTTTTAAGCTCATTTGAAATTCTTTCATCTTTTCATTCATGGGCTCATGCAGCTGATGGACCTCAGTCTACAGCACAACTGAGTCGCTAGGCCTTATTTCCATTTCTATAGAGGCATATCTTGAATCCAGAAAGAAATAGCAAAGGATTTAAAATATTACATAAAATAAGCATAATTTTTTCTCCGCACATGGCCAATATCTGAATGGCTCTCACTTCTAGAGCAAACTGTAAAAGAAATAAGGACAATAGAAAATATCAACTCAAGACTGGAACAGGACAAAAGCGCTACAATTACAAGTACGGAACATCTGATGTGTGCAAGCAACACTATTTTTCCATGCTACAATTGTAGCACCTAAAGAGCATCCACCAGCTGGTCTCCACTTTTACCTGTGAACGAAGTGTCAGTTCTATTGCTCTCCCTCAGGGTCCACTTTACAGCTCAACATCGCACTTTAAGGAAAAGAACTAACCGACTCAAACACAGTTTTACAGTTGTCAGCTGACATGAGAAATGCAATATTTGGGCATTTTACATTACCAACCTAGATTTATTTTTTTTAGCAAAATACCATCTCCTACGTATTAAAAATCAAATTTCCAAAGTAAAAAATACTAAGTGCCATCAGGAATTTGTGCAATAACTGAGTTGACTTCACCAAGCCAACATCACACCAAGGCAAACATTTCATTCACTCTGAATCACGATTTCCCCAGTTCCACCTGAAGAGTGAGAAGTTACACAAACCTAAAGATGATGTCAAATAAATATTCCATTTAAACTGATCTTGTTCCATTTTGCCACTGTGAACTATTTATATCTAGCAGCTCGCTCACTAGCATATACGTTACGAGCAGATACTCGTTTTCCTTCATGTTCCATTACTGGGTTTCAGTGAGATTACTGGTAGCAACACACTGTGATCCTGCCGAGGACTCCCACATGCTCACTGTTCCACAGAGTTGCTTCCGTAGAAGACACACACTTACTTAAAATTCAGCTTGAGAAATACATCTTAATGAGTTGTCATTCTTAGTTCTTGCCTTCAAGAGGATCTTAGAACATGGGCTTTCTGGCTCTCTAGTTATGCTACATTGAGATCCTTTTATGTAATATCACTTACTACTGTTAGAACCTTTAACCCAAAATGACAAAATAAGCATAATTTTCTCTTTCCTGGGATATTGAAAACAAATCTCCTTATCCTCATAGTTCTTCCAAATAGGCAGAAATAACTCTGCAAAAAAAAAAAAAAAATAGGCCAATAAGATTTGTGTATGTATTTTTATCATCGCATAATAAATTGCACTGTATAAAGCCTTTTTGAGTGAAGGATCTGCTATAGAATAACTAGAGATTTTAAAACTCACTGTCAGGTTGATTCCACACTTCACATGGAAACGCCTGGAGAATGACCAAATACTTTTTGCTGTGTTTCTGCTCCCGATACCTGCATGGGAAGAGGGACGAGCTGCCCAACACAGCCTGCTGAACTGCAACAGTACGATGTGCTAATGGCTGTGATCTACAAGTAAAACTGATGAACATGATGAAACCACACATTCTCTGCTGTTCACTGCATAAGTAATGGAAGTAATTACTTTCAATTTCTGGTCATTGCTAACACAACATACAGGTCCTTGAAGATTGCAGACTCATTCTTATGCTGCATCAGCCTCAGAGGAACTTGGCCGCATTATCATTTGAAGAGGCCTAACAATGGTTGCGGGATATATTCAACTGCTACTTGTATATCTAACAGGCACATTGTACAGCATCAATAGATGAAATTGTTCACATGTTTTTCTGTGAATACAAATATACTACTAGCAAGAATGTCAAACAAATTAGAGCTGAAATAACACTCGCTACGCAGAAAATGAATAGGAAGGACATGAACCACTCACAGAATAAAATGGACAAAGTAATAAAGTTTGTAAATGTAAATCTGCATAGTGAGCAATATAGTTAAAGCCTCTAAAAATTACTGGCAGCTGGGAGCACTACAGAGTAAGTTTGCTTAGATCCCTAGCGGTAGCAAAAAAGCACTATACTGCTGTTGGATGAACACTCCAATAGACACAGAACCAGCACCGATGGCATCTGGAGGGATAATGCAGAATCCTTTTCAGCTGAAGGGATGTCTTGGATTGATGCAGGATTAGAGATTATTGTAGAATTCTTTGATGCTTTCAAAAAAGCCCAGCAATTCCCAAAAGGAAAGCGACTAATAAACACCACAGGATTGATCAAAGACATTGTTAGCTTTATGGTTGATGTAGCTTTATGTGAGAGGATATGACAACTCTAAGTAGTTTATAGCAGAATTATCTGCAGGGGCAAATGAAGATCCAATACAAAAAGAAGTCCACAAGAAAAGATAGATTACATGGTCAGAATCACACCGAGTGCTACATTAGCGCACGGATCACCCAAAACTCATGAGAAGCCTAACATCCCCACAGCGATTCCCCCTCTTCTTGACAATATCATGTAATAACAATAGAAATACATTGCACTGCACCATTCTGCTTTTACTGCTAGTAGCTATCCACAAGACATTCTTTTGCATAAATAAATTCTAGGAACTATGCGAGCAGAGTTGATTCTTCATCTCATGCAAAAAAATTCTGCATAATCTATTTTTTTTTCTTACAGTAACCTCATTCCAAAGTTATAACATCAATTTTTCCCCCAGCCCAAAGCAGAAATGAATAGAAATGTCTGGTTTGTGTCTCTTTAAAAAAAAAATAAAAAATATAGGCTTCCAAACTTCTCAGATATTTACTTTTTCATCTCTGATTAAAAAGGGAAGGAAAACGAGACTGCACAAGATGACAAGTCCGGTTTTCCCATTTGTGGACATAACATTGAAAATGGTCGCTTCCTTAATTGGCAACTGCCACAATTCTTCTGGAAGATGGCAAACACTGGTTTTATTTCAGACTGAAATTGCTTCCACTAGGCACAGACAAACCCAGACCGCACTCTGTACTCCAGCCATGAACCTCTATAAAGCTTTGCACTATGCCAGGAAGATGTGTCCTAGGATCACTGTATTAAAGTAACCTAGAGAAACAGGGAGAAAAATTCAGTCCACAGTGCAGAGAGTTTTCAGGATGAAAAGCTTTTTCTTCATATCTCTCAAAGTTGGGACCAGTGTTGAGCGCCTGAATCTTGAGTTATAAAGCTCCTAACTATATCTGTCAAGCAGGACACAAAGCCAGCAGAGAACGTAATTCAGAGGAAACTAAAGCTGTTTAACTTGGAGAGTTTAGATTTAAGTAACAGAAGTGAAATCTAGAACTATCAGATCACAAAGAAAAGGTGAGTGGCAAGAAAAATTGATCCACAGTTTCATACAAATCAAAACCCATGTACATTTTAAAGAACCACTTAACCTGAAAAAACAGTGCTTTTTCAGATTAGAAAATTTACGAACTCATGTCAATTTTTAGAAGACATGGTCTATTTTTGAGAAAAAAAAAAATAAATAAAAAAATCACTGCACTTGACATGGAGATGTCTGGCAGTAGTGGTTGCCCTGCACAAACTAGTGATCTTGTGAGCGCTCTTCCCCAGGACACAGTTAAACCAATAATCAAATAACTCACTTGAAAAATTGATCGAGTTGTGTACAAACACACCCTGCATTCTAACCTGGAAAATAAAAGGCCAATATATAAAAATTAATACTATCTGAAAAGCTTGATCTGGAATGGAAACTTCATCTTTCAAATGAAAAGTTTATTCACTTCATCCCTTCTCAATGTACTGTTCAGATCAGACAGCAACGTACTAGCATTGGAAATTTAGATATACACAGCCTTTAGGATGCAAAGTTATACCCGACCCCTCCCCTTGAAAAACAAAGGTAAACCCGTACAAATCCTTAAAATAAATCGAAAAGGACTCGCCACTACACCTTCTTAGGGTCTTACTCATGCTGCCATCCTGTGACAAAGAACCGTAAATGCAAGAAAAAAGTTCCACAGAAAAACCCCAGACCATTATCGAAACACTTCTGAAACTCCTTCCCATTTTTTAAGCTCAGAAGCAAAGTCTCGCATTAAACATCAAACTTCAAAATGCGATGCCTTAAAGGGCTGTGTAATTGCTTTATCGTTTCCACAGTGATAAACTGACACTTCTCCTAATCTATATTACAGAAAATGTCACGAAAGGAATAAATAGGTCAAGCTAATAAAAGCTTTTTACGGATCCAGTGGGATTTTTTTCCCTTAGTCCGCTACAACAGCGTAACAGGTAGCATTGTTTTGAAACACCTTGCCTTGTTTGGGGCAGAGTGTTGGAAGATTAAAATGCAGCTTTTGACTTGTTTCACCAAGTACCCACAACACATGAAATGAGGTGGAACTGGGCTCTAAAGAAAATCTGCCCATTAGGCTGAGCACCCCTGAAACGAGACGCATATGAGCTCGAGTCAAAGTGTCACTGAATATTCTTTACAAAAAACCAGCAGAACCCTCCTAACGGTAATAAATCCTAGAAACGTAAGAGTTTCACAGGCTTCCAATTCTTCTCCTGTGTTGACGAAACACCAAGTTTGTGTGAAACAGAACTTGATAGCAATGCTTCAACCATCAGCACAGTGATTCTAACACAGAAGGAAAGGAACAAGTGCTATAAGAGGAACTGTATATTGAATTTCATCTGTACCCTACAGGTCATCAGAATCTTCAGTGGTTGAAAGAGGACCTGGACTTAGAGGGGGGGAAAAATAAAATACAGCCAACTGTGTTTTGGGGAACATCAGGACAAAGACAAGCACCCACCTTGTCTTACAGAGGTCGTGTCACCAGACGCTGACTGGCATGTTCTCAAGAGGTGACAAGCCCTCGGGATCAGATCTCTGGACCAGCAACCTGAAAATACAGCTGGAGAACGCCTTTGGGACCACCGAGGATGGCACCTGCCTGAGTGTGCCTGGCAGCTCCACACAGAGCGCAGGTCAGGGTTTCCAGACTGGCAGGCTGCGGGCAGGCTGCTTTCCAAAGCAGTCACAGGAGTGGAAAACAAACAGCCCGCAGCCTGTGCTGTTCGCACAGCCGCTCGTACGGCTGCCTGTCAGAAGGCTGTGGGGACATAGTCACCGAGTTTATACCTTTATCGGAGAAGAAAGATTGGCAGGCAGCCTAGTGGAGTCAAAGCAGGCTGAAACACTCTGTAGGTGTTTTCACTCGTATTGCAGAGAAATTGTTAAATTCCACAGCCGCTAGCGAGGACTAATAAAGGAGGAGGCGGAGAAGCACCGATCACAGAACATGCTCAGGCAACGGCAGGGATGCTGAAGGGTTTATTTTTAAGAGTTGAGACAAGATAGATTAGCTAAGGAGTCTGGCTCATACATGGCACCGGTTAAGGAGAACCTCCCAAAAGATTAAATCATTTGCTTGAAAATTTGCATCCTCAAGCAGGAGGAGGACAGCAAGTCCTCTTAAGTAATCAAAATAGATTAATAAAATGTTAGAAAATGAAATATTGATCAGGTTGCACAGGAAGATTTTATGTGTTTGCAAATTGTGCATATATAATAATAATGTGTGTTTATCTCTTGCTCATTACTCCATCCATGTGCCACTTGCCCAGGAAGAAGAGGAGCTGAAGGCTTTTTTTGTCATTAATTTGATTCCAGGTATGAAGGCTTAAACTTTGATGTACAGGGAAGAATCTGCTCATGGGCAAAGAGTGCACTGGATTAAGAGCTGCACACCGATGCTTCCTTGCTGAGGCTATTAGTCTTACACTGGCTGCAGTAACTAAGATTCCCAGTGTGACTTAAGACCTTCTGGCACTTCCACAGTTTATCTTCTAATATCAGCTGATTAACTGAAAGCCAACTGTTTACAAGAGAAATACGTTTTCTTTTGGAGAGAGGGGAAAAAAGGGACGGAACTATGCCTAGACAAAGAAATTAACACCTACTACTAGAGCAAATTCTCCACGCTCCCCACAAAGTTCTAAACTGAAAGCCTCGAATTCCTAACAGAAATAAGCAATCAGAGAGAAAAACAGACTTGACATGTAAAAAGGTATTTTATATAGAAAATATTATTTTATTCAGATGTGCGTATAGGTAAATATCAACAAGCATGACTGAGTGAATGGGATAGCCACAAAAAAATCCGATTTTCATTTGTAGCAGCAAGAGATCCCTAAAATTTCTTAGGTCATTTATTAGTACAGTATTTTATATTAATCTAGTTTCTCTGACATTTATATTTACCTGGTTTTCACCTACCTGGAAGACTAATGTTTGAAGGCCAAAACCATTAAGACTTCTTATTTATTTTACCCCTTCCCCTTGTGGTCATTTCTCTTCTGAATATTTTGGTACTGAAAATAAATGCTAGACGAGACCTACTGAGACAGACATTAACACTCCAGCAACTTATTGATGTTTATAACACCCAGACAGAAGAACTGAACCTGTGCCCTGATTTTACATAGCAGAAACAAGATTAACATAACAAGGATCACTATATGACCTACAACCAGGGCAGCTTTAAGGGCTAAGGACTCACAGGTATAAAGTGTCCAAAGGTTTCATCTTACCTGAAATAAATCAAAGTAATAAACACATAGGTTTCAACTAGTCTGGGAGTTCCACAAGACAGTCTTTTCCCACAAGGTTTGACCCCAAAGTTGTACAGAAACACAGTACCACCACAGCCGCAGTTTTGCTGCACAGTCGTTCCCAGGTTCAGAACAGGAAAGCCAAGGGAACGAAAACTGAGCACCCAAGCAACACTGATCTTCAGAAGCTGATTTGTCTACATGTCTGACACACGTTGGGCAAAGTGTATCAAAAAATATGATAAGTGATTAATAATCAGCCTTTGATTAAAACTTTAGCCTTAATTTGATTCAACTTTTAATCAAAAAATCGCTTCCTTTAGATCGTTTGCTGTACTTTCTGATTCAATAGCGTTTGGGGCAAAACGCCTTCTCGGAAGCAATCTGAGCAATCTTACCAGGAGAGGGACATGGGCACCCATGACACATCTGCCTCTACACTTGGCCTGAATGCCAACCTTACAGCCTGAAAACACCTTAGTTTAGAACTGCTTCCTATTCCAGTATTTTCTCTGGAGTCAACTACACACCAAACCTTAGCCAGACAACTCCACAAGTCAAGGTTTCTCTACAATATTCTCTTTCAGTTTGAATTTGTCTAAACAGGTACCAAGCACAATGAGAATTTTATACACCTGTACCTCACAAAAACATACTGCTGAGGGGTAGACTAAAGCAGCCCTCATCTCTCTTTTTTTAGTACTTCCAACATTTAGATCTTTCAATACTTTTTACTCCTGAACACGTGACATCATAACAGCTCTAGGCTATGCAGTTCCCTAGAGAGTAGCCAAGCACTACATAAATACCACTTCTACATCGTACTTTATGTACATGGCTTAAGCACCTAAGCCCTGCTATGCTCAATAGTTTAAAAAACTTGGTGGAAAAAAAAAAGTCACAAGAAATTTATTTTATCATTGCTAGTTTTGCTGAAAAAACCTTACAAGAACTCAACATCAAGAAACAGAAGTAAAATATTTTTTCCAGATGTATGGAAAACAATTTTTCAAACAGCTTAACTCAAGAATCATCTAAATTTTTTTTATTTTTTTTTTTTTTTTTTACAAGTACACAACACCTTTTTAAAGAAATTGCAAAGGATATTTTTTTATTAGCAAAGAAATTTTCCTTTGAAAGGTCAAAGGATCCAGAAGACATCTTCTAAAAAACAAAACCAAATCCTGCTCCGAGAAGGTCAGACAATAGACTTGGCCCACCTAGTACAATGAACCAAGGTATCTGATTTCACGTGCTGCCTTTTTCTCCTTCCTTTACCTTCCATATTTGATAATGGACTATCATTAATACTTACATAGCAAATATTTCTGCAATTTCTCCACATTCCAGAAAGATCTGAGTAAGGGAGATTTTTTTCATGCCTGGACGAACACCACCACCTGCAATACAACATCGTGCTGCAGTACTTGGGTATTTTTATCTCTGCACAGGTAGAGCAATCTCTGAACGTATGATGAATACATGGGAGGGTATGGGATCTGTACAGGGTTGGTTTTCTATCAGTTTTTTTTTCTTGTTCCCCAATAACATGGTTATCCAGGCTGCAAGAATAAGTATTTGTCCTGCAATCCTTACCCAAAGTTGGAACTCTATCGTAGTTCTATTATTCAGTTTTCAAGGACTATTTAGATAGAGGAAACAAAACTATAGACAACACAGTAGGCAAAATTCAGTGATAAATTTCACCATCTCGGCCAACGCGTATTAAATTTGCTTTATAACTTTTTATATCCTCTTTTACCTAGTCTTATAATACTTTATATGGTCACATAGTACAAACTAGTACAAGATTTTCTGAGATTTTTGGGGGTGGAGGGAGTTTGGCTTGTGGTTTTGGGGCAGTTGGGGTTTTCAGTTTGGGGATATTTTTCTTTTGTTTTGTTGTATTATTTTGGGGAAGTGTTTGGGGTCTGAGGGGCTTTTGGTTTTTCTTTTAGATTGCATAAAGCCACTATATTGTATAACTTATAAAATGGTTCAGTCAGTAAGAGCGAGAGAAAATTTAAGATGTACGTGGGACAGGTAAGTAACATGGAATTAAAAAAAAAAATACAAAAGCTATTTTTACCCTTTTTAGCACAGTAGTCAGCTGAAGGTCATATGATTTACTACAGCTGCACAAAAGAAACTGATCCAATTACTTGTTTTAATGGCAACCATGCTCATTTAAAGAAAAAGACATTTTTTTATCTGACTTTACAATTGCAGGTTGGGTTATACTTACTCTGTTCCCTTTTCCATGGAATTGTATTGGGTTTTACTCTAAAATACATTCATGTTGTATAAATATTACTATTTAAAAGCCCAGAAATTACTTCTACAAGCGTCACCTAAGGTTCTTAACTGATCCTGAAAAAGGATATTGTAATGTGACAATCCTAGTCTGCTGCTGTTGTGTCAGGATATTTTAAATGCTTTTAGCACTTATCCTGAATAAATAATGAAGGTTACCCTTTTCCACTGCAAAATTTTATCTGAACACTAATACTGAAAATGAGACATCCAGAAAACTGGTTCCTGCAGGGAAATAACAATATGAAGTTCTAAAATAGGAGAAAAATTATATTATTTTAGTAAGAAACTCATCTTTCCTACACCTAACAAATCGCTCTTTTTAGATCTCCACAATCTCACTATGTATGCAAACAGGTCTGTGCTTAACCAAGTCCATGGTCATTAATCTGACCTATATATGCAAAGAGGAGTAAGACTAAAACAAAGCAAGAGGATGAAGAACTCCTGAGAAAAACATTAAATGAGAAAAAGAAAACAGATTTTGAACTGGTCTCTAGATCACCTCAAGTAACTTGAAAGCAGTGCTGTGTAAACGTGGGATTTACAGCAAGTGGCAAGGGGTGACAGGAATATAGCGAGTGAATTGTCCCGAGGACTGGGCTGCAGCCTGCCTGGTAACAGAGCTGCAGGTACAGCAGCACGTCAGGAACAGATTTCAGGCAGTACCTGTGCAACTGTTGAGTAGACGCAGAGCACCAGATAGCTGTTAAAACACAAGACTGAGCTAGACTCTCACAGACATTACTACTAGAGAGAGCATATTAAGGACAATCATTTGCTCAAGATCACCCATCAGCCCTGGTGACACACGTTGCAGCAGGACTTGGGTCTCAAGAGTCCCATTTCCTTATGATCACGTTGAAGAAGCCACCATAAGAAGCTGGCAGCAATAGGAACACTGTAAGGGATGTTGTGAAAATTTTCAGACGTTTCTTTTAACTAATGGGGTTTTTTTCCTGCTCCCCACAGCCACCCTCCTTTGTATCCTGAATAATTCCTCCAGCTTTGGAAAGCTTGCAGAGTGGTAAAGGAAAAACGTTTTCATGGTTTCCCACTTTTTGCATCTTTCTCTTTGTCTGGAAATATCAGCAGGGCACTAGAAATTACAGAATTAATTTAGGACAAGCAGAAAAATATTCACTAGGAACAATCTTTTACACTTTGCTAACAAGACGGCATTCTACACCCAAAGAGGGGTTCTAGACTAAATGTAGTCGAAAGCAAGAGGTAGAATAAGACAGGTAAAGACAGAGGTGTCCATACACATCAAGGTTGGATATTTCTTGAGATAGGTATCGGGATATTTCAGAGAACTGAGGAGGTACTAACAGAACACAAACTCCTCAATATAGCTTTACCACACATACGTACGTACATATAATTTTGTGAAGTTAATACACAGGAGTAAATCTGAAAAGAGGATTAAAAAAAGCTGTATTCTGAAAGAGTCAATCGACAAATATCATTGGAAATCTGAAGTGAGGACAGAGGACCGGGGTAGGGGGAGGAAATTAAAAATTATCAGAAAGGAGAAGAAAAATAAACGCTTAAGGCAGAAGATAAGTTGTATATCAGGTAACTCATATTAAAAAGGAAAAGTGCAATTCCTCATATATGACACAATGAAAAAGAGCTAGGGCCACAGAGGGATTGCCAGCTCCTCGGGAAGAAAACAAACAGAAGAATTAGGGAGTGCATATGTTGAAATCTCTAGGTGAGAGAAATCTTATTTTATTGTTCACCTACAGGAAATGGGATTCTATTCCAGTTACTTTTCTTTTTAGGCAATTAAACAAGGAAACAAAAGCCATCTTTCAATCCTAACCTCCTACCCACCAAGGAGAAAAAGTAAAAATCGGCACAGTACATTCGCTTCTGCAGTTAAAATAAATTGCAGCTTGACTTAATGTGAAGCCATCAAGGAGATTTATAATTACTCTTCATTTTTAAACCGTAACATTTTTCCAGTCTAAAGAACATTGCACCCTAAACATTCTACACCTCTTTTCCAAGAGAATACAGTCTCATTCCAGATAAGAGTCTCATTACTGAGTGGGACTATTGTGAATATAAAAAAAATTTTCCAGATTGCAGATCTAGTCCTTTTGCAATTTATGCAATAGCCAGCATTCCAAGTACTGGCTTAAAGGCTTGTAAGGCAGCACACAATCATAGCAGACACAGAACCACTCATATATCCTAGTTATATGTGGAATATTTTTAATTTTATGTACCTGAACTAGTCACCAGTCCTGCAGCAATTCTTTTCCTCAGTTTTCTTTACATGATTTCTCATCAGCTGCCAGGACTTCAGCTCTAGACAGTCAACACAGAACCAACTGTTCTTTTACAATATTTGAGCTAATCAACAGTTTACGCAAGCACTTTTCATTAAGGCACGCGTATCGTTACCAGAAATGACCTTATTTCAGGCACAAGAGGTGCCATTCATACCGAAAAGCAAAGTGACTTCCATCTGCGTTTGCCTCAGTTGCTCCTGAACTGATGTGAATTCAGATGTTGTGGTAATTAGTTTGCTCTTAAATGAGATTGAAATAACAATGTTAACCCTGCCCACACCTCATTTTCATTCAAGTTCTTAAGCCTTTGGAAACAGCTACTATATTATCCAGACTCCAAGACTGTTCTTTTTTGACAGCACTGCTACTATATGTGAAGTTACAAAAAATTGACCTGTTCAGTCAACTAAATCAATCATACAAACCAGTAAGTGATAGCTGATATAATTTTATTTTTAAAAAAAAAACCCCAGCAGAACAACAAAACCACAAAACTAAAAACACCACACCAAAAAATCCCACCCCCCCAAAGCAAACATTGACACAAGCTGTCATCAAAACTTTTCTAAACTGCAGACAGTAAGCATAAATTTTTGACATCTTTATAAATATGGAATCAGACATCAGAATTGATTTGCACAAGTTCAATCAACAGGTCAGGGGTAAAACTAAGATTATAGGGGGGGTTGGATGCTTGTAAAACACAAGGAGCACTATTTAATTCAAAATAATGATTGCACCAACACATATTGGCATTTTAACCAGTAATTGAGACGTGAAAGGATCGTCTCTGCCAAACTGAAGAGCTGTCCTATAGGACTGAAAACTGGTTTAAAGTGAGATGAAGTTCAAGCAATGCAAGCCACATACAGGCTGCCTAGATTTGTCCTTCTAGTCACACCAGAAAGCCAAAGGCATTTACTAGACTCTTGGGAGGAAGATATCCTACAGGCACCGAGGATTTGTGTGAAGAATGGGAATTTTGTATTTTATTTCAAGACCCTATTAATTAGGTTGTGCATTTTACTGAAGATTCTTGAGAAGAGCCAAGTTAGCAGCTGGTTTTGCCTGACAAATTATGTTCAAAATAATTAGAGTTTTCAATTATACAAGTCCTGTATGTTTATAAACCAAGATAAATAAACAGCATGAAATCAGATAAATACAGCCATATATTGAATAATTCTATACCCTTACAATTGAATTATTCCAACACGTAAGTATAGGTCCCTATCCCACATATATTGCCATTTTTTATCATCCTTTTTCAGACAAAATTCCCCAGGCGTTTTGTAATGCTGAGGAAGTTCTACTGAACAAACATTTTTATATTAATAACATGCTTAAGGTGAACTAGACAGGATTAGTACCAAGCTATGAATGAAGCTGAACTCTATTCCTGTTATACTGGGGCTGCACAGAGTAAAGGACTTCAGTAGAACAAACATCACATTTAAAAAAAATAATGTTAAAGCATCCAAATTTTAAACATCTGGGAAGCCAAACACAAAAGTCAGCATTATATCATTACTAATGCTCAGTTTAATTTCATAGATCTTTCCTGAATTGAATTTTACGTTTCTTAGCATGTAATTTCCTTTTAATTTTAGTGCTTGGCAGGCGTTTAGAAATTATGTTGTACTTATGCATTTCAAAAAAATAACACATTTGACCTTCTGACTGTGGCTTATATATTTTTAATATGAAAATTATTCATTTAATAGATTTGTCAAAATCAACAATCACAGATACTGGGGAGGTGGTGGAGTCATCATCCCTGGAGGTGTTTAAGGAGAGATTGGATGAGGCTCTTAGTGCCATGGTGTAGTTGACAAGTAGGAGTAGGTGTAGGTGTTGGGTCATAGGTTGGACTCGATCTCAAAGGTCTTTTCCAACCTTGTGATATACTGTGATTGGCTGATTTTCATACAAATGCATTCTCCAATTGTATTAAACTACTGAGGAAAAAATAATACTTTCTTCAGTCCTTCTCCTGCTTTGCTCCCAATGCATTCCTCTCCTTTTCATCTTACTGTCTTTGTGGTCCTGTTCTCACTTCTAGCTGTTTTTAAAGACTGCGGTAGCTTCCCGATACTGACTCTTCCCTGCAATTTGTACTCTCAAAGACACTGTGAAACTTGCTTCCCCTGCTGACAGGACTTCCCCAGGGAAGTCCTGCCTCCATTCTCCCCACCATCCAAGATACAAATAAATGTATTGGTTCTTACTGGGGAAATTGTCATCTTTCTAATAACGTTCACAACGTGTAGAGTACACCAATATATTTAATATATTTATTTTTTCCCTTTTAAAAGGTTCAAATATCATAACTTTGTGAAAAGATAACTTTACAAAGAGCACCAGTATTTGCATAACCTTCCTCCCTTCTCATGCATCAAAGTGTTATTAAGCCACTACTCATTTTATTCTGCATATTTTTCTCCAGCTGACCAGATCCTCACTGCAGTATAATGATTACGCTCAAGGCACTGAAAAAAATACATTAAGGGTAAAAAATTCCAGAGGAAAAAAAGCAACGGCTATAAACAAGTTGGAGCACAGAGAAGGACAGACTGAGGAAGTACACACAGAAAATAAATTTCTATGGTAATTGCAATACAGAGAGAAATAATCAGCTACCCATAAAGGGATACAGGAAATTGTTTGTCCCAATTTAATAGCATTTGGCATTTATGAATTTGACTCTGCAACGAGTCTTATCGGTTGGATTTCATTGGAAGAAAATCAGGAAAGGTTCTAGACAAATGGAAGGATCTAGACAAAAGAATCCAGACAAAAAAAGTGCAGAACTGCAGTTGGGTAGAAAATTGATAATAAGGAAGTACCAGGGTAGGAAAAACATGTATAAGGGAAAGAAAAAATGTTTGCAAATTGAAAATTACTTTCCAATATCAGCATAGCATATCACTTTGTATTCAAAGCATAGGAAGGATTAACCCTCTGACAAGCAAGGTTCGATTTCACTCGCCAGCACAACGCCATATGGAGATTTATTACCAGCTACAGATATCAAATAGCAGCAGCAGAAATAAGAGGGTTTCTAACAATTTCATAGTTATTCGGGACCATTAGAGGAAACTATTTATCTTTTCAGTGGTGAAAGAAGTTTTACGTAAAAAGTGGGTTAAAATTAATGCTTTGAGCTCCCGGAGGGGAGCACTTAGCTTTAGTTCCATACCCGCGTGCTAGTGGTGGTGTTCACCACCTGATCCTCTCCATACGCTAAACACTCCACAAAAAGTGTTGCTCTTGATCCAAACTGCTCTGAAGTTCAGAAGTTGAAGGAAGAAGGCAATATCGCTAGGCCCATTTGACATGGCACACTTAAGCCTCTATTCCTGCCTGCAGTTTCAACTTTCAATTCAAGGCTTTTGACATTCTAGATCAAATGCCTTCCCCATCACGAGTGCCAGATCTGGATGTACGACAGGTTAAGTTAATGCCACGCTTAAAGGCTTCACTGAATTTTGGCCACCAGGATTACGTGGCCTAAGCAGACCATCAAGTTATCACAGACCTAGGGTATATCTGAATCTCAGCCTGCTGCCTTGATTTTAACAGCCAATTCAGATTTTAATTTTCCTAACAGAAATACTTCAAGTTTTCTTTCATATTCTCCCCCCGCCGACTTCCCCTCAATGCTTTTCACAGAAAGTTCCAGGGGGATGTCAGAACTCATCTCTACTTTTACTGTGGAATTGCATTGCGGTTGGTAATGATAGGTGGAAGTCTGAAGTGTGAAGTGAGTACTCAGGGCTTTTTTGTACCGTGCCATCTATAATATCTTTCTTGCTGTACTTTGTTGAAGAAATGGCAGAAGATATTGTAAAAGGCATCATGAGCATAGGGGGTAATAAATCTGCTGGATGCAGATAGTCAATGGCTGCAAGTCATAACATAAAGCTTTACTTTTAGCCTCCTACCAGTTTTCATTATCAGTGAAAATTTCTATTAATGTAATACGATAGCATCATGTACAAACAGCTCGGCAGTCATACATTTTGCACAGCTGTCATAAAATGATAGTCATTTAGCTTCAAGGTAAAGCTGAAGTTTGACTATTCCAGCTTTTCATCTTTGAAGCTTTGTCACTTTAGATGATAATTATCTAATTCTGTGACCAATGATGTGTTCCCAACACATCAAATTTTAATACCCATAGTATGTAGATCCTTTTTTTGTCTTGAAAACTAGCAACTTAGATAGCTTGACACCAAATCTGGTGAGTATATTGAATAGCCAAACATTAAATTATGACCTAGAGGAACAGCAGGAACACTACATGCTGTGGCCCAGACCAAAGTTTTCATAATGCTTTCCAAATAGCTTTTTCACAGTGCTTTTATCTAACAGGCTAAGATACTATGACTGCATAATTTTGACTCCTGCTTTTTGGGAAAGCAAGTCAAATCCTTGTTTGCTTATAAAAGCACAAAGCAGCTTCTTGCCAGCTACTGTAGAATAATTTGAAGTAAAAACAGATAAGACATAAAACCTTCTACCAGCTGACAAATTATTTCTATACAACACTAAGTTCACTTAAGATACTGCAACTGATAAAGACAGTAAAAGAAAATGACTAGTGAAGCAATTGGGAGCTAAAAGGTTTTGTTTAGCCATAAATTAGAAGGGAAATTCCTGTGTCACAATGACAAATCAAAAGATAAATAAAAACACTTACACAATTCATGCAATCAACTTAGCAGAAAACAGTTGTGAGACTTCGTAATCACACACATTATAGTTACATACTCCTACCGTAAGAGCAGGAGTGTCTGCAGAAAAAATCCACCTGTATATTAAACAGCAGAAAGTTCAGTTTAAGGCAAGTGGAAATTTTAAAAGAATGGGTCAGAAAAAGTGTTGAGACCTGACAAAGCAACTAAAAGATCATATCATGACTGTGGCGTAAGAGAAGGCTGCCATGACAGAGTGCCGTGCTTTTTGGGAGGTTAGAAAGAAGATGAACCAAGGCTGATTATGGAGATGCACAGCAGAAGTGACAGCAGTCATAAATTAAAATGGGAGGTTCCAGCTTAAGTAACTTCTTATCTTGAGTAGAGTCAAGCATTGAAACAAATGAGGTTGTGGGATCTCTCTCGCTGAAGACCAGATACAAAGATATCAAATCAAACAGGTTCTACCTAAAAAAAGCAAAAATTTGGCCTAAGTGCTTAGGAAATCTTTGAGCGTAAGAAGAGTTGAGAACAAACTTTATTAGGAATAGACAATTTCTAATAGCAAAGCACTAGAATACGTGGCAGGTAATAAATTCCTATTTCTTTCTCTCTCATTGGTCCATCACACTGTCTTACAAGCCCTTGTAAAGCTCTGTTACCTATGTACTTCACAGTTACACCTAAGAACACCTTGGGAATCTTGAAAAGTTAACCCTTGCTGAAGTCTTATGTGGTTTCTGGACTTCAAGCCAAATAGATGAAGACCGCTCAGAAGTTTAACCTGTTATATTTAGTATATTTAGCCTTTTATAGTAAACCCACATATTTCCATGAGACCATTTGAATGTCTGCTTATGGGGGGGGGGGGGGGGGGGGGGAAGGCAAGCATTCAGCCAACCTGTGCAGCAATAATGACAGTGCTTTATAACCTGTTTCTGCTCTGAAAGTTCAAGGACTCTCCAGCTGTGTCTGAAGGAGAGAAAGGCACAAAGCTTAACAGTGCATAAATATAGACATCAAAGAAGAAATACTTTCATTGCTTATAGTCCAAAATAAAATAAAAAAAAAAAAAAAAAAAGACTCAAAAGAAAGGATTATGTAGCTCATCTTCCTAACAGAAGGCAGTTCAACAACATCCATATAATGGAAGTAACCCGCTCTGAAAAGCAACCCTACAGAAGTAGGGAGAGAGAATAACCCTTGCTTGTACTCAGTGCAAAAGGAATCAGTGTGAAAAGCAACACAAGAGAAAACTAATTTGTGCTCCTAGCAAACAGGAAACCTTGAATATTGCAGGAGTTCAGTATCTCCGAGGGCATCTCTACAGGATTACAATGTGTAGTTACATAAATTAGTCTTGCAGTGGAAGTAACAATTCTGCCCATCTCTGTCCCCAAAACTCTTGCTAAGGTAATCTGCTTTCTCATAGGGTTTTGAAAATGCATTTTTACTGCATTAAGGATCTTCCAGGAAATAAATTTGAACCTCATGTGAATGAAATGAAAATCATATTCCTACACAAAGCATCCAGCAAAGCATATTAAGCATTTCTGCCTTCCACTACAGCAATCATCTTCGCCTCCTCAAGCACCATCTCATTCCTGAGAACTGCCTGGCACTGGGTGTTGCTCAGGCATTCCTATCTTGAAGCTACATTCAAACACACCCCCCCACACACCAATGCACTTGCCCAAGGTTTGAACCCGGATCGTCTCAAACACACGCTTAAGACCCTAACACTAACTTCACTATAAATTCAAATCTGTTCTCTCTTTATTGTCAAAGAGCACCATTGATGAAATGTCCTTATTTTACCTTTGTATAGTTCAAGAAAGATTCTCTTCTAAATTTGACTTCTATCTACTGCCAGCTCGAGTGTAGCTTGTTAAAGCAATCCCAGAAGCTCTGGCTACTGCTAAGACCCCACTAGGCAACACATGAAGCCAAATCTCTTACACAGGAGGAATTTATGGCAGCCTAATTCCTGTGCTCTGTATTCTATTCTCTACTGCTTGATAAATTTGATACACTGGTTGTAGCACCTCTACGCTGCTATGTGAACAAGTCTGTCTCTCTTGACGAATCACAACCTCCTCAGGTCTTGTATCATCATCCTCAGAAACTGTAGTAGTTATCAACTATAAAGACAGATAACTCCACCTGTAAACTCCTAGGAGATCTTGAGGACAAAATATTTTCAGAAAGTATCTGTCCCTGGAATTCTCCACCTCTGGAAAGACCCTTCCTGAATTCTTTCCAACTATCATTAAAAAGAGTGCAAAGCATTTGTGCACAGGCTTCCTTTTTAAAAAGGAATCTTGCAATGATTTTATCATTCACTCTAGAAAAGTTCTTAAGCTTTACAAATTAACTGGTCAGATGTTAAACAGGCACCCAAAAGCATTCATGTAATTTGATAAGAACATTATACATCAAAAAAGCAGAATGGGAATTCCACGAGAATATATTCAGGTATTTCATTAAGACCTTTCGTCGAAGCTTCTACAACAACCTAAAATACAGTCTATCCTATCAATGTATTATTCGTGTTGTACAATATTTAGCCACTTATTATCAACAACAAAAAAAATTGTACCCTACAGAACAGTAATGACATTCGAAAGTGTAGAGTATTGATTAGCAGTTGCTTAAAAGTGAATCGCCACTACAGTGCGGCATCTATTCGTGGCTCCACATACCTTCACTGTCAAGATAATTTGCATTGAGGCTGGCTCCTTTAACCTTGAAATGTAAGCATTTTCCAATACAGGATGTGAAAACAAACAACCCTAAATGCATTAAGTAAGGGGATTAGCATTCATTTCCTTTCAAGACCTGATGTTTTCCTGTCGGATTGTCCACTCAATAATTTCCATATTAAAATACATTATTGAAAGTGTAATGCGTGTATCATAAATTTAATGAAGCCATCTCATGTTTCTACTACGTAGTAACAACAGAACATATTTACTTGCAATAATACAACTTCAGAGGATCATACTGTGCTTGCTAAACCCAGACAGAGAAAATACTGCAAAACAGTGCTGATGGCAGAAGAGCACAAATTCACCATGGCTTAAAACAGGGCTTTTTTTTTAGTTAATGAGAAATATAAAACATAGTGATTGATATCCAGGCTGATTTAAACTACATTTTAAAACATTACCAACACCAAGAAGTTATTATTCCTGCCCTAACATTCAAACTGGAGATGAGAGGAAGACAATAGATCATTCAAACGCAGTTCTTGCTGCATTTCTTCACTGAAGGCAAAGAAAATTCCCCAAAACCATCAGAGAAAGCAGAACTTCATTACAAGAAAGAAAATATTCTCCATTTTTGAGAAAAAGAAACCGCACTGTTGAAAGTTTGATAGCACTGTGATATTTCCCTCTACAGATCAATACGCCACCTGAAAATTACTATTGGACCCAGCAGATTTTTCCACCCTGATACATTAGTAGCGTATGAGCGCATTAGGTTTTTTTCTTGAGCAAGAAAAATTAAAATATCTATCCAAAAGAATTTACCTGCAGATAATAGCATTAAATACTTCAAACATACTGAAATCCCCCATGCAACTAGTTTGACACAGAATAACCTTGGCCATTTATTTAGCCCAAAGATCTATAGGAAGTAAGGGGAATGGGGGTTCAAGCTTGGCAAATTCCAAAACATCATTTGCATTAATTATCAGAATTAAGGTGATTTAAGGTTCTTAGATACATATTTCTTTTATTTTCTAGTGCTTGATTTTAAATTCAGTGCTAGGAATTTTACATAATCCAGACTTCAGAATTTTGAATTATAATTAATTATACAGAGCTTTTGGTAAGTTCTGTATCATTTACCTGGCTGGAGGTTTTTTTGCGTCTGGGTTTTGGGGTTGGTTTGGGGGTTGGTTTTTAGAAGTTCTGTTTTGTTGGGGTTTTTTGTAGATGGTTGGGCACGGGATGGGGAGAAGGCTCTTGTTTTGGGGTTTTTTTCAGGGGATGGTGGTGTTGGGTTTTCTGAAAAAAAAACCGTAGATATAAAACTGTTCTATATTTGATAGGAAAAAAAATCACTATTTTCTGCAGTTTTAATGTTACTCAGCTGGCAAAAGTTTAAATTTGTACCCAAGAAGCTAATCCATGCCTACACCTTAAACTGCATTTCTCAATCCTGCTGACCCTTCCTTCAAAGCAGTACTCGCGCTGTCTCAAGCAAAGAGAACCAGCCAACAAAGACCCAAAACCAACATAAGGCTGAATAAAAGAAAAGCAATTAATGTCAAGATGATTGGACTAAACTTCTCTAAGAATTTAAGTCACTATTATATGATTTAAAACTAAAGATAGATGTACTGCATGAATCAGACACCAGCTGAATGCTAATTGATCTAAATCACCCTGTTACATTAGTTTTGCACTGACATTTCCATAGCTGTAAGAAACTAACAAAACACAGCACCAAATCAAGTTGGTAAGCCAAGATGCAATTAAAAATAGGAATGCTACACTGATTGAAAAAAACCCACATTTTGAGAAAACACAAGGATTTGAGAACTCCTAACACAATGAAGAATTTGTTGAAAGAGCAGCAGATGCAGGCTACAGGCTGCCGGAGACCACGTCAGTCAGGGCTTGCATAACAGGGAAGACTCCAATCCACCACTTACATAAGAAATCTGAGATACTGAAGACAACCTTGCTTAAGGCTAAGAAACCTTTTTGGCGGGACAATAAATAAAAGTTCCTTTTCAGTTAGAAACTGTTCCATTAGCAATAAAATAATATCAAGTATTCAGGAGCACAACAAGAATTATCAAAGCGCAGAATATGAAACAAAAGCAGTCACTCCAACAGCAAACTAAGCAAGCATAGACCACGCTGCGTTTGTGGAGAATCTGTAGAGAAATACTGAGCAACAATTATTTTTAACATTAACAGAAGGCACATCACCTGCATTTTTTGCTCCCATTTTATTACTAATACTGTTTTGCATCAGCATGGAAATGAAAACATGCTATTAGCACGGACTCTATAATGTGAACAGCAGCTTTCACCAAATTCTGTTCCTCCAAAATTCTAATTGCAGCAGCTGAAGTGAAGAATATTTTCCTGGCACCTAACCCTTGCTTTGCATCCTATACTTAAAGGCTGGCTTTGCCAGTGGGCTGCACTCCCGCATTTGCTGCGGCACCAAAATACAGTCAGTGTTTAAAGAAAAAAAGTTTCAAGTGTCAACATTGAAATAAAGCAGATGTGTTTTGAAACTCTAAACAAAATATAAGCACCTAAGAGACAATTAAAATTTGACTCAATTCTTGGGCCCCAGAAGTATTTGCTAACTCGATGAAGAGCATGCACGTCTCTACAGCACCAAACAGCTTCTTGTACGCTGCCAAATCTATTACAACTGTAAAATCTCCATAAATCAGGTAACTGAGGAATAATACTGTCCTATTTTCTTCTGTATCATTTTTGAACAGTCTTCTTTCCCTTTGAAAGCAAGGAGCAGAACATTACAATGCTACATTTTTAAGTGCTAATTTTGCTTGAAAGCTCATCGTCATTTCTGAAATTACTTAATGAACCATTATTATTATTTTCTGAGCTATTTACAGTGCCTGTATCTCATCTAATCTCAGGAAAAATCATATACCCCATATACTTTTAGGAGTCATTAACAACATACTTGGGCAAGATTATCATAATGTAATAAAACAGTAATACATTCAAGTTAAGACTAGGCAAGAAGTGGGGGTTTTTTTAAATAAATAGCTCCAAGAAGTGACAAAAATATTCTTACACATCTTTCTAAAGCTCAAGGACAGCAACATCGGTTACTCATTTGATGTTCACAGTACAGCAAGACTTAAGTATTGTAATAACTAAACCAATACTCACAGCTATAGCCTGCTAAAATTTTGCTTTACCCAATATCTCTCATAACTTCATTTGCTCAATGACATTTTCATATGGGTCAAATGACTCAATGTGCAAAACATTTGGGCAGTAGCGTGTCAATCATGCCTTGATTTCTAACACATTCCTTGGAAAGTTGTGCTCACTATATATGCTGACAGAATGAATCAAGTAACCTTTACATTAGTTTTTCATTTAGCAAAGCCTTTATTAAACTAAATGACACTACGAAGAAGTGGAAACTGAGAAACCTATACTGCCCAGATATAAAATGTGCTTATAATTATGTATCTTCATTTGTTTAACGATGCTAAATTCATAATAGGAATATGTGGGTTCCTCCAGTAATATCAGAAGTCCCACTGCTTCTAAAACTGGAATCTTGACTTTCCAAAGACATTGACTCTCATCACCCAGAGCTCCCAGTAAATACCAAATTGTATCTTTTTGCCTGGCTATTGGGGAGGGAGAGAGGCGGGGAAAGGCATTTGCATGGTGCTATCACTTTCCTAATTGTTATGACAACTTCTGCCACTGACTTTGCACGATGGAAATTCTTGCAAATCCTGGAGTTTATTCACACAAGCTTACAGAAAAAAAAAATATATTTTATTACACTACAAAAAAAGATACACGTTGAGGTCACCTGCCATCCAGGCTTATTTGCCACATTCCACAGCAAGAGATAGCAAGCTTAAAAGGACAGATACAATTGCAGTTTTAAATAAAAAGCACTAGATGTTTCCTAAAACTACTGTAACCAGAAGGAAAAAAAAAAAAAATAGTGGATGTGAAAGAGGAATAAAAATACTCTAAATACCTGACAAATCTGCATTGTCTTTCCTCTTTCATTCTGTAATAAAATATAACAAAAGTATGGAAAAAAACAGGTTGAAAGGAACACACACTGTCCACCTTTAAAAAACAGGAGCACAGGTTTGTTAGTGTAATGGAAAAGATGCTAACAAAGAGGGAAAATTAATAGCTTCCATTTACCTACAATTTTAACTAATAGGAAGATATCTTGCTACTTCAGACAAAAATACATTACAGATGGGATGACAGCAGTATCTACTATAGGGAAGAGCAGAATGATTAAAGATCTCATACAGTTTCTTTGTGGATTTTTAATATGACTGCAAAACACTGTACATTCCATATTTTTCTAGTAAATGTTGGACTACCTGCATTTGGTAGATTTAATTGTTAAAGCCATTTTAGGGCAAAAATGGCTGTGCAAGGAACAGATCCAAAGTTAAAGGTACCTGTTTGTTACAGGCCAATAAAAAATTAAAAGCCTTTTAATAACACTCGATTAGATACTAATCCAAACTGAAAGGTCCATCTGCTTTATAAATTTCAGGAGTTCATACAAAATTGTGATGATATAAGAGTATACAGACTTTAAAGAATGTGAGCTAGAAGTTTAAAAAATACTGAATGTCCAGATTTTCAGATTGAAATAGAAGTTTGCCCGATATATTGAAGTGAAGAGACTTTAATGGCCTTAAAAGATACTACGAGACCTCAAATATTTTTGTTCTTGATAGCTGTGTATTTTAGCTTAGTCGAGTTCATGTTTTCTAGTCCTGGGTATACAACACTGAAAAGACAGATACTGCTATGGAACTCATATGCCTTTAAGTAAGCATGAAGTCAGTTGCTTTCATTTTAAATGGATAGCAGAAGCTTTTTATTTCAACTGCTACATGTACTACTGCTCATTACATAATTTCACACAAATACAAGCCTCTCAAAAGAAGTGCTATAAGCTCAAGGAATAATTTCCTTCACAATCAGACCAAAAAAACCTGTAACGTGTTACTTGAAACTAAAAATCACGCCTAAAAATACAGCAGAAATTTAACATATGGGTTGAATGATTGTTTCCGTAGTCAGTCATTGTCTCGGTGTTTTTCCATTTCCATATTGCATTTGGAGGATCACATATTAAATGCCGCAAAAGCGCAGTCTAAAAGTGTTTAACATATTTCTTAGTCTCTCACTATATTTTTTCAGCAACTGATGTAAAAATAAATTGTCTACAATACAGAACTTTACTATAGGTTGCATATTTAAATTAGAGTAGATACAGTGCTTGATATATACCCAATACTCAAAACCGCTTTCTCATTACCCTCTGCCCCAATTATGTAGACTTATACCAATTTCTCAAGTTTTTGCAATACTTCACTAGCTTATTACCCAGCTGTGCAGCTAAGCAAGATAACCACATTCATTCCTCTTATCTGTAATGATGTAATACATCCCAGCACTGGGTTGAGATGATTGGGGGAATAATGGGATTGTAAAAACTGCAGAGATGAGAAAACAACAGTGCAGCCGCCTTCTCCTGATACAGCGAATTGCATACATACAGCACAGGGTAAAAAATAATACAATATGCACTAATTCTGCTCCTTGAATGAAGTTAACATTTCTCATAAGAAGCAGCTGTTTCTACACAAACATCATCATCACAATGCAGCTACCAGACTAAATACCCACAAATCTAGGCTGAAGCCTAGACTTTAAGAAATAGAAGTGTTGGAGTTTACTTTCTAATGATAAAAATCATCCAAACAGAAAAATATCTGTTTAATCAGGGGCTCTCCAGATAGCGCAGTGCAATGCAAAGAGTCATCAGGGACCAGTATGCAATACAAAAATAGATCTTAGACCAATGCATGAACTGCACTGCTTTCCTAGTCATTTAAAAAATTAAATCTGCCTCCATTTTCTCCGCTAAACCCTTTCTTGTTACAGCTGAAGAGATTCTTACCTTCTGCAGGAGCTGGGAACCTGAGTACTTGGCTGCAATAGATTTGATCTCCCCACCAAATGCAGAGGCCCAGAGCTTTACACTGTGAAAGGAAAAAAAAAAAAAAAAGAGACAGGAAGAAATGTAATACACATGTCATAGCAAGCAACACAGACAGAAACAGCTTCAGCTCGCTCAGA
The DNA here is from genome assembly GCA_033558235.1 of Neomorphus geoffroyi. Taxonomy (NCBI): domain Eukaryota; kingdom Metazoa; phylum Chordata; class Aves; order Cuculiformes; family Neomorphidae; genus Neomorphus; species Neomorphus geoffroyi. Next base: position 10,231,722 of record JAUMJM010000050.1, read on the forward strand.
AGGATCCCAGCAATTCTGCATTTAAAGAGCTCACTAAGGGACCTCAGCACAGCAAAAGATCAGCGAGGCTGTCTGAGGATAAGCAGAACCCAGATGCTGTGCTAAGGCCTCCGATACGAAATTGCCCAACCAGCATTGTTTAAAGAATCAACTTGTACAGAAACACACTTTGGCACAACGTAACGTGCATCCATCGAAAGGAAAGAAGCAGGTGAAATGTCAGAACAGTGCTGAAAGATAAATTCTCACACAAGGAGGGAACAGCATCAACTTCAGTAAATACCAGCACTTTAGACTCAGCGACCACATACTCCAACACCTGCTCCTACAATAAAATTTAAGGAGTGCTGAGCACGTTAGAGACCGACACTTCAAACAGAGCTGTCAGAGGAGCAAAGGTGCCTTGAACAGTCAGATATCTGCAACACAAAAAGATAAGAACTTGAGCTGTCAAGTTCTCATGCTGGAACACAGTCCTGAGAGCAATAGCACGAAAGCACTTACACAGACAAGGGGATCTGCTGCTCCGATCCAACCACATCCACCAAGGCTGTGTTCAAAGCTGTCCAGAAGATAAAGAACCCCCCCAAAAAAGCCCGAAGATTCAGATTCTCTGGCAGCATTGTGCCTCTCTCTGCCTGCAAAGATTGTTGGGAAATTCAAGTAATTCAGCAGCAGTGGGGTTTGCCTTCTTAAAGCCTCTTTCCCCACCTTCACCCCCCTCCGCTAGAACAGGACTGGAAGAAGTCACAGTTCCATCCTCATCCCTCCCAAGAGCGACCCTTCTCTGGGTAACGGAAGGAGAGGACCAGAAGCGAAGCTCTAACGACTTGAAAACTCTCGTGTCCCTGGTGACAGCAACGCGTTTTCCAGCACCACTGCAGCCACTCGCACGTAGTTCTTTCTTCCCAACTCCGCAGTCAGCACCGTGCCGGAGTTACTTCGGTGACCTACAGCTGCTCCGGAGCGCCCTTAGCAGCCGGCAAGCATCGATCCCAACCGCGGAGTCTGTCTTCTTGCAAGCGGAAAGCTGCCCGGAGCTCTCCTGTGCCTCGCCGAGCACCTCCAGCTTCGCCCCCCTCAGCGCCCCCGGGCACTGGTTCGGCAGAGCGGGAGCGGCAGCTTTTAACGGGATAGCGCGGAGACGGAGAGGCAGGCACGGGAGGAGCTGGACCAGAGGGAGGGGGCCTCTCTACGGCAAAGGCAAAGTCTGGAGGAGCTCAAAGTGGAGTTGAGCCCTTCCAGGAAGGCGAGAAGAGCGCGCTGCACATTGCCCGGGGGGGTGGGGGGGGCTGAGCTAGGGAGGGCTCGGCAGGGCTGGCAGGGGCGGGGGGGTGGGGGGGGCTGTGCACACCCACCGGAGCCCCGGCCAATTCGGGCAGGGCAGTGGCAGTGCCTCCCGACGGGCAGCTGTCACCCAGCCCGGAGCGGCCATGGACGGCCCGAGCTCAGCCCCCGGCGCCGGGAGAGCCCCGCAGCCCCGCCGAGGCGGCATCGCTGAGGAGCCGGAGCGGGTCCCCGCCCGTAGGGCAGGCTCGTGCGTTTAACCGAGCCCCGAACAGCCCCGTTCGTGTGCGGAGAGGCACGTTTGCTGCTTCCTCCCACGCCTGAGCGCCGCAGCGAGTCCCTGCCCGAGAGCTCGGGACTGGGAAATGCTGCATTTCTTTTCATTCATAAAGCCTAAGTGGATCAATGCGGGCTAACTGACTCCAGCCCAGGCATAAATTATTAATTTGTGCTCAGAGGAGAATCCTCTGGATGTGGCAAACAGAGGATTACAAGCTCCTCCAGCGAGAGCGCAGCGTGGGGAGCAGGAGGGGTTGGTCCAGGTATCTTTGTTGTTGTTGTTGCATTTTAAAATCTGCCCTCCCTGCTTTTGCTTTTATTCTTCCCGTGCTTTGTTTTCTCACCTTCTCCTCTAAATGCAGAGACTTAAAATAGCAATCGAACTTTAATGTAAATAAGCATGGCAAGACCTGGAGATGATTTGAGCATGGGCTGAGTCATCCTTGCATCATACAATACAGCTCCAGCGCCCGCTCCAGAATTCCAGCTTCTTCCCTCTCCAGTTAGAATTAACACCTCAAAAAGATTCACTCTGCCTTTCTGTGCTGTTCTTGTTTAACATTTTCTGTCTTGCAGCTAGATGCATAGTACCTGTATTTTTTTTTTTCCACTTTAACGTTTCTACAAGCACTGAACAGGTTGCTTTAAATATCTAAACCTCTGCTCCACACCTGGCTGAGGAAAGCTTTCTACTTTCTCAGAAGAAACTGGAAGTTTCACAATAGAAAGATAACCCCAGGGATTATATAGGGTATAGAACAGAGTAGCAAGGTACACTGCAACTTTCACCGCTCACCGCCAGCCCCACCAGGAAGGGTAAATAGATCAGATTTCTGCCTGTACTGTCATCTTCGTATCAAGGCAAAAATGAAAGTTTTGTTAAAAGGGACGCTTATTTTGTGTATTAATCAGCCTTTTTGAAAGTCCAATTATCTGTGCTGTTACTGCAGATTTTCTAAGCAGTGTTTTAAATCTGCTGCCATGTCACCAGGTGTTCAACCTACCTACAGGCAGAAATGTAAAAATGCACATGGCTGACTAACCGTACATAATGAATTATCTGCCCCTTTGGACATATTACATAAACAATGGTATCTTTTCAAAGATACAGGGAACAGGGACAGCGCACTGCCTCACTGCTTGTGTTGTTTAGCTTTTTTACATGTTAATGATGTCAGGAAGGAAAAACCATACAGCTAATTTGAGGGATTCAAACTTCATTTTTACATTAACGCAGATCCCTGTCCACTTAAAGTCAACACAGTGCACTGGTAACAAGTAACGGCTAACTTCATTCTTTAAAGAATTTCTGGAAGCCCTAGAAACTTTTTGAAAGCACATACAATGCGTCTGTGTTTAATAGGCCTGGGAAATTTAATGTGTATTGAAATCATCATCACTATTGGCAGGAAAAGATTATAAATTCACCTGTCAAATCTTCACTTTATTTACATTTATTATACATTCAATACCACATCAGATCTACAATTTATGCTTTTATATGTATAACTGGACACTCGCATTTAATGTAGAAATATTTCTATTATCAGAAGTCTCAGGAAAAAATTTCACTTGAAAAATAAATTTATTCTTGATATTACAAGCATGGCCACCTCCTTTTGTGTTAACAAACATTTGTACACATTATTACGTAGTGCATTTTCAGCATCTTTCATTAATGCACACTGGTTACGTTCATGCAGTAATTTAGACCCTCTCAATAACTCAGTGAACGGAAAGCAAACCTACATTGTAACACTGATATAACACATACAAACCACTCATATAAACCACTAGAAGCAACACCACTTTCTGCTAAGCTATTGCATCCTGGCCTGACCACTCCTGACTATTCCTGATATGGAGATCACTGCAGCCAAGACACCAGAGTCAAAATTAGCGTTACCATTTCCCCCATGCTGTCCTCATGAGGATGCAAAAACGTTCCTCAAGTGGGTTTGCATGAGGACCAAGACAAACAAACAGGAAAAAAAAAAGTGGTTAAGTTCTGCTGAAAGGTTCAAGCCCTTTATGCTGGGGAAATAGCCCTGTGCTTCATGATTTGGTAAAACCTTGTGATGACCTGGAGCCAAAGTCCAAAGCCCATTTTCAAAGCAGCAGAGTAATGAATTTATATTTTGGAAGCATTGTCGCTTTTCTAACACGTCCTAGTGTTGTTATAGATAACTGCTGAATCTAGAAGAATCTTTCAGTTCTAGTCCCACCAGAAAGACGTACATACAGATAACTGAGGAGAGAGGGAAAATGTTCATGCACTTCGCAAACTTAAGTTCTAACACCAAGGCGCACCTTCGCAGTAAGTACGGGTAAGGTACTGACGTGCCGGTGGTCTCAGAAACAGAGCTCCCCATACAAGTTGGATCACCCTGCCCTCAGCCTCCCATTTTTAAGGGATAAAAATGACATCTAATCTCCTGCTGTGTCTTTGATGATCAACTACAATGGCGCATTTTAGTATCTCTCAGAAAATGAAAGAAGCCGTTTTCCCCATGAAAGCAGAAATAAAATTTGGACACATGAATCATCAAGTGTTGTAATAGAAAGTCACAGGCATGGTCAGAGAAAGTTGATGAATCCCCAAAGCTTTTGCAGTGGACCGGATTCAGGAAAATAACGGAGTGACTTGGGGCAGGGGGGGACAACGACGACAAAATAAACAAAAAACAAACACCAAAACCTCAAAAAGAAACCAAAAACAATAAACCCAGGTCAAGGGCAAAGGGTGATGCGAGATTTGACACAGGCTGAAGCAGAGAACACAGCCTAAGGGAAAGTCCTGTACATACAGTAGCTTCACCTGACAAATTAATCCCATTGTTCTTTTCCTCTGTCTACCCCCAGATCTATTTACAGTTATAAAAGAGTGCAGGAACAAGGTCACATGAGCATCATCAGAACATACTTTGAGGTCTTCCGATTAGACACATATCAAATCCTAATAAAAATCAATCAAGAGGCATAGAGAGAACATATGGTGCAGGGGACAAGTGTAAGAAGAAGTGATATAATTAACAGGAATGTTTATTGTATTCCTTTTTTTCAGATGCTTATCTACAATGAGTTCTAAACAGAGAGGAATAAATGCAGGAGGCTAAATTGCTAAAAGCCTTGCTGAAGATGCAAGCCACCTCCACTGGATATTAATTTCAAAAAAAAAAAAAAGCAAATACATCAGTTTATCTATATTCCATATATATTAGAAGATTCAGATAATGCAAAAATGGGCAAGTACTAGCTACGTTCTTTACGTGGAGATAGTGCTTGCTTTGTAGGGTATTCCTCAGCAGTTCTAAATACTGAGATTATAATCCTCAGATGTGTTCTCCACACACCCTTCCCTCTCCTTTTCCCCCCTCTGAAATCCTTCTCTTAAAAAAAATGATCCCTTAAATAAAGGCAGTGGGAGGGGAATAAAAAAAAGGGAGGCAGTGGAGGGGTATAACCACGTCAGATAATAAACAATTTAGTGTATGTGCTTTATTGACTCCTTCCAGCCTTTAACCACTGCATGCAACTTTTCCCTTATTCCGCTGCAAGTATAACATTCCACAAGCACACATGGAAAATGAAAACAGGAGAAGTAGAGGGCTAACAAAAGTCATTTCAGCTTCATAAAGCACTGCGAGATCGTCAGATGAAAGGCAAAAAAAAAAAAATCAGGGCATGGAGGAGTTATTATTTGGAAACAAACCAGTGGTGAAAGGATTCATCAAATAGCGTTTGCATGCTGCGAGAACACAAGCTTCAAGTGAGCTGTACATCTGAGAAAGAGCGAGAGACTGCACATTAGACCTATTCTGTAGAGACTTAACATATGTACATGTATTCTTCACATTTTATGAAGGTCCCCTGTGTATAAATCTAAGTGTCTCTTTGGATGGCAATGCCTAGTTATTGACCGATTCCAATCCACTTACAACGAAGATTGAGGTCAAGTAACATTACTCACTGGATTAAATGAACACAATTTCACATAATGGGCATGAGCTAGTGATTTGTAGAAATAAAAAATACTACAGAAATTCTGAATCCTGTCAGTATTTTGCATGCAGCTTTGTAATAGTACAATCTTGTTTATGTTTACTGGTCAAATCAAACACTAATATTTCAGTTCATGACAATATTAAGGGTAAATGCAACCTATGTTTACACATCCTCAGGTACGTGAAAATAAATACAATCTTTAAAGATTAAAAAAATACTAACACACACTGACAATTAATACATTGCGGGCACAGAATTTTAGGTTACCATCACGTTATCTTTAGCACACTTCAACACCAAATAAACCTCAGTTTGCCACAAACCCCCAAGGAATCCATGGTTAATTTAGCTTCTACAAAGCCCATGTTCAGCTGGCTTTAGCATCTCCACAAGGAGTTAAAATGTAAAAGAGCAAAGCATTATCACATCCCAGCCTATGAGAGCTCACACTGAATGGTAAGCTAGAATGCTTTAAGCTAATGATGTTTATAGCTAACCAAATCCAATTTCAGCAGTCCACTGTAGCTCTAGTCTGTTACTGCCATCTTACATAAGGTTCATTTATTTTGAATTTTCAACTATTAAGACAGAGTCCACATTTAGGGGTTTGTTGGTTTGGGGATTTTTTTTTTTGATTTGTGGTTTGTTTTTTGGGGGTTTGGGGGGGGGGGAAGTTAGGGGGTTTTTTTTGAGTGTCATGCTAGGAAATGAACCCTTCTCTAAGCAAATAAATTACCTTTTTTACTCTCAAGGCCAGGGCTAGGTTGTAAATGTTAATGTTTTCAATGCATTCAAAATACTTGAAAAGTGCAGATAGGAACAAAAAAATGAAAAACTAATTGAAAGCTCTAACATAATGGACAGAATTCTATGAAAACAAACCTAGTGTTCTCTGATGATACAAATGAAGACTAAAGGTCACAATACTTAAGTGCTAACCTATTACTGTCTACACACAAGAACAAAGCCCCTAATCAGATCTTCAAGGGCCTCTGAATGTTCACCCATACCTTGCAGATTCCTCAGGGCCACTTTAAGGAACCCTTATTGAAGCCCGAAATACAGACCTCAAAGGTTAGGAGGAGCATGGCTTTTACTTCAGATCTTGGCAGGATTAGTGACACAAACACTGGGTACCAAAACCAATGCATTTGAGGGCGAGAAAGAAGAAAGCGGTACCGAGCAGATTCTTTTAAAAGAGTTCCTTTTACATGGATAGATGAAGTATTATCTATTGACCCACTGTCAGTGAGGTTGTCTCCATCCATTCAGCCAAAAGCAACCTGCAAGCTTCGAATTAACATTCAATTATTTTCAAAATACTGCTCTTATTGCAAAGTTGAAAACCTAACATAGCTTTTGATCCAAGAAACAGTGCTATGACAAGTAATTATGCAAAGCCATTAAGTACTTCAGAGGCCTATAATTCTATCACTCTCCAATAAATTCCTGCATCACAAGTATGAATTTTGAGGTACAAACATGATGTTTCTGAGGTCTTGATCTGATATTCCAGAAACCGGTAGTTTAGCCAACACAGCACTGCTTTTGAGATGTTGTGCAAAAAAAATTGTGTAATTTATGGCAGTAGTTGCTAACCTGTGATCTGGTCCTGTTCTGTCACTGAGTCTTGTTTATTTATCATGAACACTGAGTAACTTTGATTTTCAGGATTATCTCAAAAGGTCATCGAAAATAGCATATATTAAAAAGTACGTACATTATGGTAATGAATTCCAGTAACTTGTTACTTTTAAAACTTTTATGCATCAACGTAAGCTAGAAGTCTTGAAGAGTGAGGATATTAGACTGTCTTAAATATCCAATCGCAATTGCAGAGTAAGACCACCAAGAACCATCCAAAGGCAAACAAGTTCCTATAAGACTAAAATAATACCAGGAAGCACTAAATACATTTCTTCACTTTTCAGAGTTTAAAATGGATTTATTTATCTTCAAAGAGACTGAAGGAACTCACTAATTGTCTTAAGGTCACAACAGCAACCTGCTAAAAGTTATTTAAAGACCTGCTGCTTTATGCAAATTAAGTTTTGCTTCTTCAGCATTTATTGTTACTTTAGGTAGGAACCAAATTTAAGATCACATTTTTTTCCACAAGGGCAAGTGACTGCTTGTTTTAGTGAACATCGGTTGAAACCTTGCTGGCTACAAGCAGATGAAACAGTTATTAGGGCTCTCCTATAATACCTTAAGTCAGTGGGAAAAGCAGACATGGGCATAATGAATAATTTCAGCATCACACAGAATAACACCTTATCACAGGAAAAATACAGGACAGTCTTACTCCAGGGTTTCAAATTTTGACTTGTGTATAGTGGTCAAATTCTACTTGTTTTAATCGTAGAGCTTGACATTCCATACCATGGAGAGCTCAGGCTTCACGTGCTGAAGAACAGCAGATTTATTATGTTGTTGTGGGCTTTTTAAAATACATTAAAGCGTGCTTATGCTTAAAAGATGCAAAGTAAAAGCAAAATTGATACCCATAAATATACTAATAAGTGTTAGGTAAAATATTTGCCACAGCATGCATTTCTATTATACAGGTTGTTAATCTATCACCGTGTCACCAACACTGCAGGACACGCTCTCAGACTGCTATGCTCATTACTTTTTAATGTATCACTCCATTCTAAACAATAAGACTAACAGGTTTGGGCCATAATAAAGCCGTCTTTCCTATAACTTAACAAAACCCCCACTACACACCCAAACACTGAATGATCCACAAGTGTCAGTTTTCACTATGATTCTACTTATAAGCAACAAACATTTGATAGAATGTAGAAAATAGAGAGAACTAGCAAGATTTGGAGACAAATTTATCTGGTGTTATCCAGCCCCGGTGTTTTGAGTTATTTTTTTGGCATGAAAACCTTTTTCCTTAATCTTCATTTTGTTACTAAAATGGGGAGTAATACACTAAATTTAGATTATGGATTCAATACAATATTTAATTAAAGGCCAGTGACACCACCCCTTAAGCCAAAGGCAATGTTTTGTTAGTAAATAATACATCCCATTTATCAAAGACCTCTCAAATAAGCACTTAAATTAAAAACCAAGGTTTGTGCGGTTCTCAGCCCTTCATCTCTCAGACATTACTAGAAACAACTGTCCCCATGTTAACGCAGGATGAATATCTTAACTTCCCCAAACAGGTACTTTTGAAATTAGCTGAGTACTGCTAGAAAAAAAAAAGCAAGAGGATGTCTTGTCAAAGTTTCACAGAAGACCCTTAAGAAAGATATCAGATCCCAGGAGCTTCTCCTGAGCACAGCAGCCTGACACGTAATTGGGTACTCAAACACTAAAACTTGTCATTTTTCATCCAATACAATTATATCCCCACCATTTTTTTTTCCCCCCTGCAAAGCCATCGCTGTGTGTCAATACCTTCAGTTCTCAGCTTTCTTTATTGCAGGTCCCACTTTTCCAAGTGACAGCATGGTACTGCCCCTTTTCTCACAAAAGCATGTAGAATTCCCTAAACTGACTTCCTTGACCCCTAAATTCAAGACTCCCATCCTTCTTTATAAATGTAGTAAAGGCTATTTCATCCCACATACCCTTCCGACTCAGACTGCTGCCCATAGTTGTACTGCTGGAGAGGAGAAAGCCACCTAAATCACAGCCTATGCTCAATCCTATCCAAAATTAACATAAATCCCAACTGCAGAAGCTGCTCAGCCTCCAGAACAGGAGGTGTCAGAAATTCATGAAGAGTCTTAGATGCACTATGCTCATGTGAGGCTCGCCTAGCAATAAAGTGTTAAAGCTGCAGTCTCCTAAGAGCACCTATTATCATCCATCACCGATCAAGACCACTGACCCACTCATCAGCGCACTGCTAATTCACTTTGGTTTTATTTCTCACCAGGGAGTCTCCACCCGAGGTGTCGTCTACTTACACTGTTTAAAATTCTCCTCCCAAGCAGCTGTTCTAGGAGACTCCTTACTTTGCTTCAAGCTTTAAAGTCTGTAGTCAGATATTTTTAGGTGCCAAAGGAAAGCAGTACTGTGAGTTTTTTGTTATTAAGGAAAATAATTATCACTGCAAGACTTCCATAGCACTTCTTAACAGGTTTGTGGCAATAATCAGGCACAAAAGACAGCTGCTTTTCTGGAGATGTTTCATATCTACGCATTTTCACTTGGTGTGTTCCCCAGTACACACATTTCAGCGCATTTATATTGCGGATATTTTTGCAATCGCAGTAATAACTTGATTTCTTATTGCTTCCTGGAGTCAGAAAAGTAAAACCTATGAGGAGATTAGAGAAGCAGAAGGCATTCATGTTCTATACAAGTTTATATTAAAAATCATTGATGAGTTATCACTCTTGCTGGTGTGTTTTATCAGGATGCTGCCCCGTGCCCTACAAAGCTGGTGCTGTTCCCTTACTTCCCAATGCAAACACTGCACTCTTAACACAGCTTCTCCCATCCAAACTGCGCTCCTACACGCGAGAGAGAATAGTTGGAATCACTTGCTCTCCTGTTCCTGCACCTGCCGTGCCAAGAACTGACTAAAACTAAGTTTTAGGAAAAGCCAGAAATACTGAGAGAGGAAAAGAGAGAGAAAGGTACGCGCCTGTGTCTATATATCCAATATAGAGAGAGATACACATAACAGATGTGTATATGAGTTTGAGAAGAATAAAGTTATGAGTAAATGATTTTTCTGTAGTCCAACACAAGTTATTCACATCAATAAAATCATAATGGTATTGCATTTGTTACAAAGCTAGAACACCTCCTTTGATCTCTACTGCTTAATCAAATTACTCCTAGGCAAAGGTAGCCAAGCACACAGCCAAGAAGCTACAGATCGCTGAAGTTCTCCAGAAATCAAATACCAAAAAAAAAAAGCTTCTAGCAGTTTCCCAGGACAATATTCAAAGTCATTCTGGGTATAATCATTACATGCCCAGCCTTTAACCTGCTGGTACAGATAGTCCATAGAATCCTTTAGCGGAGCTGAAGAGCTCTTCCATGGTACCCTGGGTAACATCTGATAACACAGTTCTGTTGTCAGGGAAAAGCAGCACTCCACAACAGCAGACGCTTCAAGCAGCACTTCTCAGAGCGGCACTTACTGCTTCAAGAAATATTTAAGATCAGGGAACTGCAGTAGTTGAAGAGAACACATGTCATCTTTCTGGGCATCTTGCCTTACCCATATTACCAAGAAAACCAGTATTATGCATTTGTAGGAATCGTAAATGAAATGACTAGGGATTTAGCCAGAAAAACTGGAGTGTCCTAATCGACCTTATTTACCAAAACAGGCAAAATAGGCACCACCCAGCATACTGCCACCCCCAGCCCACGACTGAAATACAGGAGGGCACACGCTCTTCAAGAATACAAATTGCCAACGGGGAAAAGTAATAATCTCAAGGCTTGCATCATTTCACAGCCGAGTTGTTTGAAGGCAGGCTAGCCATTACATAAAGCAGCTGTGTTATCTGGCTTTTCATTCCTTTATAGACTCGAGCTGCTTTTCTATGTCAGTCGAAACTGGTTTCCTCATTACAGGTTTTTGTTCAATATGCAAGGAACTTTGCTATAGCAAAAAACCATGATGGCTTCTGTTCTGTATAAGTCAATATTTTAGAGACATTGTTAAATCGGAAGCGTGTGAGGGTTCTCCAGATACACATTATTGGCTGGATTTCACCATGACATGACAAAGATCTGTCTTTGCAAATGGGTGAAACATTCCTTTTCAGAGCTGACTGACATTAGTTCCTTGTGTATCTTCGTGTTATTGGGCAACGTAAAGGAACAAAGAGACTATCCTCTATTTGTGAAACACAATCCAACAATAATGAGAGAGTCAGTTTTCACACATTTAGTTTCCAATGCCCAGAAACAAGGGGCATGCTCCAAGTAGAAAAGCTCAAGTTAACAGGGATATCTTTAGTTCTTTATATTCCATTCTTACTGATTCTTCACCCACAGAAGACCTGCTAATATTTCACCTGGAATGCACTTTTAGTATTATATTGAAATATTTGTTCTTATCTCTGTACTGATACTAACATACACATACAGGGAAATAAATCCTTGAAATAAGCCCTACAAAATTTAGGATTTAGGAGGAGGCTTCCTTTGTTTTAGACATTTTTCTAGAAGTACTACAAACAACTGTGCCTTTAGGCCTTAATTTCTCCTCTCCATCGCATCCTCTTAACTCTTTAGGAGAGTATGTTTCTCGTCTTTCAAGCTCCACCACTGTTCACCTTCCATGATCCAGGCACTCAGAGAAAAGGAACAATACAGTCTATGGCATCAAATAACCCTTCGCTTGGCCTTCTGGTCTGCCATCAGTGATGAATCAGCATTTCCAAGTATTTAAAAGTATCACCTCATTTCAGTATCAGAGTTGTTCTAGTGAATTAGTGAGCGGCTTGGAAAAAAGCCTACGATGAAAGGACCCTTCCATCTGTTCCCCCCTTATCTCAGTAGTAGGTGGTTCGACGTTTGAATAGTCAGAATTGTTTTCTCCAATTCAAATCAAGACAGAACAAGATACAATAAAATGTTCTAAGTCGCAGGCTTAGAAGCTCTCCTCTTGATGGATGCTATTACATTGCTTTAAAAAACAGCATCCTATGCGGGAGAAAAATATTCTGCAAAATCCATTAGTACTCCCTGAAAGTCTCATACTGAAGTATTTACATAATAAACTGCAATTACTCACATTATATTTATCAAGTGAAGAATGAATCTATTGTGTGCAGTGAAACATATCTGTTCTGCACTAATACACGCACATAGTAAGTTACCTCGTGAAATAACACATCAATCACGGGTTAACACTAAGCCTGCGCCCGCACAATGCCATTTCCAGTTCATTAAAGAAAAACAGCTGCAGAATCTGCAGTTGTGCCAGACTGTCAAGGCTCAGTGAGAGGTTAGGAAGAGACGTGCAGCGAGCTTGCAAGTTGTTTGTTGTGGGCAGGGAAACTCTTTCTATTTAAAGTGCTGTGACAATGATCATCATAAGCTGTAAATATTATGCACACACTGTAAATGTGTCTCCACAGGAGCAGAGCCCTCAGCTCCTGGCTAATAGGTATTATGATATATAAATAGCACTGCAGTGATAGCTGGAGTAGCAATCCACCAACACAGATAAAGTCCTGAATCTCCACCCTACCAGGGCAAATTCTTCTCTTTGCTGACACCACAAACCTGCAGATGTATTTTAAAATTTAATGAAAACTTGACAGTGAAAGAATCTGCTCTTCTTACTCAGGGCAAAGTTCATAGGGTAAGTGAGGCTGGATAAGCCTTTCGTTAGCGTGCGTGTAACATTCAAAAACGCATATAAAATCTGCCAGCAAGCTGGACCTTGATTTCTGGAGTAGAAGCAATTTGATCAATTTTGGCATGCGCCTGAACATTGTCAGAGTTAGGTATGCACATTTTTATACTCCACCTTGGACTTCTATTAGTACATTCATAAATAAAGTATCATTCACAAGGGAATACATGCAGATCAGATGCAGTTTCCTCTGTACTGCATCTTTGAGTCATCCTCCTCAAAAGAAAAAATATTGGAAGACAGTGAAACTCTTTCATTTTAAGTGCAGTCTCATTCTGACAAGTAGGTGCTCTGATGCAATAATCAAGCCAGACTGCAAAGCAAGAACCACATATGTTTAGACCTTTTGTAGCATTAATATAAAAGAATTAAGAAAAGTCTGTCATTTAGCACTAATTTTCTTCTGTAATGGTGTTTTAAAAGGACACGATCTTTGCACGGTACCTGTGTGGGTGCAGCAGGTGTCCACACACGTAAAGACCCCCACACCTGGCTAAAGTGAGTTTCTCTCACATTTCCTTCAATGACTGTATTCAACTGCTATTAGAGCGTTTCAGCCCTCTTTCAGAGAGGTGTGATGAGGGACAGACGAGGGGAGAAGAGGCAGATACGGAAGTTCAGCATGTGTTTTTATCCAAAGCAAGGTCGAGTTCAAGCAGCTGTAACCAGGGGTCTTAAACTCAAATTTGCGCTGTTAGTTCCATGCGCACATGTATCAGCCAAAAGCAAAACTAAAGCAAAAAGATATTACTACAGCAACCAGCTTTCCCCTTTTCAGTGGTCTTTAGTTTCCCTATCCATGCTCACCACCACAGCCGAGAGGATTCAGTGGGTCGGCTCTCCTCATGCAACGTGTTGAGGAGGTCCTTTCCCCAACAATACGTTTCTCAGATCACCAGCAAGGGCAGGAACTCCACTTTCAGCTATGCTTTACACATCTCTTCTCTATGGTTCTGTATCTTCAACTACCCAATTTGAGAATGAGAAATTAAAATATATTGAAATTGCCTTTATAACATCCACTTGAGATCAATAGGAATGTCAGTTCACTGTACCACAGAGCCCATAAACTACTCAACTACAATGTAAGATTTTAAATTAGTGACATATTTCCTTCCTCCCAACAGTTCTAAATTTTCAGTGTGAGAGTTTATCTTCACAGTAAATTTCTGCATTCTGTAAGTATTGACCAGCAGCAGACATTTAGACAGCAGAGCAGTCAAGCAGAAAAGAGGACGACAGTTGGGAACTGGCAGGCAAAAGCCATTCTAATTTTACCTATGGCTTCAAAAATTAAAACACAGCAGAATCACCTTCCCAAATCCATGATCTGCAAAGACAACAAACTGCTTCAAGGTGCTTAAAGGAAATCAAACCAGTCAGTTGTCTCTCCCTTACCTCAACCACTCTTCTTTCAGAGATTAAGAAATGGCTTTAAAATTTCATTTATCTACCAAAATAAAAGTTAGCTTTTCATTTTAATACCTCAGTCAAAAAAAAAAAATCAATTTTCCTCCCAAAAAAATATAATTTGCAGTTCTATATTAAAAAAAAATATCAAGATCCCATTGCATTTCTTGTCCGTAACATTTTTCACTTTCAGAATAAGTACTCAAAGCAAGTTCAGCATCCTGGTGAGATAAAGTCATCTTCCCACATAGAAAGACCAACACAGTGAGAAGCTATTGCATTTGACAAAGGGGTTTGTACCATGTCAGTCAGCAGAGGCCCTGACTCGTTTCATACTTTAAACCACAAGGTGAATATTTCTGAGATGAACCATAAGAAAAGTCAGGAGTCCAGATATTTTTCTCTTACTGTAAATTAGTGAAAAATCTAACATTGAGCAAGAACAACGTAGGACAATAGAGAAGGATTATATTCTAGTAGAATAGAATTTGTCACAGTCGTGGGAAATAGGAGCGAGGATGCTGAAACAACAAAAGCACTGCCAGGCAAGACCACAGTGCCCAGGGCAGAGAAAAGATAACTGCCCCAAGACAAATAGAGGAACAAGGGAGGAACTGATCTCTCTCTGTGAGTAAAGGGAAATATGGTTACTTTGGGAAATCTGGAATCAGAGTAAACACTCCCAGTGAAAAACAAATAAAATGGGTTTGAATAAGATACATAAATATAAACCTTCTGAAGTATTTTGACAACAGTATTTTGAATCACATGAGCTAAAGATAGGGGTCTTGTAATAGGAACAGCAAAGTACACATTTAGGAATGGTCAATGAGAAGCTTAGTCATAAACAGTAATTAAATACTTCTTAAAAAACCCAAACCCAACACACCAGTGCCAAAAAGCAGATCCTGTTTCTCCCCTGTCCTTAACCATGAAGGAGAAGGGTACGATCCTGCCTGAGACAAGCAGATGCAAAAAGTAAACGGAATCTGCTCCCCTTCAGGTGGCAGATTTCTCAAGCATGAGGAGATGCTACTGTAGGAGTAAATGGTGTTCATACAATAGCTCAGCTTTTTTCCCCCCCCCAAACCAGTCTCTTTCAGCAATTTAAAAGCTCATTCCTGACAGGTTCTAGTGTATTACTATTCTCCCTTCCCACTCCCCAAACTACACCTTTATTGGAGGCTCACCTGAAAAATCAGAATTTCAGTAACTGACAACTTTCACAGCATTGCCCTCTTCTGTATAGTCTAGCTCAGACCCACTTAATTACTAATTATGTACTGGTTGGCACAATTATAGGACTTTACTATTTTGGTCATGCAAGCAGAGAAACTCACACAAGGTTTAGAACAAAACCAATCCACTGCTAAATGCATCCTGGGGAAAAAAAAAAACTAAAACAGACAGAAAAGGCACAACTGCATGCCTGCCAGTAATTACTCAAGACTAATGTCAGTACAAAAGTCATAATTTGTTATTACCATTGTGATCCTGATCACCAAGGACCTGTTGCACACAAGCCCTCTGCAAGAAGAGGAAGAATGCAGAATTCCAGGGAGACCTTCCAGCAGCCTTCCATTACTTTAAGGGGGCCTACAGGAAAGCTGGGAGGGGCTTTTTAATCAGGGATAGTTGTGAGAAAATGGTTTTCAGCTGAAAGAGGGGAGAGACTCATTTGAGATCTCAGGAAGAAATGTTTTGCTGTGAGGGTGGGGAGGCCCTGGCCCAGGGTGCCCAGAGCAGTGGTGGCTGCCCCATCCCTGGAGGTGTTCAAGGCCAGGTTGGATGGGGCTTGGAGCCCCCTGATGCAGTGGGAGGTGTCCCTGCCCATGGCAGGGGGTGGCACTGGCTGGGCTGTGAGGTCCCTTCCAAACCATTCCGTGATATGTTGGGCCATAAAACTGAAACTGCATTTAACGGCACTGTGTCACACGTGGAACCAGTGCAGAACAGTGAGAACAAGGACTAGTTTGTTGGGGTTTTTGTCGTTGGGTTTGGTTTTAATAACCTGAATTACACTTTAAGAACTGGACTAAAATGAAATTACTGCACACTGCCATAAGAGTTGGAACTAATTCATTATTTCAGTTCTGAAATAACACTAGGACAAAGCATGTGAAGAGTCAATCATCAAACACATCATAGAATGCTTTGGACACAGGATCACATGTAAAAGATTTGCATAAAATGAAACTGCAAGCAGATATGTACTCTCAGCATCAGCAGGTGGCATTAGCAGAGCATATTTAACATATTTCTTCTTAGCTGAAGCCTTAGGCTACTTTAAAAAAAAAAGTTGGAGACTTTGTGTTAATTAAATTGTAAAGTGGCAAACAGTGATACTAGTAATAGTTATGTGCCCACAGGAGACAAATCAAATGTGTCAGTCTCTAAGGAACAGGCTGGTAAACCTTCAGACTGAGAAAAGCCTATTACTTATTAGTGGGAAATACACACTGCTTTCTAGTTCTAACAGCTGAGTCTCTTCAGGAGGGAATTATTCTAGAAAGAGACTATAGAAAACACGGAATAACCTACCACTGTTAAATATGCGAAACAGGGTACTAGAGGGAGTGACGGTGCCAGATCAATACAGAGACAGTCAGGCTAAGCATGTTATTGCTTATAAGGAGGAGTTCACCGTACTCATAAGATGGAAATATCAGCTAAAATTTGCAAGGTTGTGAATCCACCAACGGAAAAGATCTTTACTTCTGAAAAAACTTGCCATTACAAGGTACCAAGCCAAGCAAAACAGCAAACTAAAGTTACCTGATTCTTTTCACCAATTCATCTTCCATTTTGTGCCCTGTCACTTGTTCTGTGACAATAACTAAGGTATTAGGTACAGCCACCCTGGACTTGCCTAGAAAGACAACTCGTTCTTTTCCTCACATTACCTGTGGTTTTTTTCAAATTCTTTTAAGACTGAAGACTAAAAAGAAAAATTTGTAGTAAAATGTTTTCATATCTATTCTGGAAAGGGATTAGAAAAAAGAAATGCTATGCAATGAATATGGAAGTAGGACAATCCTGTTAAAGGAACAGCGCAATCACATCTGTGCACACACTTCTTCAACAAAATGCCTATCCTACTGCACAGTAGATCTAGCAACGTGTCAAGAGAAACAGCAGCACCCGGTCCCCTGGGGAGTCACCACAGCCTCATCCCCGACCACTGCCAATGCATTAGGGAAAAAAAGAGAATTAAAGTCATACCATATGAACCTTTTGAGACAGGACATTCAAGTCTTCAGGGTATGAATTTGTTCTTTGAACCATTTCGCAACTGAACATCACTGCCTCCATGCCAAGTGTCCATCTGTGCTCTAGGCTGGTTTGTTTATGTTAAAGATGGTAGGCGTGGCCTGTTTTCATGGAATTCCTTCCTGCTGATGTGTGCTGGGCAGATTAAGAAACATTCACTAGACTGGTTCCCCAAACAGAATTCCTACCAGCAAGCAAGGAAGAGTTTCACGGCCCAACCCTTCCACAGTACAAATCCTGAAGCTCGCTGCTTCAACCCCTATTCCCATGTGCTTTGTTTTTTAATTCTTTTTTTCTGGGAAGCGATGGCCAAGGTTTGTTGGCAGGGAGTTCTGGACAGTGCCACCCAGAACATCAATCAATGTCATCCTAAAGGTCAGAAGCACTACAGACCAAGGCCCAGAAATTTTCCATTTCACTGGTGAGCCTTTTTTCACCTCCCAGAAAGAAATTTCAACCAGAGGAAGCAAAGAGAAGGCATCTGCCAAACCACCATCTCAAATTATGATTTAAGTATTCGCTCAGCTATTTCTTACCGCTCTCTGTATTTAGGGAGAAGCACCCCAGCACCTGAACCTCAGAATCTCACAGCAGCCTATCTGACTCTTAGTCTTCAAACATAGCTGATACCATCTATGGGAATACCAAGTACAGAAATCGTCTTGAAAAACAATAAATACCAGAAGGGAAAATAGATTTAAGTAAAACAGCTTAGGACGTACGTTCCTGACATACTGAATAAACTCTTCTTCTGGAAAGAGATGGCAATGGAACAAAATAGTCTGAGGCTATAAGGTATGTACTCCTATCACGACCAAAAAAGATCTGTCCCTCACTCCAAGAAGGCAGGCAGTCTGGAAGTGTAACGTATAGAAGCAGCAAGAGCTGTTGATGGTAGTACCAAAGGTAAAAATAAAATCAAAAATCACTTTTACGAGTACTTGTATCCAAATAATACCACCAAGAAGGACTAAAGTTTCTGTTCATATTTCACTGTTTGAAAACCAACCCTCCCGCAAGTCTTTCAAAACATTCACAGCATTTACAGGAAACAAGTTAATGGTTATCGGTGTACCTGCATTGATTTGCCATGAACGTTCCAGCGGTATCTTCGGAAGGTTTTTGCTTTTTCAAACCAGATTCTAAGTGGTGTTCAAGCACGTAGAAATAGAGTTAGACATCTGCTAGAATTTTCAAAAGCATCTAGCACTTCAGATGCCTTTCTTGGTGAGAATTGACTACAATTGCTTTCCACTCAAAACCAGCAGCCAGCATTTCCCACCCAGAGCAATAATTCCTGTTCATCTGAAGTGTTACATAAAAACAATACAGGCTGTAAAGCCAACATCCATTTCCAAAACAATACAAGCCACTTCCAGTAATACCATTGTACATTCAAACCAGCACTAACCACAAGCTGTACTAGCCAACACCAGCAAGCAGGCATGTCCCATGCATCCTGTACCCACACAACCCAGAAACACACATTTATTCAGTCTAATGTCTTCTAGACAAGTAACGGAGCGGGTGTGCGAGGTGTTCCCAGAGCACAAAAGGACAGAACTATTCGCTTACTTCCCAGCAAGTTAAATTGGTATGTTGACAGCACCTGCCTCCAAGAAAGTGATGAAGATTTGTTTCTTGATTTTGTACTCCAATTCTGATTGGCCGTTTTTATTAAGGAATTAGTTTTAGGTAAAAATTAACTGGTTTCTAAGAAGAACTTCATTCTCATCCAAGAAGAAAATTCTATTACTTTACTTTTTTAATAAACACTTCATTGTTTGGCAAGAGAGCACATCTCTACTCCTGAACACCACTCCACCCGCCACCCCAGGGACTTCTTTACGTCCCAGAATACTATCTTATATAATACAAATGCTCCCCAAATGTGAAAGTTATTCTATATATTCCCACTAAAGCCTTTTTTTAGCCTACTGTTTTCCAAAACAACTGCCACCAATCACTATCATTTGCAGGTAGTGGAGCAGAAGAACCACTGCTCCAGTCAGACATGATGGTTTCTAGGTCAGCATTTTCACTAAAGGGAGTAAGTCAAGTGAGATCCAAATACCAGACAGCAGCTGTTTATACATTACACCAACCTGTGCAGAAGTAGCGCATCCAACTTCATTATTTATTACGGGCTTACAATAAAGATGTCAAGGAAGCAATAGTGACTAGAGCTGACTAAACATTAAGAACAATTTTGCACAGCTGTTTATATGCAACTTTAAAAGTATTTGCTACTATTCTATTCTTCCTCGATTTCTATCCTCCTTACAGAAGGCTAAGAGAAAGTTAGAGAAATGAAGCCTCAAAATAGAAAAAGCAGACCTTGAGTGCTTTAATATTACTCGGAAAAATGGAGTGTTGTATTCTGTTACAGAAGATAGAACTTCAAATTTGAAAGGTCAGCTGCAAAGCTTGGCTTCAAAAGCAACTCATAATCACAACACCAGAACAGAAATAACTCTTCATGGACCGGAGGACAAGTACAGCATCCTGGAGATGATACTTCTCAGGCAAAACTGATGACACAGCCGAATATTTCTTGATGCAATCCTGCCCTTCTTCAGTGAGACAGTATAAAGTCCTGTTTCCCTGAAAACAGCAAGAACTAAGCACCCAGAAGCAGTTTCTCTGCTCATTGCCCGTGTCCTTCCCTGACAGCTCTGCGCATTTGCACACTCTGCACTGGCTCCTCTCCCCTAAGCAGCTGGCGACTCCCAAAGCCGCTCATCACAAAAGGGTTCCTCTACCAACCAACGTAAAATGCTGTTCTTGCTATACCCCACCCTCCCACAAATTCATCCATTGTTTTTATGCACTTCATGAACAATAGAGAACCTAAAACACCAGTCTGAGACGCCTCAGTCCAACCCCTTCCCCCCCCCCCTCCCGGCCAGTTTGTTCACAATAAAGAGATGCTCAGTTGTGGAGACAGTTATGGCAATGGTAGCATTTTTCTTCAATGAAATTCACAAATCGTAGGTCTTTTAGGTTGATTCTTCTCCCTGCCCAGAGCCATGCATACGGAATCCACAGCATATTTAGTCAAATATGTTTATATTTACCTAAAATGTTTATATTATGAATAAAGCATTGCATACCTGACAGTCCTCGTTCTTTGCAAACTAACGCTGAATCCATCACCACTCACCTAGTCAAGTGTTGGTTAGATTACTATGGGTTTAACATTCTACCAAAGAAATTAATACAAAAAAAATCCAGGTAGCCCTGCAGTGACTGAAAATTCATGTGTATTACGAGTCTGCTGGATCCAATAAACATCTTCAGTGTTACCTGCAGACAGCATAACATTACGCCATATAAACATATTTTTACCCCCCTTTCGTGTTGTTTCATTTGATGAAAGGATCAAAGCACCAAGTCATTTTTTTCACCCCAAGTCAATCAAGCAAGGAACCCTTTGAAGTGTTTGGGGGTTGATTTTTAATTTTCTTCCCCCCTGCCCCTCTTCATTAGGAAGAATCTTTACAAAAACCAGTCTGACAATCTGAAGTTTCATAATGTTAATTCTACAACAGGTGTGGCACGTCTTTGAAAGCAATGCTCTGATGGTTTATTTATGGGCTTTACTCTTTCTTTCCACTTAAGAAGAGACCTTGAATATGTTTTCACATGTCCAACATGTATTTAGAAACTCTAAAGGCAGCATCCATTCATCAAAAACATGAAAACTAAAGACAGGAGTTCAAACAAAAAAATTGAAAAGCCATTTGTGGCTACAGCTAAAGGTTGTCATGGAAAGAAGTACATCAAAATACCTCCATCAGTGATTGCCTCACAAACACTGCCAAGTTGAAAGCCTGTTACTAAGGTTCTTTTCTCTAATGGGAATTCAAACTACTGTGTAAAAGGTGAATAAGAAATAAATTCAAAATAGTTTAATTTCACAAGTCAAGAAACTCGGCACTTTGTTCAGCAACACAAAAGAAAAGACACCGTAATTTTCTCCTGACCCTTGATAACAGAGAAAGCAGGAATCGTCCAAAGCAGCAGGAGCTAGAAAAATCAGTAATCTCTGGCAATCTGTACCCTTAGAAGAAGCTTTGTGAATCACTGTTTTGTTAACGTGTCCTTGTCACTGTATGTTTTCTAACGTATCGCAACACCCTCGTTACAAAGAGCACTGAGAAAAGAAATAAACAAAAATCACTACTTTCCATTTGCAGTCCGATCATATTTTCAAACTTTGTTTTTTAATATTAAGTAGTACTACTGAAACAAAAAGCTACCAGAGGACACTAAACTGAGAACTAGTACGTGCTGGTCAGGTGACGTGCCCAGAAGAGTCAGGAGCAAATCAGAAGTGAGCAGGGAAAGACACAGACATGCAGCAGAAGTCACAGAGCCCTTCACATCTCAGTAATATCTGAAGTAGTACAGGGCTCTGGTTGTTCCAGAGCAACTGCTTAACTGAGCAGCCTCCATTTCTCCATCCAAATAGTGGCTTAGCGCCCCTTTCTAGATAAAAGGGAGTTGGTGGAGATTTACCCCGAGTTGTTCCCCACTGCTGATACCATTGAAGAAACACCGGAAAAATGTTTGAGAAACATTTTGGAACATCAAAATATGCAGCATCTGTAATCATTCAGATGGACATGGGAGCTGTTGACTATATGGATTTTCAAAATAGAAGCTTCATCAAGAAACAACCCAATATCTTATAATAATAATAATAATAATAATACAATTATATGGCACTTGGGGAGTCAGAGGAGAATTTAAGATATCACAATTCCCTCATTAAGGCAGAAATTTATCACCAGCTTGTAGACCTCAAAACTGAGGTATAGCGATGTGCACAAAATGAGTGTTTTAAAAGAGCAAGGAACTGAAAACCTGGGAGTGCAAGAAATACAACTAGTGCTGCTCTCAGGACACAAATCCAGTTGATTTCCTCCCATTTTTACTGAATCACATCTTCAAAACACTCTACAAGTTTGCAGTGGAATTTCTAATTTAAATGCAGTATTACAGAGCGGTTACTTTTGAGTTCAAATTAAAAGAGAGCCCTGATAAAAATTACCATGCGCTTTCATTTCTGAACTGTATCCATTCAGGAAAGAAGAAAAAGCAAACCCTATTCAAAACTCAGGCCATTTCGTCTGGGAAGAATCTCTACAGAGCACAAGACAAAGACAGGGATAAGAGGAACTAGAAACTGCTATTGGACAAGAAAAACAAGGCAAGCATCCAATACCCTTGGCTTCATTTTCTGTGTAAGTAATGGATAAAATACATCACTTCAGTAATCTTGGCCCCATAGCTCTTACACTGTGTTTGGTTATTTTAGATTTCTTTTTAGATTGCTTCCATCAAGATGCAGGAATTTAAAAGCAGTTCTTCAATGTCAATGTTTTTTCTCTCTGCTTTTCCTCAGGGCAGATGCAGGGTACCATGACCCAGTGCCTCCAGCTCAAAGACTGATGCTAATGGTAAATCTGTTTTATTTAAACTGTTAATTCAGCTGCATAAGGGAGATCATAAGGTCCCAGCTCTTGTTTTAATATTGTCTGCACATTTAAGCTAGAAATCTGTAATGCATTTTAAGATGTCATCCAGTTTCCCTTAAAGCTCCACTCTATACCTCAAACAAGCTGGCAAAGTTTGGAACAACACCTATTCCAGTTCAAGAACAAATAGCTATTTATAGTACAAGTGTTCTGTAACCAATGGAAAATATATTCTATATATAAATGTTATATATACAATAGTTTACATAAAATAGAACATTTACAGATAACATTTCTTTGTTGTTATTTTTGTAAGTTATGGCAAGACAACGACTTGAAAATATAGGCAAGCTTCAAGAAGTCAAAAGTGAGCAAGTGATGGTACCAAAAGCTGTTAGTCTAGAAGTGGGTATCATATCAGGCAGTCAAACAAAAGACCCACTAAACAAGACCTACACAACACTACTGATATAACGTGAAAATACTTTGTGTGCATCGAGGATTTTCATATGCCAGTCACTTAAACATAAATTATACCACCTAACTGCATTAAAAACAAAATATACCAAAAAAAAGTTTGTCTGAAAGGACTTTCCATCATTTCTTTGTCTTTGTTGTTCTGAGGAACACAAGTTCAAAATACTGACAAGTAACACATGGAACCAAAAAATGGAGTATGTCCAGGTTACTGTCATTCTGAAAGAAGATTCTAAGGTTTTTATTGCTCTGCTGTAAGGGTTCAAGCAGTATTAATACACTGATATCAATGAAAATTAAAACTTGTAGGTGCTGCAATAACTTGGATTGTGTATTTTGAGACCTCTCCTCTAATTCTTAGAATGCAAGTCAGTTGCACACACCAAGAATAAAAATATGGGTTCATTGTGATAGTGCCGTAATAGAGATTTTCAGCACCTGCTATTGCATTTGCGTCAAATGAACAGTCCACTTCACACATGGTACTTATGAACTGAAACCACCTCATGCCTAGCTGCATCGCTCAGTATTTGTTCTTTGTATTTCAGCACCATCTGCAAACTCTTTTCACTGTCATCATTTCCATGGAATTAACATAAAATACGACTACATTTGTTGTTTGAGGTTTTTTTGTTTTGCACGACCCATTTCAAGTTTAGATCTTCTGATCCTACTGTCTTTAATTATTATAGGTCTTGCATAACTCAACTTATACCAAAACTCAACTTGGTAGAAGATTGTAGTTACCACATCGATCACAGAAATTATGTGGAACTCAAAAAATAAGCAGTTTCTTTCTGTGAGGAGGCACAGGCCTGTTCTTACCTGTCACACTACATAACGCACAAACGGGAAACAGGAATACAGAGTAGACTTGCCATTAATAATTTAATGTTGTATACATAACAATTTTTAACAGTTACCAATATCAGCAGCTGTGGGAGCTCTGAAATAACGTATCGTGGTTATTTGCCATTGCTCCCTTACCTACATTAAAAGTGGTTTCAAGTACACAGGTTGCTTAACTACATGGAAACCATTCCCACGCTGATACTTGTAGGTCACAGTGCAAACAGCTTTACGAAAGCCACTGTTTATTATATTTGATCTTCACATATCTGTCTTAAGAAATCCCCTGCCTTTTTTGTTTTTTCAATTTTCTTTGTCATAATTCTGCTTTACATATCCTTGCTAAGGAAATTAAACTTCTACTTTTAGTCACAGGATTCTAACAAGCTAGGATTTCTCATGAGTACTGTAGAGCAAAGACGTCTACTCACCAAGGCATGGAGATGCATCTCTCTCTCTCTCTCCCAGGTCTATTAAAGCTATGCAGGCTACTAGCATTGCAGAGGACTTTTGAAAATATATAGATAGATACACGTAAATAAAAATGAAGCTGGCTATATGCAAGGTCTCCAAGATGCTAACTGTGATACAGGAGAAAACCTCCAATACCTAGACAAATTGATAATACTGTTGCCAAACTACAACATGATTTCCCACATAACTCTCTGTAACAGCTTAGCTTTTATGAGTGACAATAAAAGAGCATATTGTAACCTTTTAAACCTACTTTCTTCTAGAAGAAAATTACAGCCCATAACACTTTTTCCCTCTTGCACTTTAAGGAAAAAAAAAAATCTCATTTTTTCAAGCACTGTCTACCGTTGGTTCATAGACCTTCTATTTTTTTTAAAGAAAGGGAAAAAAACTGAAGGATGTTTGGCAGGTAGAAAACTGGAAGCAATGGAATAAAACTAGCAAGTCATTTCTGCACCTGCAAAAGCATTATCCTTCTCCTCGATATGTGATGTTTCATGAAAAGGCTAGCTAATGGTTCTACTACTACAGGACTTGCTGTGTTATTTTTAAATATAAAGGTTCAGCCTGTCAAGTTACCATTCATTATCAGTATTTCCTGCTTTCTTTTCAAAGAAAAAAACTCCTTCAACAAGAAAAGTTCACACACAACTGTTCAAGCCCCAAAATCGAACAAAAGTATCTTACTACTTCATAATTGAGAAGTTGAAAAGTTGTTTACAGGTTTCCGGAATACAAGCACTGAAGAGCATCCTCAGAAAAAGGGGACTTCATAAAATCTGTTACAATCATCCAAGAGCATCCACAGGTTTGAAGCATATAATTAAATCTAATTCTTGGAAGGGCTGGTTGTGCTCCAGATGGGCTTTTATCTGCTATTTTAGATAAATTCAATGTCACAGTTGATATCTGGCTAAATATTCAAACTTGCTTTCCTGGGTAGTAGAGTGTCTATTAAAAAGATGATATTCCAAAAGAAGCATGAAAGATCCTGAAAACTGATGAATACTACACAAGCATTTGGTGCTCCTACAGATAAGCATCACCTTTATGCTTTATGATGAATGTTTTCCTTTTACCAAACTCAATTGTTTTATACTTCATGTTCTTCTGTATTCAATCAGAACCAAGTACAGAATTCCAACATAGCAGTAATATATCAACACATTACGAAGAGAATCCAGAAAAACCCCAGCACAGACAATAGACAGAACATTACTTATTTTCAAGTGAAGATTGAAACCATCCATCAGTACAGCTTGTCTAACCAAGAAGGGAAAGGAAAGTAGGACAGGAGTCAGTGCACCAAGGAAGGGTTGGCATCATCCAAAATGCATACAGCTTTCAAAAGCAGAAGGGAGTCAAAAGCAGGCACAGCAGATTTAAATTAATCGACATTTTACTACAAGCTATGCTAAACAATGCACTACTGAGTCATATCAAATAATAAAGACTTGCAGCATATACAGCCAGATTCACCACAGGTAAAACTAAGTGTTTGAGCAGGTTTCCTTCTTATCTCATGTCTGCAAATCAAGAGAGACACATCCATTTCTCATTTTAAATGAAAATAGTACAGTGATGAGGAAGGGTAGAACGAAAGCTAAATAAATCTTGACTTTCACTATTTAAATATAGTTTATGCATATTTTGACACCAATGAAGGACCTCCTATAAATAAAAGTTCTGTTTAAACATAACATTGGTTTAAAGAAGTGAAGTTTAAGTGAATGTGTGTAACTGAAATTATCTTCAATCATTTTGTGTCTACAGTTTGCCTAGAAAGCATAAAAAAATAAGGCAGAACAGAAAAGAACACTGATATTTCACAAAAAAGAAAGCTACCAAATATAAAATATATGTACTACATCAAAAGGGGCGGTGAGTAGATACAGAAAGCACGTTAACTGCAAGGTTTAAGAGTGCTGGTTTCTAAATCGTGTGGAAATCAGCTTTTCCTTGCTCCATAAAGCCGTAGATACCCTTTGAGTCCAGAAATTTGCCCGTGACCCTTCAAGGACCTTCTACGTGGGCACAGAGAGTATTGTTAGTGCCCCAGAGACTGTCTCTCGATATTCTTATTATATCAGCTGCTTAATGAAGTGGCTATTGAAGCTGGTAAATGACAATAGTCGCAGGAAATTACCTACTGCTGCTACTGTTGTTCTTCACATAGAGAGTAACTGCGCTGAACATGGTAGTAAATAGATCCAGATAGAAGAACAGGAATTTGTTACCGCTGCCACCTTTAACGGAGGAAGCCTAGAAGCTTTAGAGACTAACAGGAACATTCCAAGTTACCACAGCAAACCCACAAGTCGTAGGCAGTAAATGACTTCCTCAGTTTTGTTTCTACAGATTTTTCAGGTTCCAGCTTCCTTCTCAGTTTTAGCCAAACCTGAAAGCACCCTGTTTTAACTAAATGGACTCCACGACCCTTCCAACCCAGACTATTCTGATAAATGCATTCTAGACCCCACTGGTAGTTTAACCTTACCAGACCCTACACTAAAGCTTTTTTCCCCACATTGCTAGTGACGTGAATGATGACATTTATGGAAAAGAACAAGTTATATTATGAAATTACATTTTTACTAGCGCAGATATTTATAAGTACTTGTACATAGTGCCCGTGGAGTAGAGCTGATGTATTTGATAAGTCTGAAAGATGATTTTTCATCAGTAACTACATGATTGTTGAATGGAACTGGACAGTTTCATTAATGAATTAAAAATATTCAGACTTTTATTTTTATTCTTACAGTTTAGTGTAGTCTTCTCCGTACCATACGTGACTGGCCTAGCAGCAATGACAGTACATGGCATTTCCTCTGTTGATGTTAAGACAGTGACATACGTTGGCACGTACTCCTAAGTTATTTACATAATTTAAGAAAATATGCTTTTCCTGTTTGCCTCCTCCACCACCCAAGTCACTCTTTCATTTAATAGAAAATAAAGAGCTGACAAAACAATGGCTAAAGAAAACAAGACAGAACGAGCATCACTTTTCTTTTTTAACTAGATTAATAAATGCATACATATGCAGGTTATCTGACATACTAAAAGTAGCTCTATGTAAATTCAGTCACCACCAGTATCATCTGCCCCCAGAGTTTTATTTTAAGATCACATAAGCATGTCTGCAAACTCACTGCTGTTGGCTTGACGGCCAGTCCCGAGTTCTGCAGCTGTCAGCTGCAGCAACCTAACAGAGGCAGAGTCTGCAGCAAGCAGATTGTAATTTGGTCCCCGGGAGAACTGAGCAAGGGATGCCAAAGGTAAGTCATATTTATCTAAGGACTGGAGTGAAATGCCAGGCATAAGTAAGGTATTATTAGATCTTCTTTGTTTCCAAATCCTTCTCTTTGTCCAGTCTGTATTCTCAGTAAGTGAATCATAGCTTTGCCCTGAAGAAGCTTTAGCTTCTATTTAACTTCATATTTCCTACAGCAGCCCTAAGTAAAATTCTTGTGGGCACCAAGGTCACTAGACCACCTGATCACAGAAAAAGACACTAGCACCTGAGACAGGATGATTCAGCAGTACAAGGAGTCCGAGGATAACAGCTGAACGTAACAATAATGCAGCAATCCACCTCAGTAGGACCCAAACTAGAACAGATCTTTCTAGCAGGAGGAAAGCAGCTCCCTGCACCAACTGAAAAGATGGCTTGTGATCAACTTGAAATTAAGGTTATACAATTGAAATTTGCTAACACTTGGAATTCAATGTGCCTGTGCCAAGCTGTAAACTTAAATGGTTTTTTACTCACTTTTGCGATGCTCTTAATCTCCATGCTGACACGAGAGTTTCCTGTTAACAACAGGAGTGCAGCCTCAGTTCTTAAATCTGAACAGTTATGCATTCCATCATGCAAAACTAATTACTGCTAATTGTAACACAGGTTTTTCATATCAGAATGTCAAGGGAGTAATTGCATAACCACCTGAATGAGGACTTAGACCTTCAGCCCAAACACATGGTATGAAAGCTTTGGAAAGGAAGAACAAAAAAGGTCTTGCGGGTCATTTTAGAGACCAGAAGGACACTGACTGCTAAGTCAGAGAATAAGCACTTAATGATTCAGCAGGAAAGTTACAGGCAGGAGAGGAAGGACAAGACATCCCCTGGGGGATTCTGATGGAGTTAAGAAGAAACTGCAACAAGGAAGTGCATGCAGGACCATTGTCGTCTATGTCAGTCGTTTTTCAGCTGTTTTCAGTCAGACTCCACACATGGCAAATAGGTCTACTGACAGTAGCTATTTTTTCCTCAGTTACCTTTCAATCACCCTTTAAAAGTGATTTCCAGCATCACAAGTCTATACATAATTCTAGTGGTTTATGACCTGAGGTTCAAGGGGAAACTAAGCAATTAGGTCCAATTCATTTAGCCTGGAGAAAAGGAGGCTGAGGGGAGACCTCGTCACTGGCCACAACTGCCTGAAAGGAGGTTGTGGTGGGGTGGGTGCTGGGCTCTTCTCACAAGTGACAATGACAGGACAAGAGGGAATGGCCACAAGTGGCACCAGGGCAGGTTCAGAATAGACATTAGGAAGAATTCCTTCACTGAAAGGGTTCTCAGGCACTGGCACAGCTGTCCAGGGAGGTGGTGATATATTAAATATTATTTTTCTTAACCCGAATTTTCATGGAACAGTTTTTGTGATGATATGTCATAATATTTAACCTAGAAATTGCTAGGTCTATGGATTTTAGACTTAAGTGTGAGTGCAGGTATGCCCACCGTCTTGCTTTATGTGTCCATAGGTAAATGTTGCAAGGGTAATTTTTGTATGGTTTTGGGAAACAAAATATTTTGAAATCTGGAAAGTCTCATCATCTCTATGGAACTGAGTTTCTTAGTAAGAACTACTGCAGCAGCTGAGCTTATATTCATTGGTAGCACCTTGTCCCTGAATTCACAAAGGTGTTCGCATAGCAACAGCTTTCCCATTAACTCCCAGTCAAGGGGAGTTGTGGGAGCGTCTTACTGCTCCCATGACAACACACGTTTAAGGTTCACAAATTCTGGCTTTCAGTCTCCACCACCTGGGCACTTTTAGCGTTGCCCTTACTTTCTGCCTGGAAACAATAGAACACTACAATATCTGAAACCGGTTTCTAGGTGTGTAATACAAGCTTGCAAAAGAAATGCCAAGGTGCTCGTCACAGCGAGCCTGCACCCCTGCACAGCACCACAGCAGCTCTTGGGGCCCCTCTGCCTCACAAAGGTGACCACTTTTGTCCAGGCTGCAACAGAGTGCAGTAGGAGCAAATTAGATTAATCCAGGGAAAGCAAATCCAGGTGGACTCCGTCAAACGACTGCATTAAAGCAGTTTCCCGGTAACACTTTCACCTGTCTGACAAGAGATCCTACGAGCCGGTCGGTGTACGTCTACCACGTACACCGTCTACCATGTACACGTCTACCACGGGGTGCTGGATGCCATTTATCCTGGACTAGATCAAAACATCCAAAGACAGAGTCCTTTTCACTCCATACAGAGCCGTATTTCCATTGAACTGCAGGTATTAAATCATCCTAGGACTTCAAGAAAAGTCATGGTTACCCCAGCAACTTCATGCATTGCCCTACGGATGCAAAACACCTACTCAAAAGTAAAATGCCTTTATAAATATGACAAATTCATTGTTTCATTCAAACTAGTCAGAATAAAGAAGCTCTACTGTTTGAAATATGTAACAACTCAGACACGTTTCATCTGCTGGTTTGGATGTCTGAGTGTGCCCTGTGTGCAGGTGCACAGGTGTACAGAAACTCACACACACACATACAGGTATCAACTGCATCTCCAGGAATTCAGAATTCCACAGTTTAATCTTATGATACCTTGAGAAATAATACGAACAGAATATAGGAACGTTGCGAGAGAAATTGCCTTTCTCCTTTTGGAGTCTTTTGAAAAATTGTGAAATTAATATGAATAAATTACCGTGCAGGAATTATTAACACAAATTGGTTTTAAGACAGATTCACAATTAACTAGATGATGAAACTGCAATTATTACTCAAAAATACCTCTTTAAAGTATCTAAATTTTATTTTCTAAGGTTTATTTTAGTCATATTTATATTCCTGATGTATTAAATCACTATAAAACCAAAAATTCACATCCCTAAAAAAGAAAATGCTGAGGGAAAAATTATCTAATCTTCACGATCAGAATGTAACTATATTTAGCAGAACCTGCTCATCTTCAGTAGACCATTCAAGTGTGACATTTCAGTTGTTTGCACGTAGCTATTCTGTCATTCCTCACTTGTAACTCTAATTTTGAACAAGCAGATGTCAAAACTGTAAAAAGCTTTAACCTAACCTATATGTAAGTTTAGAAGTGACCATAAACCCCCAGTAACTGAAGGCAAGCCTAAATCCAGAATACATAATCACATGTTCTGAATCAATTTCCAATACTCTCAATTTTTATGAGGCATTTGGGGGAATCAATAGCCATGCTGATTTCTTCTGTAAATTGTTTCTAATGATTTTGACATGAGCTACGTTGATTTGCTTTTCCACAAACTTTTTAATGTTATATGTAAATCCCAGTAGCACTTATATACCAATTAATGTCTTTCGCCACTGTCAGTCACTGCATTTCAAGCTTGTATTTTGCTTCAGTCAACTAAACAGCATTTTCACTGGCAGTATTTATTCTCTGCTTTTGAGTGTATTTCAAATTGTTTGCTTTGCAGACACATTACTTGCAGAGGCAGAAAGTGCATTATTACTAATGCCAGCTCTCTTTTTAGTTTTCCAGAGTTATTATTCACCATGGCTCCTTCCTATCATGCTCTTTCCTTAATGGATAATGGAACAAGGGGCTGCAGTTCATTTAATTGTTCCAGACTTTCTACTCTTCTCATTACCTGCCTCTTCATGAGCGTGTAGTAAGAGCAAGTGACTTCATAGGAATAAGCTTCTGAGCATGTTTCACACACTAAAAAAATAGTATTGTAGATAAGTCTGTGAAGGGATGAATGTGAAATCCTTCCTTTTCCTGAGACATCATAGATGATAACTTTTATTTCCTTCTTTTTATTTTTTATCCTAAGCAAAGGACATAGTACTTCAAATCCCCTATCAACAATTTTTCTTTCTCGTCTTGTATTGTATTTCATCTCTTATGCTAGGAGATATGTCTGAATGAGAAGAAATCCCAATTTGGAAGTCCATCTGATTTTAAAATGAGTCAAAACATCTGAACTATATTTCTCATATATCCATTTAAAGCAAAACTAGTATCAAGTAGCGACATTTATCTTCTAGGAAAAAGGATGCTTACAGATATGAAGAAAAAATAACCTGCCTTTCATGGTCAAAATCAGTTAGATTGATTAGGTCAATGAGAGACACGGGACAGACATATTTTGATGATGAATTTGGATGCAAACTAGTGGGACAGAGACCATAAGCATGAGCGAAGATAAGAGTTCAGTCATGATCATCAAACAATGCAGCAAGATTGTATTGCAAGCAGCAGGTGATACTGCAAAAGGTTCCATGACCAAAATATTTACAGGGACAGAGGTTTTGTTAACAATTATTTGAGAAACAATCCTGAATTGCACTAAGGGCAGAAGTTCATTTAAAGCACACTTCCGCAAGTCTACCCCTCTGGATTCAGGCTGAACAAATAGACAGATGCAAGGCTTCATTCATTTACCTTGAGCTGTCCGATACCTCAAATGCCTTGCACTTTTTTCGGCTTATTGACTTGCTCTTACCAAATACCTTCTCTAAGTCATTCTTCACACTGAATATGCAAGATTTACCAAGGCCAGCATCACTGAAGCTACCTGAGAATTCAATAGCCGAAACTAAATAAATTTTTCTAACATTGTAGTCATCACACAGAGGAATGTAAAAAAATGTGTCACTTTGCAATTTTCATTGAGGTGTTTGAGCTTTGAATGATTGATATAAAGGCAAATAAGAGAGGCAGTTTCACTACTTGCATTCATTGCTTATGCTTTTATATAGCGTTTGTGTCTGCAGGCCAGCAGACTGGGAACCACTGTGGCACGGCATATGGAAGATGTCCTGCCTTATTCTTAAAAATGAGACTCGATGCAACAAGAGCTGCAATCAGAATGTTATCTGCTGATGTTCTTTTTCAAGTTTCTCTGAAAATAAGTGTCGTATTTTTGGCTGAACATAGAAGCTAGCACAAACAAACGTGATTAAAGTATTTGTCTCAGAATTAGCTTGTTAAGGGACCTTTGATACAGCACGACCAGAGGTTGGCCGTACTTCTGCAGGAAAACTGTGACCTGTTGGATATGAGAGAGCTGTAAATGCAATAGATCTTCATTTATCCAAGATTTTGACATGATCTCACAAATCATTCAATTAATGAATAAGGGACTTAGATAACCTCCCCTCCTACAGGGCAAACAGCTGAAAAAACAATCTTAAAGAGTATTTCTGGAGGCTACTCCTCATCCAAGTCCTGCCACAGATTTTTCTTTGTCTGAAGGTTCAGCCACTGAAAAGCATGCTTGGATGACACCCCGCTCACCAGGAGTATTCATCGTGTGCTCAATATGGTTCAAAATAATTTCCTTCTAATTTTTTTAATGTAAACTATTTCTGATCTCACACGTCCTTCAGGTGTTTGCAAACGATGGTGGGAATACTGCAAAGCTAACCTCTCAAGCTAGGGCTCAGATTCACAAATACCAGTTTCTGAAGCCAATAACACAAAAGAAAGTGATACACAGTCTCCAGACCCTTGTTATAATTATTTTGACCAGATTTGCTTTTACATCTCTAAATCCATTCTAGGATGTCATAATTACTCTAATTTTTGGTTGAACGCACAAAATTATACCATTACAAAGATGCTGGTAAAGAAAATGCAGAGCAAGCTTTGCATTCTCTTAGCGTTTGGTCTTAACATTCAGATAATATGTAAGCCCTCGTGTCAAAGCACATCAGACAACTTTGTGGCTGGAAACTCTGGGATGACTGATTGACAGACACTAAGCGTTGTTTATGTGATTCTGAACGTTATTTTTTGATAATGTACAAGCAGTTACCATTAGAGATCTTACATCCTAATTATTTAAAAAATAATCTAATACTGTTTATTCACTTCAGAAAGAATTTATGCATTATACTAAATTAATTAGCTGAGCATTTTATCTGCTCTAAAAATGATGCCAATGTATCACAAGTATAAGATGAACATAAAGAACAAAATGGAAAAGGTCACTCATCTCTCCCTCTCCTGACTCACCACTCTTTTTCTTATGCAGTCGGCCTGCTTTTCCTAATATATCAAGTGCTGCATCTACAAATTTTCACCAGGGTAAACGATACTGCATCACCACAGAGGAATTAATCTTAGATTACCTTAATATTATAGGGGAGTACATTAGTTTAACAGCAATTATTTCTGATCAAAAAAGCTTGCCACGAAAGATGTGATAATCACATTAATAAGTTCACTACCAAAAAGGCAAAGAAACATAAATAATGTATTGTAGGTTTACAGAGGATGTACCCACCAAAAGGATATTGCCTCTCATACAATTATAATTAATTATATATTCATCTACATATGTTACTTACGTAAAGAACCTCCATTTCATAACAACTTCCCTATGCTCTTTGGCAAGGTTTCAGGATATATGGCTGTT
This sequence comes from Neomorphus geoffroyi, assembly GCA_033558235.1. Lineage (NCBI taxonomy): Eukaryota > Metazoa > Chordata > Aves > Cuculiformes > Neomorphidae > Neomorphus > Neomorphus geoffroyi. The sequence continues at coordinate 10,266,285 of JAUMJM010000050.1, forward strand.
TCACAACTGCAGGGAGAAAAATGCAGCCAAATACTGAAGAGATGATTAAGAGAATATGCATTCAAGTATTTTTAAACTTGTACAGGAAAACATATTTTTGGGGGAGTGGGGGAAAGGCAGAAAATCTCCATGTGTTGTGCTCACAATATTTTTAAATCTCTTTTTTCATTATTTCCGTTTTCCCGTTGCCTCCCAAACTAGCACAGAGATGGTTGCATATGCCCAAAAGATACATCAAATTAGTATCCTCCCAGCTCACACGAATTGTTGAAGAAACAACTATTAAATACTAAAGCAATAATATCTTGCACTTGCTATGTAGTTACTCATTGGAAAATGGAAGCATTGAAGACAATTGGACCAAACAGTCAATGACAGGACTAAGGCATTCACATCTGATCCTAAGGAACAGGTCCTCAGTCTCTAAAACATCCTTGAGTTGGGGCTCAGAAACTCACTATGAATTCTGTAATGATCAGATACGCAGAGAGAATGTGGTTAATTACCACATTAGTTGTTGTCTTTTTAATGGCCATCACTCTGCAAATACCCACAGAGCCCGCACTAACCTCTCAAAGCTTTCTTTCAAGAGCCATTAAACTAACCTAAAATTCAGAAAGGATTTTCTGTGTGTCATCTTCTCTTTGATTCCAAAGTCTTGGCAAAATAAAAAAAAATCTAGAAAAGAATCTTGATGGAAATAGATGGATGCAAACTAGTGTAGCATTATCGTGTTTAGTGTTCTGCTCCTCAAATTCATTACCACAGCTACGATTAACATTTTACCTGTTTGCACAATAACATCAATGACAGATAAGCAGTAAATTGTAGAGTCTAAACTATCATTTCACTATTAGATTAAGCACATTGCAGCCAAAAGGGCAAATCCAGTCCTTGCCACTGTTCACCATCACATCCAGACATAAGATATTCCACGACTCTGAGCTATTTCAGATCAACTTGCCACTTTCCCCAATGCCCCCCCTGTCGGGTACACGGTCATCATTTCCGACACAAGGGAAATGGTGAGAACGTACAGATGAGAACAAGCCTTGGACCTGCTCAGCCTCCACCTCTGAAAATCTGACTGATTGTAGGAAAACGGACTACAGCAAAGGTTTGCATTAAACATTCAGACTTAACAATGTAGCATTTTCCAACAGAATGATGTTTTATCAGATAATTTCTGTCCAGGTCTCCTTCTGTGTTAACTCAAACTGACGTCGATTCCATGTAGCTCAGTTTACATCTGAGAAGTTCATATTCATTCTGCAAAGGGGCACTTAGAGAGCATCTGGATTTAAACACCTGGTCGTGAATTTCAGTTACAAAATTCAAAACTGCATATGAAGTTCATTAAGAACTTTTCATTCACAATACTTAACAGGGCTAACGAGAACAATGTAGATGTGCCAAAAAGGAAAAAAAAGTCATTGTATATATTATATCATTTAAAGTCCAGGTTTTCCAAACTCTGACACCTAAAACCAGTCTCTGGTGTCTAGATCATGGGAACAGCTTCCATTGCTTCGATATGACAGACTGATATTCAACCTGAAAACAAGGCCAGTTATATTCAGGCACCAGATCTATGGAATCTGATTTCAGACTTCCAAATTGAAGATTTACCTCGCTATCCCCAGGAATCCACTCAATATTCTTGTCAACTAATAAAATGACTAGAGAAACCTGAAATTTCAATCTCTATATACTTTCAACATCCTAAGGACATATTTCAACCCAAGGTATAACAAACGTGTAACGCAGATAATAGGTCTTCTCTTCAGGCATTGACCATATGGATATTTTAATCATTTTTCCCTGTGCTTTGAAATATATAAGTTTGGTAATTTTGAAAAGAAAGACTATGGTAAGAGATAAAAAACAGGGACAACATAAGCATAAGAAAACCAAGCAATAAAGAATGTATTTTGTCTTCACAGGAACACGCATCTCCACTGAATCAAATCATGTTCATGTCACCGTAGCTCAAATACAAGCCTTTCAGAATACAGAAGGATAAGAATATTAACATGCTACAACCTCCTCAGCAGATTCTGTTAACCTAATAAATCAAAAAAGGAACTTGCACAGAAAGCCAACAATTCTGTTTCCACAAGTACACTGTTATGAACACAGTAGGCTTACTATAAGATGGACTATAGGCTTGTATATTAATATATTTAAATATATGCTTTTACTGCAGTTAGGACCAGTCAAATTAAAAGCTATCCCTGGAGCGCTGTAATGCTGTGTGTCTGGCAAGGTACATACAGCATATTGTTGTCAGCATGAAAAAACTATATATGAGGAATTAATATAACTATCAGTGTATTAAACAGTTCTCCAAAATTAAAGTACTGCACTCAAAGTTATTTGCAGAGAAGGTGGTTGTTACTCCCTGGCATGGACTGAGAACATCATTGAACGTACAATTGCTAAGAGGGACCCAAAATTAACTCCCCATAGGTCTAGCCATGGCTTATGCTTTTTGCTGCCAGAAAGTGGCAAACCCAGATTAGAGCACAGGTGAAAAAAAAAACCCAAAAAGCTTACCACATTCTGGACTGTCCTGAGATGTTCTAGGCAGTGAACACCAAAAGACATTCGCCTTACGGCTTACTTTACCTTCCCAGAGGTTCCCGTCTCTTCCTGCTGTGCCTGTGATAGAGATCACCCACACCTCCTCCTGACTTCCATGCATGCTTTATCCACATCACTAAACAAGAAGTAACAGGCGACCAACCTGACAGACTTCTCACTGCAGGTACAACTTTCTGAAGCAAGAGTTTAGGCATGGAGAGCGATTTGCAGGGGACAGAGGACATACTCACTATCGATTTCCCAACGGGAAAAATCTCTGTTCACAGTCACCTGTGTAAAGCAGGTACAATTCTTCATTAAATACACTATAGGGTCTGAGATACACAAGTCAAGGTAAGAGTTAAGAATTTCCCATGCAATTCTTAAAGGTTTCCGGCAGATTTTTCTGTTAAATCTATATCATCAACAACAAAATGCAATGCTACTTTTGTCCACCTCATGTTAGGTCTACAGAAAGGCTGGTTATACTTTATAGTATAAAAAAGGAGATAAGAATATATTTGGACTGCAGAGCAGGTGAACTTCCAAGAGAGGTCTTATCCAAAATAAAGCCTTTTAGACCAAGTATTTTTTTTATTATGGGGAGAAGCATTTAAAGAGATTGTGGTGTCATCTCTAATGGTGGCCCTGCTTCCCTTGTAAAGAACTCTCCATCTTTAATAGAAGAGTAGTGGGAATCATTCACTACATCAAGGAAAATAGCTTAAAAGCTGGAACTGGAGCAAGAAGAAAAGAAAAAATGCTGCACACTCATGTAGTGATATAAAACTGTAATAAAAGCTGTCAATAACTTGAGTGAAACAGAAAACTCTGTTCATCATCAGTTCTTCCACCATATCATATTTACTCTATATTTGTGCTGGGGAAAAAAAAGAAAAGCCCCGTTTAAGAAAAATCTTTGCAAATTCTTTAGTATTGCTGCAAATATTTTATATTTCAAAAGATTTTATATTTCAAAAAATTTTATATTTAAAAAAAATTTCCATCCAGATAGTTTCATCCAAGCCTAATGCAGCATATAAAGCATATTATATGTACTTATTCCTTTATGATTCATTGCTCTTGATTGTCAAATTTGTTTTAAAAATGACATGAAATGACCATAAAATCCAGATGAAAGATTATATATATTTTCAAGCCTGGTTTAATTTGGAATTAATTGTAATTACTAGGAATTCACAGCAATATATAACGAACATCCTCTTAAGTATGTCCAGCGCAAAGGGCATTGGAAAATATAGGGAACCTGTAATTGTCTGATATTTGGGGTGATATAACCACGTTCAGAATTTTACTGATGTTTTATCTCCTTTTTTTTCAGATTCTAGACTCAAAAAATAGCTGACATAAAGGAATGTGAATGCAAACAAAACTATATGTGGCAAATTTATTTTATGAAATAAAAAGGCTCGGTCACGAAGCTTGGTAATAAAGCCTAGTGTATTATTCAGCACTGAGATTTCTAAAATTATAATGAGATGGTTCATGAACATTCTCATTATGTTAATCCAGACTCCTTCAGGAACATCCAAGATAAAAGCTGAACCTGACAGAAACCATTTCTGGCTAAGCAACAGCTTCTGCACTCACATCGCTGAAATGCATGTTAGTTCTACAAAAATGCTTTGTTCCTAATCTTTTGAGCTGTTCTTGATTAGACATGCAAATCTCACTCTTGTATAATTTCACTGAGTTTAAAAAGGCAAAGCAGAAAAAGTTTACACCCTGGACAACTGTAACGGGAAATACGTAACTGAAATTCTATTCGAATGGCCAGGCAAGCAAAGCAATCATCTATTCTCTTTTGAAAAATTCTGATACAGTTTTGAACACACTATGGTTAGCACATAATAATTAAACCATCAGCAATAGCAACTCTATTACGTGACTTCGGGTCAACATATATGGATTTTATCATCCAAAGAAACGTGGTTTGCTTCTGCAGGACCTTGAAGACGTTTCTTTTTGCGATTCTCATAGAGACAACACTGCTACTTATTTTGTAACGTACGTGTTACTCATTTTTCGAATACTGAACAAAGAGTTTAAAGAATAACTCTGGTATTACAAAAGTTTTCTTTTTTATTGGAACCTCATGGTCCTTAGTCTTGTAGATGATTTGCAACTCTTTAATTAAAGTTGGCATTAAAAATGCCTCTTGGAAGCTGGAAGTAGAGTGTCCTTGTGCAGTTAGCAACATTCTAACTTACATACGTAAATATTTCTTAAAACTCTAGCCAATTTTTGTTTGATCCAGTAAATCCACAAAAGGGTATGAAAATTTCAGGCAACAACATATTTACATTTTTAACCTCCTGACTAGAAATGCAGTATCTTAGCAAACGCAAACACACTTCCATGAAAAAAAATAAAATTCTAAGAAAGAATCCGTCCGCTGCTCACAGTCAGTGTGGCACCCTCACTAAAATCACCAAGAACACCAAAAGCCGCACATGAGTCGTACTGTAACCTGACCTCTGATGAATATCATAGTGAAAAGGATTTAGGAAAAAAGCAGCTAGAAAAAAAGTAATGGGGTACAAACTAATGCTGATAGCCTCTGCTATTTTTAACTCAACTACCTTAGTGTACATTAAAATGATTGTAAATATGTCAATAGTTACAACACTCCAAATGTTTTCCATTTGCTATGTTTACACAGAAGGAATTAGATATCTTGATTGCTTAATATTTGAAATTTCTATGGAATTCTCCATGCATGAAAGCATTTCAAGGTGTTTATTATCAGTTATTTTAAATTAATCAGTGTTTTAGGAATATAATTAAAAGACATAATCCAGCACTTCTTCAAAAACTGAGAAATACATATATACGTGCATTTTATACCATCACCATCATCTATAAAAAAAGGCTGAATAACGAATAAAACTAAGTGCTAGAGATGAGCTCTCTATGTCTAGGTATTAAAATTATGCAAAATATATTGCAGCTTTATGACCAAAATAATCTAGACCAAATTTTTAATGGACTGTGGCTTTAAATTCAATAAACATTATATTTTATTATGATGGTGCAAGTACTTTTCTCAAGAATCATCAATAGATTATGATCCTCTTAGGATTCTAAAGGATGCTGGGAGAAGATGCCAAAGAACGGCTGCAGGTAACGAGGTAGCTCTTTCCCTGAGAAGGAGCTGACGGCAGTGCGATCATAAATGTAAAGTGTTTTTTGAGATGTGATCCTTTACATAGGCTGGACTAAAGAACACAGCTGGCCAAAAATGCTGCATCTTCTATGTTCTAGTGAAAAAGAAAGTTCTTCAGCACTTCTGCTTAAACCATCCTCACCATACAGAGAGCAAGGACAAAGCAAACAAGTGTGGATGAGTAGTAAACACCGAAGTGGACATGAAGCCGTTTGACCTTCTGTTACAAACATCAGTTACATCACAATCCCTATATTTCTTATGGACCTTTTAAAGCAGAAATTATGTTCAAGTTCAGAAATTATGCAAGTCTCGTAACACATCTTTTACGATTAAACAAAACACAGATAGTATATAATAGGATCAATGCCCAACTACGAAATTCTTTTAAGAACACATAATATGTAGCCTAGTGACAGGGTCTTCTATCATGATCTGGCTCGGGCTCTACCTGTCTAGAGGGATTTTTTGCTCTTGCTGCCCGTGGGTCTGCAAGCCTGTATTTATTTTGCTGTGCCTCACTACCTTTGTGTTTCCTTTGGCTTTCGCTACCACAATAATATCTCACGTACAATATGAAGAGCTTAACCGAGCCCCCATGCATTTATAATTTTGCCTCAAAGTGCCTAAGGAAAGCTAAGCATCAGTATCCCCATCAGTGGAAGCATACCTGAAGACAGAGCAACTGAAGATCAAATGTTCAAATAGCAAATATATACATATAAAAATATAGGTAAATCTGAAAAATCAGGATCATTGATATGTGAAGAATTTCTTGTTTTTCTGAGTGTCCCTGACAAGTACCTTATTCAAAACTATTGCCTATAAGCGACAGGCCATGACAATTAAATAAATATAATGCCAAAATGCCAAATCTGAAGGAAAGTTCTCTCAAACCAGTTTTGCCTTATGACTATTATGAACTTACGTAAATTCTGTAACAGGACTAGAAATGAAGAATATTTTTCAACCCACTTGATTATTCCTTTTTGTCTGACCCTAAAGCTGAAACACTGCAACAGCACTCATTATCACATCAAGGAGAGTGTTGGGACTTAAAAGTAAACATTCTGGCAGAATTGTATCTAAGTGTGGATACTCATTTTAGTATGGGCTTGAAAGTAAATACTTGTATAAATTCCAGTGCAAAACCAACATGAGACATAAAGAATGCCTCATTTGGTCATTTCTTAAGTTATACTGATTTAATCTTCGAGTCCTATCCTCCAGAATGTGATACAGTCAGAAATTCATAAACACGATTTCAGAAGCATTTGTTCTCATCAACAGCTTCTCAGTAATCATAAAAAGTCCCCAGCAAATCAGCAGACCAACATTTAGTGTTGCAGCTTACTAGCAGTCACAAAGAATGCTGACTGAAGTTTAGGAGTATCGTTTTAGAATTCTGGTAGTAGTCAGATTCAGCGACACGCACACCTGACGGGCAACCAAGAAAAGCCTACCTACACAGCTTTGCCGCATGATGTGTCTTATCCTTTTCCACAAAGGAACATTCCTGGATCAAGGTAGACATAAATCTTTATTATTCGTGCTAGTCCTTTCACTTTTTGATGAGTCACCAGCAAGGACTCTAAAACTTAAGTGTGGAAGCTATTATAGAACCATTAAAGTTGGAAAAGACTTCTAAAACATCCAGTCCAACCATCAGCCCATGTCACGTACCCCCACTTTTTGAACACCTACAAGGAAGGAAACTCCACCGCTTCCCTGAGCAGCTGTTCCAATGCTTCACCACCATTTTGGGAAAGAAATTTTTTCCAATATCCTCCCCTGGCACAACCTGAGGCCATTTCCTCTTGTCCTGTCATGTGTTACTTGGCAGAAGAGACCAACGCCCACCTCACTACAATCTCCTTTCAGGAGAGAAATGAGGTCTCCCTTCAGCCTCCTCTTCTCCAGGCTAAGCAATCCCAGTTCCCTCAGCCGCTCCTCATAAGACTTGGTTTCCAGGCCATCCACCCGCTTAATTATGACACAAAGCACGTGAACACGGACATCATTTTGCACTGAGTAGCCCAAAATTTTTCAAATGTCAATCAGCTTCTCTTTCTGGTAAACTATAAAATTAAGTACAATAAACTATACAATAAAGTACAATAAAAAATAAATTAAATAAATATATGTGTTCTTCTCCTTGGACTACTCCAAAAGATAGTTTCCTTTACCTCGTATTATTCGTGATTGCTTCATTTTCCTTGCATCCTATGGTCAATCTTTGCTTTGTTGAGCCAATACTTCTATCCAAACCAACTTAATTAAATCTATTCAGCAAGTCCTTTAGTGTATATCTGCATGCTTTAAAAACAGCTCTTTGTTGTGACATTTGCAATAGCCTGCAGTTATCAACTGTTCACACTTATGAAGACTGAGAGTGTTATTAATTGCAATATAGGTTTTTAGTGAAAAATTTCACTTGCCAGTTTATGTGGTCAGCTAATTGTTTTGAACAGGAACATAAAACATTGTTTGTTATAAACAGTAATGGGATGGATGAGTTGAAATAAAGAACGGATGAGTACATTTGAAATAACTTAAATATGTCTTCAGCCATCGGGATTATTTTTTAAACCAGTCTTAGAACCAAATTTGGTACTAAACCTAGTTCATAGCTCTTAAGAATATGGAAGATTAAGATTGTCACAGTACCCAGCAATCCTTATTTTTAGATTCAATAACAATATACCATGACATCTTTAAGAACGTATGAGTCTTCTCGTCCTTTGTATTTTAATACGGGGGTTTCAAAAGTGAGCACGGTGGGACAGTAAATTAATATTAACAAATGCTTAGTCATTTGCTATCTTTGTAGGCAAGTGACAGTTCTGATAGTATTTGGTGAGCATAAATCGAACTGACCTTGGAAGAAGCCTTAATGTCCTTATGTGCATAAACCAGTGAGAAGCTATCTATATGCAGTTTCACACCTCATGAACTTTTACACATTATTCATCTAAATCAGAGATCCAGATACAAAATCTGGCACTTGGGACATCATGTGGATTTCTGATACTCCTTGGTAAATGTCGGGTCCTGAAATAAATGCCTACATTTAAATGATTTACAGATGTAGGGGTAGGATAGTGGGGGAGAGGGTTGTTTTCATTTTTTATTCCAGATGCATACCTAAAGCACAGAGAATTATTGTTCTGCCTTAATGGTGTTTCAAAACACCACATTTGAGAGAGCACAATAGCATGGAAACTGATTATACCAAACATGAGTGGAGACTGCAGCGTTTCCTAGCATCTGGCACACTCAGTTAAATGAAGAGCTTGTCATATGCTGGCTTTTCATCCGTGGCGTGTCACCTGAAGTCTGCAATGCTACGGCGTGGGTGAAATGACACCGTTGATATGCCAGGAAGTGACATACCTTTAATTTCACATGCCATGCATAGCTGCATCCCCCACTGTGAAATGTTGCAGGGGCATATTTTTCAGGTGACGTGATGTCGTTTTGCTGGACTATTTGCTCCAATTTAAAGTCACAATTAGGATCTGAGATTAGAGGAAAAATGTTAGCCAAGCTGTCTGAATGGTACACTTTAACTGGAAACTGGTTTTTATCCACTCATAATGCTAAGCACCATTGCTGCTGTTGTTTATCTTATATCCAGGAGATAAATAAATCTGAACAGGACTATCAATAAAGGTACATGGTAAACGCATGATAGAAACCTCTACGTAGCTGTTTTTCGTGGAAGCCAAAGCCAAAGCAAAAAAAAAAAAGGCAAAATGTGCTATGTATTCAATACACAGAAATTAACACATATTATCAGAATTTCCAGTAATATGCTATGTTTTCATACACAAATGACAAAACATACAGAGCAAGATTACTTTAAAAAGCTACAGTAACAGCAAAAATACCAAAGGGATGTAGTGCCATGAATGCAATTACAGAAATAATCTTTCCTGCTGTGTCAAATGGTAAAATTTTAAAATTCAGTCACAAGCACACAGTTGAAAAAAAGAGTTCCAAAATAAAGTTTTTGATAGGGTGCTTCCCCTATATGATATTTAAATATCATGTTATGCAAAACAAAAGGGCTATTCTCAGTCCCCTCTTTATGAACTTGCTTCTTTAAATACAACCTGCATCACGTGTCTGCCTTTGCATCTCTTGTTGGAAGAGTATTTTGCATCTTTATTTGAGAAAGGATGTGAAACGCTGACCACTTCATGATTAGCAAACATTCCAGCTAGGGTTTTTTTTATAAATATGCAATATATAACAATTTTATTTTTCTCAATAATAAATATTTTTTAAAAAATATAAACATCCCCCCAACGCTATCGGGCAAAAGGACGAGGAGTTGCCTCACCAGAGCCCAGGGGCGACTTTCGCATCTGCTGCTTCCCAAGTTGCGACATCGCGTCCCGCAGTGCTAAGATACAACTGCACCGAATGGAGCAGGGAAAGGACTTCATTCGTTTAAAGGTTTTGGTTACAGTTGCTGTTTGTTCTGTTCTGGTTTTGGATAGAGATATACCTTTGTAGTTAATAACTCTTATCCTTCTCTATACATTTTCCCAATTAAAATCTCTTCATTTCTGACTCATCTTCGTTTTCATTTAAACCAGACACTGCTAAAACAGAAAGCGTTTGGTAATCCGAAGAACTTGATCTGTTTGCCACATGGATCGGTACCACCAGCTCAGTTATTATGTGACCAGTGCTCAACTCAGGCCAAAGTAAAAGCGGTTGAAATAGCAGCAAGCTCCATTTGTCACCATTTCGACACAGTAGTGGGGAAGCTAAGAATCCATTCAGTTCTGATATTCCATCTATTCAAATTCTACGACACATAAAGCATGTACATAGCCTTTTCTATGTAGTTTTTGTACTCATTTGTACTCACAAACAGATTCTGAACTATAGTTCTTTATGTCAATGAATATTTTTCAAAATTTAGTAGAGGAACAAATTGATTATTGCCAGGATCTGAAGCTGAGGAAAGGAGGAAAGGAGGAAAGGATCGTTATTGTCTTCTCAGAGAAAAACAAACCATACTGAATCACTAATAAATACAGTGTGAGCAGTCCGTAAAATATACTCTCAGATCTATCAGAGAAAATAATTTTGAAATATAAAAAGAGCTCCAAAAACCAGATACAAGATGTAAACAAAACCTCTTCTTTTTATTCTGAATTACCCACCTGACTCAGTGTCATAATTTTCTAGGTAGGAGAAGAAAGAAAAGAAGAAAGGTTGAATATCTTTCCCCTTTACTCTCTTTCTCAGTGAAGAAATGGCTGAGGAAACCCTAAGAATCTGAAAGGGCACATTTTTCATTGTGATTGCAGAAGCTGTGATATACTGTAAAGCCTGGTACCTTTTAGCTGTGTTCAAATTTGTGATGTTATTTAAAAAATGAATAATTTATGAAAAATTATAAAATTAAAATGCTTCCCACATCTCCCCTAACAATTTCATGCAAATATCTTAACCGCACATCCCTTGTTCTTCGTCTCCTATTAACTCTTTCCAGTGGAATGAGAAGCTCTGTACGCAGGGTTGTATATAACCATAGGCATAAAAAGCCTTTAAGTTAAATTCACAAACTGGGACGTTTCTATCACAATGATAATTATGCAGAAAAAAACAAAACAATACAAAACAAAACAGAAATACATTGATTAAATTATTTTTCCTGGGATTTTAACTGAAACTATTGCACATCTAACATAGTAAATTTCATATACGATAAAAATGCGAACCAATCTATGTATCACATGAGTACACTCTAAATACTTCTCCACAAACACTGGCTGAGGAGTGGGCTGGCTGCGCATTCATTGGTCTCGTCTTTTCACATAAATCATAGCTGTCCAAAGTCTAATCGGATTTACACTGCCTGCCAATGTTCCCAAAGGCTTCTGCACTAGCCAGCTTGGCAGTTGTATAAGGAAGGTCCAACCACAGAGCGTCCAGCCTCCAGGGAGAATCCTTATGTTGAGCACATCCCTCCATGGCCAATTAAACTGGCTTTAGAGTCACCTTGCAGCGCTGGCATGGTGCAAAGAGCCTGCAGTGCAGCTGAGGACTAGGGCCAAGACATTGTCACTTCTGATCCTAAGGTTGGGGAACGCTCTACTAGAGAAATTTTTGAGTTACTTTCACAGCTCGTTGCAAAAGCACCAAACACATAACCATCTCATAAAATGAAACCTTTCCCCATGATAAAAGCTGCAAATGAAAGCGTTTTCACCTCAACACAGAGCAGCTCCCATACTCAGCAAAGCAGGACTGGAAAACATTACGGTTACGGCTGTTGACGACAGAAATTTCTGAAAGAAGCCTCCGAAAATATTGTGTATATCTTTGGTAGGTGTAACAGATGAAAAGATATTTAGAAAGCTCTTTATTTTAGGAAGCATTTTAAGGTTTATGTTGCCTGCAAATGTTCCATGTTTATTAAATATATATGATGTTATTCAGTACAGCATTTTTACTGCCATACTATACAATGACAATCATCTATAAAATGCTGACTAACCAGCAGCAGCTGTTGAAGAACTTACTGGAGTCTCAAACCAACCTTTCTTAGAAGTTTGAACTACGAGCTGAGAAAGCTGAAAAAATTAAGGAAAGAGTAAATGGAAACAATGAATAAAAACTGGCAGTCATCTTCACAGTGCTTTCAGAAATTGGAGATGCAAAATCTAACAGCACCGTACCTGAAACCTCAAAAATCCTTATGAGAATATTATAAAAACTCGGAAGTACACTAAAAAGACTCAAGGAATCAGCTGTTTAAATAGTAACACAAACATTTCACATTCATTGATAGTGAAATACAAGCAACAATTATTATACGCAGGATTCTCTTTTATTAATATCTAAGTATATAATCCATCTATGTGTATGCACGTGTGTGTGTGTATATATACTCAAAAGCAAAGCCTTTTTGTCTAGGTCATTTGTTGAGCTGAAGTAAAGCTATTTGCACCACAGGGTATAGTTTGTTGTATTATTTATTTCCTATGCATTTGTATATATAATGCACAAGGCTCCTTGGCTTTAGTGAGAATGTGCTTGGGCTGTGTCGACTAAATAGTTACAAACAGGAAGCTGTGTGAATGTCTATCATGAATGTAATTAAATCAAATTACAGATATTTTCTTTGAAGCATGTTTTTAACACATGTTCTACAGCAATGTTTCATGTTGTGGCACACACCTTAATACCAATTCCAATACCAATTCCTGTGGACCACCAGTCCTTTGAAATGCTAGAACTCTACCAGACATACTCATTATTCCTATATCAATTTCACCCCTGAAGAATCTTTCCTTGCCTCTTACTTTATACTTTCTTTGCATCAAATCATGCTAAATATTAAAAATGACTGAGTTTATTTAGTAAAAGTAAAATCAATTTCTTTAACACACTACATGTTGGTCACATTGTCCTATGAACAATATGCATCCATTTTTGGTCAGGTACTTATTTTAAGGAAAGGCAAAGTCAGGGAATATCAGAAGCGGACTAATTTTGGAACCTTAGTAGAATCAAGACTGTAGAATTCAAACCCAGATTATCTATTTGTCTTGAGAAGAGAGCAAACAGTGAGAAGGCAGACAAGTCGGCATGCATCCACATTTACTTTTGATAATGTCCTTTCTTGAATAGAAATGGACAGGATTTCTTTATGCAAGTGGACTCCTAGGGATAAATGTCTCAAATCTTAACAAGAAGCTATAAGCAAATGATGGTACTAGTGGCAAGATGTTGTTTGCTTATTGATTCTTTTGGCAAGTCCACAAAGGACAACATCTATCATCCGTGAAAATAAAGGTGGGAGCACACAGCAGCAGGACTGTGTAGGAGTAGGCTTGGTGTATCCACTAAATGTTATGCCCTGCAGACCACAATTCACTATAAATCCATCTATCCAGCAATTAGACACTGCAGCCTGAACTTTCTGTTAAAAAGGGCACTGGTACAGATTGTACTGAAACTAATAATTACCCTCACACACACGCCAGTGCATAGAACGTAGAGAAAAGAATGTCTCGGGAACCAGTCTTCACAGGCTTCCCAATAGCACACTACAGTACCACCAGTTGCACACGTCTGTACATTTTTAATCAATGTATTCCATACACTCTGGGGGGAAATGATCAACCGTGCTTAGTTGAAAACTGCCTTTTCTTACAGGAATATTCATAAAGCACAAGGGTAATTGTTTTGGTATGAACATTCCTGAAACACATAGAGGAACGTTTTGATATAATTAAGCATATTTTCTTCCACATTTTCCCTCTCCTAATCAATAAAATTTACAAAGGCAAATAACTCTACTTGCTGGCCTGCATGGCAAAAGCGGCAAGGTAACCAAATCAATAAGGAAGTGACTTTGAGCTGAGCAAGTGATGTATAATCTGTATTTTACCATCCTTGTAAAAGTAGGTAATCAGAAAGACACGATCTACACTTGTAAAAGAGAAACTTTCACAATTCTTAACACTAACTTTGTTGTGACTTCAATTGAACTGCAGCAACACCTCCATACATTGCAATAGAGAGGGGAAAAATAGCAGATCTTGAATGGAAATTAATAGGCAGTAGGTTGTCTTTTCATTAGAAAATAAACTAATGAAAACTGGTCAATGATGGATGAGGAAAAGACCTACATCAGCAATCTAGTGTTCTTCCTATGCGGATTCATGTTAGAATTTAGAAATAATATCCATTGCAATACAGATTTTTATTTTTTAAAAAAAGCAAGAAATCCCAGAGAAAGACTGTGAATGAAGCTGCTAATGGGTCCTGCTGAACAGAAGGTTTCCTTTGCTCAGCATTAGAAATTCAAAATGTTTAATAGCCATTCAAGGGTTTAGTAGTTTACCAGCCCTAAGACAGACCTCCCTCACATGTAAAACTGTGCTAGCCAGTTGTGCCTCTACATCTCTGAGGTGCTTAACAGCTACTTAAACGTATAAAAAAAAAATTGGAAGATCTACAGAGGCAGTTAAAAAATATTCTGCTTTACACTAAAAAAACCCCTATATTTAATATTTGTTTTAATCTCAATGATTTTACTTTTTTTTTTCAATGTGTTCTTACCTGGCTGACCTGTCAGGATGTACAATATCACTCTCACTGCAATTTTACCATTAATATTACTACAAGGTAATAAGATTATGGAGCAGCAGATCCCATTCTACACACTCACCTGTGACCCACTTTGGCACATTCAGTTCATCTCAGCAGCCTAGGAAACACTTCAAAATGTTCAACACTTAGATTTTTCCTTTGTATATTTATAGGAAGTGGGAGTCAAAGCACAGAACTGTCAGGAATTTACGTTGTCAAGGACTGAATATGGATTCTTAGATCACCACAAAAATGGTCTTCTACTGTATCATATGCCATAGATTTTCATCCACTTAGCACTTTAATGAGCTCTACGTCAAGTATAGCTGAGGCTAAAAAGAAATCCCAAAAAAGCATCCATTATTAGCATGAAGACATCAAGACATGGAAACTCTTTCTTCCCCCAAGGGAAGTTTGTCACAATCTTAGCCATACCGGTATCTCACATGGGCAACACCAGAAATCACACACAGGTGAGGTTCTCAAGGTGCACTTATGGTTGACTTTGCATCAACGGGCCTTCTAGGATGCAGCTTGGTTGGAAGGATTCCCAGGTGTAAAGTATTTCACTACCTGTGAAAGGCGTTCTATCCGCAGAAATACAAATGGCACGGCTGATGCTGGAATCACACCCCACTCAAAGGTCTGCAAGAATTGCACAGTGTTTGGCAACTACGATGAAAATACACCTCTTCTGGTTGTCAGAATTATTGATCACCCCACGCAGAAACTGGATTACAACACGGATCTTGTCTACAATGCAGACACACTTTGGCTTCATCACATCTCCAGAAAGTGGCAATGCCAACTCTTTGTGATCCCAAACAAAAAGCCAAAGTGGATGTGCTTTCGCACGTGTCTGTAGCCAGCGTAAGGATGCGGTGAGCCCTGACGGTGTGGATGCCGAGAGAAAAACCTCAGCACAGAGGAGTCTCTCTGTCATGGTGCTCTGAAGAACACTGAGGAGCAATGCGGATATGGCCATTACGAGCCCAGAGTGGCGCTGAGAACCCACACCCAGGAGAAACGGGCTCCAGGGATTACATGGTGGTTAGTTAATTTCAAAGCTATCAGTCATTGTCATTACAGCGTGAAATAGGAATGACTGTCTGTAGCCAAAGGTGAAACAAATTTAGAAAGTGCTAGCAAGCCTAATTCAAAAGAAGGGTCTTTCAGTTCTGTAGCTAATGTTCAGAGAATAAAAAACAAGGAAGACAGCAGGATTTTGGAATTTATCTTTCCATTGGACACCCATTTCCATTTTGATACTACATTGGGATGGGAATTCCTCAAAGCTACATCAACGTGGAAATAATAACTTCGTCAGCAAGCGTTTTTAAGTTCTTTAGTGAATGGAAGAAAAGTCAGCTGCCACTCAAGGCTTCAGATGTGGAAGGTAGGGTTCATTTAGATACGCCTGGTTTTGATAATTCACTGTTGAACTGTATTTCAAAACGTGCTTTTGAGGATTCACACTTTCCCTCTGCTTCCAAGCATTTCCTCTGCAAAGAAACACTGCGTGCCCTTCCTATGTAGTGTGGAGACACCCAGTGGAAAATACAAAGTACAACAGGAATTAAATGACACTACAGTAACTCACACTGCTGTTAAGAAAAATCATCTGTATCTCTTATTTATGCTGCAATTTCTACCAATCTGAGTGTTGCCTTTTGGTTATCAATTGCAAGACTAAGAGATTCTCATTTAAAACTCTTCACAATCAATACCTGAAAATGATACATTTTACCTTTCCCAATGGCAGTTTCTTCTTTGAGACGTCTTTTTTTTCTATTATTTGGAAGAAATAGAAGATTATATAAAACTACAGAAGAATTAAACCTCATAGTTTTTCTTTTTGAACAATCATGAAAATCTTCACAAAAATGTTTTAGTTTCCTATTTTGAAGATCTTCTTTTTTATTCTATTTTTTGAACTGATTTTATCTTCCTTGGTTTAATATGTACTGTAATACAAAAATAGGGAAATATCAAGAGAAACCATACAAAGTCTACCTACTTGAGTGACCCAGAGAAAAGGGCAACTTACTAGCTACTCTTCTATGTAGACATCAAAACAATAGATATCCTATTTTAAAGAAATATTTTGCTTAAAGTAAGCACTCCTTTATTGTACTTCTTGTGACTAAGGAGATCCTCACAAATCTTTGTAGACTTATCAGGAGAAACAGTTTAAAAGACTTAGTTTTTTCATCTGACCGGTGCAGCAGATGGAAAACAAGGAAGGAATTACTGCTCCACAATTCCGTGGGCAGGCCAACACCAACTTAATATCCTGGCAACACATGTTTTTCATAAGACATTACACATCAGCTGGATTAATGGATCAAAAATTTTGTCCCTCTTCTGAGGTCAGAAGTGTTTGGAGCAGAAGCCAGCTCTGTGTGCTTTATTGCAGCTGAGAGCTTTCCCTTAATAGAATATTTCTCTACTGATTAATTACAGCTGGCATCTGGCTCCTTTGTAACACCTGAACAGTAAAAGATGTCAGGTGAGTGTGGAGATACCTGTTCTTTCATGTAGCAGTTACCGAAACCAAGACTACAGAATGTAGTAGTTAATTATTACATATTTTCTATGTAGTTCTTTGAATGGTATGAATCACAACATTAAGTGCCACCAGAAATGATGGATGGAAAGGAATATAAAACAAAACAAACAAAAAAGAGACAATATAGCTTTTTATTTTACTTAATCTTTTCTGTTAATTTTAGATATTGTAGTATCTTAACTTTCCTTGAACAAGTTGGATATGTGAACAATTTTAATAAAGTTTTTTTTCCAAAATGGGTTTGTTAAAAAAGCATACACTTTTCATCAAAATGAGCATTTTCTAAAATCACTTGGAATAATCCAGTGTAAAATTTCAGTTGATATAACAATAGCCAATTTAGAGACCGCTGTGTAGAACTATATTTGGTTTTTCTCTTCATATTACCTGGCACTATTTGAAAATTTATTATATTACTGCACCACACAGTACTAAAAGACCCTTCTCAAACTCTGCACAGTCAAATTAACTTTTACTGTTAGAAATAATTGAGGAAACAAAATATATTGTTGACACATACTATTTACTCTTTTTATTAATAATTTATTAATGTAGAAAATCATATACAACAACACATGTCCAAGGACAGACCCTTGTGGGACTTCATGAGTAACTTCATCAGGAAGATGCATAATTTATCTGTTATCTGTCTTTAAAAAACAACAACAGTATTTCAAATATTCTTCTAACCAATGTTGAACAGCAGCAATGATCCTTTTTCAAGGATCCTTTGAATGTATGTACATTTGGAAAAAGCAGAGCTAAATCTTACTGCATATGGTTTTCTATTTGACAACTTGATAGGGGGAAACGTAGAGGTAACAGGAGTATTTAACTACAATTCCATTAAATATAGGTCTGGTCTTGTCTCTTTCGATAAGCACCAGTAATCACATATTCAGTAAATTTTTTAAATAGTCATTCAATATAAAGTCATTTTGCAAGATATATGCAAAATCTTAGTCTATGCGACTAAAATTCAACAGATTACACCAGCACTGCAGCTTTACAGCTGGATCTCTAGACACCCATTACATTTTGTGAGCTGTTTGTACTGTAGCTTTTGATATTCTTAAAGGATTGACGGCATCCATTTCCTTTCAAATAAGGTCGTTTTCAATTTAGCAGCATTCAGCAACCTGCAAATCTGAGTCTGCAAGGCACTCTTAAGAATATCACTTTCAGACGATGGATGTTTTCCAGGTGGTTTTGCAGAGAACCATGAAATGCAGCTGCTACGAAACCTTTGATGAGACATAAGTAGAACAACATCAAAAGTGCGCTTCTTTTTGAGCAAATACATGAAAGCACAAAACTAGCTGACAGTGTCACATCATGGAACTCATTTTAACTTGCAGACAGAAACCAAGAGGAGAGATGATTTCTATGGCTGTTGCTTGGAGCACGGCCTATACATTATAAAAACACAGGAACAGATTTTTTAACTCTATCATTATATAACCAGGTACAAAGCAAGAACTAAGCCTTTTAAATAGAAATACACACACGTACATGCAGACGCATACGTGCATGGTACCATAAATAATGACACCGACTTCTCTAAAATTTCATTTCACTGCAAACTGCAAAGAGCAAGATGCATAAACAAAATTCACAACAGCAACTCTCCTCGCAGCTTCATCGAGCCTCCTAAAAGGCACAACAGCTGGTATGGGCAACACTGCTCAGGAAGCCTAAGGTAAGCACAGTATACTTACACATTTATCTAATTCCTTAAAAATCAGCTCGGTCCAAGTGTTTTTTCAAACTTCTATAAAACAAAACACTGGCTGCTATTTAAAAGGTCAGATCTCTAAGCAGAAATAATTGATTCCGACTTTAAAATATGCTTAAGCTCCTAATATATATTTCTTTATATCCTTTATAATTTTGTTCAGAAGATAGGAAGTTTACAGGACAAAGGCACCCTATTGAATTCCCTCTGCACATTTGGGCCAAGTAGACTTGTCTTAGTTCTGCACAGAGAAGGACCAGGTATCCTTATCTGTAAATAAAAATAATTTTTTACAAGTCCGTTGCAGAAGAAAACATAGCCAGTATCATTGGAGGTATACACATTTTTTTAGCTCACAGAATAAGACTCTGTGGGGGAAGGAGCATTTAAAAGTTAACGCCTTGCTTCAGTAAACTTCCCAGTGAATATCTCACCAAATTTGCATCACTATTTTGATCAGCAGTTGGGACTATTCTGACGAATTAGAGGAACGTGAAACAGCCTTTACTTGAATTCTTAGAAAAGCTGATTCCTATTTACAGAACATATTTCAATTTATAATATATGTGCGGTTTACTGCAAGGAGGAAATTGCTGCTGTTGCAGTCACAAGTGTATATTCCATGCCAAAGTCCAGCAAGTAAAATCTTTTGCCTTAATTAAACTACAACAATTTGTTTCTACAGTTCAACAATTTGTTTCTACAGTTAAGGATATCAGCATTTCCACCGAAACCCTTTATTAGTGTTGTACGTAACCTTACTACAAAATATGCTTTGGTTTATGGGCTTTGTTTTATGTTTTGTCTTATTTTTTAAGAAACTCCATCACAGTGATACAAGACTTAACCGATTATTCAAATGGTTTAGGTCTTGTATCAGTGACACATTTTCCATCTGATTAACTTTTCCAAGCTGGTCCCACTCACATGCATATACACGAAGAAATTTTGGCTGACATAATAGGAGATCCACCTGCTATTTTAACTGCTGTTTGCAAGGGGCTTGTGATTTTTTGTGCATTTTACACAAACATTTTTGCAAGATGAAAAGTAAACGGCCTGTTTACAGTGCTAAGTAATGACAAAAGGATGAAAGACAGTGATGACAATATAACCTTTTCAGAAAAGCTGCAAAGTAGCAGCTCTCCAGAATGCTCTCCAGAAGGACAACTTTCATATTGTTATTCTACGTCTGTCCTTTATCAGAAAAATGTCTATTTTCAGTATCATAAATGTTCAGCCTGTCTCCAGAAAACTATATACAGAACACTTCTTGAAGAGTACAGAAGGAATTTTTTCCTTGTTGCTATAGGATATTTACACTTTCAAGGATGCCCCGATTGGAAGCAGCACTTAAAATATATCAGCATTATTTCTTTGACATCTGTCACACACATTTCAGCAGAGTCCTTTCCAACAACACATTCTCATGAATCATGTACTTAAAATTTACCTCATGTGCCAAAGAGAGGGTGATAATGGAAACCTGACAGCTTTTTGGATTTGTTACACTGATGAAACCAGGCAATATGCTGAGACAAGTCCAAGCACCTATAGGGAAGGAGATGGAATGATACAGTTGAATTCCATCTGCGCTACGATGATGTGGCTTTTCCACGCGATAAATTGTATTTGCATTACTTCCCATTCCACACCAGGTTAGGAACTCAGCCACCACTGACCATTCTAAAAAAGGGGGAATGTCAGTTCTAATCAGATAGGCTAAGCTTGCTCTTGAACCCCAGTAGGTCCAGCAATGAAGGAAAAGGCAACGAAGATAGTTAGATTCAAGAAGACACAAATATATCTACCCTCAGTTTAGAAGCTATCTCCAACCCCACCTTATCTGCTAAGTGCTGAAGCACCCATAAGACATTTGAAAAAGACTTTGTTACTAAATAATTTTAAATTTTCTAGTGAAAATCCTTGAAGTATTTTAAGAATTTAACATCAAATTCTCTGCATTAAGCAAGCCAGCCAACTTGGTGCCGACTGATACCAAGAATGGATGTAAAGGTAAAAAAATGAAAAATAACTGGGAATTATAGTTCCAAAGTATACATTCTCCCAACTTCCTCCAGTTTTCAGCTCAGGCTTCTTGACCCACAGGCGATACCTTTGTGCTTCTCCACCCTTCAGGAACTTTCACAAATTTGCATAGCCACTTTTTGAATTCACATGATAGAAGGGTTCCACAGCTTAACAGTGGAACAGTTTTTTGTAAATCTGCCACTTGCAGCTCTTCGGTGCCAAAATGAACCAAACTGACTGGAGTTACTGCTGCGGCGCATGCTGTAATGGAACTGTTACAGCATGTAGGAAACACAAATTATCGATCAGTGATTTGGAGATGATCCCTGCAATGAAAACCTGTTGTACAGAAGCTGCCAGGATACAGTTAGATCAATGATGCCACAGCCTATCTGCACATTTAATGAATAACTATCCTTGAGATTACGAAATGAACTGCATCTGCACCTGCCAAATCAGTGACTGCATATGCATTAAGCACAGGCTGAAATAAAGAGATGTGCAAGCTGCCATTTTTTTTTAGCAAAGAGGCTGATAAGGATAGTGTCAAAGGTCATTTAAGTGAAGATAAGAAAGAGGATATTCATGTTTGAAATGTATATATAACATCTTATAAGTGCCTCACATTACATCTAAAATGCTTTCATGAAAGAGTATCATTTCAATGGGCTTCTTCAAATCACACTAAGGGCTGACATTTTTACCTTACCTTATTCATTCTATAATTTTCTCCATAATTGTGATTTTACAATATAGCCCACAAGTAGCAGGGTCTTTCATAGATGTACTCTTGAAGTTCAGTATTACTTAGATAAATATATGCTTTGCCTTTTAACAGTTGTTGCTGGGTTTTCTTTGCTTGGTTCTTTTGACAGTTTTGATATTGCTTCTGCCATTGGATTTGCAATGATGCAGTGAGAACATGACAATCAGATTTTGTTGCTCTGCAAAATTCTGAAGCCCTAAGATGCAAACTGAAGTCCATTTTCTGTAACGATATCCACTAGAAATACATGCTGGGCAAGCCACACGTGGGAGAGATTCCAGTATTGCCTGAAAAAGACCTACTTCTTAATTAGAAAAGCAACAAACTATCACAAGGTGTACTTGATTAGTTACATGCTACCCTCAGCGGGGGCTCAGACTAAACATTAGGAAAAATTTCTTCATGTAAGGGAGGTGGTTGGGTCCCCATCCCTGGAGGTGTTTACAAGACGGGCAGACGAGGTGCTCAGGGATCTGGTCCCTAGACAGGGACGGTTGGACTCACTGATCTCAAATGTCTTTTCCAACCAGACGATTCTATTAAATGAAGCTCATCACAAATCAAAGACTGAAGCTAAGCCGTACGTTAGAAACTGCTGGCATGACTATAGATTAGACTGCAATATAGAATCTGTGGAACCCATCTGGCTAGTGCACAAGAAAAAATCCATCTTCTTTGGTACTTATCAAGTCAGATGAGTTCTACAGAACTGTGAAAGTTCTTTCAGTTTATTTCAAGATACCAAGTACTGCAGACGTACGCTTTCAAAGACCACCTAGGCAAAAAACCCAATTTTAGAATAGAAGTGCTATTAGAGTAATTCAGTTTATGGTACGCATCAGGTCTGAAAATGAAAAAGCTAACCTCTGTCCAGAACTACAACCATTTCTCCAGAATGTATTTTAAGGAATTATACAGCTATGAAAAAAAATAATAAAAACAATGTCTCTCCTGCTGTATACCAGGGAGACACAATCACCATATTTGTCACCAGCTCTATAGGAATAGTTTTGTATACATTTCATTCTGACCCTCCAAGTCAAACCGCAAAACACACAGAAATTCTTTGAAAACTATGAGAATTTGGAAAAAAAAAACAAAATCAAGGAAGAGGTTGAAAGCAAGAATAATTATTGACATGTAGATTTTCATGTAGACTAGTACATAAAAAGTAACAGTTTGAGTAGTATCTTGAGAACTAGAAAAGCAGTAATATATTCTTTATCCAAGTGAATACTAAGCATTAGTATCTTCCCCAAATAGGGTAAATGCAGTAGAGAGAACATGATGACAGCGCTAAAGTTAACGACCCAGTGCAGTAGTATTTAAAACATTTAGCGCTAGCTTAATCACATTAATTGCCACATTGGACAAACTAAAGAACAATGAATACATTGTCCCTGAAAGTCCTGAAACAGGTTCTTGTCCAGGATGCAGTGACATTCATGATCTTCAGGTAACTGGAAATTTGAATATACTTTGTTTGCCCTGCTACATCAGCTAACTATCAATTATTAATCTAAGCAGTCCTCAAATTATTTTTTTCATACTCCATGAAGTACCTTTAACTAAGCAATCTGTCTCTTAATCAAGCAATACTGGTCAAAGACTACTGTTGATTTGGGGATAAGATGGTAAGAACAGGAGAGAGAGATGTTATCAATTGATACTGCCCTAAAATGGTTGGCACTCTGCTTAAAATACAGGGACACTTCTCTTTTTAAAGAAAATTAATCATGAAGGAACCAGCTTTGTCAGGAAGCACCAGCAGCCATTCCCACCAAAGTAACCACACGGACGTCAGTTTCACCATGGTCCAGAAAGTCTGGGAAGTTTACATAGAGCCTTCCTTAATATGAAGTTTCAGGATCCTTTAGAGCGGTTTTGCTGTGGTCCCAGGGCAGCCTGTTGTTCAGTACCACTGCAGTCTCATGCTGCCCACAGCCATCTGAAAAGCCTGTGGTGGTTTGGCTGGGAGAAGGGGTGGTGGTCTTTCATTCCCCCCTACAGTGTCAGGTGTTAGGTGGAACACATAGATATAAAGAATTAGAAAAATCTGTACTTTTTCAGATCTCAGAACGATTTTTACTAAAAATTTCTTTAAAACAAAATCAATATTGTTACCTTTCATGTTAAGTTCCTAGACTTCGGCTTATCTTCCCTCTTTCTTCCTAAAATCAGTCGAGTTTGTGTATAGAAAAACCTACACATTAAGTGACAAAGACAGGAAGCCTTTTAATTACAACCAAGGTCATAGAACTGAAGCGGGCAACGAGTCTTCCATATTTTTTTTATGCTTACACTATCATATTATGTTTTCTTTTTGCAAGTGTTATCTCTGAAGGGAAAGTATCTGCTGTCAGCAACTGCAGTATTTTCTGCTAAGTCACTCTACCACCTTGCAAAGACATTTCAAAACATAAAAGTGATTCATGACAACATCTTACAACAAAATGCTGCACTAGTTACACAAGAGATGAGAACAATATATCAATATGCAAAGAGCAGGAAAGGTCCCGCAAAAGTATTAGCAACAATCTATAGTTCTGCAGTCACAGCAGGCTTAGGAGCTCAAAAAATTTTATGACTTCAAATAGTAATACATTCTGATGAAGCAGTGATCAAGCTTAAGAACTCTGTAGAGACCCTGTGAAGACTCCACCTGAAGAATTATGAATTAGAAAAATTAAACTGACTTTACCACACAGGTTGAGAAAACTGTCTCTATCTAAAACATGCAGCAACCTTTTTAGCCATGAGAGATATACTATTGCCTTTTACCGGCCAGTAGAAGCCTCGATATAGTCTTATAGAAAGAAATACAGTTCTGATGGAGGCTCAAAGCACCATAAAGACATTTACTTAAAAGGGAGGGTCTACAGACTTCGGAGGAATAACTTTGAAGACAACCCTAGTTTTCAGTGCCATCCATAAAAGCGAGGAGACATAAGTAGCTGCACCATATACATAAACCATCACTTGCTCAGAGAACAATTTTCTTCTCTCTCATTTCTAAATTTTATTTGTTATTTCAATGCTTCCTCCAGTTTCTGCTTATCCCAACTACTTTGCACTTGCTAGTGGCTCTACATGCATGCCGTAAAATGCCAAAGGAATTAACTGCTGAGATGAGGATGAACGCATAACTTGCAGGGTACCCATTACTACAGAATGACATATTGCAAAGGAAATCTACACTTCACAGTCAGGGGACAGAGGTTTTAGGAAGGCCAGCAACAGGAGAGGGGAAAAACCCCAGACTTACAGAAAGCCGTAAGGAAGCTCATTTTATGCTTAAGTGCTGAGATGATTATGGATCCCCACAACACCATTAATAAAAATTCTCTAGGATAAAAATCACACTATAGAATAAAAGTTCTTTCGTTCTCACAGTTAATATCCATTGAGTTTCTTCTGAAGCAGTTCTGTTCTCAGTGCACCAGCTGCACGGAGGGAAAGTTTCTGTGATGAAACAGAGAGGACTGCAATCCCTGTTCTGTCCCTTTTAATTCTGGCTTTTCAAATGACATGAAGAACCCAGGCGGAAAGATGCGCTCTGCATGCCTGGCCATGTGGCAGAGAAGAAAATGTAATTGCCTATTCTTATTAAGGAGACTGGTTTTGCCAGTAGTATCAAGTTTATTTTGTTTCATCCTTCAAATGAAATATGCAGTGTAGTTAAATGTTCCATCTCCATTTTATACATAACTTGAGATGACTGCAAGTGTTTCAGTGATATCAATAATGAAAAGTGCAATTTGAACTTAATTAGAAAATTAATAGAAAGAGAGGGAAGGATGCTGTGATCAAAACCTCAAATTTTCAAATGCTGATAATCCATACACTCCCACTGTTTCTGTCTGTAAAAATGTCCCCAAAGGATACGTGCTTTTCATTAGTATAATAGATCAGGAATTCACTTCTGGCTATGCAAGTTAGATAACTTACTATCAAATTATGCAATTTCCATGCAAAAATGTAGACTGCATAAACTACTACTAAATTTTTATTTTTAAAAATTTATTAGAGTCACCCAGTGTCATCTGAAAAACAGCTTTAGAAAATAAGCCTCAGGTAAAAAATGCAAAATCTACACGTGATACTGTCAAGTGATGAAACTTATCTGAAATTTGAAGGCGACGGTGTCACTCTCGTACGCATGGAAAGCTACTAACCTAAAGTAACAGGAGGAACTTTAAGAAGCTATTAGTGAAGCGTCTGTCTCTTTAGAACAGCTGTAATTGACAAAAGAAAGCAACCTGACAAAATATACCTCACTGATTATGGAACTTGGACTCTGCCTCTCAGCACTAAACAAGTAAAGTCTGACGGGATCAGTCACATTGCAGCAGAAGAGCGAATGATGGCCAGAACTGCTCTCTCTATTGATTATTTTTTTTTAACTTGCTCTCAGGAGCACGTTTTGAAGAGCTTCAAGAACAGAATCTGTAAGCAAGTGCTTTCTAAAGTCTATTAGCCTAATAAAGCATTGTAATCTATTATGAATTCAATTATTCGGAGGCTTCCCTCATATCACTGTAGTTTTCATTTCTCTGATCAGCACTACAGTGATTCATGTCCCTGGCTAACAGCCTGGAAAAATATCTTGTAACATAAAGGATGGAGAAGACTCTGTCAATGAGTCCTTTTGAATACTGAGAAGTGGGCATAAAAGAGAACAAAAACGCTCAGAGTGGAAGTTTGAGCCCAGAGGAATCAGTTCTCTTTACCCTTTCCCTCTCCTTCTTAATGACTTAAAATTATTAAAGGTTTAAAGAGTGCAGAAAGGATGTTCAAGTTAAGGAAATACCCAAGACAACACCGAACTTCATTACTATCTCCTGCTTATCTTGCTGCCACATCCCTAGAGACCTTCTGCATGGTCAGCAAAAGCAGTTGTTTGTATCCAGCTCGGCATCCTTGTCCTTCTTGTTTCCTGGCAGCTACATCAAGGGCCAAATACTGATCTCTTCTCTTTTGTTACGTATCGGGCAATGTGACTGGTGTGTTGGGTCAATAATAAAGGCTAGGAGATAATTTGGGGTCCTCAATCATGTGATAATGACAGAAGCAAATGTGATAGTTGAATAAAAGCTAAGCTGGGGGTGAGGTATATGCTCCCCATACTGCATTAGACTACTTTGATTAACTCTACTATAAAAAGCCTCGCACGTACCTAAATTTATTTCATATGTAACTTAAAACCATTTTTGCAACCCATGAGACATAGTACAGCAAGGCATACAAATCTCCTGCAAAATATGGGATTTTTCTGGGGATATATTGTCCCAGATCGTGTCTATAGCTTGTAGGGAATTTTTCCAACTAGAAAACCATTGTTTTAAATATATCTTACAGATGCTGCAATCTGTTATGCAATAAATCTTTTCTCTCTGTAGCTTCTCTTTATGTTCAGTAAAATGTTGCATACACAGAAGCATCAAAATCAGGAGCAATAAGAACAGAGTTGGATTGGTGCAACCTCAACACAATGTGCTTTTAAAACCTCTACAGAATAATCATGTCAGCACCCATTCCAGGCTTCACACCAAGAACATCTTCCCCAAACACCCCCTAACCAATCATAACTACGTGCTTTTAAATATCTGCACTGCTTGCACCCATTTAAAGGTTTTTTGATTGCATTAACATATTACATCAAAGTAATAACTTTTCAGAAGACAAAAATTGATATTAATACTCCAACACAGCCATAAGAGCTCTTGAGAACAATGGGTCAATTATCACATCACTGGTTTATTCACCAAATAGATTATAGAACTGGCTTCATCCACCTACTTCTGACAAATACCTTAACTGCTATTTTTATCTTGGCTGTTAACTCTGAAACAGTTAAAGATAATGCACAGCTAAAGCTAAAACTCTTGGAGATGCCTCTAGCAACAGTTAGAGCCTTTATTAACTTGTCACTTTACTTGCTACTGCCTTTCACCCTTTCTATAATGCAATAATGGACACTATTAAAATTTAAGTTAATCTTGTTATATACAATTTCCATTGACAAGTCTCATTGCTGGCTCTTACACTGCAAGATGTTTTGTTTGCTGAAAACTGGTATAATTCCAGGTGTGCATATCCACACTATATCTTTAGCAGCAGTAGAGTTCATGCCAGGTGCCAGTCCTCAGTGTGCACACCATAGGAACGGTAGCACATCTACTGTGCATTCCACAAATTTCTACTACACCAATACATCTTTTCGGTTTATTGTTCTATTTATCTGGTTTCTCTGAGAATCCAAAAACTATGTTCAAATGACTTACTGACTCAATCTCCGGTTTCCTTCTATACATGCGTATGCCTTGTTTTGCAATCTGACTACACTTGACTATTATTTGAGAAAACCTTCATAGAGAATTAGGAAAGAGGATAGATGTTATCCCTGAATAATTTTAACATACTACGCGCACTATGCAGTGTGTATTACCTACTAAACGCTTTTGTATTTCCTCATTTGTTGAACAGTAGATTATCCAGCTATTTATTTTATGTATGTTGTTGCGGTTGCTTTTCTTTCTTAATTGCCTTCAGTTTTTAGCAAGAGTTTATTTCTGAAACATTAAACATATGAAAACATTTGCAAACAACTTCTTTACTGGGGACAAGTAAACTGAGAGACATATTATATCACGATTTCATCCTCAGATGAGACCCTTGTGTTGAGAGCTTTAACAAAAGACTTTACCTCGTAGTTGCTAGGAAAAGACAGGTCTTGCCAAAGCAAATGGGGTGCTTCCTGGGTACCTGAATGTCCTGTGTAGGGACAGGAGCTGCACTCGAGGATCCTTTTGGGTCCCTTGCAACTGGGGTAATTCTGTGATTCTGATTACACAGAAGGAACGAAGTTCCCTTTAGAGAGAATTTTAAATAAATGCCTGGTTATATCATTTGGCGACCACTGACAGAAAAACATTCGGGGAGCACCAGGACAGCGCGGTCCGAGGAAGCAAAAGTCCCACCTCCAGTGGGGCTGCTGAGAGAGACCCGCCCTTAACAGGGAACCGCCAGGATCGCCGTGGCAGGGAGTGAAGGAAGGCAAACAGACACCGCCGCCTGCTGCCTGCCGCCTCCGCCTCCGCCTCCGCCTCCCCTTCCCCTTCCCCTTCCCCTTCCCCTTCCCCTTCCCCTTCCCCTTCCCCTTCCCCTCCCCCTTCCCCTCAACCCCGCCGGCCCCGCCCCCTTCCCTCAACCCCGCCGGCCACGCCCCCTCCCCTTACACCTGCCGGCCCCGGCCCAGCCCTACTGGCACCGCCCTCTTCCGGCACCGCCCCTTCCCCATGGCCGCGTCACGGGGAGCCGCCTCCCGCCCGCGCAGGCGCGGCGGGGCTGAGGGCGGTGAGGGGTGACGGGGCAGCACCCGGGGCCGCCGCCATGGTGTACATCTCCAACGGTGAGGGGCGGCGGCGGGGTCGCGGCTTTTCCCCATGGCGGGGAGCGGGCCGGGATGTGGGCGGGGGGCATGGGGCCCGCGCTGGACAGAGCCGCGGCCCGGCAGAGCCCGGCCGGCCCGCCCGCGGTTGCTGTCTGGGGCTGAGCCGTAACGCCCGTCTAAACAGGCTTTGAGGATCCCAGGTGTGGAATTGAGGAGCGTATCAGAGGAACAGCCTGTGCCAGTGTAGGTTCAGCGGGACGCAGTGTGCGTCTGGCGGTGCTGATCCCATAACCTCAGGGATTACCTGGACAGTACCTTTGCTGCCGTTGTCCGTGAAGTGCGGTTCGCGGCGCTGTTTGCAAACTCCCGACTGGGCAGATTAATTATTGTCCCGTCCCTGTGAGGCCAGGCTGGGAGAGCTGGGCTTGTTCAGCCTGGAGAAGGAAAGGCTCCGGGAAGACCTTAGAGCAGCCTCCCAGTACTGAAAGGGGCGCCAGGAAAGCTGGGGAGGGCTCTATCGGGGAGTGAAGGGTTGGTACGAGGGGGAACGGTTTTAAATTGAAAGAGGGGAGACTGAGATGAGATCTCAGGAAGAAATGTTTTCCTCTGAGGGTGGGGAGGCCCTGGCCCAGGGTGCCCAGAGCAGTGGTGGCTGCCGCATCCCTGGAGGTGTTCAAGGCCAGGTTGGATGGGGCTTGGAGCCCCCTGATGCAGTGGGAGGGGTCCCTGCCCATGGCAGGGGGTGGAACTGGATGATTTGTGAGGTCCTTTCCAATCCAAACCATTCCATGATTCTATGAAACTGCACAGTGTCACACGGATCATCACTGGGTGTTTTGTGTCTTGGTGTGTTACAGGACAAGTTTTGGACAACCAGAGTAGGGCTCCGTGGCGTCTGTCATCTATAACAGATTTCTTATGGTCGATAGCAGATTTTATCGTTCTTTTGTGAGTAGAAATTAATTCTTCTGATGAGCTTTAATTTAGAACTGTCATAGGTAGAAGCCATTCAGTGCTATCAGTAATGCAACAATAAAAATGTTAGATTTACTCTTAAGCACTTTGTATCTGCTGTCCCAAGAATGTATGTGGATGTTTTACTATGGCAATGGCCTTGGTTATTAAGCACTATAATATCTTTAATAAAAATAAAAGTGTATGAAAAGTGATGCTAACTTACTGGCAGTTGAAAAGAGTTTTCTTACATTTCTTCCGTTTCAATACTACAAAAGAAAAGGCCTTTACTTAAAAAGCTAGTTTCTGGTCAAAAAATTAAGATATTATTTGGAGAACTTCTACTGGTGACAATAGTTACATGCTATGTAAAAATAATCACACAGCAGTTATCACAAATCTATTGCTCCAGATCACGGCCAGTTAAGAAATAAAAAAAGTTCTGTTGATGTATTCAACAGTCCTTCCTAATTTCAGCCACAGGCTTATACTTTATGCATTTCTTGCACTTCATTTACCAGAAATATAAAAAGATTTTCAAAAAAGAAAAACAGATTTTATAATTTGAGCCTTACTATAATTTGGAATTACTTCACCTTTTATCTTTGTATGTAGGAGAAAAATTGGCAAGCTTTATTAAACAACAATAATCTCGAGAAGATACAGTGTTCATTCAAGAACACTGCTTGTTGTTTTCCAGGCCATTTCTTATCTTTCAATCCAAAAATTCAGAAACTATGTATCAGTTCACCTGACTTCTGTTTTACTTTTCAGTTTCCAGAGCATTATTCAACCAGATTTGAGAAGAAGAGGCTACACATCTTCCTCCTATTCAGGATACAACGATGGAAGAGGGTATTTTTTTCATATTCACACTAGTGCTGACTCTTTTCCTGTTTTAGCAAGGTGACAATGTATTTGGCTTACAGTTGTGCTTGCATTGAATTGGGCCATGTAAGAAGACTGAAATGTTTATCTGCAGTATTTTGTCTGAAACTCACTGATAACAATACATAGCTGTGATAACAGGATTGTCTGACTCTAACTGAAACCATTTTTCAAACCTGCCTAACAGACAATATGTTTGTTGAAATTCTTTTGTTGGAGTTGCTTATAGAGTTGCTTTTGATTTACGTTACATCAGTCATTTAATGTGTTAGATTACCTATAGGTAAAGCAGAATGCTTTGTTACAGGGATTTCATTTCTATGAACTGTTTCTTTAGTCTTAATGGTTTGGCTGACCTTTTGTAGGATGAGTAAAAGCCACTGTGAAAGTGGGGTTAGGTTTTTTTTTTACACGTTTTTAAAATGAATCCAGACAACTTTTCCAGAGGTTCTAACTACCTAATGACTATCATTTCAAGACAGTAGTATTACATTTCTAGCTTAACATTTAATGCCTATTGACTAGATGTTGTTTTCCTTGCTTTCTTGTCAGGCCTCCAGCACTTCCTCGCCGTAGGATGGGTCGAATAAATCACTGGGGTGGAGGCCCCAGTCCACCACCAATGGCTGGAGGTGGATGAGGAAGGTAATTCCACATTTGCTGTATCCTGCTTTGAACTTTTTTTTCAAATAACAATGATAATTGAAGGTTAAGGTAGAATGGAGTGGTTTGTCCTCCTTTTGCAAAAGTAACTGAAACAGGAAGAGAAGGGGTTAGGTACTTTCATTGAGGGCGGGGAGGGGAGGGCAAAAGAGTGTGAGAGAGAAAGAGGAAGGGGTGTGTGTCTGCTTCTACTTTAATTGCATAGAAGTGTATATATACATACAAAGTCTGGCAAAGTTTTGAACACAGCTGATAAAAAATAACTGTCTTTTTTGGCTGCACATTTAAAGTCCTGTCCGGATCAGTAGTGACTGAAACGTTGTTTGCATTTCTAATAGTTATGTAACACACATGAGGGGTTTTTTTGTTTTAAGTAGACACTTCTCAATAGAAAAGAAGGAAAATAAAGTTGATAAAAGACTATCAGTTGAAAATATTTTTTTCCCATTACAGGGAGATAGCTATGCAAATCTTAAGTTTTAGTGTAGCATAAAAATCAGAATTGCTTAAAAAGAGGGGCAAAAAACCATTTAAAAAGCCACAGTCTTTAAATTTCTTACGGCTGCCAGATCTTGAATTCTGTTTTATTAATTATTTTGGCTGGTGAGAGTTTCATCCTACACTGAAGGTATATATAGTATGGTCTAATTTACTATAAGGCCTAAGTAAACAATCCCTTTTCCTGAATCACTCCCCATTGTTACCATAATGAAAGTTACAAGAAAAAAACAAACACATGCAGGAGATTTACAGGTGTTAATCTTGTAGTAAAGGGTCATATTCCAAAAGCATATTCCAAAAAGCACATTCACCAGTTCCCTAGAAAAAGATTAAGCTTCTTCCCATGATTTTTTTTTTATTTGGATGAGGTTTTTTTCTTTTTTACTAGCCATGAGGCCAGCAGAGAGGGGGGAGGTTTGAGGCAATAATGGCCATCTGTAATCTTTTTAGGAATAGATGAATAAGAAGCCTTTACCATGTCTCAGCGAAATTAAAACCAGTTTGATTTTTAAATTGCTACTTACATAATTTTATCTCACAAAGAAAGGCCTTGTTTTTAAATCTACTGTAACTACTTTATCTTTTAGGTAAACGCCTGCTGAAGAGGCAGGCAAAAGCATGCACATTTGCAAGATAAAAGGGAAGATGACTTTTGTGGTGGACCAAAGCAGTCTGGATGCTGCAAATGTGAATGTCTAACTGGAAACTGTCCTGTGATACAAGCAGATTGATGAAGTTGTACTGGGAACTCCTTCTTCAAGGATCCGGTGTAACTGAACCACAGTTTTATTAAATACGTGTTTTCTGTCTAAAGTCTTTGTATAGTTTCTGAACATTTTACTGTAGTTGCAGAGTAATAAGTAAATTATATTTGGCTTGTCACAAGGATTTTCCTCATCATTTTTAGAAAAAATGTCTGTCTTATGTACAGTAAGCACTTTGCTGTTCAAATGAGGAAGAATACTTATTTATATTTGATACAGACATCCTGCAAGAGTCGCATTTGAAGCAGTGCTTGCTAATTTTTTTTTTATTTACTCTCTTTTTGTCAGGGATAACATTCTGCACTTTGCTGTATTTCCGTGATATTAATGATACTCTAAAAGACTTTTATAACTCAGCTCACAGATTACTTTGGTTTATGATCCTTGCCCTTTACAAACTCACCTCCTTAAGGCCCATTATGTGTTTTATAACGTGCTTGGCTTATAAGCACTTCTTGAAACAGCTTCCTTCTGCATTTTAAACTTACTCAAAGGTGTAAACCTGTTTGCTGTACAAATTTCAGTTAGACTAAAATTATGCTTTGTTTTTCTTACATGAAGGAAAAGGCAGTGAATTTAGATACTCTGTGCTAACACAGAAGTTATTCTCTTTCAACCAGTAACTACCTGTGAATTTACCCCATGCCAGGATAGGAGTTTCTCCTTGGCTTTCCTTTGGGTTTGCCGAGGGAACGATCAGCTGCCGCGAATCCAGACTGAATTACCTTCCGTAAAGTGGAAATAGGAAACTCCAACAGCAGTGACAGCATCCAGCAAATCCCCCCGGTGAACATAAACACCCGCTGACGAGCTGGGCTGTGCCCGTCGGCCTCGGGAGGTCGCCCCTCTGGTGGCTCCTGTCCCCCCGCGGGTCCCCTCACCCCCGCTGTGCGGCCGCAGCCGCCCGCGCTCCCAGCGGAAGGGGCGGGGCAGGAGGCGGGCGTTGCCGGAGGGGGCGGGCCCCGGCAGGGGAGCGGGGCTCCGCGCGGAGCCGCCCACCCCCGCCCCGCTCTGGAAGCAGGTTCCGGCTGGCGGCAGCGCCGGGCACGGCGGGGACCATGACCCAGGCGGAGAAGGGCGAGGCGGAGAACGGGAAGGACAAGGAGCGCGACCGGGAGCGCGAGCAGCGCGGCGTGAAGCGGCCCATCGTGCCCGCCGCCGTGCCCGAGTCCCTGCAGGAGGTGAGGCCGGGGGGCTGCGCCGGGGCGGGCGGGGGGCTTAAAGGCCCAGGCGCGGGGAGAGGCTGGGGCGGGACAGCCGCCTGCTCACAGAATCATGGAATGGGTTGGGTTGGAAGGGACCTCAAAGCCCATCCAGTGCCACCCCCTGCCATGGGCAGGGACCCCTCCCACTGGATCAGGGGGCTCCAAGCCCCATCCAACCTGGCCTGGAACACCTCCAGGGATGGGGCAGCCACCACTGCTCTGGGCAACCTGGGCCAGGGCCTCCCCACCCTCATCGTGAAGAATCTCTTCCTGATGTCTGATCTAAATCTTCCCCTTCCAATTTAGCCGTTCCCCCCCTCTCTGTCACAACTTGCCTATCACTCCTGTGCCTTGTGTTTCCTCCAGCAAATACAGAGCAACTTCATCGTGGTGATCCACCCCGGCTCGACCACCCTGCGGCTCGGGAGGGCCACGGACACGCTGCCCGTGGGCATCCCGCACGTGATCGCGCGGCGGCACAAGCAGCAGGGACAGGCGGCCTACAGGGACAGCTGGCTCCTGCGCGAAGGGCTCAGCGTAAGCTTCATGATCGCACGGGTCAACTGCCTCCCTCTGCGGAAGTTTCAGTTGTGTAATGCCCGTCCTCCCCCCGTGTGTTATGGTTTTCCAGAGTGGAATACGTCTCGAGGCAAACGATTCTCCCTTTCAGTGTGCTGTAGGTGCCCCCTTACTGAAGTCGGTAGAGTTACACCAGTCTGTCTTAGGGCCTTGTTTGATTTGTTCACAGTGAACTAAATCTAACAAACAGGTAAGCTGAGATGATACCGAAAATGCCAGCGAATAATCTAAGACTCCTTGTGGAGTTTTAGAAAGCAAGCATCCTTTATTTCAGCACACGAGGGATGCATGAGGGAAGAATGTGTGATGAGACAAGAGCTGGCACAAAATATATTTTCCACTTACATGCACACGTATAAATTTTCCCAGAAATCTAATGCATATCCTATTACTTTCCAAGGACTAATTTTAATGTTATTATGAACTTCACAACAACCAGATCTCTGCTAATTGGTGCTTTGGAGCCGGTTCTCTGTCTGACTTTGCATATTTAGGTATAGAAAGACTGCAAACAGAGGTGATAACAGAAGAAGACACCTCTGTTCAGCACATATCATAGTTAACACGAGGCATTATTGTTTCTCGAAGAGCAGTGTCTGGAAAAACAGTATTTGAAAAAAACATGCTATAAAAAACATTTTATCAGAGGGACATTCTGTCTAACTTTCAAAAAATACAGTTACTTAAATTCTGTAGATTCAACTAGCTTAAATCAAAATTTTGCATTTTTTTCAGTAGTGACTACTTCTTGTATCAGAGAGTTTGTACTTATTGATAGCTCTGCGGTCTGAGATTACACCCCGTATTTCTGCTTGCAGAGTGACAGCTGTAGAGCCAGAATTGGACTGTTCCATTTGTAAAGGCATTGGTTTCAAGTTGGTTTGTAACTTGACTTGTAACTTTGCTAACGTAGGCAGTAATTTTAGTCAAACGTGCTCAAAAAATATACATAGCAATCGTACTCATAATTTTATTAATTATTTTTTTAACAGAGTCATATTATTGACTCTAATATTAAACCTCACCCTTAAACAGCTGAGATCTATTTATACATTTTTGCTCCTACTTAATATTTCTACAGTATAAATAATGTCCAGAGCTTGCTACTCTGGAGATGAAGCCCAGCATCCACCACAATCAATTGAAAGATTCGAGTTGACGTAGACAAGTAGGTATTGGGAACCCTAATGTAAACAAAAAAGACTTTCTTTAAAAACAAGTGTATGTTCATTTTAGATTGTGCAAACCTCTTCTTTGCCTACAGCTTTATCAACTACAATAATGATTTCATTGTTTAATAATAATTCAGTATTAGCAGTATACAGATAAATTTGGAAAGTAAATATTTACATTGCATTTTTTGTGGGTTTTGTTTAGAAACCTGAAAGTACTGAGCAGAGACAAAATGGCCTTAAAATGGTGGACCAAGCCATATGGTCCAAAAAGATGTCAAATGGCGCAAGGCGTATACCCGTGTCACCTGATCAGGTAACTCATTTAAGACTTTATTAAATTGTTCATTCATGTAGTCATTTGGTGGGATGGCTGTGTTTTAGTATCCTTTATACAGCAAAGATGGATAGTGCTATTGTGTGACCAAACTCCAAAGATCTGAGAAAATGAGTGGGAGTTGTTTCTTTTTCGTTTCATGCATAAAAAGTAATTGGTAAAATATTTATTAATAGCATTTTCTTTGAATGCATTTCAGGCCAGGTCATACAACAGACAGATGAGGCCAGCTATTTTAGATCACAGCTCTGGGGCCAAGTGGACAAACACATCAAATCATCCTGAATTTTTGGTAGGAGAGGAGGTAAGTTTCATTTTCCTGCTGAAATGAAGCTTAATATTATGTTTTAATGTAGCTGTGTAATCAGTAGCAGTTTGCTATATGTTAATATGTATTGACAGACATATAAATTTAGTCAAGCAATCCATGAGAAGCGTTGCTATGGACTAACTGTATATTTATTATCATTCAGCAAGACCAGACAGTTTTCCCCATTTGCCTAACGAGTAACCTGGACCCTTTGCTGCTATAAATCGAGTGTTTCTGCAGGGACTAGGTGAGAACTTTGCCCATGTGGCCTAATTCAGAGAAACAGCAAGAAACTCTTAAAAGATCAGTACCTGGAATCACTGCTGAGTAATTATGTATTCATAAGCTTCAAAGAATGCTTAAGTTATTTTAGTAACTAATTTGAGATAATGAAAAAAGACACATAGATGTTCATAGATGTCTGTGGATATGCAAATTCAAACAATTTAAGCAATGTATTAATGTCTTTTTATTTTAATGCTTTATAATCGAGCCCTGTTAAAAAGAAATCCACTGTGTTGCTGTCACATTGGTCGAGTGCTGCTGTACGTCTTGTTGTATCTGCTTCTGAAATATTTCTCTAGTATTTGTTGCTAATCTTTTTGTAAAAGCAATGCATAGAATATCATCTCTTACTTTCAGGCACTGTATGTTAATCCACTGGATTGTTATAATATACACTGGCCTATTCGAAGAGGTCAGCTGAATCTCCACACAGGACCTGGTGGCTCCCTCACTGCAGTATTAGCAGATCTTGAAGTTATATGGTCACATGCAATACAAAAATACCTGGAAATACCACTGAAAGACCTAAAGGTGAGCTATGAACACATTAACATGGGCTGTAACCACTTCTGTAAAAGTTACTACAAAAGAAAAGCAACCTGCTGGTGCTGTTACCTTCCTACTGGTGGTCTTAAAGAATTAATTCTTTGTGGTGGGGTGAGCATGGTTCCTAAGACTTCATTTGGAATTTTATATGTGTCTTTAAGACAAAAGTTAATAGAACTTCTACCAAGGAGGTCTAGGAATTCCATTATAGAAATTTCAGTCTTAGTCTGTTTGGGAATTTTTGTGGACCAAAAAAGAGGCAACTGAGGAATGGGTGCCTGATACTTGCATAATTTCTTCTTGCTGAGTACTTTTAAACATTTTAGTGACCTTAAGTTGGTACTTATTCTGAACTCATTTTTTATATTATTAAAACCCTTCCCCCTTTCCATACTTTTGCTTGTTTTAATAACTTGTATATTATGCTTTCTTCCCTGGCATTGGTTACTCAAGAATGTAAAGAAAAACTTAATTTGAGAGCTGGCTTTAATTTACTGTTCTTATCTTCAGTACTACAGATGCATTTTACTAATTCCTGACATCTATAACAAACAACATGTGAAAGAACTGGTAAATATGATCCTAATGAAGATGGGCTTCTCAGGTAAAACCACACAAAAGTGAGAATTAATGATTGTATCAATGAGTGTAAAGGGTTTTGGGTTTTTTTGACTTTAAGGCATATTTTTGCACATCCGTTCTGGTTTGGCTGGGACTAGCACCTTTCTTCTTTTGCTATTTCCATAAGTGTTGTCTTTTTTTAATGGGGTAAAATGATTGGCAAGCATTAAAACAGGTTTCGTGGTTTGCCAGTAGGTATTGCAGCGATGGGCTTCTCATTTCAGCTGAGGTACAATATCCAAATCATGAAAATGACAATCAGAAAGTATCATTAATAATAACTAAAATTAATAACTCTTCAGAGTGCCTTTTCATAAATAATTGGTGAAGAGCTGAATTAATTATACGTCATAACTTAGCTCTCTTAACCTATTTTGAAAAGTTTGCCTTTAAAACAGTAATTCTACTTAGCTTTTGTCTACAAAGCGCAGCTCTGTTGAGCTGTTCTTTTCCTTCATTGGCTGGAAGGATAGACTGAAGCCTTAAGTATTTCTCCGGTTTAAGTATGGACTTGTCATACAATACAAAGGAACTCTTTACAGACTTAAAGGTGAATTGAAAGGAAAGCGGACAGTGAAATTGGACCTTGTTTTATAACTGTTTAAAGAACATATGCAAAATGCTAATTATAACAGTGCTTGATGAAAATTAGGAAAAAATTAGGAAAATGCATCATGTGCATATGGTAACCAAGACCCTGCAATACTGGTTATAAAAACAAGTGAAGTTTGGAGGCAGAATCTTGCAAAAAATAAGAACATTTGAATATAGGCGTCCATCCTGCTTTTAGCTTTTCTCAGGACTTTAAGGGCCTACCCAACAAAAATATCTGTAAATTCTGCCTGGCCCCATCTTCACTAAATATACAAACTTTCAGTGCAGTGTCAGGCTCTTAGGAAATTTTAGAAGACGTTAACATATGCTTTAAATGTCAGCAGCATGGCTTTGGAGCTTAGCTGTCATTTTTTTTCATATTGCTAGGAATTATTGTACACCAGGAATCTGTCTGCGCTACTTTTGGAAGTGGTTTAAGCAGCGCATGTATAGTGGATGTGGGAGATCAGAAGACAAGCGTTTGCTGTGTAGAAGATGGCGTTTCCCATCGCAACACCAGGTATCTTTGAATATGCAGAATTATTATGAGCATGTACTTAGTTGCTTACCAAGACTTGACTTTAAAACCAAGAAATTTTTTTACAAATAAAAGACTTTCTTTACTTCGAGCTGTGTGAGAGGGCCATCATTTTAGGGTATGAACCTTAAAGAATTCTGACATCTTTAAAAGGAAAACAGCAGAACTGATATTGTGCTCTGCAAACTGTGTGGAGATCGTGATCACAGCATGTCTAAAATGTTGCTACTGTAAAAGGCCAGAATTTTAGCAAATTAATAAAATAATATTAATCTTCTCTGTGCTATAGGTTGTGCCTTGCATATGGGGGATCTGACGTGTCAAGGTGTTTTTATTGGCTTATGCAACGAGCAGGATTCCCATATAGAGACTGTCAGTTAACTAATAAGTTGGATTGCCTGCTGCTTCAGCACTTGAAGGAGACGTTTTGTCATCTAGACCAGGTGAAAAGGGAAAATGGTCTATTCTCCAAGTAATTATTTTTTTTTCCTTTGCAGAATGCTGCTCTACTTTTGTGAGTCTACAATTGCTTGTAAATGGAATAACATGTAATATTTTATTTGGAATACTAGCAGAAGCTAGAGAAGCTTTAGACTTGTTTTATATTTCCTTCTAGGTAAAAGAAACCTAACTCTTAGAAAGGTAGTTTCTTTGTTCTTCTTACTGAAAGAAGCTGATAGTGCTGCATATTTGCTGGTTTTCAACTTTAGCTTTGTAAGATCTGCCAGCAGGTCTCTTGTTTCTGCACAAACCCTTATTTTAGAGGCTTAGACATGTAGAAAGGTGTTTTGGCAGATTGTGCTACAAGGAGAAGACTTTAAACGATAGAGTTCAAGAACAGGTAAATAAAATTCACAATCTGAAGAGTTTTGTTACTTTTTGTTGTTTCCTACAGTTTAAACAGATAATGCAGCTTGAGAGAGATATAAAAGAGAAAAGATTTTTTTACATTGTTTTTTGACCTTTAGGATATTTCTGGATTGCAAGACCACGAGTTCCAAATCCGTCATCCAGATTCTCCAGCTTTATTATACCAGTTCCGATTAGGAGATGAAAAATTACAGGTAACTTTTTTAAATTACGAGAATGATATTTAGCGCTCAGACTCAGGGCTTCACTTTGTGTTGGTCCAGTGCTACTAAGCCCACATGATTTTTGGATTGTTCTTAACATACATTTGTTGATAGTTTCAAAATTAATTCCTGTATATGTGAGTGGGCCTAACGCAGCCCTAGCAGACACACAAGACTCCCTAATTAGCTTTAGCCCGAATAGTTGTACTTTCAGTTAAATATGATGTTTGTCCTTCAAGGGCAAGGAACGAATCCTAATTTTGCAAGTTTTTTACCTCACCATTCAGTTTTCTAATTTTGCTGCAAACTGCATTTGGATACTTAATTATAATACAATGCCAGAATCTGAGGAAACAGATTAGATACAGGTACAATTGTATGGTTTGGGGCGTTTTTAACTGTACAAAACTGAAGACACTTTAGCATTTTACAAAACTATTTGAAAAAATTGGGCATTTAATTTTCAATTGTGAGGATAGAACAAGTGTAGGGGGGGGTTAATAGTAAATACAAAAAACCCAACTATGTAGTAAAACTGTGCCAAATATCTCATTCTTCAGGCTCCAATGGCTCTGTTTTATCCAGCAACCTTCGGAATTGTTGGACAAAAAATGACAACTTTGCAACACAGGTCACAAGGTGACCCTGAGGATCCTCATGATGAGCATTATCTGCTAGCTACACAAAGTAAGCAGGAGCAGGTGTGTGAATACTCATTTTGTTTTTCATTAAGTATTATTTAATTGGGGAATAAAATCAGGACTCATTAGCTTATGTCTAGAAAGCCAAGTTTGTTATCTGGGCCAGAAGCATTAATAAATAAATTTAGAATAAGGAATTACAGATGTCTAGACAAGTGCTTAGAACTGTTTATTTTCAGAACGTAAGAGAGCTTCATATTATGGTATTGATAGAGTTGATGGAATTCAAAATTAAACCCTTTGAAAGTGAGGATTAAAATGAAATAATACAATACTTAGCCTTCCTGTGCAAAAGAGAGACTGGAAAGAGTGGTGTTTAGTTAAGTCTTTGTATGTTCTTTAACCTGCTGAAGATCTTTTTGCACTTTTCGTAGTTCATCTTGTTTTCTTCTTTTGAAGTCTTCAAAAGCTACAGCTGATAGAAAATCTATGTCGAAGCCTGGTGCGTTTGAGGGAGACTTGAGAGGCCAAGCCTCAGACATTTCAGAGAGGATCTACCCACAAGATGTGGAACTGGGATCTTCCCAGAGTGATTGTATGATACCTGGAAATGATTCCGAGGAACCTTTTACTGCACACATGTCCAGGAAAACAGCTATTTCTCAGTTTGAAGGCAAAGCCTTAGGCCTTGACAAAGCCATTCTTCATAGTATTGACTGCTGCGGTAAGAATTGCATTCATACAGTTCCGTGAAGTATGCACATCTGTCAGCATGGATTTATGGTAACTGCTATATTTTACCAAAGTATCATGTGTGTCTAAAATCTCTGGAACAGCTACACTGTTCCTTATACTTGCATCTTTATTGAGATTTCTGGAGGTAGGCATTTTGAATCCCCAATGCACAGAAGAATCTTAAAAGCAAACACTTTGTCTGGTTTAACTTCTACTAAATTCTTTATAATACAAATATAAGACATGTTAACTTTAAAAAAACATGTTTCTCTATATCCATTCATTCCAGCGTCTGATGATACAAAAAAGAAGATGTACAGCTCCATCTTAGTAGTGGGAGGAGGCCTTATGTTTCATAAAGCTCAAGAGTTTCTTCAGCACCGAATTCTCAACAAAATGCCACCTTCTTTCAGAAGAGTCGTTGAAAATGTTGAAGTCATCACAAGACCAAAGGTATACTGTTAACTGAACACTAAATGGTTAATAACCTATGATTGGTTGAAATCTAGAAAAGATTTAAAAATATATATTCTTTCCAAACCATAGAGTAATTGCCTGTCTGAGGAGATTCAGGAAAGCCTTCAGCTCATCCCTTTACTATTAAGGTAAAAGAAAGGTGGCGTTAAAAGAGGAATTTTCATATGCCATTAATCAGGCAAAATTTGTAAAATCAACACTTGATTATTTTTCAGAGCCTCCATCACTGGGGACAGGATTTCATGATACGGCTGGAAGGCATATATAAAAAAAAAAGTGACTCCTCTAAACACCTTTAACTATTCTTTCTGTATTTTTATGTCACTGTTTTTTCCTGAATAATTTTGAAAAACTTCTCCCTTCACTCTCGGAATTCTAAATGGTGAAAACTGTTGGAAAAACTGGGATACAATTTTGACAACTATACAAATTCATAGCAGTGATTGTGTACAATCTATGTTTTGAATTTAGGATATGGATCCCCGCTTAATTGCATGGAAAGGAGGTGCAGTTTTAGCCTGTCTTGATACAACTCAGGAGCTATGGATATACCAGCGAGAATGGCAGCGTTTTGGTGTCAGAATGTTACGAGAGCGAGCTGCATTTGTTTGGTAGTGGATGTGTTTACAATGGAACATGATTAACTGAGGATTCCTTTCTCCAAATGCCCCCTTTTCCCAATGGAGATGTATTGATCTTCTGCTGATAGATATTTTTGTATTTTATTAAAAACTAACTTCAACTGAGATTTTCCAAAAGTGGTGCAAAATTCTTCAGCATTGTTATACTTTATCGATGTTTTGAATTGTATGCATTGAATTCTGTGTACAGAATTCACTCTTATTTATATTATAGAGGTTATGAATATTAAAATTTCCATTTAAAATTGTTAATATCTATGTAAATGATGAAATGGATTTTTGCTATAACTGTGCTTGCAGTAGGCACCATGTACCCTGCAGATGGCACCTTATGACCTAACAGAGAGTTTGTACTTTTGGAGGGACAAGTCAGAAGTCTTAGTTACAACAGGGACCCCTTGCAGTTGTTTGAATTCAGCACTGTTGTTTGAAAATGCATGTGGTAAAAACATGTAGCCCTTTAAACCTCCAACAGATTTAATAACAGTAGTACTTATTGATGACACATCTGCATGGTCAAATCTGCCAAGAATTTTCTTAGTACACTACAGGTATTTTTGTTCATGTCATAGGGTGCCAACAAGTACGACTAAATTCATCATCTCAGAAAAAAACAAGAAAACTTCTCACTCCCGTATTCATGGATTAAATATGGCATTATTACCTAAATCAATCTGTACAGAATTCTCAAAATTCCCATTTTAAGGCCATGAGTGTGAAAAGATTCAGAAATGTTAGACCCTCTTCAATATTCAGACAACGATGATACTGTGAAACACTTTTGAAGAGTCATTTTCTCTCTTCCGTTTGATGTCTATGTTTGTACATAGCATTTGCCCATTTCAATACAACTTTTGCTGTAATTTCATTGTATTATCCTTCCAGCCTGAGAATTTAAATGGACATTTAAACTGCAACCACCCATCTGCTTTGTTTCAAGCATACTTAATCACTATGAACATTAAAAATCATTATCAACTTACACATTCACTCCTAGTTCCACGGGAGACAATAACTCTTTTCCATTAATGAATAATTATTCAGAAGTTCTCGGTTTGGTGCCTAAGTATGAAAACCAACCACCCAGAGATTGACCATTATTTTCTGCTTTCAACATTAACAAGCAATTACCCCAGATGCTCATTAATCATCCAATACATTCCAAGCACAGCAATAAGGAAAGATGGGGAAAATAATCTACATTTAGATGCAGTATCAAAGATATTGTATCGGGGACTATTGTCAGTCTGGAGAAAGCCTAAGTTCTCACAACAAATTACCTTGATCAGTCTTCATTATTCTACCACCAGCATTCTGACTGGGAAAACAAGACTCGGGTTCATCCTCCAGCAGCCCCGAAGAGCAGCAGCGATCACTGCTCCCCCATCACCTCACGCCGCTCCCAAAAACGATGGTAACGCTGC
Organism: Neomorphus geoffroyi; assembly: GCA_033558235.1. Taxonomy (NCBI): domain Eukaryota; kingdom Metazoa; phylum Chordata; class Aves; order Cuculiformes; family Neomorphidae; genus Neomorphus; species Neomorphus geoffroyi. The sequence continues at coordinate 10,310,620 of JAUMJM010000050.1, forward strand.
CGAATGCGTTTGCTTTAAGGGGAACCCGTCCCGTCCCCCCCCAAAAAAAACCTAACTGCCTTCTGTTTACCGCACAAAGCGGCTGGGTGAAAGAGTTAACGCGCTCTGGGGAGGCTGCCCGGGGCTGGGGCTGCGGCTGGACCGGCCGCGGGGCGGCGACCGCAGCGGGGGAGGCGCGGGCGGGCGAGGTTTCGAAAGAGCGGGCGGTCGCTCCAGCGCGGCCCTCGCGGAGGCCAAAGGGTGCGTTCCCCGCTCTCCTGCTCCGCCTCCCTAGCGCACCTCTCCCCCTAGCCGGGGCCGGCGCTGCGTGCGGCGCCCCCGCAGTGCAGGGAGTGCGGGCGAGGAGGAGGAGGAGGGCCTGGGGGGCGGCCTCGGCCCGCTCTGCCCCGCACCCAGCGGCTCCGAGGCGGGAGCGGCCGCAGCGCCGGGGTGTGTCCGCGCGTGGGGAGGTGAGTGGAAAAGTTTCAGCTGTGGAAATGAGACTTCGCGCAAAGTTTCTGGGAGTGCACCAACTTTTTCTTTTTTACGAGCAGGACCGAAAGGGAAGGGAGTGCGAAACTGCCCCGCAGCCGGTGAGTTTAACCCGCACACAGAGGTTGCGGCGGGGCTGGCAGGGAGCAGGCGCTGCCCTCAGCCGGGCTCCTGTGCCCGGGGCAGGCGGGCCTGGCAGGGCTCAGTAGCGCAGGGTCCAGCGAAGGTCGCGCTGCCCTGCTGCACCCTCGTGCTGGGCATCACCAGGAGGGACATATTTTACCTCTGCCAGAGCGGGTATTAGTGGCGTGGACCTGGCAGAACGGGCCGAGGAGCAAAGTTTCAGCCATAGTGAGCGTTTGCTTTTGGTTTCAGGATTGGTTCAGAGAAAATGGGTGAGGCTAATCCTTGTGGATAGATCATCTGCGTAGATGAGAGTGGGTATGGATCAGTGTAACAAAAAGAATTGTGCGTTGAAGCTGGTGTTTCAGTCCGTTGAACCAGCCAAGGATGTTGGATTTAAATTAAATCAGAATGGCTTGATTTTTGACCTCTGCACTTCAGAACTGAAAAGCATAGAAGTCTGTGAATCATCTACACAATAATTCTCAAAGCTACTTAAAGATCAGGGCACTGTTAACTGGTTTCACTCCCAGCTCACTCTTTGCAAGATAAAAATTCTTCAGATGTTGCTCTGCCAGCCCTGTTCCATTTGATGTAAACAAAAAAAGAGACACCAAACAAAAAAAAAACCCCAAAACACCAATCCATACACACCAAACCACACAACACCCAACAAAACAAACCACACCAAGAAATAACATCTAACTGTACATCTGACATATATGTGGTAGAATAGAGTCAAAATATAATACTATTTCAGTTACTTAAAAGGAAAATCAGATCTTGCTGTCGTGGCTGGTAATTCAGCCTCCTAGCCCAGACAATGGGTACCCTAATTGTCTTGGTACATATTTTTTGACTGTTCGTATTTCCAGTTATAAGAGTGGGACAGCTCTTGCTAACAGTACTGATGCCCAGTGCCCTGTAACTTTTTTTTAGATTAGGCGCCTTATCCACCTACAAAACTGTTTTGTTATTGTCCATTCAGTATAACCCCTACACACACAGGATACCAACCTTCCTCTCTGTTTTGAATCATGAGCCCTTTAAATCTAGGAATAAAGTCTCTGGGCTGAATGCTAGCAGATCTGTTTAGCTTTCTTGGAGAGAGGGGAAGCCAATTTAATCCTTTAGTGACCTACACAGTTTCCTACATATCGGTCCCCTTTTTGATATCCCCCTTCTTTTTTAAAATAATAAATAATATGAAGTAGCATCCTTCACCTTTCACATCATCACTGTTCCTTAGAGAAGTCTGTTTTCACATGCGACCCCCCCCTGAAATCAACAGCTGTAGAATTGCGCTGCTAGGGGTTTATTTCTCATACAAGCCTGATACTGCATTCAGAAATGTGTTACAACGATGCAAGAAGCCTCAAACATGTAACTTCAGAACTTCACTGCCCTCTTCTAGCTACTTGGTGCACAATCTGATATATGATTAAATTACAGCAATAGATTTTTCCTGCCAGATGCTTTTCACTCTTGTAAGAGCACTGCTCCATAGTAATAGCATCTGTAAAAACATACTTTTGAAAATGAGCTCCGGGTTTTGAAGCTGCAGTGCGATACTTTATTGTTGATACCATATGTATTTCTGTTCATTGATTCCTGAGGAACATTTTGCTATATGTTCATAAACAAGTCTTAATATGTGAGAGAATCTAGATAAAGACATGCAGTAACACACAGCAAAACCCAAACCCCAACTTTTTGTTTGTGATAAGTACAGAGCATTCCAGTAGAACCATGTTGTGTAAACCTCCCTGTCTCTATGTACTTCGTTCTGAGATAGCCTCTATAATATTTAATAGACCTGGCCATAAAACTGTAGATCCTTACTGAGTACATTGAGTCAGCCTCGCCAGCACATTGAGCCTCAGAGGACTTCTACCTATTAGCAAAACAACTTGATTTTTTTTTTTCCAGTTATTGAAAAAAAGCACATTCTTGCAGAAATACCGTTCTTGTGAAAATCTTGCAGTTAGTCCCTGTAACTGAGCCTGTGCGACACAGAGCTAAACCTGTGTTGCTTGCCAGACCCGGAGACTTTTCTGAAGGTAAAACATTGCCATTCCTACTCATCCTAAGGATCTGGTGGTATGAGATTGTGACTGTACTCAGAGCACTCCTGCAGGATCTAGGTTTTAGTAATACAGTAGAAAACCACAGATGAACAGATTTTTGTCTTTGACTGCATTAGGAGACATTTCTAAAAACTCAGCTGTTTTTCACCTTAGGGATAGCTGAAAATGAGTTTCACTGTTACATGTTTTGTAGAGACATCCTCGATGTGGTCTGGCAGAAGCTGTGGTGGACGTACTCGTCATCTCCATTGCTGTGAATTGCCTATGCAATATCACTGAGTGCCAAAAACTTACAGAGAACTCTATTAAATTGTTGTTTTTCTTAAAGTCTTACCTGCTAGAGGCAGGTGAGAAGAGACTACAAGGTAAGCAAATGTTTCCATCCTTTAGGGTTATGGTCTGTCTCAGGAACCAGAAGCAAATCAAAATCAGGCTGCACATAATACAAAATTATCTATGCCACTTGATGGGTGCATAGACTACATTAAAATAAGACAGCAAGTTTCAGAGTAAATGTTCATCATTTTATTGGCATTGTTGTTAACTTTTTAGATAGTGAGAATGGATAAAGTATATCAGTTTTACCTGAAAATGACTGACATTTTAGAAGTTGTACAATATGCTAATGTTTACATCCTAATTAGGATTTTTGTTTGTTTTTCTAGGCTAAACCACTGATTTTTTGATAGAAATACTGCAAGAGTGATACTATCAATTAAAATGTCATACTTAATGAAAGGAGTTAAATGTTGTGGTCCTGTGAATCAGTTCCACAAAGTAATAGGAACTCTGTTTAAAGCACACATATTGAAGAACACGTTTGGCATCAATGAACAATTCCAGATTTCACGTACATCATCTCAACTTAGTTCTGAAAAGGCAAACTCTTATAATTATGTCATTGTTGGAGCTGGTTCAGCAGGGTGTGTATTAGCCAACAGGTTGACTGAAGACCCTCTCAGTAGTGTACTACTTTTGGAAGCAGGCCCTAAAGATACCCTTCTAGGTAGTAAAAGACTGATGTGGAAGATTCATATGCCTGCTGCGTTAACATACAACCTCTGTGATGAGAAATACAACTGGTATTACCACACAACGTCACAAAAGCATATGGATAATCGAATTATGTACTGGCCCCGTGGAAGAGTGTGGGGTGGCTCCTCATCTCTCAATGCTATGGTGTACATTCGTGGGCATGCGGAAGATTACAACCGATGGAGCAGGGAAGGGGCTGTAGGATGGGACTATGAACATTGCTTGCCCTATTTTAAGAAGGCACAGACACATGAACTGGGGCCAGATCAGTACAGAGGTGGAAATGGACCCCTGTGTGTGTCGAGAGGCAAAACAAACCATCCACTTCACCATGCATTCCTGGAGGCAACGCGGCAAGCTGGGTATCCCTTCACAGATGATATGAATGGCTATCAGCAAGAAGGATTCGGCTGGATGGACATGACTATACACCAAGGTAAATCATAAAGGGATCCTTAAGTAATTTGTATTTCTGACCCACCAGTGGTACTTCTGAAAGCATTTTGGAATATGGACATGTGATCTGCACTGAACACCAATCGGTTGTGTACATTACTGAACAGCTATGGCACTCAGTATTTACACCCTGTCCATTTCACAGCAACTTGCTATCAGTCTGGAATGTATGTCATTGAAAATTGCATTGGCATGCAAGTCTGGATTGATACTTAAATTTGGAGCTTAGGTTTGCAGACTGTCATTGTGAAATTTGTTATGTTAAAATAAAATCTTTAGTTATTATAAGACATCACATTTGCTTTGAACTCTGCAAACTCTATGAAGGCTTTCACTCTGTAAACATCCCGATGGTTATTGGCCAAAATCTTGAAGAATACTCAGCATGACTATTTTAATGTTTAACGTAAATATACATTGTAGGTCAAAGATGGAGCACAGCTAGTGCTTACCTTCACCCAGCCATGTCACGCCCAAATCTGTCAGTTGCAGAGAAGACACTTGTAACCAAAATCTTGTTTCAAGGAACAAAATCCATTGGTGTTGAATATGTGAAAAATGGGCAAAGGAAAAAGGTAAGAGTTTTTTTATTTCCCGGTAAGAAGGGCATGAGTCAAAGCAAAATTCATTTTTTTAAACAGACTTCTATTCGAACTGGCACTTTACCCTGCAAAATGGTTGCTTTCCAGATGATACGTTGTCTCTTCCACTATGTAATTCCTCGTCAGTTATTTTACAGTAGGTGATAGTTCAGTGGTATTGATTTAGAGATTAACATCTCCATTATATTTTCATCTCTCAGTACTGAGGGGACAAGCCATAACTTGATGTTACTCAAGAATGTTGTGTAAGGTTTCTGGCTGGAACCTATGGTGCAATCATGCGCTGTCTCAGCGTATTTACTGTCCTGAAATACTGATGTTTCTGAAAACCTTCCGAAAATGCTATTCTGGCATAGGAAAATCAGTAAAACTAAGTGCTGAAATCTGAGTGGCTCAAGGGATAAATAATGAGTCATTCCATTCCACTTTGCCCATGAATTTTAGGATAGTAATAATGAAACATAATGATGGAACGTGCCTTATGGTTGTTTGTGGAATGAGTATTTTTCGGTCTCAGTCCAGCTTCCACTGAATATGTGGAAGCTTGAATTGCCATTACAACTTAACTCTGTGGATAAACAGTTCATTTCATGCAGCTTTCAATCCATTGACTTCTAGAAGACCTAAAACATTCTCATTTCCCTTAACTCTGTAATATTACAGCTGATTATGGAATATGTAACTAGGAAATTTGTATGTTAATAATGTAAGATATTCAGTCACAACAATTATAAAAGAATTTAAAAGTATAATAGTAGTATCCTAAAGAGAGTACATAGTTTGATGGCTTGAGTTCAGTAAGGCTTACAAGAGGCAACAGACAGCAAGTGTCCTGTAAATGAACACCTGCTACGAGTTAAAATGTAATATAAATAAGATGTTCTTTCATTTTCTAATGCACAGAATAAATCGATTGTCTTTACGTGGATTGGTAAAATGATTATCCTTAACAATATAAAACAAAAGTCACAGAAAATTTGATTTCATGAGAAGATGTACCAAGAATACTTGCAGAGAAAGTTCTAGAAAAAGAACTATCCAACACAGAAAATGGAGTAAAAGACAGAGCCGTAGTTTAGCAGCCCTATATCACGACTAGCTCAGGACTTGGACTCAAACTGTTTGATGAAAAGTCTGTCAGCAAAACATTATGTATCTGCCTGCAGTCAGAGCTGAACAGATTGTAAGCAAGGGAATAAATACAGAAATTATCAAAGGGAAAGCTTGGTCATTTCTCTCTTCAGAACCTTTTGGCGAGATTTAGAATGAGAAAAAAAATGTGAGGGAAAGTTGTCTAATCTGGATCAGAATAGCGTAATCTGGATAATCTGGATCAGAAGCTCTTGACATGTTGCTTGCATTCAGATCAGGCTTAATAATGTTAGGACTTTTGTGCTCATTTCCTTTTAGGCTTTTGCCAGCAAAGAAGTTATTTTAAGTGGAGGTGCCATAAATTCTCCACAGCTGCTTATGTTGTCTGGGATTGGCAATGCAGATGATCTAAAAAAACTGGGGATCCCTGTTGTTTGCCATCTTCCTGGTAATTTTAGTATTTTTTTAACCTTACATCTTCCTACGGATGCAGTTCAAAGACCATTAAATGAATCCATGAAATTCAGTTGTCTATATGTCAGGCTGTGTGGATTGAAACCAAGTGTTACAAATCAGCGGAAACACGCATGGATTTTAGAACTGAGCAATAAACTCCTACACATTCTTCAGTACATTTGATAGTGAAAAGAGCCTTTCTGAAAAATGCCACTGAGGACGTTTAAAGCACCATACTTGTCATTTAGAATGAGTTTTGATCCACAACAGATTGCATAAAATCCCACTGTCATATATATTCAAAGATAGAAGGAATGACATGAACTTTTCCTATAAAACAGAAAAGCTAGTACTGTATTTACAAGTCATATCTGGCAATTTTAGAACAAGTGATATCTCTGCCATTTAACTTCCTATTTGCATTCCAGTTAAGCTATGTTTATGTAAAACCTTATTCTGACATGCGCAAAAGGCTGGTATGACTCATGGTCTTGGTCTTAGTCACCACTGCCTTTGTATGAGGGTAGTTTAGTTCCCATTTATGCTGGTGTCTGTTTGCAAATCTTGTGTATAATTCTTCTGTGTGAAATAACATTTTTTTTCTTCCTGTCTTCTCCTTCCTTCCCCTTTCTACTCCCACCCCAGGAGTAGGCCAGAACCTTCAAGATCATTTAGAAGTGTACGTCCAGCAAAAGTGCACCAAACCTATTACTCTATATAATGCACAAAAGCCAGTTAACATGGTCAGGATTGGGCTAGAATGGCTTTGGAAGTTTACAGGTATGAAACAAATCATTCTACCATTGATTGCGGTACAGTTATTACAGCCTTTTACCCATGAATTTCAAAGTCTTTTTTTGATGTCCTGGGAATTAACTGAAGCTTGTTTGAACAATTTCTTTTTTTTTCCTAAATCAGAGTCTTTTAAAACAATTATTATATTTTAGGTAACAAGGCAGGGGTTTACACATTGTTTTTTAACATTTTCATATCTCATTTTAAGAAAATTTGAAAATCTTGGTGCTACTGAGAACAGCTGTTGTAACAGAATGAAGAAAATAATCATTTTAAAATAAGTATCGTGTCAATAAAAACATGTTGTTGAGCTGAATTTTCTGTGTAATGGTCTCAAAATAGTTAGTTTGTTAGTTTGTTTCTCTGATCAGAACCCTTTTGCGTTCCTTGCAATTTCTACTTTATAAATGAATTTTTCATAGCACTGAAACCAAGGGTTAAGAGGTCTATTTCTTGCTTATCTGAGGTCTTTCAATGGCATTTTCTCTCATTTTCACTCTCTAGGTGAGGGAGCCACTGCCCACTTAGAATCTGGTGGTTTTATCCGGAGCGAACCAGGGGTTCCTCACCCTGACATTCAGTTCCACTTTCTCCCTTCTCAGGTGATTGACCATGGTCGGGTTGCTTGCACAATGGAAGCTTACCAGGTAGGTTGTTGAAGAACATATTCCACTGCTGTTCTGTAGCATTAGTAAGGAAACTTACACTTCATTATAAACATTGATAATTCCGCTATATACTGAAAAATATTTTGTTCAATGTAATACAAAATGAGCTGGCTTAACCTCCTACTCTGGGGAAAAAAAACGGGAGCTTGTTATTTGATATTGATACCAAAATTATGTTACTTTTTATCCCTGAGTAAGTAGACGGTGCCGTGGTGCTATCGCTTAGGGTACCATTGTGTAGATGCTGTACAAAACCAAAACAAGGTGTTCCTTATTCCACTGCAGTTCAGACAGGCCTAAACAAGAATGTATGAGGCCACTCTTCTTTTTTTTCATTGGCACAAATCCAAGCCCCATTTTAGGCTCTGATCTTGATCCAAAAGTCTGTGCTAATGCGGGGGAACTGTCACTGAATATACGTGCTTCTTGCTAATCTCTTTTCTTCAGTGATAATAGTAATTTGGTCTGATTGCTGATGTGTTAGAATGCTCTGCTACCGCTGAATTGGAATGGGTGTATTTTAAACTAAAGAACAGCAGTGAATTGATGACAAGTATATTTCCTTCCTCTTATGGAATATCATATTTACAACAAATTTATATAAAATGGAAAAATGTTCAATAGCATTCTCCATTATCTGCCTTTAATGTTTACATTTGCTTAATTTGTAAAGACTGTCCAAATTGCAAAAAAAAAGAAATCATACTGAATGTGGAAATATGCCTGGTGGGATTATGTCATGAGTATTGCATGGGTGTTGCAGGTCCACGTGGGACCCATGAGGAGCACGAGTGTGGGCTGGCTAAAGCTGAAGAGTACAAATCCAAATGACCATCCCATCATTGAGCCTAACTACCTGTCAACAGGTAAATGCAGCCTCTCCTCGCTTTGATGTCAACTTATTTCCTCCTGTTCATCAGCAGATTTTCACACCTACTCAACACCAGTTCAGAAGTGCTGTTTGGTGCATTATTTCTCATTTATAAAAGTCAGAGGCCATTGTGCAAAGCACAGTGTAAACCAAAATGATTCCCTGTTGTGGATGCAGTTGGAGTTTGCTGCATCACGGTGTTCATTTCATCCCCTGTGGAGGAATGGATCTTGTTTGCTTCTTGTGCTGAGACCGGTGTACTTGGCTAGACAGTGGGCCTAGTGAAATAAAGAGCAATTCTTCCTTGCTCACCTGTTCCCTTTGGGGATTTTGCAGTAAAAGGGACAGCTTTGTTCACAGTGAATAGAAATATCTACAACTTTGAAAAATATCCTACTTTGTATTAGGACTTTCAGCAACAAGTAAGGGACTTCTCCCCCCAGCCTTTTTTTATTTCGTGCTGGTTTCTCCTGTTGTGCATTCTCTATGTAGTACTAAAATAAGAGTGTGCTTAGTTTCCTTATTTTCTCTCCCTACAGAAAGAGATATTTGGGAATTCCGCCAGTGTGTCAAGTTGACCAGAGAGATCTTTGCTCAAAAAGCTTTTGAAAAATTTCGCGGGCCTGAAATTCAACCAGGAAACCACGTTCAGTCTGACAAAGAAATAGACGCGTTCATAAGGCAGAAGGCTGATAGTGCTTATCATCCTTCCTGCACCTGTAAAATGGGTCAGCTTTCCGATAGCACTGCTGTAGTTGATCCCCAAACAAAAGTAATCGGTGTTGAGAACCTGAGAGTAGTAGATGCTTCAATAATGCCCAGTGTTGTCAGTGGGAATTTGAATGCCCCAACTATTATGATAGCAGAGAAAGCTGCAGATATAATTAAGGGCCTCCCATCACTTCAGGAAAAAAATGTTCCTGTATATAAGCCCAAGACCTTGGAAACACAGAGATAAACAAGTGTTCTCCTCCTTTCACATCTTTTGGGACTTAGGCTTTCATCAGCTTATTGATAGCTCATAGTGAACAAAATAAATACCCTGCAAAGCAACATATGCTATTAAAATAACCCTTAATTGGTTCTCTTATATGAGATTTTTTTAATCAGTTGGCTTAAGCTGCTTATTTTAGTTAAAATTGTACCTTCAGTGGTACAATTCACATTTTCCATTGAAGAGAAGCTATTTGTAAATGACAACAGTTGTGCACATAAGCCAGGTATACTGGGCATGAGGAATGGAAGAGATTAATGTGTGCTGTTCTGAAAGTCATTATGGTGTGCCTCGTTATTTAAAGGAAGGATTTTAACTGCTGGGAGAGTGTTACCCAGGATAACAGCTAGTCAGTAATCCCCACATCCTGCAAAAAGCGGTTAAGTGTAAAATATGCAATCTCATAGTCGTAGGCCAAAGTGGTTTGTATCAGAATTCATAGGAAAGAGAAGAACCTGCATGTGTCTGGAATTTGTCAAATGTGGGGTTTTTTTATGAGAGGAATGCACAGTATGTAAGTCCTCACTGATAGTTAGACTTCATCATACTTAGCAGTCAGAAAGAAGACATACATTGTATTTATCAGAAACTTATTTTTCTAAAAAAATGCATAACAGGAGCTGATATTTATAAAAATACACTGGAAAACTGGGAATTCTCCTTGCTTTTTTCACAAGGAGCTTAGTAGAATTCAGTTAATTTAAGCTGATTTAGTTGCATCACTTTATCATTCAGCACAGTAAGGTCTTCGCTTCCTATAACGCCCTAGAAGTTACTGATCTTTGCTCAAAGATTGTGTTTGCAAAAGGTATTTCTCAGCAAAGGTGCCTTATTATGCAAATTTTATTTAAAAAATTACAACTGAGTTAGATTTAAAAGGAAAGCTTACTCTACATAACTGCATTAAGTCAGATATTGACAATAAGGACATCAATAGGACAGATATTTTTCAATTAAAAGGCAAGTAACTTATTTAGTGAAGCAAGGCTATATTTTAGACAAGTCTTTGTTTTCCTGTCATCAGATGTGTAAAGCATGATACATGATCTTTTGTGGCTGTTTCCTGGGTCAATCTAATTTTCAAGTACTTTTTTTTTAAAAAAAAAACCCTAAACCTATAGAAACTGAATTCGTTGAATGAAATTGAATCCATTGCACTGTTCTGATTTTTTAAGTATTGCAACATAGCTTCTGACTAAGCTGTCAAATTATAAAGTAAAAGCTTCTGTACCCTAATATTTCGCAGGACTTATAAACAGAATAAACTTTTTTTTTATGAGAAAAAAATGGAATTTTACACCATTTGAGCATATTGTAAAAAATCTGCTGACTCAGATGTTGGCCAGAGAGACAACTGCAGATGTTTAAGACAGATACTTCTACCTGGTGCTGCTTGCTGTAAGGCAGTGGCTGGAAGCCCTGCTGCTAACTGAGGAAAAGGACTTCACTCATGAGAGTATCTGCATAAAGACAAACAGAAAGAGTGAAGATGGAAGATGACAACGGTGAACTCTGCTCCAAAAGGACACAGGTAAACCCTTTCTATGTATATGATGCATTATTTTGGAATGAGGGGAAGAGCAAGAATACTTCTAAGTCACAGATGATTGATTAGCTGCGTTAATGAGACAATTCATCTGGTACAACTGTGCATTTGGGGAAAGCATGAGCTGTGTAAGGTGGTACCTTTCTCTGGAAAGTATTTTTTATTCAGCACTTCTGCTTTTGAGGTTTTCATTCAAAGGTATTCAGTGGGTATCTTAGTGTCGTTTGGAATACAAAATAATATGTATATACTGATGAGACTTACCACAGTCCTGTGCCGTTGAGAGGGGAAGCAGTTTGAAAAGACAAAATACCAAAGTTCCTGCATTTGCAGATTCACAACGTGGGATTCACTCTAAGCATGCAAGATGGGAATTGTTGTTATGCAACCGCAGAGGATTAACGAGCCATCACCTTACATAACCTAATACTGAACACGCACAGAGCTATCCTCTGCCATCATGTCAAGCTCTAGAAGATGAGGAAAGAGCAAGGTGAGGCACACATCCCAAACTGCTCATGTGTCTTGTGTGCAGGTACACACTGCTGCACTGTCCCATCAGATCATCAGGCGTTTATTCAGAAACATCATCATCTTTTGTTCCAGTTCTAAACATACACAGACAGTTCGCCACTTCCTCCCCTTCTAAACACGTTGGTGTTTTCATTGCTGTGAACCACAGTTGCTTTATGAATTTGGGCCTCACTGCTGTAGAACTTTTAGGCTCCTTCACGGCATTCCTTTGATGCAGTGTTAAAGAAATAGCTCAGGAATCTGACAGTTCTGTTGCCCCGGGGAAATCTTTAGGTAGCATCAAGCTACCATTACTTTCTCCTGCGTCGTATCTGGTGCTGATACTGAATTCCTGTTAAAATTGTTCTTACCTCTGGCAGAGTCAAGTATGCTAAGGAAGACTTAGAACACATACAAAATATTCTAACATGGCTCTGTGGAGCACTGGCAGTCTGATAGCTAAAATTAACCATCTTTTACACATGATTTGATTGCAGAGCACAGGCTGATAATGCCAGAGTTTTAGTTACTTAACAAAATAATACAGTGCATAATTGAATACTATTCCCACTTCTACCCAGATATAAATTCTTCTGTTAATTCACACAGAAGATACTACATCACATAGTCACAGTTTACTGCAGTAACTGTTTGATGTAAGAATTCGGAATTTACTAGACCTGCCAGCATGGCTTGAACCAGCAAGGATGCTGTGAGAACACCAGCGTTTCCATGGTAACAGCTTGCTGCAGATGCTGCTGTCGCAGTTGGAGGTCTCCGGCTGGGGACAATGAGATTGACAAAGAAAAGTGACCAAAAATATTTACTCTGTACACATATTTCAGTCCAGGGTGCTTTAGTATGAGAAGTGCTTTTAAAAGCAGCAGAAAATAGCAATATTTGTAAAACTGTGGTATATTCAATTTATGTAAGGCCCTCAAGGGTTCGCACACCAGAACTTTTGATATTTCTGCAGCTTAAAATCCTTTTCAAATGTCTTGATTTCAGTTAGTGTGCAACTAAATGAGGCAGCTGGAAAACTGGGAAGTGGCCTTGGAACATGCAATTTCTGTAAAATAAACACAGAAACACATTTTGAGGAAGAATATAAACAATTCCGACTTTTTAAAAAAACTCTAGTTAAACTGGAGAGTTAATGTAGAGAGAACACAAGCGTATCTTATTACAGCATTGTAATCTTTGGTCTCTATTCTTCTGTCATCAAGGCTCCAAAAAAAAAAGACACTGCTCAAATATAAACATATTGTAGATTTTTTTTTCAGTTAATTTATTGCAGTGTAAAAGGCTTAGCTATGTTTAATTCTTTACTAATGTTTTCTCACTACATATATAAAAATGTGGAAAATCGTGAAATATGCTTTACCTATTGAGATAAACTCTAGCTTTTCTGTATTGAGTAATTACTATGATTGGCATTATTTTAAGGTGCCAATTACCATGTAATTGCACATATATTGATTACTTTTTTTTCCCATATGCTCTTGTAATAAAATTGAAGAGGTATTCTATAGATCCACATACATGCGTGTTCTCTCTTAAACCATTAACTCTATAGAACATGGTTTGTACCTAAATTTCCTTCATTATTTATTTCTGTAAGGACTGTTTTCTCATCAAATAGCAGGTCTGCCTTCAAGAGTCTTTCATCACATTATTGAAAGCTAAGAACTAACCTTACAAGCAAAAAACCACAATGAGGTTCTCATATTTTTTTTCTGTTATTTGGACAAAATAAAAAAGTTGGTGTTCAGCTCCACCTGCCACATTTGATGTGCTAGCAGAAGTCCATGCACTTAAGTAACCTGCTCTGGGCTTTTTTTTCCTCTTTTTTTATGTTCAAGTTCAGTTGCCTTGAAGGTGGTCATTGGAAGTGGACGTACCACAGTCAGTGGGACTTTGAAAACTACTCATTGTTATTTCACAGTGATACCAGACTCGGAAAACCTCGTTTCGATCGCCTCAAGTTTGTTGCTGTAAGCTGAAAAAGTCTAACAAGGTGCCTGTTGCTGGGTAACCTGCCCAGGTGTTTCCTGGCAGACAGCACGAAAGGTTTGTTTTGACATTTTAGGAGATTCCAGTGAGGTTTTCCTAATCATTTCCCTAGATCTGTATCTAGGGAAGTAATAATCCCCTAGACAGTAGGGGAGTAACAGAACCCCTGTTCATACAAACACTCCGATCACTTCACTCCTTTCTGGTTAACAGCAGTCATTCATAAAAGACTTGCACACTGTGATAGCACAGACTGACAACTATGTTCCACACGTCCCCCATTCTTCAAACGGTGCAAACAATTTAACTGCTGGAGCTTCTTGGTGAAAACCTATGAGTAAAAGGAGTCCCAAGTATAATAAAATTATTACACAGTTTTATTTTGAAGAACATTTTGCATTTGTTTTAATACAAAATGATGTAGGTCAAGAAATAATTTACAAACCTTTAAATTCTTATCCTGGCATTTGAAATAAGAATGATTTCAGAGGAAGTCTGTAAGCTATTCATAGGAAACTGTCAGTATATACAAAATGTTTATTGACACGTTTTAAACATCACATTTGTAATAAAAATGTGAACTGGATTGCTATCTAGCATATGAACTACAGGTAAAACCTGATAAGTTAACTTGTTAGAACAAGTCATTGTTATCCAGTGCTAACAAAATAGACCGTAGCTTTCGGTGTTTTCTGATTTTCCTCCAAGGTTGTATTAGCCTCAAAGTCATTTCAGGGTTTTACTGCATTGTGAACAATATCTAAGCCCTCTCTTGATTGCATAAAAATAAATCTTTGAAATAGTACGCATAGAACAACAAAAAGGTAGAGGCAATAAAACAGTATGCTTATATTTTTGGTTCTGTGAAGAATCATTTTGTCCTATTTCTTTCCAAGCAGAGTAAGTAGTGCTGAAGTAAAGCATTTTTCTGCCTCTGAAATATTTTCTGCCCGAGATGCTTCTTATCAAAGTAGGGTACATAGGTAATAAACTTTGTCCAAACTAATTGTCTCATGACCAGTAATTCTCTGGCATGAAATTGCCAATTATTTTAATATTTATTTTTAGCATGGGATTAATAAAAAAATAAAACTAGAGCTTATTTTTCAATCAAAAAAGTTACAATAATTTTATATCTTTTACCTTTCCAAGTATAAGACTGTAAATAGTCAACTGTGCATCCCTTTTGCAGAGAGATTCATTTGACTTAATTATTTTAAAAAAAAAAAAAATCTGTTCTGTTGCCAAGTTCAAACTTGACACTTTATCCCAAAAAGAGATTTACACTGAGAGGTGGCTCTATCTAAATATTTATGCTATAGATCTATATATTCCAAGTAAAAATACTTATATCTAGAATTCTGTGGAGAGTTACAATAATTAGGGTCCATAAATATTGCTGCAGTTCAATTACGGTACAATAATTACAAAATATAGAACATCTCTTTACAAATACAAATCATTGTATATTACAAGTCATTTACAATAATTTCTACTATTTAATTTTTAGCAAACTATCTCGTCTAATTCTACTATAACCTGGTTGCAAGTGCATTAGTAAGAATGCATTTATTCCAGTATATTTTGCCCTTAACATGACAGTCATAAAACAGACCATCTGAATGATATTTTCCTATGTAAACTGGTGTTACATATGACAGATTATAGAACTTTTTTCCAACGATCTCTAACAAGTAGAGCATAACAAACTGTATTTTAGAAGAGCATTAAGAAAAGAAATCAGGAGGCAAGTTTGAAAACAATGTTAGAATGGATATGCAACAGGTAGCTGATATGCTATTGAGTACTGAGGTGATGACGTTATTGGTTGTCATCACTCATCTCGTGTTGCTGTTTCCCACACGATTTCGTGCTGGACTTACACAGACATTTTCACTGAGAAAATCCTGCTCTACTACGAAGGACAGCAGCACAAGGCTGAAAGACAGGCAAGATATTACACCTCAGAATCCTGCGCTAGCCCTCAAAAAACTGATTGTCACAATCTTGCTTAGTTTCAAAATAACCTTATTCCTGCAGAGGAACTGAAGATTCTGTGGGAGGAGACTTGACGTGCTGCAGCTCTGATCACATTTCGGCAACCTGGAGATAATCAGTGTATTAGTTATGGCTTCCTTGAGGTGTGACATCGCTTGTACAAAACTTGATTGGTTTTTCACTCCAGCTAGTGCCTAGCATCTTTAAACTATGAGGCACTTTTTCTGTTATTAAAATCATTTTCCTTGTTAAATACTATAAGCTCGTAATGCATATCATTTCATCAGCTAAATCTTCTTCATATCGTCCCGTTTCTGGTTCTTCATCACTGTAACCAGGACCAAAGTCTTGAAGTTCATAATCTTGTCTGCTTAAAATGGGAAACATATCCCCATTGGTCCCATTGCTAATATTTCCATTGAGAAGATTGCTTGCTGCACTTTCCATCTCGTCGATAGTCATGTCACATGCATCAGCAATCTCGTGTTTCGTAGCTGAAACAAACTTAGGGTCCTTTGCATACCTTCCTAGGCCTTCAGATATAAGTACCTGGGAGATGGAGAGAAGAGAATGAGACATGCAGTGGAATTACAGAAGAACACACAGGTCATAGCAACGTTTCTCATTTGTGGAAAACATTAGAAACCTCCTGGGGAATCACTACGCACGTGCAAAGAACAAGCAAATCAACAATCAAATGGCTCCAAACCACACTGCATCAGTTATGTAATAATGTAATAGATAATGCAATACATCTGACTTTTCTCTTTAGAAATTTGGGAGCAGTCTTTGATAAACATCAGTCCTCAGGCCTGATACACTAGAAACAACAGTTAATATATTGCAGATGGTGCAATGAGAACAATTGCGTGAAACATAGAATTCTAAATATGTTCTCAGTACTTTAGGGTACATGGAAGAAAGGTGCAGAAGTCCCATTTGCAAATAAGATTTAACAAAGTACATTGT
Source organism: Neomorphus geoffroyi (assembly GCA_033558235.1). Taxonomy (NCBI): domain Eukaryota; kingdom Metazoa; phylum Chordata; class Aves; order Cuculiformes; family Neomorphidae; genus Neomorphus; species Neomorphus geoffroyi. The sequence continues at coordinate 10,327,309 of JAUMJM010000050.1, forward strand.
TTAGCTCATAGCAACGGAATGAAAGTGATAGACGGAAGCAAGAACAGAAACTGTGATTCAGAAATGCTATATACTCATTATCTTAAAATCCTTTTTAATATAAAATGGAATTCTTAACATTCTTTAGTGCACCTACAAATCAATCCCTGTAGTCTTTATTCCCCTCTCTGCATTTAGTACACTGATTCATACAGCTCTTGTTCTTTTGTTCAGATTACTGCAAAAATGGTGATGTATTTCTATAGAAACAACAGAGATGATAACAGGATTACGCATCATCTCTTCCCTATCAGCCATTGTGGAAGGACACTTCATCTGATCCACATCTAGAAAACTTGAATTTAATTTCAAATCTTTGAAATCCCTTCAGTTCTCTGAGACACCAACGTTAAGATCTGGATTCAGCAGAAATCCTTTTTTACTCCATGGCAACTACAAATGAGTTCCCCTATCTTCACCTAAACCCAGTTTTGGGCTTTGAAACTGAAAATACTCCATTTTCAGAAAGCGAATGTGGACTGAAGGATGCGCTTTTTAAAGTTAACACAAAAACTGAACAGACAGACATTCTTGGCTACTTCAGAGGTTTCTGTAATACTTACCGCTTCTACCAAACTGTCTGCACTCCGCTGTTTGTCACTATGTTTATGCCTAAAGTCATTAGGTACAGTTAAATTGGCTGGTGTAAATGTTCGGTAGGAAATATCGGGGTCATCTGTGTACCAAGAGCTCCTGTGCAAGGAAGGCAAGCTACCATTCATGTGTTCTGTAGATTCAGCCCTATCGACCTGGATTAGAGGTGTGTAATATGGAGTACGGTCCCTGTTGGGAGGGGTTGCAGGTGGGGTAGCCCAGGAACGCGTTGAACGACTTGGTGAATGTTTATGAGCTTTGCTGGAATCCAGACCTGCAACAGCCATGACCTGGTAAGGGGAAGAATTGTAGAAGTTAATGATTTCAAATACTCAGTCACACCCATTTCTCTTTTCAGCAGTTAGTTCAAACCAGGTGTTCGGGCAGCAGCTAGTTAATAATTTTTGACATTTAATAGTCATGTAAAGAAGGAACCAGACTGAAATTCCTAAATTAACAGGATAAAATGGTATTTTTTTTCTATTATTTCTTGAATCACAAAATCTTGCTACTAGCATTAATAAAGAAAAATAATTGCTTATACGATATATTAAACAAAGACCGCAAAGCATAGAAACATTGTTTCTGTCCTGTAGCGACAGGATAGGAAGCTGTCAGCATTTTCCAAGCATTCTGGGTCTCTAGGCCATCTTTTCAGGGCCATGTTAGAGCTGATGACTGAGGCTCAGAAGACGTGTATGTTCTACTTGCAAATTCTCACAAAGGGAGCTGAGTAACTGCAAAGGCAAAGATTAGACAGTTGCCGTATGATTCGGTCCAGGCCAAAATTCCTTAGGACATCCCAAGTCTCTGTAGACACTTAAAGAGTCACGGGGACAAACTACTCATTCTCAACGTTTTGCAGAATGTCGATGTTTGAGAAACCTTGCGTCTAGCAACCACAGTTGGCCTAGAAGTCACACACAGGCAAACTACGTAAATACGGTTGTACTGTTTCAAACAACAATGAAAGTCGGAAGTACCATAACGGAAACTAGAAAGATGTAATTCATTATTAGTTAAATAAGACTTTGTGCTTACCTGCTGTTGCATTAAGTGAAGGGGTAAAGCAGTGCGATGGTGGAAATTAGGAGAGAGTGGTATGTCATCTTGACTACTTTGTCGGCGGAGGCATTCAAAGTTAAAGGAAGATCGTCTATTTGCTACAGGGAAACCATAATTAGGAACCATTAGGAAAATGAAATAGTTTTCCTCTAAGTCTGTTATTTCCAGAATTCTAATGTGAGCTGATTATCATGCAAATAAAAACAGAGGCCCCAGTAAGAAATGAGCTGTGTGAACAGAAACAAGTTGCTGGTTATACGATACAGGATAGATTCATTGTATGAGCAAACGCGGTCCTAGGCAGAAACTGTACAAGCAGCCTAAGGGACAGAATTGGAGCAGCTGTTTCACAAAGCAAACCTGTGTTATGCAGCAGACTGATTCAGACACTTCAGAGTTGTGCTGTAAACTGCTGTCAATGGTTACAAAGAAGAGTTTCTTCTTCCCCATGGTTTAAACTCTTCATTCTAACGAACAAAATTTCCCAAAGGAAATACAAAACACCCAGTTCCTTGGAAGCAATGCACAATATGAAAAACCATATCCAAGTCAAAGTTGGCTCATGTTGTCAGTTCCTGATGTCTATTCTATTCCTTGTGACAATGATAACCCACGGTCTCTGCTGTTATGTATGCTGTTATTATTCATATAAAGGCTAGAAAGGAAAAAGTATAAGTCTAAACTGGACCAAGATGTTTGGCTGACGTGAAAATGTTTCAGCTGGTCTCAGTGGAAGCCTGCGGAACAATGGGGAGCAGCACATGGGTATCATTCCTCTGTGTTAGCTTCAGTGTGAAGAAAACCTGGACACTGAACAGCATCTGGAATCCAGATAGGTCCTCACAGCTGTGAGCATCATAGCAGCAAACGGGAAAGCGACCAAGTGTACAAAGGGATGGTACAGAACTAGGCTCTCTTAAAACTCATTGAAACTGTTAGTGGCATTTTTTTTCCAACACCAAGCATTTTGTGAACAGAAGAGTTAAGTGCCATAGACTTAGGATTCCTCATAACTATCACCAGACACTTAATGCTGGGTACTAACAATTAAGGTTCCTTAATGTGGTGGTGTGACCCACCAGGCCACAGCAGCGACCCTAGGGCGCTTAGCAAAACTTCTGAGCAACATCTTTTTCCTTGTCCACCCTCCCCACTCCACGTACACACACCAGGTACATACTGACCAGAACCATCCAAGCTTGCAGGGGAAAAGAATTTACATTGCATAAAGGCTGTGATTTGGGATGTTTAAGACACTCCTTAATTATACCCAAAACTGCAAGAGATACTAGAAAGACTGACTTGTAAGCTAGGATCCATGGGTTATGGACAGGTATTTCTTCCATGCACAAAAATCCACTAGCAACAGTAAGCAAGAAATGTTATGTTTGAATTCCAAGTTAAAAAGAAGCCTTTTTAAGCTGGAATATGCCTGAATGCATTTACATAATTCTGGATTTGCAAACAAATTCTTCTTAATGTACTTACGTGTTGGTGTTGGAGGTAGCAGCCGTCTCCTAGGAGACCTTTTTGTATCATAACAGATTGGTGAATCATCTTCCTCAAAAAAACCATGTGGGTGATGGTAACCTTTTGGTCTCTCAAAATCTGAGTCATGGCAGTGGTATCTACAGTGGTAATCATATATATGCCTGCATTTAAAATACAGTAAAGAAAATGTTATTTCAGTGAGTTCCTGTAAATTGAGCTATTAGATTTCTTCTAGAAGGTTTCTCAAATCTACTCTTTGCCCAGCAACATAATCAAACTTTACATTATTATATATAATTATACCTTACATAATTATACAACTCCACTTTAAAATCCAGTTTCTGTAGGCAAACTGATCTAGCAATAGCAAGCACAGACTTTTGCACTAGTACAGTTACACAGCAAGTTCTTAGGATAAATTTTTATCAAATTATATTTTCAATTGAGTCACTCTTAACAGTACTGGCTAAAATGTAGGACCTCAGCTGTACATTGTTTAAAAAACCAAACCAAGCCAAGAGGAGGCTTATTAACAAAGCGGTACAATGAGAATTTTTCAAAAGGAAGCCATCCAGTTCTTTATAGGCCCAGCCAGTACTACTTTACGATCTCAATCCATGTTTACCAGTTTTATCTTTCTTTTTATGTTAAATTAAACGACGAAAATCATTTCTAAAAGTTCCTCTCTCTGAGTTTGATTCGTCTTCCACTGTACGTGAAATTTTCTTTATAAATGAAAGGCTTCTTTGGTTACGCACTACCCAGTCCATACCTACTTCAAAGGAACTTTGTGCTTCCCTTTGAATACGGTATAGAATTTTTCTTGGGAGTCAGCACATGATACCAAATACAAAAGATCTCTGACACACACACACTATTCCTACTCCCCATTTCACCTGCCAGCACTTGTGGAGCAATAACTTCACTGGAGGATTCTCAGTCTAAGTGTGCTTGTTACAGGTGAGTACCTGATTGATTGAAATATTTTTCCCGGTTTAATAAATATCCTCACCTGCTTCCTGACAACATACTGTCTTCCTCATAATATTCTTCTCCACTATAATAATCCTGCTCTCCCAAATAATGATCATCATTGCAATAGTCTTGAACTTCACGTTCTTCACGGCAAATAGTAGGTCGACGCCCATCACCAGAGTCAGATCTGTAAGCAGCAAGTACATGCATTTTTTTATCTTTCATTTACATAAATTATATATTGCATATTTTATATACAGTTCTTTTAATATATTTCCAAGGAAAAAGAAAAAGACAAGCATTAAAATCTTTCTTGTCAGAATGTGGTGTTACAGTCGGTCCCATAGAACCGCAGCTCAGAATTGTGGTTTCTTAAAGGTGACCTCCCTTTACTTATGGTACAAATAGGAAAATTATTAACTTGGGGATGCTCAGTGACGCCAAATACATTTAAGACATTTTTACAAAACCAAATTCAGAATAGTTTGAAGAAGCACAGCCTCTCCCAAATGTACAAAGTTTCCCAAATGGCTAAAATATTAAGGAGCACTCACTGAGGTACTCGAAGAAAAACTGGAACATGCAAATCCAGACAGTAAAAACTATCCCCGAAGGTACATTTAGCATCACACTTCAAATAACACAATACATCCTGGTTTTAAAAGTTGTCTTAGAAAATTTTCAGGCATAAGACCAGGAAAGATTTTGGGTCACCTATAAATGGAATAGTATACTTTAAGATTAATCAAAGCTAACCCCAGTGTTTTTTCCAGAGTTTGCAAGCCGACTTGAACAAGGGTTGCCATCAGGTGTGATATTTTGTCTCTTGAAAACTGCACAAACCTGCCTGGACTTTTAAAAGGGCTTCACTACTTTTGAACTCTACCAGAAGTTTAACCTTTTAGAATAGGCAGTGGAAAATTTGAGAGAGCAATCACTACTCAAGTTATTCAACGTATGCATTGTCACACAGTTGGTCCTGAAAGTTGTACGAGGAAGAGGAAGGAAGGAAAAGGAAATAAAAAAGGAAAAAGAAGAAACTTGCTTTTTCCTCTTTTATGTCAGAATAATATAAACTCACCTAATATACGTTTCATAGTAGCGGGTTCTATCCAGGTGAGCCATGCAAACATGGAGAAAGGTATTTTAAAATCAGGTAGTTTAGATAAATCAACTGGTGATTACAATGTTTGTGCTGTAACTAATAATTTCACTTTAAAGACAGCTACTACTTTCAAACCTTATTAAAGTTATATACATTTCCCATACATCAGAGCTATATTTTAAATACATTTCATAAATCAGCAGGCAACAGAAATGAAGCTAAATATACAAATTAGTTTCATGAACCGTAAGTTTGCTTGTAGTGTTTTCACAATATATACAGCTATTTAAAAGCAAATACATATTTGTACGTTTACCTCCTACTGCTTGGCCGTCTACGCTTCTCATGATCAGTTCTGGAGTAAGAACGGTAACCATTTTCAGATCTATGCTCACGATTTCCAAAATTTGTGTGCTTTCCATGAACAACTTTGGACACATTGGCATTATTGAGGTTGGCATTTGTTGAGTTTGGAACTTGCTTTCCTACTGAGTTGTGATTATGATGATTGTGGTATACAGAATTTCCTGCCTGAGAATACATATTTTTCTCAGTATCACTTGCAGATGGAATTGAAGGCCGCTGAACATGTAAGGGACGGTGTGTGGTGTTGATCTGTTGAAATGAATCTCGTCTGTCACTGCTAATATGGTTTATGTGGTTGCCAAAGAGGGCACCATTCCTCTGTTTTAGGGGAAAAGAAAGAAAAGATTATATCAGATAACCTTAACAGAACATATTTTTGACAATGATAACTTACTTTTCTTTCCTACATGCATTCAAAAGTAGCAATTCAAATAATCTGTGATTATTCTTTCTAATTTTATGATGCTTCAGATGGGATTTCCTGAAGTGATAGAGACGTGATTGTGATAATGACAATACTTGTATTTCAGAGTAAAATCAACACGATGCTGTGATCATTATTCTTCTTTTTCATACAACTAAATGTGACATCCAGCTTTCTCCACATTTTATTACGCAGGAGAAACCTAGATCCCCCGTACATGAACATGCACCAGCTTCCTCAGAAAGGGGACGTGTCTGCTTAAATTTTGAGAACGCTTTGGTGGAATTCTCTCCTATTCTCCCAGAGCATCAGTTTGCAACAGGCGTCGCTCAGACAGGATGGAGTGCCATGCAACAGCTTGCAAGCATATCTCAAGTAGGTAACATTCAGCTTCAGTGCTTCCATTCCTTCTTCTTGCAGAGGTACAAGAAAGAGTAGTTAACTCTTTACGGCCCTGAAGAGTGTAATGGATGGTGAAAGAGAGGATGAAGTGCTAAGTCATGACTGTGACATGCAGCTCTCTTTTACATCTGACCCAGGTTATGTAGCCTCCCTGTCTAGCCAGGTGGGGGTCCTGGATGACAGCAGTCTGTCTTGAAGCTCAATCTAGGGAAGACAGGAGGTAATGATGGTTGGCAGAGAAATGCATCTACCGATGGCACCTGCGGCACTGGCTCCAGTGTCACATCCTCCTTGTTTTGCAACAGACAACAGCAAGCTATGGGGCTTCTGCCACCATTACTGCAGAAGCGTGCTTTTATATCTGCTTCTTCTGAAATGCTTGTGGAAAGTGAAGTTTTCTTGCTGACAAATGGCTTGCACTTCACTCCTGATTATAATGTCAAATTTAGGTGTTCACCATTAGACTCAATCTCTATAGTGCAAAAGAGGGACACTCATCTTTTTTTCTGATTGGTTCTTATTGATATCCCTCCCAGGAAAGTGGAAATGGCATTTATGTTTAATTGACTTCTGTGCAATTCCAGGCACTCACTGTAAAATATGCAACTCTGTTGTGGATTGGCTGCACAGAATTTCATTCTCTTCTTCCTGCCCACCACTGCACAAGTTAAAACACTTCCAGTTTAAACTTTGGCACTACCTGAGCTGGCAAGGTTCGTACCTTTTCTTAGGATTTGCTTAAGAAAAAAAGTAAGAATTAATAAGAAAGAATTAGGAGCAGGAGAATTACTCTGCAGGAACTACTTCCTAAATTTATGATGAGATGCAAGAGTCCTAGTAATAACATTTTTATAGATACATATTAAATAAACTTCTTCATAAAATATTAATCTTGTTCTGAATTTGGGGGGACAGTTATTAATATTACTATTAATTATTCCACATTCAGGGATAAGCTCATTCTTCAATCTCATATTATAATAAAACAATTCACGTAGCTGTGTTCTGACATTACTTTATAAACATCTTCCTCCTCCTCTGGATTGTTTTCCTCTGGTTCATCATCTTGCAAGTCACAGGATATAGCTCGCCGTATTTCAGGGCCAATATCATGAAGTGTCCTTAGTCCTGCCTAAATCAATGACAATACCATAACACATTAGGAATGCAAATTCTTTTTTGTTCTTTAATTACAGGCGTGTAGACTTATTTTAAAGGACAATTAACAAGCTTTTGTATCTTGAAATGCATAGAGGATGCACCCTACTATACATCTCTTGCCTGTTATTAACAAACGGCTTGTATTCCAGTGCAACCCCGCTGAGGTGCTCATGGCTTTATTATCACAGCGTAGGTCCTGACTAAAAGACCACTGATGTTTATGGACCCCTATGGAAATAAAATGCATCTTATAACAAAGTATAAGCAATCGGCAAGAAGTACAATAAAATGCATTTCAATGAGATGTATATTTAATGTCAAAAACATGTTTGCAGCCTGTGTCCACCAAGGAAACACAAGCTGATCTTTGCTATAGCAACAGCAGTTTTAGCAGAGCCCAGATGGAAAAGAAAGCAGTGAAATAATTCCAGCTCATCTGCACTGCACTGCGATACGCAGATATTTAATTTAAAGCTTTACTTTAGGACAGAAAACCGTCTCGCTACAATAGCACGGACCTCAGTGTGTCTTGGTTCATGTTCCTGTCAAGCCAGCAACCTTTGGAAAAAGGGACAATGCTGAAACAGCCAAGGACAGAGCTGCACATTAGAGAGGGTACAGACATCATACTCAGGGCCAAGGATGCACTGCTTTCACACAGGCCTTACTGACTTCAAAAAGGAGATTATTTTTCCTGGTTTAACTGTCATGGTCCAAAGCAAAATCCACAATCTTGTTCTTCCCAACTCTTTTTTTTTTTTAATCTCCTCAGGTTCAGAAGAAATCACAGATGTGTTTGTTAAGCTCTTTACTAACACTACAAACAATCATGCACAGCACTTGGCTTAATTCTTGATTATGATCTAAAAGCCTGATTTTTTTCTGCATTTTCTTCTGCAGATGAGGGCTGTCCCAACCCATCAGATCTGTACTTGTATGGCTTGACATTGCAAGTGACTTGCCCTGGGGCAGCACGGAGATTCGGAGAGAATTTTGCACGTTTCATAGCTCCAGAAGGAGCTGAAGGGCCTTGGAGGGCACCAGACATGGCTTGGTCCCCCTCACGCTGCCTACCAAGCACGTTTCCTGAAGGAGTCAGGAAACAGCATCGAGTCAGGTTTCAGCCCAAAAGACAAAGAATTGGTTCGCTGGGGAGCAAAATGGCATTTATGCAATGTGGGCAATCAGAACCTGGAACAGGATGAATCAAAAAGCTTTTTATCTAAGTGCAGATTCACTACAGGCTCCTACTCAGGTTTCACTCATACCAGTATTTCACTTTCTGCAAGTAGTGCTTGGCTGATCATACTGGCTACCGTGTATTCAGCAATTGTATTTTCTTCCTCAGGGATGAACTTTGAAAGTTACGCTATAATTGAACAAGGCTCTAAAAATCATTTACTACTGAGTTAATGTACAATCTGGGTTTCATACAGACGTCGTGCTTTCTCCCACTTCTTATGCTAACGGCATAGTCAAGACCTCAGCAAGGTCACTAATGTCATCATTTTGTAAGACGCTAAAGGGAAGGAAAATTAACACTTTAAGCTTTCAGTCAAACCCAGCCTCCCTTCCACCTAAGCCCTTCTGTGAACACAACGGTCTCAAACAGCAGTATTATAAATTTTACCCCTGGCAAAACCCACCAGCTTATACTCCTGTCTGCCAAATTGTGACAAAGTCCCACAAATATACGCCTAAAAGCTGAGAAAAGCCATGTGTTTGGCAGCAACGCACTCAAGAGTATTTAATTTTGATTACATTTCCCACTGCCTTCTGGTTTACTTCTTGGTGAATTACTCTTTCTTTACTCAAGAGAAAGCAGGCAGCTTTTATCATCACATCTCTCTCCAGTAATACTCATTTTCACGTAACAGATCTCTTGCAATGATACAATCAACAGCAGAAGACTAAAGCCTGAATCACTGTATGTGAAAATAAATGTCAGTTAAACTAAACCAATCAGCTTTATTCACCCGCAGCCGGTATGGAAGCTACAGGTTCTACAAGAAACATCTCTCTGCAGAATTAAAATATTCCTCAGTTTATTTGCTCTAACAGAGCTGCCTACAACAATTTTTGAACTCTCTCATTAAAATCACTACTCCCCTGTACTGCCTCATTTTACCTGGTGTAACCTAAAAGTATTCTAAGTTTTCTAAGAGCAATTTTGATGACAGCACAGTGCTGCATAGTGAGACCGATCCCCACGCCGAGCTCTCCCGAAGACAATCTTTCGTTAGATCGGTCAGCCAGCGCTGAAGTGGGGCTGATACAAAAATGCAGGAATTGGCATCTCTATGTAAGAAGGAAAAGACTTCTCTTCGCCACACGTCTTCTGGGAGGACCACAGAGGCAGCGCAGACTAATCAAACGTTTGACTTTACCTTCAAGGGCTTCAGAATCAAATCAAAGGTCTCTTAAATGAAAGAACACGGGCAAAGACCAAACCAACCTTCCTCGCACCTCTCCATCCGTTTCTAGGGAAGAAGAGCCCTTCTGACACACCCTTCCCTGTACAACACTGCCCGCGTTTGCCTACCCAGCAAGAACCCCAGAGACGTTACAATGCACAAGAGGGTAACGGGAGCGTATGTCGCCCTCCGTTTGTGAAGTTCTAAAAACTGCTACATTGAAATTGGAGATAAGTTCTTCTCATGGAAAAAAAAAGCTGAGTAGAAGGGCCCTTTCAAAAAGAGGGCCTGGATGGTGACTTCTCTACACTTGCCAGGGGCGTGCTTGTTTCTTTTTCACTATGACTGCTAAAGTTCTTAGGGGGCAATTATTTCCCTAAGTAGAGCTTTATAAGACCTTTAGCTGTTAATACATACGACAATTCAAGATGTCTTTGCCTAATACACCTGTAACTGGAAAAAATGATATATTTTTTCTCACATGGGCGTTAACATTTATGTGCATTTACCTTATACCTTTTAGTAAATTTTATTTTCATCAAAGCCAGTGGAAGATGAAAGGACCTAATAGAACTGATAAAACAGGCAAGAGACATATTTAGGCACCAGTTCTACAGGGATGGCACTGATCATTGAATTATTCATGCTGTTCTGCAAGAGGACATCTGTTGTTCCTACTCAGGTTTTTCTATTTGGTTGTTTCTTTGAAGGAGAAAATAAACAGATTAACGCTACTGTGCCTCTAATTTTATAGACTTCATTAGAAGTTTGCAAAGGAACTTATTTCTTGTTTGAAAAAGAACTTGCTCAGACATTTTCTCTCCAAAATTTAATTTTTGATGCCTTCCTTGCTTAATTTTTTCCCTTGTAGGCATAAGGCAGATGAGACTTATCAGTCCGACGGTTAGTTAGCAGTGACACACGCACGCTGAACAACATAATTACATAATAAACCCAAGCACATCTTTAAATAGGCTTTCCTGTAAATGCACAAGATGACTTCAAATTGACATGATAATTCTGTGCAGCTGTGCTTTATGAGGCATAATAGCACCTGCAATGTTTGCAAGATGGCACAAGGCACTAATACACCACTGCTGTGTCCTAAATAGCGTCTCGAGAGACAATTAATGATGGCACTGTCTCTGACACAGCTTTGAAATGACACTCATGTGCTTTCAAACGCTGAAATAATAGAGCTGTAGGAGTCCCTCGGTGAGAAATAATGTCATATGACTAATAACTGTATTTCTGAATTGGTCATTTAGAGATAAGCTTAAAGATGTTTGAAAAGCACCTCATGCCAAAACATCAACACATTTAGAAGTTGAGTTAAACATTAAAACATTAAACAGTTAATCATCTTAAAAGGACTACTTTTAACAAATGTCAAATATATTTTAAATCAATTTTCTACATCTATACTATGCATAAAACAGTAGCACCATTTTAGATACCTACTGAGAAATTTGTGTATAATGAGAGAATCCAGAGTCAGGACTTTTAGAAAAAAAAACCACTTCAATGCTTATAAATACTGGGACTACAAAAAGATTATTTTCCCTTTAGATTCCCTAATCTAAACTCAGCCCGCGTCCACTCTAAGGTATAGTTCAACCTACGTATTGATGCAGTTTAAGCTCAGTTTAAGATGTGCAAGAACAACGTTATTCAAATAATAAGAATCACTATCACCTACACTATTTCTAGTTACGTAAAATACACAATGCTCCCTCTTTTGAGGCATCTTATAGTGATACCAGGAAATGGAAGAGACACTTGTAAGCTTTGCTTCACAGATTTAAGAATAATGATGGATATTTAAGTACATTGCTATATAAACTCACTGGATCTGAAATAAAGCAAAAGGTGAATTCTAAATTCTTAGGTCTTCAGAGCTTCAGCATACTGAAAGCCCGCAGCTCTGAAAATGTTCGTATCAACTATTACATTTGCAGATAATGAACGTGGTTTTACTACCTGCCGGTTTAGGACAAAGAAAATCAAAAAGACCGAAAGCCCCAAAGTTACAGTGATATAAATAAACTGAGGTTACTATGAACAGAATACAGAGCAAGAACTAAGAAAATAAGAAAATAAGCATGCAAAAAAAATAGCTGAATAGACCTACACTGTAGCAGTGAACGTAAGAGACATAGTAGTCAAGTCTTGATTCCCCAGCGTCATGCATCCTCCTAGAGCCCATCTTCTAACGCTGAAGCTGAGTGCACTGCTCTACAACTACACAAGCACTCTGTGCTTTCAAACCCAGACTCCCTTCAAGCTAAGCTTTTCTGTGAACACAACATGAACATGGAAGGACAATTAAATTGAACTTGAGCAACATATTAACCCCCTCAGCTGATGCCTACTAGAGGGTTATTTTTTTTTCTTTTACTGTTTACTGCGGGGTTGATACTGCTTATAAAATATGCAGAGTAAAAAAAAAACATGATTAGTTTACTATGAAATACGTTCCCAAAATCCAGTTCAGCTCAATAAATCACTGCTTTTGTGTCCTTGTGATGTGAAGGGAAATATCCTTTAACTTTTATTTGTATATATTAACAAAGAGGGCTACATATAAATAAATGTGAAAAATAGATGAAAACCTTACATAATTTACATTTAGTATTTTCCGTTGGAAAAATACCGTAGAATTAATTAATCCACTCTAAGTACTAGATAAAAGTAATTAAACTTGTTCATGCTTCACTTAACATTTATTTTTACTAGCAATGTGACTACTGTTTGGCTCAATACAAATTTCCATCACTACAAAAAGACATCTCTTAAACTGCTGCTATAAATATAATCTTGGTCTGATTTTACCCAGAAAACATATTTGTTCTCATTGGTTAAGTAGCGGTCAATAGCATTAGAAGGGCACTTTGAGAATATTTTTTCTCATATTCTAGGAGTATATATAATACTCCTAGAATATATATATAAAAAATATATACCTAATATATAATAAGTATATATATTATATATATAATATATATATAATACCACAAAAATGGGAGCTGACAGCTAACATGAACTGGTCACCTCTTGTTTCAGAACCACTTGCTTTTCCTCCCATCACAACGAGTGAAAATGCCAAGGTCTGGAGAAGACAGGCTGTTGTAATTCCAAGGAATATTATTATTTCATTTCTGAAGATGTTTTTCAGTGACAATATGCGCGTTAAGACAAACTGTTGTTGGTTATAATTTGAAGTGTCCTTTTCTGAGGGAGGAGGGATTTGAAACATCACTGCAAAAAGACTTTAATCTCCCAAGACCCACTTCACTTCCTGGAGTGCTTCCTCTTCTCTGATTTCATGCACCCAAACAGCAGCCTGTGTGGGCTCACAGAAAATGCAACATCCTTCAGGAAAAACTGAGCTGTATCGAATAAAAGTTATCCTGAATGCAATTATTGCAGAGTGAGAAGAGGAACTTGTGTGCTGCAAGATCTGGCATTCACAAAGCAAATCTAATTTTGCAGGAAGCTCCATTCTAGTCTCCTGACTCAGCCCAAACTTTCATTGTTCCTTCTTCCCAAACATTTCTCAAGCCAAGTATCAGAAGAAGCCGGTTTTTAGGTGGGTCAAGGCTCTGCCCCCGAGTCCTGAGGGGGCTGCCAGTGGCGTTCTCTTGACACGCGACAAAAGCTTTGGTCTCATGCAACCAAATAAAATTCAGGCAAAGGAAGAGATTTTCACAGTTTCATACGTTAAAACTCCTAAAGTCATAATGACAAAACCCAAAGCATTCTGTTCTTATTCAAATGTTCAATCAGAACCTGCTGGTTTTACGGCTTCTACACTGAGCCCTGAGAGGCAGACACAGCTGCTCCTCACACCACAGTGCCTGGAAGCCACGTGGGTTTCCATTCAGTATCTTGAAAAATGCTAAACAGAGCTATCATAAAAACCAAAAAAAAAGCCCAAGAGCTACCACTGAGAACACGAGCAATAAAGGAAGGCAAAGAGGAGCGATTTCAGTTAAAAAAGTTCCATTACATTCTCATAAAACAGGGAAAACGGCAACATCCATTAATTAACTCCTTGCCTCAACAGTTGCCCTGAGAATTCAAGCACAGCACGGGTTTTGTCACAAGCAGCATTTACCTTCTCTCTCAAATGGCTGTTTACTTCCTGAAGCCAGGAAAAGAGTGACATGGCCAACTACAGGAATCAGCAGGCTAATCAAACTGTAATTCACCTCTTCATTCATTCAACAGTTAGGAATGGATTATAAAACCTCTTGCAGGAGAAAGGAGATAAGGATGCCGGGCTAGATAACGCAGCAACTGCAGGGTTTGTGCGATCCTCAGGAACCATGTTCTGAACTAATTAACTAGCTCTGCAAGTCATTCCAGCCATCCCAAGGGAAAGCAACAGACGTCAGCGAAACACAGCTAAGATCATTCTGTTGGATCAGCAGGATTTTTAACAAACAGTGTCTGACTCAGGTTAACACATTTCTCCACCCCTTTTAAGAAGGCAACCGGCGACAGAACAAGAGGACACGGTCTCAAGCTTCGCCAGGGGAGGTTTAGGATTGACGTTAGGAAGAAGTTCTTCACTGAAAGGGTGATTGGCCATTGGAATGCGCTGCCCGGGGAGGTGGTGGAGTCACCGTCCCTGGAGGTGTTTAAGGAAAGATTGGATGAGGCACTTGAGTGCCATGGTGTAGTTAACAAGCAGGAGCGGGTGTAGGTGTCGGGTCATAGGTTGGACTCAATGATCTCAAAGGTCTTTTCCAACCTTATGATACTGCGATACTGTAATGTCCTCCTAGATTTTGTCATTGGAATAAAAAGCTATCAGAAACATTAAATATCTTAATAATTTGCAGGACTCTACTCAGCATTAACTGACACTCAGAAAGTCTCAATCCAATAAAAACGGTGCAGTGTATGACGTCTGGAATTATTTGAGGACAGCCTTCCGTTTGCATGTTTCAAAGTTCATTATACAAAGGGTATAACTGGACAGCGATGTTCAGAATGCACTCTTTAGGTCAGGTATACCCTATGGACTGCTTGCTACAGGTGGCCAAATCTATTGTCCTGGTTTCCATTTGATAGCTTGTTTTAAGAGGCTGACAAAAGTAGGTGAAATTAATGCAGTGTGCTAATGCTGCTTCCTATAAAAGGACCTGATTAATGTGAAGTTCAAAATTTGCAAATAATGAAAAACACTGACAGGAACGTATTTCACCAGTAATCATAACTAAGAAAAACTACATAAAAATCTCTATAAAGAGAGAAGTTTTAGGAAGTTTTCTGAGAACTGGCTTATTGCATTGTCAGAACTCAAGAAATTAAACAGGTAAAGCAAAACAAAGCTTAGATGTCATTTATCTGATTTTACCTCAGCAACTTTAGACTGTGATGTACCGACCAGACTTGCTATGAAATTCTGTAACTGTTGCTACTGTTCGAGTAATCCACAGAGAATAACTTTTTGCACTTACCTTGTTATGGCCAGAATAGCAGGATTACGTTTTACTTTTCTGACGAAAAAGGGTCAAAAGTGTCCCAGCTAAATAAAATCCTTGCAGCACTGCACAATCACCAATATTCATCTACCTGCTATTTCAAGTAAGCTCACAAAATGGTTAGTTAAAAATGTAAAAACAAAATCACCTGCAGAGCAATCGTGGTATTCTTCGCAGGATATTTCCCCACCAGTCCTTGTTCTTTGCGTTTCTTGAATTTCCTAAAGTAGTCCTGTATCAGGAAGGTGGCATAGAACTTCCCCACGGTTACCTCATCATCTAAACGAACAGACCAGACAGATCTCTCCCAAGTCAGCACATTTATCAATAGCCTGGACACTCATATCTGATTCGGGGGGGAAAAATGTGATGGGTGCAATAGATACTCTGCTTTCAGCTTACAACAACGGAACCTGTAACTCGCTTAAAAGCAATGTTTTAGCAAGCAGTTTAGGCTCAGTCATTTATGCGAACTCACCCTTAGTAAAGAAGAAAATACAGTACTTTACCAAGTCCCATTTCTAAGGAAGTTTGTCTAAGTTCCTAACAAAACCATAAACATGTTTATGTATGCGCAGAAGCTGGAAGACCGGCTTTAGCCACTTGGAACAAACGGATTTAAAGAGACGTTACCATGACTTATGACACTGATATTCCTAAGAGTGACTCTATAAAAAACACTGCTTCTGCTTACAGCGTCTTTCTTTTTTATTTTTTCCATTGCTGAAGCGAATCTGCTTCATCAATGTAACAATACAGCATTGTTGTAATTGCATAAGGACTTAAGACATCTTTACAACCTGCATTGCTATGCACGTTTTTTTACTGCTGTCATGCCCTCACTCCAATACCTGAGCATCTTCTGGTTTGAATTTTGTGTCCCAGATGCTCATGTTGGGCAGTACCTTCTGCTATCTTATTGTCACCCAATAAGACAGAGTCTCGACTCTGAGGAAATCCCACAGAGGTTACAATTTCACATATTTGCTCTGAGGTTGTCGTTTAAGTGAAGATGTGGTCCTTAGCCAACCTCTAGGCAGTGACGATGATGATAACAGTAAATATGAAAAAATATGGTGCTTTCCCACATTGCTGTATTGTATCCGCTCTGCAATGCTGATGGAAATGAAAACAACTTCCATCAATTAATTTAGCACAATTCAAAAGACAGGCAAACTGCAAGTGCACTAAACCCTCGTTCCACAGAGTCGCTGTTGTGAACAAAACCCAGCTCTCAAAGTCTGCAAAGCTTAGAGGCAGGTACCTTACAAGGATATCAAAATCACCCGGTCCACAGCATGTTAAGAATGTGCCTGTTCCAAGAATCCCACTGAATCGTTCAGCTGTGCAAGTTTAATCTCTTGATGAGTAACGCTTGCCAGAAAACTAGGAATAGTTTTCTATTCAAAAACATTGCTTTTGTTCTCACACACTTTTTTCCCCTTTGAAGTTATCTGGCAGGAAGTTTCCTTTCTTGCTGTGTTGCCCAATCTCTGGAATTTTTTTCAGCCTCCCAAGGTAGGTGTTTGCAACACGGTTGCCACTTGGCTCCTGCCCTACATAAAGGAGGGTTGGTGTGGATTATGGATGGAAGTTCTCTCCACTGTTAGGGCCCAGGACCTGATGGGTGGTAAGTTCCCATCATTCCAGTTGTCCTTGCTGGGACAGATGTTCTTAACACACCTCAGGATCTGGGTCACTCTCTACAGTTGTGACTTGACCTGGGAACTCTAACATGGGAAATCCACGTGGGAAATCTAACATGCATGCCTTGACATATTTTAACACAACTTAGTTGTTAGAAAGTATGGAATTTTTTTTAGTTTAATGTCATTTATTTTCTCTAAATTTTAATTTTCTAATGGAGCTTTAGGATAGGCTTGATTTTATTTTTTTGGGTTGGGTTTTGGTTTTTTGTTTTGTTTTTTTACGTACAAATACATTCTGATAAGCAGGCTTTTTCTCTGGCAAATTCTCTAATTTTTTGCCATAGATAGTGACATCATGCATTAACATTTGATTAAAAATCTCTTTCTGTCTTCACTTTATCAATAATGATATGTCCCAAGGTATCTCACTAATGATAGTATTTCTAATAGCATTTTTACCTGTAGTAAGACAGCTTTTGCTAAATTAACTTTCTTCTTTTCATTACTTGCTTTCATCACAATAAAAAGGATGGGGAAATCAAAACCACGTAGAATACTGTTTAAACTCATTTTTACCTCTGTGACAAAATCTGTCTCACAATGAAGCCTCTACCATTCAAAATAAACTCTTTTCATTGCAATGTCTGAAATGGGCTGTGTACAACAGGCTTTGACTCCAGTAAAAATGCACCAGGGGTGTATTCTCCCAGCATTTTGTTGGCCTTAAACGTATCAAAGCAAAATTAATGATAATAATTGCTTTAAAATATCTTAGTTGGGAGACCAGTCTGCTGCAGGAAATATCTCAGAGCCTGCTCTGCCAAATACCAACATCTCTTCAAAGGCTGGAGTGCCCCCCAGTTCCCACTAGGAAACGGCAGGAACCCCACAGCTCAGGAGAAGCTCACTGGTCTAAAGGCTCGTTCTCCACAGGAAAAGGCTTTTTAATTGACTCCATAAATCCGATTTCTGAACTTGTTGTGAACGTTTGCTTTGATGTTTGTCTGTACTCCCCCTTGGCAGCTCCTCAGGAGACTAACGGTGTTTTGTACGATGAAGAGATCTCTGGTAAAGCACCTCATCTCAGCTTCAGTTCAGCTGAATCCACTGATCTGCAATCCAGCCTGGGTCCAACTCACCAGGTAAGCCCTTCCCCATCCTTTATGCTACTTTATTCCAAGTATTTGCACAGAACTTTTAAGGAATTGATATAGCAAATGGCTCCTAGAAAGAACAAGCACATGGAAGTGACAGACTCGATGCGGGTTGCACTTAGAGCAGGTCTCAAGTCAGGCTACGACATTGCACGACTACTGACTGTACCTGAGACGACAACACCTGCAAAGTCTCAGTACGCAGAAAGGAAGGGCCGATCGCTCCGGACAAGCACCAACTTTTTGTAAGCACATTCTGTGAATGGATTATCGGTTTGCTGAATTGTGCGTGCTGAAGTCTGTACGTACGGAGACGATGCGCGTGTTACTTCCCAGGCACAGTCAGCTGTACTGCAGACACGTGCACACAAGAAGCCTGGCCAAGGGGAGCCATCCTTGACTTTGTTTTTTGATTAACGCACATATAGCCAGATACAGACAGGTGTGGGGAGGCAGCTGAACATAACTGACCACAGAAGAGACAAATAGAGAGAGATGCTATAATTACAACTAGTGGCAGCAGAAGGAATCGTTTCAGTAGGAAGTTTTTGGAAGAGGGCAAAAAGTATTAGGCAGGATTAAATTGGCTTGGAGGTGGAGACTGGCGAGTTTAGAGAACACGGGGGAACCTTTGGTGAGCTGTATGTATCTCTCTGACTCTGTAGTCTCCTAAGAATGTTAATTCATCCATACATTCAGATACTTGACTGACATTCTATGTTTTTGCAAAGCCGTTTAATTTTTCTAGGAAAATATGTTGCAAACTATTAACTTTTCAATTAAGTTATAGTAATGAGTTATTTAACCAGTACCAATAATTAACTAACTGTTCATTTCTACTGTATCTATTTATAATCCAGGAAAAAATGCTACACTGATTCTTTTCATTCTGCTCTGGAAATGGTTGTTCTGTTTGTGTTCTGGAGGCATGGTCACGAGCACACAAAGGATCCAGTGTTCGGTAATACGAGCAAAATTAATAACGGAGAGAAACACTATAAACTAGACCGCTCAATACTTTTAAGCACAATTGATTTTAACATATTGAATTTGGATGCTTTGCTGATTTATATTGAAGAGAATTTTCTGTCTCCTAGCAGATCGTTATTATCACCTGTCACTTGTATTATTATTATGTGCAATTTTCTATTGATTATTAAGCATCAATAGAAACTAATTTCTACTTTATACTAAGCTATTTTACACTCCTATGGCATATGAATGTAAAATAGCTATATTCATCTTTTTTCTAAGTGGATTACAACACTTTCAAATTTCAGGTAAGTCACAACAAGGTCAACGGAGAAACAAACCGAACTGAAATAAAATTTGGTAAATATTAAGAGCTTCCCAACATGTTCTTATTTATACTGGGTTGTAGAAGCCATACTGTTTCTTGTCCATTGAGCAGCGATACAGGTTTTCAGCCTTCTAGCTACACTAAGGAGCTACATTTGCAGAACAAACATTAGCAATGAATTTTAGTAAAGCTGAAAATAAATATACAGCTTATATTCAGCAATGAAATGAAGCTGAAGTTAACAGTGAGTTACTATGTAAGATTAGTTCTAGGAATGTAATCTTTACAGATTCTTTGTCAGATCGATTTAGGCAGGCACAGCTCGCTATTCTGAAGCATGCATCTCCATTTCAATAAAAAAGTGTAGGGGAATAAAGTTGGCAAGAGGCAACGCTAATTCCATGCCACCACCCTAAAACAGAATTGCTTCAGAATATTCGGAAAGACTCAATAGTTGAAAGGAACAGAGGCTGCAGAAAAAGCTCAAGCACATAGTTACAACAATAACAAAGCGATTCATCTATGCCATGCAAGCACTTAGGTGTAAGGCTAAAAACAACAGAGTAGAACACAGAAAGTTGTTTTAAATGTGCAGTATCAGTTCCCCTTCGGATAGTCAAATCTGCTCGGGTTTGCCTTCATCCCCACTGCTCTCTGGCAGCCACCACACCAAGAGCAAGTGGCTGCCTCCAGCCACAAAGCTAATGCTGCCTCTCGGGTCATGCTGACGGGCAGTGCAGCAGCATGCTCCTCTCCCCTAGAGACTGAGAGCATCACCTTCGCAAAGGGACCAGCCTCCACCACCATCGGGCCTGGGGTCTTGAGTCTGCTTCCAAACCTGAGTCTGATCAGTCTTGAAAGCTGCCGTAACGCTATAAAAGTACAATAAACTACAAGAAACACCAGATGATTACGATGGATCTGCGTCTTGGATGTCTAGATAAATATATCCTGGGTGTGGGTGACAGTGCAACAGATCCTGCACCTTTAAAACTCGAAAAAGCAAGTAAAAACAGTCACCTAAACCTACACTACAGCATATTAATAAAAATGTATATATTGAAAAAGGCTAAATATATATATTAGAATATATATATTTAGAGAGAGAGAGATAAGAAATATTTGATGTCATTTTATAGCACGTAGGAACATCTAATACACGTGCCTTGTGGATCTCACTAATGTATGGGTGTCATTAGAATTAGGTATCTCTTCACATGGGCCATATTCGTATCTCAGTCATACCAGTATAAAACTGAACAGTTTCCATAATCTGTTGACTATGGAACCGCTCTGGTTTAAACCAGTATAACTGACATAGTTTAGCCTCTTGCTTTACCAGTTTAGCAACAAAATTACTTTTAAGCTGGCAATTACATTTTTTCAGTTTTCTCCCAGAAGTATTCAACATATACAAGGATATAAGCTATAATGAAGTGTACATCGTCAAGCTTAATTAGCACAAAACATGTTAATTTGCTCAATGCATTGAAATCAAACCAGGTTTAGTTTATCTTGCTGAACAACTTGAAATCAAGGCTAGATTTAGGCCTAATAAGGTACTTTTTTTCAAGCAAGAAAATAAGCGTAAGATTTTCCTCTCTTTCTTTTTTGAGCAAAGGAAGTTGTACTTATCAGTCCTATACATGTTATCTAGTGTGACAGGATATCGTTTTCTCTACATTTATTTTGCTATCATTGCCTATTGTCATTTAATGACATTATAACTGCATGGTTTGTAACAATCTAGAAAGACCAAAATGCACAGAGAACAGCATATTGCAAAGTTTATCGGACTGACCGCCAGCTGGAGGGACAACTTGGTCGAGTAATTTCATGCTCGTTTTCTTCCATATTTTCTTTATAACTGCTCTAAGTTCTTCGTTTGCTTGCTCTAGGTTACCTGTGGCAATAAAATAGAAAAAATGAAGGATGGCAATTATGCTTCAACCAGCTGCAATGAATGATCCTTTGGATATTAATTAGCTGTATACAAATAAAGACTGCGATAACCATGCTTTGCAACAAGACACAAGAAGCAGCAGACAGCGATATTACAACTAAAGCAAGAAAGGGTGTAAGACAGGGAGCTCCTGGGGCTTTCAAATCAGTCTCTGGAGTAATGCAGTCGTCAACCACAGATCTTGGCTCTACTCTGTTTCTGTGTAATACTTTCCAATTAAATGGTGCGGAAGGTGATGACATGCTCTTTCCAGGACGTTTCTTCCTTGATCCAAAGCTGAGTTTTTATTTGTTTAATCACAGTAATTGCTCAGTTGTACAGCTTTGGAAGTCCAGGCAACTGAGTACTGAGCAGTTACTCAGCTCTTCCAGTTGACAGCGATGTCTGACAGCAACGTCTGAGAGGGCTTAATCTAATCAGGTTGTTATTGGCAGTGGAACTCAAATTCTGCTGAGAACAGCAGAAGATATGGAATATAAGGTGGTAAAAGATGGTAAAATAACGAAAAAATGTATGAGAATAGAAGATTCTTTGAAGTGTATCACTATTTTTTTAAAACCTTTCCCTCTTTGAATCAAATGATAGAAACCCATTCAACCCAGTCAGAACTGGCCTTAACCAAACCGGGGACGTTGCTTTCAAACTATACAAAAGGTGTGGTTGCAGCAACGTGGGATCCATGGCACCACGTTAGAGAGTAGTGAGGAAGGAACATCTTGGTTGGACAGAAAAGGGAACTCATTCATTCCTTGTAGCAGAACTCCTGTCCAGTGCCACGTGCTTTTACATGATCAGATAAATGCATATAATAATTTCTGAGTTTTCTTGGGCTCTGGCTATGCTATCCCTTTCTTTTCCTAGTAAATCATCCCAAGTAACGGTGAATACAACCCATGATCCAAAAGCAAATCAAATCCAGTGAGAGTAAGGCAGCCTTACATACATCCAAAAAAATGAATAACGTAAATCATAACTTTGCCTCATTGTACCTTCTGACAAATGCAGTAAGGGTTTACAGCTAAGAACTTACCTTCCGTTTTTATCTTTAGAGCAGTCCTAACCAAAGCAAACAAAGTAGCATTGAACATGACGGTTCCATCACTGTTTAGTGGCATATTCATGGCTACCAACCTCTGTAAATGAGAAGAAAATAAATTTTGATGTGGCTTTGTTTGAAAAAAAACTCTCCCGTAATGTTCATTTCTGAAGAGCTGAAGTCTTTGGCTTAGTCCCTCTCTGCATTACAGTAGTATTGCTGTGACCCTGTCTGTCAGAAGAACACTATTTAATCTATCAAAATCCTTTCCTACTGTCTGACTTGGATTTTCTTGTATTTTATTTTAAAAGCATTACTCATATTGGAAACTTGAAAAGAAAATAGGGTAAAACCTACCTTGCAGGCCACTCGGTGAGGGCACAGCTTGCCAAAACCAAGTGGTGGCTGAATGCGTCTCAGTAATGTAACCACATCAAGATGCTTTATCCTTCCCCTAGAATCAACACACATCAGTTACCAAACATATACCCATTCCTGAAGAATATACTAGACTCTGCTTTTGCTGGTTTTACCAGGTAAGTCTTATCAGAGAAATGATGGAACTTACTTTGCTTCAGGGTCATATTCTGACCATATCCTTTTGAACTCATCCAAATGATGGGGACCCAGAATGGACCAGTCACGTGTCAAATAATCAAAATTATCCATAATGACAGCCACAAATAAGTTTATAATCTAAAAAAAGTAATTAAGAACAATCTACCTTAATTATTTAGAAATGTTAAAAAAATTCAATAGAATAATTTGATAAGGTAGAAGGTTAAGAATTCAAACACATAAATTGATCTCATAAACAATTTTTGGCATATATCATCAACTATCACAGAAAATACTTGCTAACCATTTAACTGATTAACTGGAACTTGTATCAAGTAATGATATGACAAGAGGGCGATGCTGTCTTAGTCTTTGACATAGGCTGTAACACGGTGCATGCCAGATCCCACTACATCCAATTAAAGAATGGATCAAATAGGTGTTTTGATACAGTGTAGATCTCGGGAAACACCTTTTGTATTAATAGGATTCAATGTCATAATAATAAGACTTCTTCATATGTTTTGTTAACACAGAAGATAAGAGAACAGCAGAACAGGTAGGTTTACATTAGTTCACAGAATTCTGTTCGACCACTCTCCTTTTGCCAGGAGAACAGTCCTGTGACTAGAACACATCAAACAGCTTAGAGCAGACACCTGCAATGAGGAAAAACATACTTCAAAGATTATTTTAGAACAAATAATCCACTGTGCCATGTATTAGGGAGAAAAGTTACCATTCACATCCCCCGTGCCACAGTTTGAGCACGCTTGTGGAGACACAAAACCAAATACCGCTAAGGTTAAATAATACAAATAGCATTACTAGCAAATCACAGGAATTGCAGCTTTATTGTTGATGAATATTTAATGATGCTATTGAAAAATGCATGAAATAATAGCGGATGAAAAGACCGCTAACACAGCTTTCAAACGTGCACCAACCACGCCTGCACACATGTAGTCAGAAGAACATCACGTTGGAAGAGACCTTTCCAGGTCATCTAGTCCAGCCTCCCCTGCCATAAGCAGGGACATCTTCAACTCAGTCAGGTAGCTCAGAGCCCCATCCAACTTCACCTGGAACGCTTCCAGAGGTGGGCAATCTACAGCCTCTCTGGTCAACCTGTTCCAGCGTTCCACCACCCTCACCATAAGGATCAGTATAAGAAATAGGGTTTAGGACTGTGTATGGGAAAATAGAACCTTGCAAAATTACCTGGGAGATGAGATTTTCAATCATTCTCTGAACTCACTATTCTTTTAGTTCAGAAGAAAGTCAAAATGCCAAAGCTCATTTCTGTTAATAAGCACAAGCCAGACTCACCAAAAACGCACAAAGCATGTAAAAACTGATAAAATAAATGATGGCAAAATTGCTTCCACATGTGTATTCTTCCCCTGGATTATAATCGGACTCTGGATCACAGCGTTTTCCAGGCAAACATGCCAGCATGATTTCCTGCCAGGCTTCTCCAGTTGCACACCTTTATAAGTCACAAAGATAAATGAAGGATTATTCAAACAAAAGGAATTAAAGACGTCTTAATTTGCTAAGTTCTGACAAGGTGCTTGGAGCTGTACAAGCACAAACGTGAAGACAGATCATGACCTTTTCAGAGCAGGGACTAATTAAAAAAATACAGAACATGTTTCAGAAATGACAAGCACAGACCTGACATTACAGACACGTTTTTATAAGGTAGACCAACACACCATAAAGGCTCGCATGTAAAAATCTGAATGCCAAACTGTGATATGCAAGTTAAACACTTATTGTAGTGGAGCTGCTGTGCACCTTGTGTAAAGAAACCCCCAAATTGCCATAAAAGTTAAAAATATCTATTAGTAACAGATGAACTGCCTTTTCCTCAGTGTGGCTGAAGCAACGCTTCTCTAACTTCTGCTACTGCATTTTTTGCATAGTTGGGCACTGCCTGTGTACAGACCCATGATTTCGAATATTTAAGATACAACTACGTATTTAGGACATTTTCAGCTGTGTTCGTTTCCTAGTTTCAAAGGCAAAAGTCTTTACATGCATGAAGTGACTCAGACCTCACTGGGTGATGGCCTTGGTCTCAGATAAGGAACGTCAGTTTTGCCAGCCGGGTTAGTACCAACGCAGAGGAGCTAAGTGGAGTTACAGAATCACAGGCAAGAGAGCCCTTAAGGTCGTCCCCTTGAGAGGCATCTCTGTTCCATGTTGTTCCCTTTCCTTGTTCCAGAACACTTTGAAGCACTCCTGGCAAACGTCTACCTTCTTCTTATGCTCTCTAGCAACAGCGATTCCACGAGTCTCCAAGATTTAGCTACTGTCGCCATCACAAAGTTTTGCCTACTGCTTATCTGATATTGCCCTTCTGCACGTTACACCCTTTATTTATTGTCATCTCTTCAGCAAACGTAAGAACAGTTTCTTTCTTTATGTTTGCAACAACCTTCCATTTTTCCGAAGTGCTGTGCTACCTGTGCTTCTGAATACGAAGGGCACGGTCTTTTTCACCGTTCCTAACACCTGCTCAGTGACAGCAGGACTGACTCTGTTAGGGCTCTATCTGAAGACAATTACTCCATAAACGAGACGTTTCACAATAGCAGGAATGAGTGTCGGTCTGTATCACTTGATTAGAACCCTGCTGTGCCGACGCTTAAAATACAGCCATAGAGATAATGAGCTGCTTATGCCGAATTGCTTCTCCCTTGCAAACGTACTTTGAACAAACCCGTGGTACACGAGCTACAGACGTTTTTCATAGATCAATGAAATTGGATGCATTAGGTAACAGTTACGGTTACTCACCTGAAGAGAAGCAGCACAGCTTGGGGGAAAGTCTGAAAATTGTTGTTTCTGTTTATTTGATTGTTGTCCTTCATGGCCACCTTCCCAAATACCTACAATAAAACAGGATTTTGACTTTCATCCTAGTGCCTTGTATTGTCAGAAGCTGTAGGCCTTGCAGTCTAAACTTGCTTCAATATGTATGAAAAACCCTTTCACAAATATGCTTTCTTCACTCTCTTTAGCTTTTCCTGAAGATGCAAGCGCAGTAAATTTATTAAATGTACAAGATAATTTTTAATAATTTAACTTAGCATCAATAAACAATTATAATACTAATACGTATTCCTGTATTTCAAGTGAGGAAATACTATTTGTTTTAAACTAGCACCTAGAGTCCTTAATTGATATTAAAGCCCAACTGCACTAAATATTGTACGTACTGGTAGCAAGAAATAATTACTGTCCTGAAAACTTCGAATTAAACAGAGAAAGAGGGATGCAAAGACAGAAACTAAAACTTAGACAGTCTGAGCATCCTTTCTCAGCCAGAGATGGAAATGAGTTCTGTTCCTCAAAATTATATTGCAATTCCTTGGCCACAAGACCATTCTTTTTCACCCATCTAACACATTTGTAACCTCTTACAATAGTGAAGGCTATTACTTAATGTAGAGAGATTAACACCATTATGCTCTGCGCACACGTTCCTCGACTGTAGAGACATTAAGTTGCTTTTGGATAAATGATGAAGAGAAACAATCCGGAAGCAAAACCACTCTTCATAGCATATTTCTTCTATTTATTCCATGTAATTGTGTTGATTTGAGGAACTTTAAGAACAAAAGAAGACATCTGTAAAGTTTTACAGAATGCAGAGCTACCCCTAAAGCCTTACAGTAAGAACTGCAGCTCAAAGTCAGGACACCTAAGAGGAACTTCTGCCAAAGTGTTGACGGTCGCCCACACGTGCTCCTAGGGCTCCTGCTTAGGCAAGCACTTGACCTCACGTGTGGCACAGAGACCACCACGCAACTCAAACCACACTCTGGACCACAGCTCCATGCTCAGCGCCCGTATCTGACGCTTTCCTGCAGTCAGTGCAGTCCCCTCTCAAACGGCAATGCCATCCTCCCACTAGAAACGGCCCAGTAGTCTGAATTTTAGGAACAGTTTCCCGATGGGTTTCTCCTATCCAGCTATCTCGAGTTATTAAGACCGGAGAACCCGTTCTGCCCTCCCTGCTGCTGGTGTGAGGAGTGGCACCTTCAGCCCAACAGCACAGTTTTATGCTTTAAGTTACTCAAATCCTTTCTGCGTTTGTAAATTTCGTACCTCTATCCTCTTGATTAACTCACCTGTGCTAAACTCTAAAATCTTTAACTAGATTCTTTTCTCAGCCTTATTCACATTGGGTAGATTTTTTTAAAAAAACCCAGAGTTTTACTGCCTGATTCCCAAAACAAGAGTACAGAAAAAAAAAGCCAGGCATTTGTTCATGCATTCCTGCACAGAAATAAACCACAGTATACGAAAAGGAGCAGTTCGCTTCAGCAGACCAACATATGATAAGCTCACACCAAGCTCTTCTCTTGCATCGTTTGGGGGTTTCTGACTACAAAAATCAGAGCCAAAGAAAGATTTTTACATTACTCTGAAAGCTCTGCCTTGTAACACCACTACCAAAGGAATGTTTCAATAAGCACCTCAGAAAACACTGCACTTTTGTTTAAAGCTGAAAAAATTGTATGATTACCTGCATTCCAATGACAGCGTAGATGAAGAACAGCATGGCTATCAGAAGGGCAACATAAGGCAGAGCCTAGAAACAGGACAGGTGTGTGGTCTTTTAACGATTTCACACTGTAATTTTAATTGCCATTCACAAAAATAACTTTTCTATACAACACAGGCTTTCCCATGGTTTTTATTCCTATTCTAGTGCTTAAAGTGTTATTACCTGTCACTCAATATTCTACCGCATAAAATGAACGCAAGCTTTATTATGGTCTAAATTATTTCTGCCAGCAACCCAGGGGAAAGAACCATCTTTATCCATTTTTAATTTTATTTTCATTATTGATTCTGACAACACAAAGGTACCTCCTTCTGTAGAGTTATACAGTTCCATTAACTTCACATTCATCAGAGTACTCAGGTGCAGGGATTCAAATATCTATTTGTTACACCTATGACATTGGTTTTATATAAAAAAACAGATTAAATTCCTCTTTTGTAGTCATCTAATAAAACGTGTGGAAGCATGAGACCTGGATGTGTCAAACCTATCCGATCCCTTTTCGATATGCCAAATGATTTTTTTCTGAAGTACAGAAGAAATCTCATGGTAACAGCTAATATTAAAAGACAAAAAAATGACCGTTGGACTCACTGAAGTAACACGTGAAATTTATTTTGGTATTAGTACGCAAACATATTCAACTACGTCATTACTGATCGCGTGAAAACAAAATGGGGTTTGCACTCTACAAGGTATTGCTTCATAAAATTACGCGTATATGTGGCTGTAATTCTAAAGCAAATTAAAATACACTTTGCTAACCTGAAATGACTTAATAAATGTCCACAGTAGAGTTCTGATTCCTTCTCCTCTGCTAAGCAGCTTCACCAACCTCATCACCCGGAACAGACGGAAAAAAGTGATGGAGATTCTAGCGCTGTCTTCAGAGTTCTGAAGAGCATCATGGAGAAGTCAAACCAAATACAAACTCAAACATGCAACACTTCCAGAAAAAACAACATCAAACGCAAAGGTGGAGGAGGTAAGATTTGAAAATGTATCTTGAGGGCCTTTTCATCTTGATAAACATGATATGAAAGGAAAAAATACATGCTAAAAACACAAGACCTGTAGAAATGCTTCACACATCACATGCATTTCCAAGTTTTCTGGTTTGTTAATAGGGATCATATTGGGTTTGTTTGTAGTAGACTTCGATAATACACTGACAATGAACGCAAACCACCGCATAACACCTTCGTAGTAAGACAGTTATGAAAAATACAGAAAAAAATTGGTGGAAAATAGACATGGTAAAAAGAATAAACTCAAGTAGAGGTAAAACCACTGGGGTCATTTTACTAATCTTACCCCAGACTCATCAGTTGTGACTGTTTCAGTTGGCTTTGGCTTTAAGAAATTAAGAACATCAAATATTAAAATCAAATCAAAGATCAAAAAAAATCAGCTTAACCATAAACAGAAGGAAGGACATTTTTCATTTCTAAACGTAAATTAACATCTTTCAACTCAATATACTTGAACAAACCATTAATATCCTCATTAAAACCTGCCCTTTAGCATTTCATGTCGGCTGACTCATACTAACAGCTGCTGGTATAAAGCATGTTTAAAAGGCTCAATGGAAAGTAAATACAAAATAAAATATCTACTCCTATGTAAGCCAAACAAAAATTAACCATCAACTTCTACAGTGTAGCAGTAAGCATAATTAAAACTCAAGAACAAAGCCTTGGGGTCAAACCAGCCTTTCAAGGTCTCTTTTCCGCTGTGCTCTTTTTGATGATTAATTACCCTATCACTGGGATCTAAGCATCAAGTGATTGTGTTTTAAATCACATCAGCAGCTCCCTTAAAGCAAAGTCATTCACTTGAGGTAACTCAGCGATGAACGCTGGGTATTGCAGCCCTTAACAAGGACAGATTTTCACTCTGCCAAAGTGATAGACAAACATTTTTAGCCCAGCGACACAAAGGATAACCCTCCCATAGAGGTGCAAACAAGAAGGCAACACTTGTACTCTCTCACCATCTACAAGGTACTCATACGCCTGAGCCAACACAACGGGATAAGGCAAGGAGACACGGCTTCAGGATTTGATTGACCCTTTGGGAACAGACCTGTACAACCCTCAGGAGATACAAGGAGGAAAGAGGCACACGCCAGCTTCTTGTTCACAGAGCAAAACTGTGTCCTGTGAAGAAGAAACTCCCTTCTCGTTAACGTCTCTCTCTGTCAGTCTTTGGAGAAACTCTCTCGATACTCTAAATGGTCAGGTTCTTAGCAAAGCTCAAAGGACCAACTACCATTGCTTGCTTGTGCACTGACAGACTCACAGCAGCCTCCTCCAAAACTGAATGGAAGCATTTAAAAACATTTATAGCGCTAGAACAAATGGGATTCTGGATGTTAGATGCAAGCGATGGGTCTTACCCTCTTGCCTACAATATCCTACCCTTAAAGCGGCACCTTCCCGCAATTACTGTCACACATAGTGGCAATAACCACGATGCCTCCTCAGCACCGCTTCCAACACGCTGCAGGTGCCGTGCTTCACTGAGTAAAACCCCAACTATTGCTGTCGCCTAAAATAAAACTTGGGGAGAAGGAAGGGGAAAAAAAAGGAGCTGATTCTGCTGAAAATATTGGCAGTATATTACACAAACACACTATGGTAAAACCTCCAAGAATAAGGAGTGCTTTGTTAAAGTCGCATCATCAGCAGTACTTATTAAAACACTAATTGTTTTTCTATTGCTTTTTTGGTGAAACATATATAATACAAAAGTATCACAAAGGGAAAAGGAGGTATCTGTAGCTACGTGCAGTCTACGTGTCTATACATTACTGCCCTGCTGGGACATCAGCGTTTTCTGAAACAAAGAGTTCTAGAATTGTTTAAGGGATTATTACTAAATTGATGCATTAATATTTGCCAACACCCAGATCTCCTCATTAGAATTCAGTAAGCAGAGTATTTGTAAGATCAGCTCTAATATCTACACTTTGTAAGCACTTACACAATACACAAAAAAATACACGGCCAGTGAAAGATAGTTGTTGCATTAGAAATTTCCTGCATATTCCAACAACTTGAAATACAACATTAAAATATAGATGTGAGGAGAAACTGATGATTACAGACATCATAAAAAATATCACAAAACATGGCAAAAGGCTTGCAAAGCTGTCTACCGACATCAATCACAACCCTGTACTCGTGCACACAGACTCAGATTGTGATTGGCTTTGTGGTACAAAAAAGTCCTTTTTATCTAAAACTTTTAAAGAAAAAGGATTTCATTATACTTTCTGCAGGCCTGAAATTTTGTATTAATCTCTGGTGACTGACTCCTGCTGAGCTTGATACTGTCTTCATCAGAGGGCCAATTACTCAGGTAGCACTCGATATTTTGTATCATCAAAAATTAAATCAAGTATTTGACAGATACAGAACAGATAAATTACAGTATCAACACAAACTTACACTAAAAAGATTAAGTAAAATACTGGAGTTTAGTTTTTATAGAAGGACTCGGCCCCAAATAAACTAGGAAGAATATTAGGATAGCAATAAGTAATGAGACAGAGAAGAACAGAAAAAGGATGCTTTATTTGCACAGTTTGTTATTTAACTGCTTTCCAAAAGGAAAAATAATGAGGAGTGCATATTACAATGTGGTGATGAAAACACCCTCATAAAAAGAAAAGCTGGTAAAAACCCCCTTTTTCTACATATAACTATCTTAATAATTACTTAAATCCTCACTTATGGAAATTCAGCCAGAGATCAGATTACCAAAACCATGTGAAATTCTACTGCAGGAATCATAGAATGGTTTGGGTTGGAAGGGACCTCAAAGCTCACCCAGTCCCAACCCCTCTCATAAATCACACTTTCCCAGCTGCTTTGGACTAAGCAGTCCTAATTGCCTCTTTCTGATGGCTGATCTGCTGCTGGCAGGAAGTGTTAGGATGTCGTGTGGAAGAGATTATAAATTATGAACTGGAACAAGTAGAGCAAGAATGAAAAAGGAAAACACCCTGTTCACAAAAAATAAATTGTACAAAAAATACCAAAGTGGAGACGGATGCCAGAAACAAACAATGAAACCTAATATGAGAGGATTTTTTTTCTACTGAAGGTGAAAATATTCAACTTCTGCCCATCATTGTTCTGGGTACTGACATTTTAAAGCAAGCGTATCTCATGTTTTACCCTCTCTGGCATTTCCCCCTCTGATGAGACAGCAGCTTGGTTTATATTATTAATACTAATTATAATTAAGCTAATATAGTTATATACTACAAAGAAAACATGATTCTTACTTATTTTTAAAGGAAATGCTCTAGAACAGACAAAGTTAATTAATGTTTATGTGTGTCCATCCAGCATGAAGTAATACTAAGATCTGGGAAACTAAAATTAAGGTAACGCAATCTTCAGTAACAAAACCAGACAGACTGACAGCGATAGAGAACATCTGCTTCCTTCAGGTAAGGAAAAATCATATACAAGCCAAACACCTCATCTTATTCGGAACTTCAGTAACATTACTCAACATGTACACAAGTTAAGTAGGTGGCACGTTATGTATATGTAGGGAAAGTATTGCAATAGACTTGAGACTTGGGGGAGCAGGTTAAGCACAGAGTGTCCCTTTGCATGGTTGTTGCTGACAAGAATGCAGATGAAAGTATTCCCTGTGGTCAGGCAACCTATCTACAGCCTTCCCTTTCCCCTCACTGTCCATCAATCATTCATCCCACTCGTGGACCAAACCCTTCAGGACAGGCCGGTCATGATCATGATTGGTTTTGTCTCCTGGGGGGGGTCTACGTGATTCCCAAGATAATAAATGGGCTTCTGGGACCCCTGCTAGAAGTCTGGCTGTGTGCACAGCTAGAATAAATGCACGCCTTCTGCTCTGACTGCCTGGCTAACAGATGTCCTGCCAGGAGGTAAATGAGGACACAGACTGGTTTAATTCTTCTTTGCTGCCAGCCACGCGCCAGGTACGCAAAGAGCCGACTTCAGCAAAGCACTGCACAACTGGGCAGTTTTAAGCTAATTCTTAAATAATGCAAATAGGCAGCAACGTATGATTTTTCTTTTTCTTAATCAAAAGTTCAGCTCAGCCGGTCTCCTGCCCAAACAATCCCAAACCTCAAAAAAAATTCACCAACGATCAACCTAAATTTCTGATTAAAACGTTTGCGATCTGCTACTCATTTTGGTCAAGTATTTATTGCTGCTTATGAAAAATTTAGCACGTCTCTCAAATGGTAACTCCTTATTGCACTCTTCATGTTGCAACAGAAGTTCGAAGTCAGCATCCTAACTGAAAAAAAGCTTCAATGTCAAAACTGTGAACAGTGTGCAACAGATCGCATCGTGCATTGGAAGCAAACTGCAGCTCTGTGTTTAGTGACAATTAAACGTGGTGCAAACCCGTGGATATTAGTATACGGTGTTGGCCAAATGCTGCTTTTTCAAAGATTGTGCCAAAGGGTACGAGAGTACTTTAAAACAAACGAACACACGATGACGATGTAGTCGTGATTACAAATAAAGAAGGAAATATCTGAATGACAAATACGTAAGATAACAACAACATACACAGGAAAGCATTCAGGTTGCCAAAATATCTTCAGAAATGTGTAGTCTGTGTGTTCATTCAGGGAATTACTACTGGAATTCAAATGTGCTGGCAAGTAATTTTCTTCACAGTTCTACCAGTGCTCTCTGTGTTGCCTGTTCAAGATGAACCAAATGCCCGCGTAATTCAGTAAAAATTTTGAATCAATGTGAAGAACCCCTGAATAGGTTAAAAAAGTATCTTTTCCCCTGTAAAAGATGTATTTAAAACTCTAAGTTCATAACTAACGTGTGGATGGCACAGGATTTATAATAATTAATAAATATTCATTAAATAAATTATTAACACCTTTGTGAAAACAGCTCAGAAATTTACTCCTATTTCCAAATTAAATATTGCAACACTGTATAGATTCCATATTGCAATAAGACTTCACACTCATGAAAGCAAAGCCATATGAGAATCTTTTTCTGACCTAACCTTACGTCTAAAGAGACAAATTTGCAAAAGTCTATGAAATGTATTAACAGTATTCAAAAATTTTTTGTTGCTAGTAACAGAGATACGTATGATACTGGATGCATAAATTGGGATTCTAACTGAATTGCAGCACTTTTATTCAAAATTGGAATCCAGAATCTCTTACAGGAGGTAGATGCAAGGTTTTTAATCCCCTCCTCTGCACACGCAAGGTCTGTCCCAGCAGTTACAAGGTGAGTGGGCAACCATATAGAAATAAGCACCAGCCCTCCCAGCACGTGCTCCACTACGAGCCCAGCAAACCAAAAGAGCGTCGCACTGTTGGTAACTCAACACGAAGCACTGCATAGTGCTCAAACGGTAATAACGGTGCTCGTTCTTGCCAAAGGGCACAGTATCCAGGTCTGGGTTTGTGAGAGGCTTTTTTGATGGATGCCATTGCCACTCCCCACTGTTTGACGTTGTGGTAGTGTAAGCACCCAATAACCCTCGTGCGTTTACAGCGGTGCTTCAAGACAAACAGGTTTTCCTGAGGAGCTGGGGAAGGAGACATCAATGCTTTTCCTTTAAGTCCTATTTCACCAAAGAACATGAATTTTCCTTAACTTCAAGCATAAAATTAGTCCCATAGGGACTGCATTGAACATTTACACAAAAGAAGAGTTAATTGAACTCTCCATTACGTTCTTGACATTTTGGCAGCACATGAACGGTAAAAGAAACTTAAATAGAAAATGTGAATTAAAACCTTTGTAACGGCTACTGTAAAAATGTGATCATGCCTCTAAGTCATCCTGCTGGTCATCCAAATGGTTTCTGAGCTGACAAGGAAGATAATTTCTCCACAGTCAGGCCAAATTGAATCTTGTCTGTTATTTCTGTTTAAGAACTTAATTACTTTAATCAGAATCGATTTGCAATTTATTTATCTCTCATTGTTTTAACTTAGATATTTCCATCTCCTAGAATGGACTGACCACATCTGGTGTCTCACAATCATTATTCTGTTTTTTTTTCAATTGAAAACGAACCATTTTTACGACCACACAAGATCTTGCATGTCATGTGAAAATTTTAGAAAACAAAAGGTTAGAAAACTCAAAAGTAATTTTATAGGGTTTAGTAGTGGGTTTAATTTTTTTATTGCTGTACCATATATAGATTTACTTATATATACTTGCCTCTAAAAATTTCTAAAAACAAAACGAACATGAAATCCAATTAGGGTCATAAAAGAAGAACTGGTTAAAGGAACTGATATTAAATGACAGAGTAAATTAAAAAAACAATCATAGAAAATAGTGTATTGCCAAAATATATGTTGCTCTGAGGTGTTTTCTGGAGTTGCTCACTGATCCAGCCCTTGAGGTTGCTGAGCAGTCCTGTAAATTGCTCAACATATGAAACACTTCATTTCTACAGGCACCAAAAATATCCAAACCACAGCCATGTCCTGGATTGTATGTGAATGGGAGGCTGCTGGATCAGAAGAAGCAGCCTCAGGGCACCATATACACTATTACAAAATGCTTAAGGAAAGGAACAACAGACTAAAGAGACATTTAATTTCCAGAATTTAATACTGAAATCAAGGTCTTGGGTAACTAGAAAGTCCAACCCACTCTCTGGAATCAAACGGGTCAGATACAAACACATTAAATACTGGAAGATCTTGCTGGCCTTTGGAATTAGTCTGAATATAAATAGTCTGACTATGCTGAGTTGAATGATGCTGAGTTGTTTCCACAGCATGAGGCAATTACATATGCAAACTTCTAAGAAGGTTTAGTTCACCTTGAGTACATTAGGGTAGGTATTCACATTTTTCAAGTCTTCTTTTACACTGATCAATTAACACAGAAGTACTTGTGCAGGTAAAGCTGCACCAAGATCTGATTTGAGATCAGTGTTAGCAATTTAGAGTGTTCCAGATCGCCCTCAAAGAAGATCAAGCTTCCTCATTTAAGATGTTTCTACAGTGGGAACCTTCACAGGTGTCATTTCAATCGTGCTTGAAATCCCATTGAAAACGATCTTGTTAGCGTTTAAGCAGAGCTGTAGATTTCCCAGTATCACTGTCAGTGTCAGACAAAAAGTACAGGTGGAATGGCACAATTCAGAATGCCAAATAAAAATAAGAAAATAATTCAAAAATACTGAATTTGGATTATAGAGATTTACACACAATTAATTAGGAATAGTTAAATAGGAAGTAGCAATAATTAGATATAATCAAAACAATAAAAGTAGTAAAAATCTAAGAAATTGCCCTGGATGCTCTACAGTATTCCCTATTTCATGTTGAAAATGGGAAATCAAGCCCAGGAATATAGTGAAAATGTAATACATTGATGATTTGCACACACAAAGCACAAAAAAGTGGAGAAGACCAGAAACAGACAACACTTAGTACATAAACAGGTCTGCTGTGCAGCACCAGAAGACATCAAAGACAAGCCTTGTTTGTCTAGTGAGTGTAGCATGAAAACTAAGGAACGACAGTGCTAGCTGTTGACTCTGTGTGTACTTTTCCTGAAGAAAAGTATCTTCAGAACCTTTTCAAGGCAGCTGTGTGCACTGCTGAAACGACAGTGTTCCTCACAGCTGAACGCGCAGCAGTGATCAGGGACCACTAATGCTGCCCGCTGTCCTTAGAGCATTAAGTACGAGGTTAAATAAAGGGACATCTTCTACAGTCACAGAAGTACAATCGAGCTATTCTTCAATCTCTTCACAAACAAGCACATTCTGCAATTATTAGGGAAAGGTATGCTAAATGATTGGTCTCTTTATGCTCCTCAGATATTATGCTCATCGCCAGTACTACTGTGAACAGGAATAGTGGGTGAATCGTGAATACTTGAGTTGAAACTCTAAATCCAAACTTTTCTGCAGGATGAGAAAACCAAAAGGAAAAAAATAAATAAATCCCATTTTCCACTGCACAGAAAGCCTTACTCTCTCTCTGTGCCCTTCTTCTGCCGCCTCTCGGATAGGAATGCTAAAACATCGCTCTATGAACCAAACCTCCCACAGAAAAAAAAAATCATTATTTGTTAAACCGAGTCACTGAAACAACTCACAGAATCCTGAATTATCTTTGTCAACCTACCCACAAAAATCACTGGGCTTGAAGCAAAATAGTAACAGAGGCTTAATTCCTTTTTCATACATAAAATGTTTTAAATACTTTCTGTACACATAAATAAATAATTCTCATTGTCTCACTATGCTGTGTGCATGTGCAACTATACAGGTACACAGATTTACAATAAGAGCTTATACAAACATCCATATCAAGTCTTTGATTCTAAGATAAAAGACACTTTTCTAAAAAAAAAGGATTTGGGGAGTATAGTTTACATTTTCTGTATTTCTTGATGACAGCAATTACTTTTTTAGTGCATGAACAGTTGCTACTTACATTAACTTCTGTTATAGCAATATCAACGACGCTACCAACAACAATTAAGGCATCAAAAGTGTTCCATGCATCAGTGAAATAGTGCTGTTAGGACAAGCATTCAGCAGAAAGAGAGCAAGAGAAAAACACAAACAGAAAAAGAGAAGAAAAGGACAGTGTTATAAGACAGAAACACTCTAGGCTTCTCTGATGTACCACTATACAATCTAATCTTTCCCTTCCATAGCTAAAAAAAAATTGGTAGAAAAAAAGGCTATTCATTTCCCATATCAACATAATCGACCTATGACTGGTCTGTACTCAAACTTTAGAAACATCAGATCAAAATCTGTGACTTGTCCAGATGATGGAAATAGTGGGGAGACAGAGAAAGAGAAGTAGGGACTGGGGAAAGTAAGCTGGGGTATACTCACATCAGCTTCACTGAGAACGACGTCTACTATGCTGCCAATAACGATGAGGGAGTCAAACGTATTCCAGGCATCACTAAAATAGCCCTGAACAGAGCAGGCAGGGTGCAAACGTTTGTGATTACACATGAAATGTCAAATATTTGCATACTTCTGTTTAGTTTTGCATAAACAGAAATTAGTTAAACAAAACCTGTGGTCTAATGAGAAAACAAAACGAAACAAACAATATTGCCTACTGAAGGAAAAGCAACATAGATGTGCATGTGTGTGTATATATATACTTCATATATATACATGTACAGACACACACACGGACACACACGCACGGTACACATGCATAACACACCATTGTACAAGCACAATGTTGGCAAGCAAGTCACCATCCAAAACTGGGTTTGGACTTCTAGCAAGGCTGAAAAATCCTAACATACACACCCTAAGAAGCATGACAAAATCCCTTTATTAACATTTCTCCAAGACCAAGCCAATTGAAACCTCCTTAACGTTAATCATTTTGTGATAATCCTGTTTAAGTGACTGGTAAAAATATTCAAAGGGTCAAAGCTCTTCACTGGTCACTCATGCACAATTATTAATGTGGAACTGTGCACAGAGTAGGTGTAGGTGTTGGGTCATAGGTTGGACTCTATGATGTCAGAGGTCTTTTCCAACCTTACGATACTGCGATAAATGTTGGAGAACTGGTTCAATCTTCTACTCATAAGCTAGGTTTAATATAGGAACTCACACTACATTTGCAGTCAAGGACCTGATTCTGTAACCAGTGAAGTCAGTGTTAGGAACCACTGCAACTTGAACAATTTCTTAAGGCTTTTAATGCAGTAAGTTCAATGTCGGGAAATTCATGAAAACTTCAGTTATTTGAGAAATTCAGAATTGCAAAAGTTACTGAACTTGCCCTTTTCCTCACTCAGATACACGGACGTGTCAGCCAAGCATGACTGAGGAATGTGCATTACGTGACAGAGGCTGAAATGTGCACTTTGTACACATACATTCTGCTTTCCTGGTAATTAAACTAAAATTACTATTTGTCAGCCACTATTGAAGCTCTAAAAAATAAATTTAGCAAATAGTTTAAAATGACAAGTGTGTTAATCTAACCTGATGTCTGGTTACACTTATTACACTGTTTACTATAAGAGAGTGTTTTAGCTGAGTAGTTTAAGTTGTTACATATGTTGTTAGCACAGCAAGGAAAATGAGCTACAACATTTTTTAGAACGTGACAATATTTTTCTGATGATTTTAAACTAGTATTTCCAGTAACTTCACAGTTTAAAGGTTACACTTGAGTGCATGGCTCTTTGAAAAAAAAAAAAAGGCAAATTTCAATGTGGAAACTTGCTCTTGGAGAGTTTGAGAGCGCCGCTACAGCAGACGACAGCTCTACAGTGGATTCTAGGGGAGTGAAAGCACTGAGTAGTCAGGAAAACCTCATCACGTTTCTAAAGCTTCTCTCTTCTAGCTTTTTCAAAACACAAATTACTATAATTATTCCCTAATTTAAGGCAGGGGCTGTAAGAGGAAAACAGATCGGAGCACGATGATCATGCCCGATGGCCCTTCGTGCCAGATGCTTTGGTTCTTTGGGATTAATCACCAGTTCCAGTCTCGGGGCAAAAGCCAGTGTTCATGGATTTGGCCTCCTGAATAAACGCATCCATTTCCAGGAGCTCCTGCACAATTCCCTATCGCTCTTTCCTTACTCACCCTGCTTCACAAAACCAAGCCATTCCCAAAGCTTCTAATAAACATCATGCTGAGCCACCTCCACAATACTGAAATTTATAATCTTAAAGAGATTAGCAGATGCCAACTGAAGACAGGGAGCTACTCTCGTCCTTCCTATTCCTTATTCCTCTTATTTGTAAGTATCTTTCTTGATTTTAAAATAGTGATATTTATATATGTACATAAAATAAGGGACTATTGGCAAACAGCAAACAGATAATCAGCACAATCCTGAGATGCGCTATCGCTCTTCCTCTACAACAGGAACCAAAAAGGCCCTCCAAATATAGCTTAAAGTTATAGAAAAAGTGACTTTGCTAGACACGCTACAGTATAAGGCACTGCAATAACAAATTCACATTTTGATTCAATAGAGCTAAAATACTTTACACATTTATTTTATGCAACCTTTTCCATCAGTATAGACAAATATTGTTCAAAGTAATATGTAAAGCAAAAGCATACAAATAAACAAAAAAACTAAGAGAAAATAAAGATGGTTTTGGAAAAGGGAGGAATGGACAAGTCACAGCAAATAAACATCATGCAAATAAGTTGTTTTCACCACTGCAATGACCCAAGATCGATTCACTTACTAGCCATCTTTCCTTTTTTCTTACAAAAATCTGATGTAAAACGACATGGAAAATCATTACAAGTTTAAGTAACAGCTAGCTACCACGAAGCTGTACGTACGGTATGTGTTGATGGATTATCTTAGATTTCAGAGCTGTATTTTGTTTCGTACTGTGCTAAACCACGCTAAGTAATAGATTTTAGTAAATCTGAAGAACAATGGGAAGAAGAAAGGCCTGTTCTTTTAAGTTAACACTACGAAAATTTCGTTCAGTGAGAAATGCTGAAGGATAAAATCACAGATCCTGGCAATATGTCGGCAGAGAATGAACACCAAAATACGCTTCTATAGATCTACCACATAAATACTTCAGTACTTTTAGTATTCTGTTGAAAAGTTTAGGGCCTCATTCTGCAAAGTACTGTGTGTTCCAATCTCCCGGTCAAGAACTGTGCCATACGCTCAGCATTACCTTTAACGTCTACCACTTATCCAAGTTTTATATACGTCAGAGTTGGAAGGCAGTCTGCAGTACCTTGGGGTTAAATATCACAATATCATAGTAAGGCTATCAATAATTTATAGTAGCCTGAAGTTTGCAGGACCAGCAAAACCAAAAGATGCCTGTTTTCAAAGGATTTTTGTCAACGTATTAAGGGGACACTGTCAAGCAGATGAGATAAAAACTACCGTGTTTTTGTCTATTCTTATTTTTACAGAGTGAAAAATGGAGTTTTTATTTGATGCTTTGAGCATCTTTAAAATAATATTTTTAATGCACAAAATTATTAAATAAAACTGTCCATTCTGCCAGAATAGACTAGGAAACTACCAGTGACACAAGTGTAGAGGAAATTAATCAGTCTTTCCGCACAGACCCTAAAGCAAAACATCAAGCTGGGTTTCCGATTGTTCCTACTATTATTAAATTTTAATATGGGTCAAAGCAATTCATTGTTGTTTTAAGCACGTGTCTAGTTTAAAAATTAGATTACTAGATTACTAAAAATGGCTGACTTACAATTATTAATGAACTATGTCATATATCTTGCCAATAGGTGTTTTGTTAAAGAGTATCTGACAATTTAAAAAGTTAGGACTTCAAAGAATAACAGGAACAACCTTAAAGATATTTAACTCCCTTTCTGTTCTGCAAATTAATCTGCAACCAATTTTTTTATTAATATCATGGCTTTTTAACCTTGTTCTGCTAATTAACAAGTTTAAGGTATTCTGCATCTATGGGGGAAGGAAACTTGGGAAATGAGGACCTTCCACTGCCCTTCAAACTCTCAGGGTTCAGACCCAGCTGTCTCTCGTGGTAAAAGCACCCGATCAAATAGAAAGCATGTTGCAACAAGTTAAAACTTGAACTGCACGAGTCTTAGAGACCAGTATTAAGACATCGCATTTGATAATGAGTAGGAAGTCCATAATACAAATGAAGCACTGTGATTCATACACTTATGGTCAGACCACTATATTTTGCATTAGCTGCTATTTCTGACTACAGGCACAACTGCATGGAGAACCATACAAGGATTCACGATCTTCTTTCAAAGAGCAGATGATAAAATGCAGCAAAGTCTTCTGAAACTTCAGTGCGAAACACGGATAAAGAACAAGAAATACAAATCAGGAAACACAGTCAGCGTACTCATGACACTATGGTCCACATATCTGAGCTACGTGTCCTGGGGCCTCATATTGTGGTATTTTTAATGTGAAATCGTTAGCATTTAAATAAGATAGGTGACACAAAAATACAAATAAATTCATTAGAAATGTACAATGGACTTGACAGCGCAGAGCGAGACTACGGGAGCGGGTAAGCATTCACCCAGAACTCCACAATTCACATCTCAACACCAGACCTCAAGTAATTTGTTCACTTCTGCAGGCAAATACAAGCCTAGCTTTTAATGGAGTAGCTCAGGCTCCACAGCCCAGCGCATGACTAAATGCAAGCTGAATAAATAGCTCTGAAACGCTGGAAAGTCGTTACGCTTGTGACTGTGTTGCTGTATGAGAGCTACCTTGTATAAAGCAACGATAAGATTGCCCACAGAGCCTCCCAGCTTCCTACTTAACATCCAGAAAGCTACGGTTGGAGTCAGTTGGAGATGCAGATACCCTCATTACTTTAAGAGAAGGGCAATGAAAAATGCGAAATACCAGCCTGAGATGGTGAGATCAGTAAACTTTAAATGGACAACTGGTTTTTTTTCAAATTCTCTATATAATGAGTGACCACAATTTACTCACTTACATAGATGTAAGCCCAGAAAAAATACTGATTTCATTGTACTGAAAACAAAATGTAATTTAGTTTTTCATTATTAACTTTTGCACTGTCATAAATGGGGTATGATAACTGAGTAAAAAGATTGCATTAACTGTCAGAGTCTGATCTTTGTCTTTTTTTCAATCAGGAATTAGTTGTTGGTTTCTCTTACAAATCTACTTTTGAAACTATAACTACGTTATTCATTTTGACAGTGTCCCTTTAAGGCAAGGAATCACCTGCTCGCTGTGCGGCCCTCTACCAAATACTGGATGTATATAACTGAAAACAAAAAAATTCTAAAAAGGCTATTTAATATGGAAATTATTTATGTGTACGTTTGTAGGACTTGGGTATATTTTATAAAGAAACTAAATAAATTTTGCATTTTAGAATAGGAAATATAACATAACATAGAGATCTTTACTTAGCGTAAAGCACCATGAATAGAAGCATTACTGCTTGTAACAGGAAATTATTTACCTA
Organism: Neomorphus geoffroyi; assembly: GCA_033558235.1. Taxonomy (NCBI): domain Eukaryota; kingdom Metazoa; phylum Chordata; class Aves; order Cuculiformes; family Neomorphidae; genus Neomorphus; species Neomorphus geoffroyi. Next base: position 10,370,063 of record JAUMJM010000050.1, read on the forward strand.
ATTTCTAAAGGGATGTTTCCACTATCTCAAAATACTCCAGATCTCACCAACCACCTTGTAATATACTTTCTGATAACTGCATTTCATTTCCTGGAGTTACGTATATACCTATTCCCAGAGTAACAGTTCTATTCCGATTTCACTGACAGATAAACCTGAGAAACGTAGGTTCTTTTTGTTCTTTGAATTATCCACAGCTATGTGGGAAACTTACGTTATACTTAATTCCTGTGAAGATGACCTAATTAAATCATATCTAAAACTTACCTTGGGTTTGAATGCAATCAGTTTCAAAACCATTTCAACCGTGAACACTCCTGTGAAAACCATATTCATAATGTCCATTGCATCGTTAAAGAGCTTAGACTGTCCATAGTGCTGTGAATAAAAACATAGCACTGTCAGAAACGAAGGCTTTAAAATATTAAGTGAAAGCAAGGCGGCGTAAGATAAAGGTGGCAAAAATGCAGCACAGAGAAGTATGATGCACACCTGTAAGACCTGTTGAATATCTCTGGTCAAGAATGGAGGGAATCTCCAGAGATGGTTTTGTGAAGAAAACTGTTCTCTCAAAAAAGGAGTACTAGACAATGGCATTTTCCCAGAAATCAGAATAACATACATTGTGTAGGAGTGATCTTAAAAGGATGCAGTGCATGTAAGTATACTGAAAAAAAGGTAGGATGGTTTTGTAAACTGAATTTGAACCACTCTTTTTCATACCAAAATCTAAACTACTAGGGAATAGAAAGGGACAACTTGGAGAAGCAGATAAAAGAAACTGGCAAAGAACTACATACATAATGCAGAAAGATTAGAAAAATTAGAATAATTAGAATAATTAGAATAATAAATATAGAGATACACACAAAAAATGCCAGACATGCAAAATTCCACACAGGTATGTAGAGATATACAGCTAATATATGAAAACCTGTAGCTTGAGGTTTGCATTACCACACCAGAATTGCTTTGTATATTAAGTTTTTAAACTCCTGAAGAAGATACAGACATAGAGGATAGAAATATTACAGAATGGTTTGGGTTGGAAGGGACATTTAAAGATCATCCTACCCAACCCAACCTATTATGGTTGGGTTATATATATACATATATATATACACACACACATATATATATACATATACAAAATGAATCCAGTACAAGTACAGGAGCTACACAGAGGTTAAGCAATGCTTAAAGGCACTGCATAAAGAAATATGTATAAGGAACTAAGGAGTTAAGAGAGACATTTGCTAACAAAATTCGATTTTTCAGATTCTCTTGCACGTGGATTATTTTAAGAAGACAAACGTAATGAAAATTTAATTATACTGCAGGTACAAAACAAAGCTCCAAGAGCTTGATAAGTTTAGGAAGATCTTTATCAACATCAAGCTGTTTTAACCAATTTTACTTTAGAGAACTAATGAACAGATGAGAACATATCGCAGAAGATTGCAATAATCAGAGACAGGGTTTTTTTAAATTTCACTTCATAAAAAAGTACATTTTGCCATAAATGAAAGGCATTACATCACTCATTTCTTCCCTGAAATTCATGCCAACTGCTTCAAAAGATGTTCTGTTTTTCTTACCTGCATAGCCAAGCAAAGTGTGTTCAGCATGATGAGGACAAACATGATGTATTCAAACCCAGTCGAATTCACCACATACCAGAACTTGTACTGGTAAGGATTTTTTGGAATATATCTACGCAGAGGACGTGCTTTCAAGGCATATTCTACACACTGACGCTGTAAAAGCAAATAAATCAAAAACTGTCAGACCATATTGAACAGTTAATCAAGTGAGAACAAAACTAATACGAGCAATCCATCTACTGGGGGGTTTATTATTAAGTGTTAATAAAGGAATCAAGTGGCTTATCAATCCTCACTTAGTCATTTACAAGTGTACCGAATCATATACACTACTCAGCTGCATACAAAGAAACAAATAATGCTCATGGAAATTCACCTTCATACAGTGTAGTAGCACACAGCAGCACACCTCAGCCTACACGTATGTTATGTATAGTATAACTGTTAATAGCATGGCTATTAATTAATCTACACATCATGTTTTGTCATCACCAGTGTAGCTGCACAACGTAAAACCCTAGAGTCAGCAGAGTAAATACTGAGGAAGAGTTACTCCTAATAGTTCTGCTAAATTGCCCAGCAAAACCATGCCACATGTGTAGGAACATCATGGTTTCATCTCCTACTCTATTAATGCCTGAAATCTTCATGTAAGCTGAGCCTGCCACTTCGTCTTTTGAATCATAGAATCATAAGGTTGGAAGAGACCTCTGAGATCATCAAGTCCAACCGTGCCTGTCTCCCCACTAAACCCTGTCCCTAAGACACTCATCCACCCATCTTTTAAACATCCCCAGGGATGGCGACTCCACCACCTCCCTGGGCAGCTGTGCCCATCCCTGACCACTCTCTCAGTGAAGAAACTCTTCCCAACATCCAGTTGAAACCTCCCCTGGTGCCACTTGTGGCCATTTCCTCTCGTCCTATCGCTGTCACTTGTGAGCAGAGCCCAGCACCCACCCCGTCACACCCTCCCTTCAGGCAGTTGTAGACAGCGATGAGGTCTCCCCCTGAAGAACGCTTACAAAAGCTGACTGACACAGAACGAATGCTGGCTCAAGTTTCATGCTTAACTTTGTTTACACAAAGCGTGTTACAGTCAGACAAGAGTACCTGAAAAACTGGTACTGATGAGTTTCTCAGTCAAAAGATTAAACAGTAAAAGGGGATAAATTTTTTTTTTAAATTATTTGAATCTGAATATCCCTGATGGCTTTCTAAATAAATGGCAGGGGTGAGGCTGGAGTACGGAAGAGCAGAACCTTTTGGACACTTTCAGACTATTCAGAACACAACATTGACTTTGCCGTTCTTACTGTAGAACCAACCTCTGCCTACAGATAAGCTGGCAAGTGCTGTATTCTTCTTAATGTGACACTGAGACACTAAGAAGCTAACAAGCTTAATGTGACACTTTTCACAACAAAAAGACTGATATGTTTGGGTTATGGAAAGAGAAACTTACAATGACCTGAATACCACTTGATAGTATGCATTAATTCCAGTTTTATACTAAGACATGTGTTTGGTGCCCTCTTCTGACCCAAAGCAGAAAGCAAGCTCTTCATGCATAAATAAAAAAGAATACTTCCAAAAGTGAAGAGTTCATTATTTATTTTAACCTGATTTTTGTCCAGCTCACAGTTCTTATACTCTTGCTCTCCCTGTTCTTGGAATGTAACGATCACAAAACCAACAAATATGTTCATCATAAAGAAAGCGATAATGATGATATAGATGATGAAAAAAATTGAGATCTCCACTCTATAGTTGTACACAGGTCCTACGTTCTCGCCATTTGAGTCAATGGCTTTGTACAGCAGCCTGAAAAACAAACAAAATTGTATCTTTATTAGCATTAAAATGACAAAAGACAGTAAATTATTCAGATTCAAGAGGAGAGATTTCAGAAATGGTCTGCTGTTTACTCTTCTCTTTTTCCAGTTACGGGCAGTGCTTACAAGCACTTTGAAACCAGAAGAATCGCACCGCATCATCCTTTGTACTTTTTTCCAAAAGAATCAAGTTAATGACCAGATAGTTGTATTTCCCACATATACAAATCCCCGCATAAAGCAGCCCTGTAAGATTTTTCCCATTATGGAAAGCAGTGAGTGGTAGTTTGCTCTTCCTGGGTCTCTCCATGCAGTGTAGTATTGTCTGATTTTGTAATAAAAATTTTACTCAAATGCCTAAGTTTTTCACATGAGTATTAAAGAGCACCAATGTACAAACACCTAAAAGGATTATTTCCATTAAAGAATAGTTTGTTATAGCAAAAGTAACTGAAAAAATTAGGAACCAATATAAGAAAGGTTTTCCCCTTATCTATAAGAGGTGAATGAAGAAATACAGGAAAAGATTGAGGACAGTAAGGCTTTTTCCTTCCTCTATTAGTAAGATTTTATACCATTGCTTAAGACTGCTTTGTTGCCCAAAAATGCCTGGTAAGTGATAAGGGACCGCTCTGGAAAACGTATCCATTTTAACAATGCTGTGAAAACATGGAAAATTCACTCACGCTGGCCAGCCTTCAAAAGTGGATACCGTGAAAAGGGCCATCATAGCAGAGAGGACGTTATCAAAGTTGAAGTCACTATTTTGCCAGACCCTCTCTTTGACCATTGGATTATCAACATCCCCATCTTTATAAACGATATATATCCCTCTGTGGAAACGAAACAAACTGTCATCAGTGAAATATTAAATTAGGCTCAGAGTTCCTCAATGCTCTCTTCAAAAAGTTTCTTTTACTCTCTCCCTAAGCTCATTCTGTTTCCTTGCTAACTTGTGTTTTCTGGTGCATCTAAAATGATAATTCCAATTTACACAAGCCGAAGTGGCCTGACACATATCTGCCCGTATCTGCTACGGTTTAAATTATTCAAAATACAATGTGCCATTCTTAGAACAAAGATGTTCTCACCGGCATTCCTCAGGGTTCTGTTTTGCCTCATCGGTGCACCTGTAGAATTTGCCCTACACATAAAACAAAAAGCAATGACAAAAAGCAGAATATGCAAAATAAACATATTTATGCTAGGGTTCCTTCAGAAGGGGATGAACCCAGTTCCAGCAGCAAGCCAAGAGAATTCAGCTCAGCTTTGCTTTTCCTGATGCAGTGTAGATTTCGAGCGCGGCTGCTTACCTTGAAGAGCTGCACGCCAATACAAGCAAACATGAACTGCAGCAGGGTTGTAACAATCATGATATTACCAATAGTTCTAATGGCCACAAAGACGCATTGAACAACATGCTGGAAAGAAAGAAAAAATATATATCTCAATACAACTTGATACTTCAGTATCACAGAACACACACCGCAAATGTCTATTTTATCGCATCCAGATTATTTTTTAAAACTACTACTTTTGTCAGTGTTACACCTACTACTACAATTCAACTGGTTTTCTAAAAGTGCCTGTAAGGCTGTTGACATCCTCATTCAGACACCCAACAACTGACTGAAAATTACATAAGCATTATGGGAAAAGAGCTAAAATATTGCTCCGGCACGTTGATTCACCGCAAGTATTACGGTCAAAATCTGCTCTGCGCGGCTTTGGTTTTCCTCCATACATAAACTGCTGTGACTGTGGGCAGAACTTGGCCTCATATGTTTAAGAATCAAGAATTGATTTACACTCTTGCCTTGTTAACTCCTGTAGGTAATTCTTGTGCAAGAATTTTTAACCTGAGATAGGACTGAAGAACAAGGCCAACAGTAATATAAATTTAAAAATAAACACCTTAAGTCCTTTTGCTCTGTTTATTGCCCTTAGAGGCCTCAAGACTCTTAAAACTCTGAGAATCTTCACAACCGAGATAGCACTTGACCTAGGGAGAAAAAAAAGTTGTTCTGTTACTTTTAAGGTAACTGATTTTATTACTAAGAATAAAAACATTCTTGCAACCTCCTTATACTTGAAATTTCAAAACGACCTCAAGATATATATATACATGCAAGATTTTTACAGTATTTCTTTATTATTTTTTACTATTATTATAAAATTGTATCAACCTCATAAATACCGAATTATTTATATACAAATATACAAATTATTTTGATTTTTGGAGCAACTTGGAAATTAACAGCTCAAAAGCCTGTCTGATATTGTAATGCAGTTAAGTTTGGTCAGGAGCAAAACAGTCCCCAAAGTGGTTTTCAGTGTTGACAAACTCTTTCAAAGACACTGCGCAGTCCTGTAAATCAATAAATACTTAAATTTCCAACCAGCTGAAGATGAAAAGATCTCAAATGACTCACATTCTCTTTGTTTAGAACTACATATTAAGGAAATAATAGCAGAGAGCCATTTAAAGAACATACTGTGAAACTGAAAGCCTGTGTCACAGGTGTTTCCGTACAAGCAGGGTACCAGGTGGTAAGTAGTTGACTGACACCCAGCCCCTGCCTTTTTCTAAGTCACTAAGGGTTTCACCCATGATTCTGAACGAGGCACAGCTGCTCAGGGAATCAGTAAACACCTTCAGGCTCTTTCATTATCCTTAGCTTGATCCAAACAAAGTAAAAAATCTCTTTGCTACCATGTACAGTCCTGCTTAAGGAACAACTTCTCTCCCCTTCAGATACTGTCAGGTTATGTGTCCCAGTTGGTCAATGCTGAAAGAGCAAGCTCATAGAAAGAGATTGTAGATATGGCAATAGCACAAAAAAAAAGGGTATATAAACCTCCTGAAGCTCCAGCAACAACTTGCTGTAAAATACAGTGTCATGGTGCTCTTCCTCGTTCTCCGTGTAATAGTGGGAAGTAGTAATCTGTTCCCAGCCCGCATTAGAAATGAGTTACAACGCTCTCCATAGAACGCACTACCTCTTGCCAGTTCCAACCCTGAATATTGATGCTGTGCACCCACACTCGATGGGGGAACAAAAGGAGCTGAGGCACCGATTTCAATATAAAACCCCAAAGCAAAAATAAATCATTCACATTACAAGTATAGTACTTACTGAATACCAAATGATACCAGAGAGACACCCACAACCAGCAAATCCAGCAAATTAAAATAATTCCTGCAGAAGGACCCTTTATGAAGGAATGCTCCAAAAGCTGTCATCTAAAAACAGAATTGTTACACGTTTAGTCTATATTTCAAGTCACTCAAATTCACATTTAGGCTGTTTACAAGACACTTGCCTAGAGTGTGAATGTATACAATGTTATCCCACTTTCTGAAAGCAATTGAGATATAAAACAATCCCACTATGTACATTAAATCTTCCACTTCAACCGTAAAAATTCTGCTCAAGCTACACCAGCAAATCTGTTATTTTTTTCTGATGTCAACAAATGCTATACTTTGTGTAAAAACTGATGAGGCTGAGCTGGTAACACTGAACTGACTGGGTATTTGTTAGAAAAATTACTACAAGAACCATAAAATTTCGCTGTTTACTAAAACGTAAGGTCCGGATTCTGACTCCCAATCATTTTTACTGTCTTGAGAATTGAAGAAGCTGAAAATGTATTGGAAAACCTGAGAGTCAATTCCGGTACAGAACCAGCACAAGGCTGTCACAAGGCAGCATCACGCTCCTCTCTGCCTTTGGCTCGCAGGAGATATGTTAAGATTGTGAGTGGGTATCTTGGAATAACCTGAAATAACCCATAGATTGTTTTGCCCTTCTCTCCTTACTCTCTTATTAAACTTCCTTTTGTTTTGATCGAAACAGTAAATGTTCCTCAAAACTAGAATAAAAAAACCTAAAGCCTTAACCTACGTGATGACATGAGAGAGGTAATATAACAATATTATAAAATTTCCAATAAATTCCTAGCTCTTTTCACTTCCAGCTGTATAGAGGATGGCGAAACTCATTTAAATCAGTGGGAGTTGAACACTAAAATAACCTTGAATAGCAAACCTACACCTGTCTACAAATATTCACTTACAGTGTAGTAAGTTATCCATTAGCAGCACACAAAGTTTCACATAAAGACAAAAGTATGGGTATATTAACCTAAAAATACAGGTGAAGCACATATCTCCCCATCATGGAGACTCATATTTCAATACTACAAATCCCAGCGGAAGCATTTGACTAAAACTCTCTGTAGTAAATCTGTCTTTTGCACAGATCCAGCCCAAAGCAAGGACCGGAGCGGATCTGAGGTGGTGAGGGCTGGCAGCCAGCGCTCAGCAAAGCTGCGGCTGCAGGACACGCACTGAGCTGAGCACCCAGGGCATCACCAGTGCCGCTCTTTTCCTCCCGTTTTCAATTCCACACCAGCGGGGACTGGTTTAAATGGTGTGGGTTTAGCACAGCTGGAGTGAAGTTAAAAGCAAAAGACCCTAAGCTGACCTTTGCTTGGATGTTCTCAGGTTTTCCAAGTGCTGCAAACAGGATGGTAAGGGGGATTTGAATGCTACACAGGAGCTACATGAGAGAATTCTTAAATGCTTTAAACTGATGTTGCAGCTTTTCTGCTGTTCACATCCTCATTCAGACACCCAACAACATATAATGTGCAAATCCTCACGTCCACAGAACAGTCAATAAAATAAGGAACAGGGAGACTCTCAGTGCGCCAACAGTTATTCTGGTTTAATGCTTGCTTTTTCGATATCTATCGGCATTTACAAGTTTCTTCACTGCAGCTAAGAACATTGCCTCTGCTGATCTTAATTTCAGTTTCACATATTTTTTGCCTAGAAATTAAGGAATGCTACGGTTACTGCAGGTCTAGTCTTGAATTTACTCCTTGCAGAACACACGTTGCTTCTGAACGACAGAAAGCACAGCGCAAAACCCAGCAGAGAAGACACGGAGGACTCCAGCCATAAGCAAGCAAAGCCAGTGTGTGAGACGTTAGTAAAGCAGGAAGAGGACACCTACGCGTGTCACGGTGTGCTTGGCCGTGATGGTTTTTATGGAACAAGTTTTCTTTTACAACTACATGTGAGTGCACTGCAGGGCAGAGCTTCCTGGAGAAAGTGGAGTCAAGAGCACCAACACTTTTGGCTATGATGAGGCTTCTTGTTTCTTCGTAACATTTCACGAAGCCGAATTTCAGCAGCCCAAGCTCCAGTGCTTTCTGCTTCCCCTGAACAACACGAGAGTTGCTCAGTGTCAGAATCTTTTGCAGTTAGCAGCAGTGCCGCTTTTCACACACCCAATTATGCCTCTTTATGCCATCCTGTGCAATTCCTCTTTCTCCCAACAAAACACAAGTGCAGGCACTATACAGCCTGTTGTTCAGAGCCCCGTGGAAGCTTACGGGCTCTCCTCTGCCACAGGAATGATGATAACATATTTTGCATGGCTTCCTAAACTCAGTGTTGGGATCTAGTTCGATCTAAAGCTACAGCTGTTTTCAATGCTTTGTTCCTTCCTTTAGTTTGGTCATTCTCTAGAAACGTTAAAAGATTAATCCATTCTATAGCAAGCTCCTGACTGTTGAAAATAAGAAATAAGGGCATAAAATGTAAGTCTGGGAGAATATTTGCAAGCATAAAAATAGCCTACTACTTACAGAACAGCTTATCTTGTAAACAGCCCAAATATTGCATCAATTAGTATTAATCAAATTGCATTGTGGAGAGTATGCACAGCAATATGAGCAAAAGCTGGGAGAAGAGATTTTGTTAAGCTTGATCCTCAACTGGAAATGCAAAGTTTATGTACAGATTCGTATACATCGAGGTTACTCAACTAAAAACTCGCGGTGAATATCCACAGCATGAAACTTTCAGGAATCGTGTCAATTTCTGAAAAAATATTTGGCAAATTCTCACCAAGATTTTTGATTTCTCTGTTCAGCATTTTCTTACAAGTGAACATAATCCTCAGTTATACAGCTTGTTTGCCAAAGTAAGCTTCAAAGATCTAAAATTTGAGTAACCCCAAAGGATAGTCTTAATAATCAGTACACAAACTATACATTAAAATGCCAAATTTTGATTCATGCATGGGTAATACATTTAAGCAAGCATAATTATGCCTTTCTGTGTATTTAAATGTATGCCCAAGATAAATGCAAAGTATCTGAGTATATAGATAGATAAATGCAAGATATCTTGCAAGTCCTATTGCAAGAAAATAGTTATCTACTATTTTAGCTCTGTGAATACAGTTCAGCAAAAGAAATGAGAAATTACATGCTCCCTCCTTAAAAGATTGATTATCTCTTTTGGAAATGCCAGAGCAAGGAGAAGGAAAAGCTCATGCGCAGTGAATTATTTTTCCCTTTTCTGACAACTGTAAGTTTAAAAAGGGTAAAAAATGAATTATAAAATTGATGTAATGAAAAAAAAAATCAGCTTCTTCATGCACCCAATGGTAAAAAATAATCAATCAAAACTATGAGGAACTGTCAAAGAAAAAAATCCTCTGGTTTAAAAAAAGTTTAGCTTTGATCGCTTAGAGAAAAGGCGAAGAACACTTCAAGTGCCTTTTCTTGGCAGGTGACACACAAGGAAAATCCTTTTAAAACAAACTTCCTTTAAAAACCTGTTACCTTCAAAATGATCTCAAATGTAAACATACTAGTGAAGACATAATCTGCATACCCTAGGATCTGGAAGGTAAACAAAAAGTTACAAACATTATTGCTAAAGCTGCTTTTGAGCTAACAAGGATCAATTAACAATGCATTACCTTTAACAGGATTTCAACAGTAAAGATGGCTGTGAAAGCATAGTCAAAGTAACCAAGTATCTGCAAGGTATAATACGTGCCACAGTAAGAAATCCATCTATTAATATTTCTTTACAATTTAGACCACATGCACAACAACACCCGAATTAGTCTAAGTAGGCAGACAGGAGATTTAGACAATGCAGTTTAAAATTCCAAACTTTTTTTTTATTTACTTAGAAATTTAGCAGATGCCACTGTACTTAGATATCAGACTTCACCACCAAAGAGTTAAAAGGACCCAATAAGCAACATTTTCTTTCAACTCAGACTTTTCTCTATCAGCTTTCACAGATACTCTCTTCAGCCTTTAGCACAGACACAGAACCTTATACAAAGAATATTTATTAAGTCTTTTTTTTTTTTTTAAACCAAAGCATTGCATCAAGAAATAAAACTTCACGGATGCTTCCAGATTGCGCAGCATTCTACATTTTGCTGCATTGCATTGTTCCTGTAGAGACTCGGCTAGAGTGACACAAAGGAAATTCACGAATAAATAAATTATGTAAAATCAACACTCCAACTCTTTTTTCTTGAACTTGGAAGACACAGCCGTGATTTACTCATAGGAAATTTGAAAGAACCCGCAACAGTTGTATAGCAATATTTAAAGCTTTAAAAAGGATTGTGGATGTGATATTGACCTCACTGCTGTCACCAGGAACACTGCCATATCTCTCAGTACAACCAAGATTTCACCCATTCAAGGTGGCCTCATCACTAGCACCTAATTCAGTGATCAACGTGCACTGCCGTGGTGTGCTAGGATCCAGCAACCCCGCTAACAAGCAGTCGTGCACAGAAACACGTTCCCTGTGGTCCAGCAACTAACAGACTGGGAAGGAGAAATAAAACAAAGAGACAACACACAAAGAAAGTATTTCTATTAGAAATTCATTTTTCCCGATGTTCAGCTGAAGATCACATCCTTCCGTCCACGGCTGAAAAAACAGGCAAATATTAAAGCTGTTCAACAAAGATTAATCAGTAAGGAATTCACTCTAGCGTTAAACATTTAAAGGCATTCCAGTCTGTAACCTTTCATTCTCTTCTGAGCTACCTGGTTGAACAAATAGGTTCGTTAAAAGTCATAGCAAGAAAAATCTCCAGGTGTGGTGCATTTGTGAATATTCACAACAAGAGGGCAATGCCTTCTTGAAATAACACACGTTACCACCACTGTCCAGTTATATTTTCCCAGTACCCCTCTAGTTATAAAAACATTTATTACCTCTTCAGGTCATTTCCACAATAACAATTTCAGTACTGCCCACCAGCTGTCTTTTTTTTATCCATTACTCCAATTTATTCCTAAGATTGCACTTGTCCAGTTTTACAGATATGGGAAGTAAACAGCTGCTGAATAGTATCTGAAGAGTGTCTTTGCTCTTTGATATCATTTTACCTTTGAAAAAAGTCTCAGTTTTCTGGTTTTGACTAATGTTACAAATATGATGCTTATCTTGAGCATATTTTATTCTGATATATTAATACCTAACAAAGGAAAAACATTATGTACATAAAAATGGTTCTAATATCTATGATTTTCCATCGGTAAATTATAATTTAAATAATTTAAATAATTTAAATAATTTAAATAATTTAAATAATTTAAATTTAAAGCTTAAAAAATTATAAATGTATTACTTGAAAAGGGAAAAGGAAAGTTTCTTAACTTGAAAATTAAAAGCTAGACACCAGTCTCAAAGGACTGTTACTCCGTGAGGATATATTTAACTGCAGACATAAAACCAAAGTGCTTACATTATTTCGGAAAGAGTGGCTGCGAATTGGATCTTCTGCTGCTAGGGAAACACTGCTGAGCATGATGAAGACCAGGATGAGATTGGTAAAGATGTGGTGATTGATGAGCCTGTGGCATCCCACCCGAATTCTGAAGAAGAGATACAAAAACATAGCATGCGTGCAAACAGCATTCAGCACATGGCTAATACACAACATGTTGTCTATTACTCTGCCAACAATGACAAAACACAGCAACGATCAGCAACGAAAAGCAGTGCAAATGCTGAAGTTATTGCTCTGGTTTCTAAAAATGTAAACGAGTTCAAAATCCAATCCGCCTGCGGCAAAGATGTCCTTATCGAAAGAATCCAAGAAAGGATTTCCTAGCTCCTGTTGGTTTTAAATGGGTTATGAATGCCACTATAAATGCCAGTGTTTGTACAACTGTTCACAAACACAGGTCAACGGCAAAAGGACCAACACTGGACAATAAATCATCTCAGATTCCTAGTTTTATTCGAGTCTTACTAAAAATGTCAAAAACACTTGTACCGTGAGATGTGGCTTAGGCTGCAGATCTCACTGTGCTACTTAGAGGCTCAACCCAAATCAGAATCTTCTTTGATGATTTTCTTATAGAATTATAAGTAGGTGTTGGAGATTACAGAGCTGCTAAGTTCCAGCCACATAACAGGCGTTTAGCGCGTGTCCTTACATTTACTCATTTAAACAGCTCTTTCCAGTTTTGTTGGAAAATTCTGGTTTTAGACAACCCACACAATTAATAAGATCCCAGCCCAAAACATCATGCCTTGATCATCACACCATCTTCTAAACTTAATTGTCGTGACCTCTGCCACTGCGAAGACAGCACTGTCCCATGCCAACTAACTCTTAAGCTCCCTTTTAAGATTGCTCATGAGATTGCTGTATATAAATGTAACAGCTATGTTCAGCTTGCAGGAACCGAATTTAGCTTGCTTTGTGCACTTCCATCCAACAATCTGCCATGAATTTTACTGAAGCTTGCTTTCTTCATCAGTGTAGAACTTCAAATGCTCCAGAGTTAGACTGAGCAGTGAAAGATCCCAGTTCCCCCCCAAATCTAACTAATGATTTTTTAAATCATTTGTCTTTATCTTCAGTGTTTGCTTGAATCTAGGAAAACAGTTACCCCAAGAGGAATAGCTATATATCTTTTCTCCTTCTTTTCTCTTTTTCTCTCTCTTATTTCCTCTCCTCCTTCCACACCTGTATTGCTCCAAAAAGGTTACTAGGGATACTAGAAATCCTGTCTCATGTAGACGATGCTCAGATCTTAGATCACACCTTTTATATCCAGGGACTAACATATTAAATAGCTAATATACATTAAAGAGTACTTTTCAGACATGTATAGACTTGGCAGACTATTACGAACAAATATGATTTTCCTTAACAGTGGGAAGCAAATTAATGTATTTATCAAATTCTTTTCATTTACCAAGTCATTCAGAAAATTTTATAAGAGAAGCCGATCTCTCTCCCTTTGAAGATATTGGAGTTCTTGTCCTAATCTCACTGGCGGGAGGCCCATTCCTTCACTGCTAAACCTTGATGGACTAAAACAGTATTATTTAAAATTATATTTACGGATTGGTGCTGCTGAAAATGAAGAAGGCACTGCCTTCAGGGATTGGTGTTATCTTCTCCTTCATATTTAGTTCCGATATTCTACGGGGACGGGGACCTGCTGGTACCTCTGGTTCATCCTCCTCATCTTCTTCATCTTCACCTACTTTAAATTAAACATTTTTTTTACTATAAAATAAAAAAAAATTTGTAGTTTTGTTCATAACAATATAAAAGCATGGCTTGTATTAAAATATATAGGGTTTATAGAAAAATATATATTTAAAGCAGGGCTTTAAGAATCTATGAATCAATATATGAACATCCCTATAGTTGTCATGAGCTTATATACGTGTTCATGCACACACCCATATACGCACTAATTGGCTTTTCTGGCCCTGACCAGCCTCACGTGAGGTCTCCACTCACACCCCCTGCACAAGGGTCCTGGAGCCCCTCTAGCTCAGCCCTGACCGTCAGCCCATGCCTGAGCCGTGTCGTAGGGGAGCTGAGCTCTGGGCGCCGGTTGAGCGCCGTGTGCTCACAACCAAGGGCAGATGTCTGCAACAGCGCCCGGGCAGACAGAGCTGATTTTTAGATAAGGGTGTTCACTGGACTGAAAGAAACTGAGACAAAAGTGATCAAACATTATTGGCCCCGGAATGCAGTTTTTTGCCAAATGTTTCAGGGAAGTTTAGAACCCGCTCTCGCACCCAGACAGTAGCACCACAGCCGTCTTCAGGCTCACAGTATCAACTCTCATGGGCTGTTTGTACTGCCTGGGAAGCTGTAGGAAAAGATAACACTGAGCAGCTTACACGCCCGTTTATCTGCTGATAACAGAGCACAACTTCACCGACTTCAAAGGCACTGATTCAGTGTTCAGCAAGAGCAAGTTCAGGATATTTTAGCAAACAAACTTAAATGTGTTTGTCTTCTGGCTGGAATTCACATACCTGGTACATCACAGGGTGGATAGGGATCTTTATCCTCATCCTCTCCTTCTCCATATTCAGTAATTGTCACCTACAGCAATGAAAGAGATGCACAAGAAGGAAAATAAATTTAAATATAGCTTGGAGGATAAAGTTCAACAGAAAGCAAACCAAATAAGCCTTTGAAGTCAGGGGAGTGATCCCTACGCTTACTTTCAATTTTTATGGAACAGGGTCCCACTGAGAACACGGGAGACCTGACAGTTGAACACATACTTTTAAAAGATGGTTTTTCTGTGGTATCCACGTTCTTCTGGCTGTGTAGATCACCATAAAAACAGAACCAACAGGCTGCGGCAAAAATTGCAAGAATGTTCAAACACTCTGATAAGTGTTTATCATTCACTCATCTCTTCCACTGGATTTATCAGACAAAATACCTCAAGGATCCTAAAAGAACGTCAAGTTTTTCTACCATTAACTACTTCATGCTCTAAGAGCAACCCTTCTGAGGATATCCTGAAATAAAAAGGATTTTCTGGGTTACGAGATTCTGTGAGGATCAGAAATAAGTTTCCTTTGCCCAGAAAAATAACGTAGGGATGATGGGTTCATAAAAGAAATTGTACAACCGTAAAACTGCTTGTTAGAAAAGAATACTTTTAGAATAAACACCTTACTATCCTTGGGCTTCTTTTGGTCACCTTCTGGCTTCTCACTTTTTTTATTTTCCAGACTTTCTTTTCTACAAAATAATACAACAATTAAAAAGCAAGTCATGTAAAGACAGAAGATTTTAAGGGAACTCTACTAATTCTGTGACAAGAGAGCCCACCTAAAACCACACAGTAAAATATTTTAAACTATTTGCACACCTGCAGGTGTCAAAGCAATAAAATCTATGGCATTTGAATGCAATGATCCATCTAAAACATTATTATTTTGAATATAATTCCAAAAGCTAATCCCTAAAAAATTCAATGTATGATTATTACTCCTTTCCAGAGGGATAAACTGTGCCCTTGTACCCAAGCCAACCACTTGCATTGATTTCAACAGGCTTGCACTGATTTCAAAGGAAGGGTTTCTTCTTGTCTATATAAGGCTTAGAGAACGGATTCCACAGGGAGTTGCACACTGGCAACAACAGATAGATTCTTGCTCTAATCATGCAATAAATCCTTCCATTGCAATGTGTAAATACCAGTCAACCTATCATTATGTCCTTAATTCACCCAATTCTCCCCGATTACTGCTCACCTTTTAGCTAAAATCATAATAATTGGGTCTTAATTCAACATCTAAGAAAACTCTATCATTTTACTCCTGAGTCCAATAAATTTTGAAGATGGTGAAGACATTTCTATAAAGAAAATCCTTATGAAAAATCTCAGCACCCTCTCTTGTTTATTCGACATGCCCATGCTATTTTACCTCGCATTCTTTTTCCTTTCCTTTTCTTCAGCTTCTTCTTTCTGAGCTGTATTTAGACTTTCAGCATCTGCCAAGTTATCCACAGCAATGGCCAAGAAGACATTTAGCAAGATATCTATTTCAAATCACTTTAAGGACGTTATGCTTTACTATACTTGTTTGGTTTATTATCAGAATAAACACTGTCAATGGGAGAGATATAAAACGCATGTTCCCCACGTACAGCACAGAGGTTTGTGATGCTGCAGCATAGTGCAAATAGCACTGATTTAATGGACTAGATTAATACTTGGTATAAAACGAGCAGAGATCACTGGTTTTAAAACAGCAGAATACTTGACGTACTTTTTTAATAGTAATTCAACTTTATGTTAGCATGAGCAAGTTTCACATGTAAATAATGTTTATTAAAAGTAAAGACTGCTCAGGCATTTTGAAGAATCCATTTTTATAACGCACTCTCCAACAATTTATATGGAATTCTGTACTTCAGTCCATATCAGTTAAGTATAAATACTGATACAAGTACGATACAGTACAGAAAACCGAATTGTTTTGCCCTGTTATCACCTTCTGACCTTTTAAGAACGTCTGAGAACGACACTGGTTTCTGTTGCTCCGTGGGGCCAAGCACACTGAAGGCAGAGAAGGGGAGTGCTTCAGCAGACTTAATGCTAACTGACTCAACATTTCTCCGTGCAGATTTCTCTCATCTGCTCCGTGCAATACAGAGTGGATCCCTGGCTCCAGTGCCAGCGTGTCTCAGAATTGACAGAGCTACATCAAGTGTCAAAAGGACGAACAGGAAATCACTGCCGTAGAGCTCAGACTACAGCCAGGCGTTCTCAGAGGGAGCGGCGTCAAATAGAGACAGGCAGGTAGAATAAGGCTGCTTTCCCACTGAAGGAAGGAAGAAAAATTTCTCTGGTTTCTGCCCTTGTGATGGCTGGAGATGGACTTGGGGACCACTGGAGTCTCATTCATTAGGGAACGGGTGTGCAAAGAAAAGCCTATTTAAAGAATTCAGCAATTCAGCACCTGTAGAAAGTGTTTCCTTGTTTATTTCAATTTACTCCCTCCCAGAGAAATTCTACCCATGTCCTTGGCACAGCGCCCCATTTGGAGAGGTTTCCAGTGACTGCAAAGGATACAGTTACCACAGATGAAGAGGATAATGAAATATATACAGACAATCATGCCTGACGATGATGGGCCACCGTATGCCATTATGCCATCATACATAACGGCATTCCAGTCTTCACCTGTTAGAATCTAAGAGGCAGATATATTATTAGTAACTCATCATCAAAAACAGCAATAGAGAAATACATTTCCTCTGGCCACAACAAGGCCAACTTTCTGTATAAAGTAATACTATCACCTCTTCACGCATCATTTTAGAATTGCCATTTAAATGAGTAACTTGAAAACTTGGGTTTAACTCTACCAGCTTTTACTTCATGCTACACATCTACATCACTGAACTTCAAAGGCAAAAATAAGAAAAAAGACTACAATTTTATTGATTTTTGGCATGCAAAAGCAAGAGCTCTGATTTTCAGTAATGCCACATACGTAATAATCAAGTTAGTATTTGTATTAAGGTTTTCTTTTTTTTTTTTTAAATAGCGGTCACAAATCTTTTCCCGTGTTTCCCATTTGTTGGTCCCTCAAATTGGTCTGCCCCGTTTCAGTGTTAACAGGGAATGACAACCTTACCCTGAATCATACAACACAAGTACCACACACCTAACACTACTGCCGCAGCTTTAGAAACGGTCGCCACTTCAAACAGAATGGAGTTAAATGCTGAGGGAGAAATTAATGATTTTCTTATTGGCTGTTCTTTCACGTAATTTAACAGAAGTCTAAAAGACCTTTACAGAAATGGGTTGATTAGTTAAAAGGATGGTTTACAGTCAGGCAACTCCACTTTTTCTGTATTATGACAAAAAATTCTGAGTAATACAATCCAGGTCATAGGGGCAATCTATATATTTCTAACAACTTAAAAATTATCAGTTCTATCCTGAGAAAATATGTAATACTGACTCTTCTTCGAAGTAATTAATCAGTCATTCAAGAACACATCAAATTCAGACATTCACTTTTGGAGAGTTAAGCTTATTGAGCTGATTCTCATAGCTGTTGAGCACCCAACAGGTTGGTTGTTCCTGAGAGTATTCTGAAGCTGAAGGAAGTCTCATTCCCATGAAAATGAGGCAGCCTAAACTTGGAATAAAACCCAACTCAGATCTGAGTTTGAAAGTACAGCCTTTATTTTTTAAAGGGGTAATATCAGATCAAATATGGACATTTTTCCTCTTAAGAAAATTTCTCTCTAAGATTTCCTTATGTTGAAATTACATGGAAAGATTTTTTTGCTTGCTCTGGGCAGCCACCAGGGACTTCTACCAAAGAGACAGGAAGCTGACACAAAGCTGAGTCTTGCAGGGTCAGCTTTAAACACTTAACTACAATGGCTGAAACCAAACATTGTGGCAATATGTGAAACTGAATGTTTAACCGGTTTTAATTAGCCTAATTCCAGCATCCAAAATGGGGAAAATGAAAAAAAGGATCACAGGATAGTGAAAAGTAAACTCTAAGTAAAGCCCTACCTTTTAACAGGTAACAGACAAGTTGCTTTAATATTTTAATAATCCAAATAGCGTCTATTTAAAGAAATTCATTCTTATTTTATATTATAGTAAGTGATGTGACCTATATGCAAGTACGTGCTCTTACAATGCTTCCCATTTTTTCCTGCTTGGGAACAGCTGAACTTTATATAACTAATGAAGTTAAAGAAAACAATTTAATTAAAACAAAAATAACGTTTCACCTCTTTTTTCTAGTTATGTATTTGATGGACAAAGGAGATTTAATTTTGTGACTAATATGGCAGCTATGTTGCATAGAGAGATCAAATAAGACATGAAACAAATGGTACAAATGGTTCAGAGATACCAGAGTACTGAATTTCATGAGCAGAATGCTACTTAAAGTAAACTGAATAGATAGTATCCATGGTTTCATTTTCAGGCAACACGATCACTTAAACAGTTTCGTTGATCCTCAAAGGTAATATGTTTCATACGGGATGAAAGAAAGTTACCTGGAATACAGTTAAAAGAGCTTGTGGGAAATTATCGAAGGTGCTCCGTTTTGTTTGAGTTTCATCAAAATTAAATTTGCCTCCAAACAGCTGCATTCCAAGCAACGAGAAGATTATGATGAAGAGGAAAAGCAGAAGCAACAGTGAAGCAATGGACTTCATTGAGTTTAACAAGGATGCCACCAAGTTGCTCAGGGATGCCCAGTGCCTATAAAGTAAAACGCGTGTGTTAACACACAAAAACACCCCAAACAAAACAGTAAAAGAGCAGCGCATGACGAAGTATTAAAAAGAATTGCTGACCACTCTTCAGCTACCCCTAAAGTTAGCAGTATTAGTTAATCTTACCTTGTTACTTTAAAAATACGCAGGAGACGAACACAGCGAAACACTGAAATTCCAAGGGGTGACATAATTTCCAACTCCACCAAAATGGTTTCAACAATGCCACCACAAACAACGAAGCAATCAAAGCGGTTAAAAAGAGAAACAAAATAAGCCTGCAGGCCCAAGCTGTACATCTTTACTAACATTTCGCAGGTGAATAAAGCCAGAAGAACTTTATTTGCGATATCTGGAACAAAATATTAAAAAAAAAAAAAGACATATTCCTGAGTTGTCACATAGATTCCATTTTCATTTTGCCATATTAGTACTAAACTTCCTCTCTTAGTTCACAGCCTTTTGCTTAAGAAGAAAGCACTGTTTTTTCATGTTGGGTTGTATTCGATGCCTAAGTGGCAAAAGTAACACATGGATGTAAAGCTTCCTGTCACCTATAAACTATTCACCTTTCCAACGCATTGTGCAGTTCATGGCTGCTCAGCTCACGGCTTTAGTCACACCATACCTTAAGCAACACAGCCCACAGCATGTTCTGCTGTGCCAGTTACCATTTCCTTTCTCATCTTTCATGCACGGTTTAGCAACAGAAGTACAGGTATTTACAATTTAGTATTGTCAGGTTTTTGCTGGAATGCCACTGAGCCGTGTTACAGTTGTGGAAATTACATATATTCAGTCATTTCTTGTATCTGCCTTTGGCCGGGCTGAATATCCCTCAGGACAGCAACAACAAAATGGTAACGTACAACAGTAGGTACTGATAAAAAAACAAAACCAGGACAAACAATTTTTGATCATACCTTGGATCTGGGTCAGCCAGTCAGGTTGATTATAATGTTCCGATGAGATAGTTAACGTGTTCAGAAAGACCAAGACAATAACAAGCCAATAAAATGTGACAGATTTTACTGCAGCTCTACATTTTCTTCGATTAAATCGATTCCAGCGACGCCAGCGCCGACTGAAAGTTCCAATAAAACCAGATTTATTATTACACAGAAAACAGTATGAACTTCTGTTCAGAACCACTTGTATAATCTCTCTATCTGCAAAACTGATGTGCCTCGTTTTCACCAGTAAGCTCACAGAGAAATAAATATTAATGCTCAAGATTAATTCTTCTGTAATAGTGGGTGCTAACATCTGTGCAGAGACCCTAGACTTCACTACTCTTACTTATAAAATACGAATTGCAGCAGAGAGCTTACTCATTATGAATAAATAGACGCCTTTGAGTTTATTTTTCCATTCCTCATTTTTTAGTTACAGGATTCAGGGCACAGTACCAGCTTTTCAGTATTATTTGAAGGTTGATGCGATCATACAATCATACTGACAAACGAGGGACCTTCACAGAGGACAACGTGCACAAAGCGTTTCAACCAGCAGATCCCCATCTTTCTCTAATCATAGCTCTGCCACTTTCACAGGAGGACAAAACACAGTTCTAGCATCAAAACATTTCAAATTCCACCTGGAAGATTAGAAATGTGTAGCACAGATCATATTTACTCATATATATATATATATCCTAGCATAATGTGTGGTTAATATACACTTTCACTTAATAAACTGGCAGATAATTGTTATATCTTGCTAGGATGTAATTCTTTTGACCAAGAGACCCTCTGACTGTATAAAAACATATTTCCAAGGATTAACTTCTATTTTCACTTGTGGTACGGCAGGTAGGCTAGCGTGTAATAAAAAGCATTTTCTATTTTCATCCAAAGGCAGAGACACTTACAGTCAAAACAATATCCTTGATAAGCTATGTCCTAATTTTCTTTGCCCTGAAGCACAGTGTGCTACCATTGCAGAATAACATTCCCAAAGTTGGAGCGAGGATCAGGCCAGAACAGCGAGAATCAGACAAAGATTTAGCATTTGGCTTAGAATGTGCTAGGACATCACCGACAGCTGAACACATAATCTAGGGCTTTGCTGTAGAACTGAGAGACTCTGTATTTTACATAAAGAGAGCTTTTTAGAAACTAGTGATTCCAATGAAAAACACCAAAATTACCTTCTTCTCTCACACCAGAAAAATAAATTT
Organism: Neomorphus geoffroyi; assembly: GCA_033558235.1. Taxonomy (NCBI): domain Eukaryota; kingdom Metazoa; phylum Chordata; class Aves; order Cuculiformes; family Neomorphidae; genus Neomorphus; species Neomorphus geoffroyi. The sequence continues at coordinate 10,391,574 of JAUMJM010000050.1, forward strand.
TGCAAATATGAGATATTAGGTATCCAGAAGCAATGGGATGAAAACAGTGAGTCTGCAGATCCTTACAGAGATAAAAGACCTTGCGATACACAGTCACAATGGGAAAAAAGCAATGAAGAGGGAGGAAAACACTGACCTGAACTTGGATTTTGAGATGGTTTGACTGGAAGAAAAAGAAAACACATTTTTAAGAATGTGGAAAAAATAATGAACACAAATTCATTCTCTTTAGAATTTTGCAAATCAGAACACTGGAATCAGATACACCTAAAAATAAGCCTTTAACAAAATGCATTATGAACGCTGAAATTCTATCGTCTGTTACAGAAACAGACAGTATATAGGTTTTCTGAAATATCATTCCTAAAGCTTTACAAATATTCTGAGTGAAAGAAAGAAAACCTTCTTTAAAACCAGGTAAACAAACTGCTCATGTAGAAGCAAATAAATAGGAAACTCCACAGGACAGAGAAATACTCCCATATATTCAGTTAACAGCCTAGAAAATACACACTGTCCGGATCATGCGCGATTTCACAAAAAATGTTTCCTTTCACATGCCATGGGGGACTTCCATTCTTTTCTTATTATTTGGACAATTATTATATTTTATAAAAGCTTTCAGGAAAACATGGCTCCAGTGGAAGTTTAGTGGAATTGTTTTATTTCTTCATAACTCGAGAATTTTAGGAGTGCTTTAATGCTGTAATAATTGGGCTAATATTAAACTATTGAAAGGCCAAAAAAAAAAAACCAAACCAAAATCAAGCATCATACAAAGCTTGACTATTTAAAACCAGTTTTGGCTAAATAGACAATGGGGAGAGAACGACTCCTTTTGAGATGATGAAGGTGAGTACTTGGAAGCAGTCCGTATACTCACCACAAACTCCCACAGCACGCTGGGTTCTCTCCTTCTCCGCTCACGTTCTCTGTGTTCACTGATTCGGTTTCACTGGTGGGCATGCTTGCTGTCGGGAGACAGAAACCGCTTTACATTGCTAGCCAAGCATTACACAGCATGCGACCTCCTGTTCTAGTGCAAGAAAGCCCCCACTTTCTGCAGGTCTAACGAGAGCTTGGAAGATCTAAGGAATAGCAGATGAAGTCAAGACACTTCATGAGCCCAACAAAAACAAGCACAGAGAATTCCAGAGTGTACTGTAGCTTTTTTGGGGGTTCTTTTCCATGATTCAACATTGTTGAAAATGTACTACAGAATACAGAGCAGAGGAGTTCTGTAACAAAGAGCACGCTACCCCTAGTAAAGAAATAAATCAGAGCTAGATTTTGAGACTTTCCATTTTAAGACGTGTTTTGTTAACACTTCAGAGGTGCTTTAAGTTCAAGTGCTGTTCACATGCTCACCAATTCCAAGAAACGTCATCAAAATTCTCCTGAAAATAGGAATTATCACACTCTGATCACACTGACCACTCTACGCTTTCACTTCCGTCATCAAGGCAAGATGCTAGAAAGCAATTTTGCCTGCAAATACCACATGAGCAGACAGGAAGGAGGACTGGGAATGGCAGGATGGTACCACAAAGGATGGTGAGAATCACTAGCAATATAAAAGGGATTATTACATTTGTTACACAGTGAATTACTGTACCTATAGTGGATCATTAATGAATAATTAGCAATTGTAGCTTTTTTCGGGGGGGGGGGGGGAACGAACTAATTTGTGGATTGGTCATCACCACCTATCTTCAAATGAAGTGAAATATAGAGGGAGGGCAACATATGTCAAATCGTGTTAGGAAACGAACAGCTAAAGTTCTCAGTACTTCCCAGGGGAGGACACTACTTCCACGTCTGCAAAGGAAGCATGAAAGGAAAGCCTCAGAAACAATAAAAGTGTAAAATTAACGTTGCTGGTTTATACAGTAGAAATATCATATAAAGTAGCAAAAAAAAAAAAATCAAGCCAAAAGACGCACTGAAATTACTGTAGAACAGTAAGAACAAAAGAAAACCGGAGTATCTTAAAAGGTGTTCCGGGGTGTGCCTTCTGCTGTGTTGATGGGTTGGTTGGTTGGTTGTGTTTGGTTGGTTGTTTAAGCCAATATCTGTGGACAGATACTGAAAGCAGAAGGGCTACAATGCCTATTTCTGCTAGGGATGTCTCACAGTTCTAAAGGAGGCTTAAAGCAGGCTTAATTACACACATCTTCATAAGTGAAACTCAACGATCAGGCTCTGAATTTTCTAATTTTTCAGACCAAGAACTGTCAGTAACAGTTTCTGTGCAGAGTCTCTATATTGACCCAACACCAACACAGAGATACATGGAGGCAGCAACCGGTAGTTTGCTTCCCCTGCCCACCAATTCCATTCAAGTTGAGAGAGTGACAGGTCTCCGCAGGCTAGATGCTAAGCTGCTATTCGCAACAGCTGAGAATCTGTCCCCATAAATGTAAGTCACCATTACACGAAATATTAAACACAGAGTTGGCATAACAAAAAAAGATCAAAATGTGCATGCAGGTGTTTGAATAAACAAGGCACTTCAGGCAATAAGCACAGCAAAACCTTCTTTCACAGTGTTCTTCATTTTTGATGATTCCTTTAAAATATTACTGTAATTCCTTTATATTGGAAAAACCCCTTGTTCGCACCTGCAAGAGCCTCAATTCTAATGTCACACTTCCCTTTATAAATCAGTTGTGAAAAATTAATATTGCTAGTCTTGTGTGAACTTCACAGCTTACAGTCACAGAGTTCAAAAGGAATTTCATTCAAAAGTAAAGCAGACAATCTTCGATGAGATCCGAATTCAAGCATTAAAATTTCAAAGGGTTCAGAAACAAAAAATACAGCACTACTGCAGACAGTCTCAGATCTTCAGAGTTAATAGTTTTTTATTTTACAGTGTCGGGGTCTTTTGCATTGAATGCAAGGAGTTTCCCTGTCGGGTAAAGAACTGGAATGGTTGTCTTGCGGCGGGTGTCTTGCACACTATTAGGCAACACAGCATTATAGACACCTAAGGACGAACAATTTAGCAGTTGTGATTGTCAACTGCAACATAGGAGTGCAGAAGTCTTGTTTTACAGGCTGTTATTAAGAACTGATATGAAAACAGAGCTACGCCCACTTCTGCAATCAGTACATGTGCCATGTGTCGCACACTTGTGTTTCAAATTTATCAACTCTTTCCTCATCTAAAAACAGTACCCAGAATCCAGCTCCTCAATAAAGTGTCACTCAGTGGCACACAAATGCTCTTTGTTTTAACACATGCCAAATAATTTTTAAAAGAGTAAGTGTAAAGTAGTGTAATTTTAATTCACTGTCTACCCAGACTCGGTGCGTTAACCCACACTAAGAAATATCAGCCTGTTTTTGACATGACTGCATGAAAAAAAGTCTTTTTCCCTATTGAAGCCCATGTCAGTTCTGCTAATTATTAAACACAGGGCTACTGCTCTACTCCTGTTAGTGACTTGCAGGTGCTGCGTTACAAAAACAAAAGAGGAAAATAAGAACACGGACAGGTCAGCTTACATTAGAAATCCAGTTATCGTTATACTGTAATTTATATGCCAAAAGGAAAACTTGACAGAAGTACTGAGAAAGGCACCGTGGGGAAGCCCAGCTCCAGCAACGCCAGCAAGTCATTAGATCTTTAGCCAGAAGAAAGCAGCAACAGCACGGCATGACCACATCCACTCTCGCTAATGCAAGCAACCTGGCAAGTCTTGAAAAGGCTCAGTTTCATGACTGCAGCTTTTTTCGGGCACTGTTCATTGTGCAAAGCACAGCACACAGAATGAACTGGTACTCCAGTATTCGAAGCAAAACATCCAATTTTCTCTATTCTTTATTCACCTTTTGCTCTTATTTTACCGACCTTCTTCTGGAAAGATTGTCTAGATTTCTAGACAGTCTCAGCTCTTCCGTTACGGTAACTGGTTTCATATAAAAGAATGCTTGCATTAAGCAATAAGAACAACCCATATAGCATGCAGCTTAATACTTTCCTGAGCGTACAGAAAATAGGTCAAATAGATCAACTGCTACGTTTTATTTCTGCGGATAAGGAAATAAGATTGTTTTCCTCGTGTTATAATGTTCACTATTTACTCTAAACAATCTTCAGATTTCGGAGCAGGGATTTCAAATTCCACTCCAGGACATAACTAACGCATAGCTAAAGGCAAGCCAGTATCCATCAGCATTGCTATGTCCCAGCCAGCTAGAGCTGGAAGAAATGAATTCCATAATCCTGCAATGTGACAATTTAGTGTCACTGCAGAATCCAGAGGCCAGTTAAATCATGCTCTGAATTACTGAACTATGTGGTGCGAGTATTGGCAATTATTGGCAGCAAGTATTACTGTTGGAAATATTTTCCTCTAGAAAGGATATAACTAATATTTTAACCTGGTTCTACCTCAGCTATGCATTTTTGATCCACAGCCTGTTCTCATTTCCACACCGATGCACCTTGGTTGGCTTTCTGGTTACACGTGCTGAAGCCAAAGAGCTGCAGAAGTGGAATGCTCTGCACAGTTAGTCAGGTAATCAGCAATAGCTACTGAAGAGAATCTTAAAATTATTTAAAAAGATACTATGCAGGCTAAATTTTAGATCAACCTTGCAAAATGCTCATCTTCTATCTGCTAGTAACAGCCAACCAACCACATGAACCACAAAATTCTCCAAATATTTTCTCAAAACAGTACATTGATTTTCTGAATCCTTTACACCAAATCTTTGAGGTAGTCAAATAGGAAATAAGAACAAAAAGAGGCAACATTATCATTGCAAACTCATCCCAAATTTTTCTAAATCTGCTATAAGCCCGGAATACATTTTTTATGTCATTTACTCGACTTTCGAAAAAGAAAACCTATGCTTTAACAAGAACTGTCATGGTAATACAAGACACTCGAGTGGAAATCTGAGCAAGTTAAAGCCTATTCTTTAGGAAGGTAGAGCACAGCAGCACCAGTCTCTTTCAAACATGCAGGTAAAACAGCAGAACTCCATGCATGAATGCCTACATGCTAAAGATGTTTATGCCGTTGTCATAGAAAACGCATACACTATTTGCTTTCGAAAGCTAGCACGTCAAATGCAGTCTTGGCACAAAAGAAAGTTCAACTGCAAATCAGAACAAGTTTTACCATGTTTATTGGAAGAACGGCCAAAGCACCTAAGTCTGCTTTTCTTCTTCTCTTCCATTAAGTCAGCCACTGTAACCCCTTGGTGTTAAGCACATGTAATCCCAGCATGGACACAGTAGATGGCAGCAGTTGCAACGCAAAAAATAAAAATGTGTCCAAATATACAACACCAGCAATGTTAGGGAAAACAAATTGCAGTTACCGGCAGCATAACTAATCAAAGTTAACCCCTCACTTCTCACTGGTTTTTGCATTTTGAGCTAAATTCACAATACTTTGAACTGAATGGATGTTCTTCATCGACTTCAGGGTAACCAGCTATTGGTTCATAATAAAGACTTACGACTTTTAGTAGAGGCATATTTACAGTTCTAGTAGTTAAAAGGTATTCCATTATTCAACAGCACTGAAAGCCTGCCCGCTATCAGGCACAGAGATGTGTGAATACAGGGGGTTCATACATAAATGACTTGACTTAATGACTTCTCTGGTAAGAAATTTCTAAATGCCGGGGCTGCAGGAAACTAAACTGCATTTTAAATGCTTATGTAAGAAGCTATTAATCATCAATTTAACTGCCTTTGAAATCTGTACCTTTTCCTGCCATCGAGAGATCTTCTGTATCCTAAACCCACACTTCTTCCACATCACTGAAGAGCATTACGGTGATTTTACATCACTATAAATCTGCAGTAATCTTGATCACCCAGACATTTAGGTAACCAAAGTAGGGTCACAGCTCCCTAGAAGCCTGCAAACAATTATTCTGCCTCTCTTGGGACCCAGCCCTACCTTATGCTTCAAAGACAGTTCTAGAAACACATCACCAGTATAGTTGGACTAAATTTATTTCCTAAACATACTAACCAAGATTATTAACCTGGTGATAATTAGCTAAATTTCACTCAACTCCCAACCACGTAGCTCATTATCATAACTGTGCTCCTAGTCTAAAAGACTCCCATGGAATAAACGGACAGATCGCCTGTGCTGTCTCTCATCCTACCGCCCCACGCAGTGTGATCTGCAGCAGAGCTTGTCTTGAATGCAAGGAGGTGAAGCAACTCTGCACCCTGTTGCAGCTGATACTAAAAATGAAATTCCAAGCCACATATTTAAGCACACGTGCACAAACCCAGAGGAGTGCTGAGAGACTGCCTATTCACTGTAAAGTTCCACTCAAAATCCATATGCATGCCTGAAATTAAATTCTTAGGATTTCTTTTAAAATTATTTTCATTACTTTCCTTGTCCCATTATCGTTGTGCAAGTCTCCTCCAAGTCTTAACTTACCCTAAAATTACATCTAAGTTAAAAGTTTCGAGCCAAAAGCTCTCTCAAACTCAACAACTACGCAAAAAACATTTTTGACTTATGAAAGACTTAAATCACCCAGAAGCTGTTTAAGGAAGGTTGGAGCAAATGGCTCTTTTGCCACTTATTGACAAGCAACCCATTTGAACAAGATCCAGAAAGTTCCTGGGATTTCACCTGCAGACTTGCAAACCAAATCCACCAGCACCGTAGGTGACTGCACGGCTGTCCAACGCCCTGTGCAAATTCGGCATCACCTACAATTCTGCAAAGCCGTCTTGTACAACATGGATTTACTCCATAAAATGTGAAACCTTTTAATCCTGAATCTTAGAAATGTAAACTGATACTCAAACCCACAGTTCACGTAATTTTTCCACACAAGATTAGTAGCAATAATGAAGTGCAGTGAACTCTCTGGCTTTTTGCTCTGCTCCAGATAAAAAGTGTTAGAGCTACAGATTTTCATAAGAGACAGTGATTAGTCCTTTCTGGGCGATGCTGGCATCACATCAACCCACAAGGTACTTTCAGGGCTCATAAAAATCACTGTTTCCTTCCACTCAGTAACACAGATTCATACCCTGCTTTTATTGCAAACTAAAGGACTCATAAAAGTCTCAAAAATACAAAGATTTTTTTAAAACTTAACTACGTGCAATACAGACATAAGCTTAAAAACAGGTAGCTCAACACCAAACCACGTAATTTTCACTATTTTACTACTTCTGAAAAGTACTACGGTCTAAAAGCACAGTTCACAATAAAGCAGCAGCCCTAGAAGAAGTACAGTAATAATATATTATTTCAATACAGAAAATAATATTCTGAGTTGCCTTTGACAAACCACTTGCAGATGCATTTTCTTTTATATACTCAATGGTATCTAAATGAATACATACCATGGCTTTCAGGACTACCACATGAATAGTGAAATACTATTTAGCATTAGTGTGTATATTGAAATTTGGTCTTTAATCTTATGTTAAGTATGAAATCATAAACCACATCCTGAAACCATGTTCTCATGGATTTATAGTGATATTTTGTGACAAGTAGCTCGCATGCACTAACGTTTTCCGGAACATAAAATGAAGCAAAGGTTTTAAGTCTCAGTAGTGACTGAATGCAGACAATGATCTGTACACAGACAGCTCAAAGCAGAATTTAAGACCTCGAATTATCTTCCATTACTAAGTATAAACAGATTAATGGACGTGATTGCTCTGCTGCCAAACACTTTCGCAAACTGGAAATCAGAAAGTAACACCAGATAGGCCACATTCACCCCTCAGAAGCTGTCAAACTGTCCCACGGAGCAGCAGTACAAAGTAAAGAATACGTACTGTTCCGCTTGCCTTCCTCATCAACCTCTTCATCATTCTCAGGGTCAATGTCTTCTGCCTGTGTAATCCAGTCTAAATATCCCTTCAGATCTTCTTCAAGCTGCTGTTTTTCACGTAGCTTCTGGAAGTCTCCTCGGGCCTTGGCTTTTTCTCTTTCCTTGGAAAATTCTCTATCAAATTCAGATAAAGCAGAAAAAATATTGTCAAAATCCCAGGTGTTTTGACCTAGGTTTTGACGTTACAGAACAACGTACTGACATAGAGAATGAACTGCATAAACTACACCAGAGACTTGAGAGTTTCTCTGAAAACACGGCAGTGATGCAAAGAAGTCATGGCAAATCCCTACCATATTACATCGAAACTTTCAGAGTTTTTATTATTCAATTGAAAATTAAGCTGTATTCTTGACTCTTCCTGTACCAAAAGAGTTCTCCCCCCCACCCCTTTTAGTGAAGTGCTCTTCCATGCATTTTTAAAAATCAGTTTTATCTACTGGCTACAAAGATAAATCGACTTGCGGTAATGGAGGAATTTCAGAGAGGTGAGCATTAGTTTTAGTGAAAAAAAAATTCCAGCAGCCAGTTCTAAAATCCTCCCTCTTGCAGCCACAGTTTATTGGCCATGCCCAAACTCATTTCAGTGCATGGCTTGCACAACTCCACTAATAAGCTCTCTCTTCACTACATCAGGCACAGACACCTGCGCTGTTTGAGATCTGGATGTTTTGTCCTTTTGCTCTCTGTAATAGAACCTAGAAATCCTCACAGATCACAAATTCATTCTTTTATATAAATTAAATTATCTTTCTCGCTGTCCCAGTCTCAAGACAGTGTATTTGACTCTTTCTAGCTCAGCTTCTCGATTTGGTTCAATCCCTGAATTATCATGGAATGGTAATTAAGTCATGCTCTTTGAGAAGAAGATTGGATAAAACAGCCTACTGAGGTCTCCTCCAACCTGAATTACCCCATGAATCTATGATTCCTTTCATGATATATGACTCAAGACAATTACCAAGAAAATTCTTCCACCGCCACATTTCATATGCTGCTGTTATGGAGACATTTGCTGCGATACGGAGCTCAAAACGTATAAGCCACTTCGCTAGAAGGATGAGACATTTTCCAATTTATGAGTATCAATATGTTTAATTAAGGGTAGGCAGGCATTTCTTGATCTGTATCGTAACTATGTGCAGATTCCATATTTAAAACTCAGTTTTTTCTAACCTGTTAATTTTGCAAAAGGGCTGAAACTAAACCTAAAAGATGGCTATAGCAATTTCATTTACTACAAATTTCCAACCCTTCATTTATTGTGAACTTTCACTTAAAACTATTCCCCAATTAATTCCCGAATTTAATTAATTTCCTAATTAAAATGTCAAGGAGAAATTTAATAAACTAATCAATAATATCCTTTTTTAAGTGGAAAATTAGGAAATTAGTGTAAGACTTGCAAAATATTTTAACAAGGTGAACAAAATTATCAATATGATGTTGACTGCTAACAAAATATAGCAGAATAATAGAAAATCTCATAAGTTTTCAACATTGTATTTCACATTACTTATTTGGAAGTGTAAAGATATATGGTCTGCAGGTTTGGGGGGGGTGACTTTTATTGTTTTATTTGCAGTCTTCAAAAAATCTTATAAAAACTAAATATCTGCTTTGACAAATTTTTGCAAATGGAAGAGTTAAGCTCTTTACATGCAACCATAGAGATTTCGGGTTTGTGATGTCGCAAAAGCTCAAAAGCTTTCGGTTGCAGAAGCTGAGAGGCAGGCATTACACTTTTTACAGCTGAGGACTTAATTCAACAAAAATTCAGTTTGGCATGTGGAGATCACCGTGTTCCATCTGATGGCACTGTAATGAAGCTGAAGAATGCCAGTGCTTGCTTTGCATTTGTTACCCTTCACCTGGCACCCAAGGACAAGGTCCTTCAAAAGACCATTTCTTCTGAAAAACGCTCATGAAAGAGAGCGAGCTCAGCAGAGCTCTCTGAGGGATAATTGCTTTTTTTTGAAAAGAAAAAAAAAAAACAAACCAGAGAACAAACCAAAAAGATTTCATGGTTTTGGCAGGAGATGTCACAAGGTCATAAGAAATTGTCTGGTTTATGGAACGCTGGGTTTAAGCTTCTCTCAGAGAAATTACCAGAGACCATCCTTTACATCTGATTTGGGCAACATCGCATTCCATAAGCAGCACCTTCGATAAAAGAGCTGCCATGGTATAGCACGAAATCAGCAGTAAAAAGCCTTGCTAGCATTCACTAAGTACTGGACTTTTGTTTAGTTAAGTCCTTCCTGGGTTCTTCCTTAGGGTGAAGGATGTGTGATCTGAGTGCGTGAAGTTAAATGAAAGTAGCTGTTATTATATGAAGTGAAAGAAATCATTTAAAAGCGAAACATTTGGCAGGGTTGGTACTTTCCACAGCACTTCACCATGACAGAACCACCTTCTGACTTTGACTTTACATTAAAGTGGCTGCACGCAGAGAATTAAACACAGGTTTTTATATACGCAGCTAACTAGGACCTTTCCCTTTAATACAGCTCAGAAGTCAGACATTGTCTTGTTAAACGCTCCTGCAATTTATCAGTAGGGGGAAATGCAATGGTGCTTAATTTCCGTTATATTTAAAAGTTTTACTTTTATTTTTTAACTCTGACTGTAAGGAAGTGTCACACCTGAGAACACTGCACTTTCCTTAGGGGAGGGAGGAATCCTGCTCTGTGGTATTTTTTTCTATCACAATCACGCGACACCCCTCAGACACACACATGTACATTTTCCTTTTACTGACCACCACGAATAAGAAAGCGGAATTAAATGGAACTGGAATGTAATGAGTTTCTTGTTACAGCAGAACAAAAGCACTTCTTTTCCAAGAAAGAAAAACCTATTCAAAAAACATGATAGGGGTGAGATGGGGGAGAGATGTTGGCTCTTTTAAAGCTTCTGACAAAGACATTTAGACAACAGATAACTGGATATTTAGACAAAGACACTGGTTCATCTGGAAGGAGGAATAAGACGGCTGCTTGTGCAGCACTGCATGGCTGTGGAGAGCGGAGGCTGGGTCCAGGGTTGAAAGAAAAGACTTTTGGCTAAGCAGGCAGCACGGGCACTGACGTGGTGAGACCAATGGCCAGCACTGGCCTCCTTGGCTGTCATCAACCCAGCACCAGTCCAGAAGCCCAGGAGGCCAACGGGCTTAGGAAGCGGCACTTTAATCATGGTAAGTGGACTTAAGCTCTGTAAATATTCAGTTCAAGAAGCGTCTGTGCTAAGAGCTAACTTCAAAACAGGCATTTCATTCTGGTTTGAAAAAATGACCTGGACCTGGCATTCACAGGTGGGGCAGGGGGGAGCTTGCTCATTGACTAAATTGACAAGAATTGTATTCAAAGGGCTGTTGTAAGGGTCTCTCTGACTGAAATCAGTCTCCACTTAAAAATCCCGAGGAGCTTCCCTGCTTTGACACCAGTAGATGTGAAATGAAACCCAGGCCTATTGCCCGTAAAATTTCAGTTTAAAAATAAAATGAATTTAAGCAGTTTTCATAAAGCACAGGCCTCAGTGAACATAGGTTTGTCCTCATTTCAACTAGAAATAGGCAAGCTTACTACAGTCTCATATTTTAAAGGATAATATACTTCAAAATTAAGACTTTGGGCTGACAAGGCTAGGAATGAGGGGGTTTTGCAGATCTCTACTTCTGAAGAATCTTATAAGGCAGACCTGCATAACTCACGTAACACCACCTTGTATCATCAACTGTTTGCCTTCAAAAATATCTTTTCTATCTATTGCTACCAAGATGAGAGTCAACTCAGTTTTTGATTTCACTAAAAATGCCAATAAATTAGGCAACCCAGCCCTACTCAGCCTAATTTTGATCTAGTTAACTATGACTAAAAATTGTAGCATATAACAACATCCTGTAAACTGAGTAAAGCTTCAGATTGCAGTGATAAGTCATCAATTGCACCTGCAGCAGAAAGGAGACATCACTTGCAAAATAAAGCATTATATGGAGATTCACCTACGTAATCTAATGTATTTTTAGCGATAACTAAGCTACTATGTAAAATGCGAGTTTTATTTCTATTGCCCCAAAATTCTTTGTCTCTTCACAGAAGGATGACGTTGGTTCTCTGTGTAGGCATAACACCACCATCACAAATGGCTGTTGAGGCAGAAGCATATAAAATGCAGGGTTTGAGTTCATGCTCCAATAGTCTGGGGCAATCAATTTCATGCCCACTTTTTCTTTTTTCAACAGACTGAAATAACTCCTGCTGGTAAGCATCAGGTGGGAATGGCTTGATACAACAGGGGGGAGGAGGCAGCAGGGAGGACCTACTGGGGCTCACAGCACTCTGGTTCCCACACCTTAATTTGAGGCAGGGTCATATTAACCAAAAATAGACCATTTCCTAAAACTGAGTATCTGGTTCAGTCTCTCTGTAATTCAAGGACATAAGGAGACACCTATACTGGCCTCCTATCTGCTGAAAGTTTTTCCATGCTAAAGGTTAGATGCTTTTCATAAGGGAGTTTGTGTAGCAACATGAGTTTTGCCGTATCTCCTGTGCATCACTAGGCACTGATGACAGGGAATAAACACTTGCCTTCGATGTCTAAGCATAAACCAAGACACTAGTTCTTCGTTGGCCGTATTACTGCCCTTTTCTGTCCCTGCAAACGCAGTGAGATTGAGAATTCAACTACTGCAGTAGGCAACTTGCTGTACACAGGGTCTGGTACGTGGAAAGTGTTATGCTAATGCTAAATGTGGAACTGTCACCCAGACATCCTAGACTCTCATTTATTCACAGTCACATAATAACAAAAATGTACTCACAGGAGTACAGTGTTGGCCATCAGACTCACAGAAGAGGTTTCACGCGGCGGTAACCATACCAACCAACAAATTAGCAGAATCAAATCAGAGAACTCAAACTGTTTCAGCTGTACAGATGAGCATGGACAACAGCTCACAGCTGGGTGCAACATGTAACAGATTTACAGAGGCTTCAAAAAGGTTAAGTAACATCACATCTTTAATTACTGAAGATCCGTATACATTATTGGTACCCTTTCTTTTAGGAATAATAAAAACTCACACTGTAGAATTATTCCTGAAGCACAAAAAAATTCCAGTAGGAATTTTCCTTGAGCAAGGACCATTAGGTTCTTGGTGGAGAAATGTAAACTGGTATTACCCACCCACAGTTATTTCTTTATATTTCATTAGCAATTGAAAAAATGTATATTCAATAGCCCTTTGTGCAGCAGAGAGCCTGTACAGTATTACTGTGCCAGGGTGTATGTGAACGCGATGGAATCACCTGTGGGAACAATCTGATGGAGCAACAAAACTGAGAACTGATTGTTAGATGTGCCCATTCTGTCCTGAGCAGAGATCCGTCTGGCTCAGGATGCACTGGATTTCTCGGCAGCACTGAGGGTAGGAACACATCCCACCACGGTGACACGCATCACCAACATCATTTTTGAAACTGATGAGGGTGTTACCTTCCAGGAGCTCATCAGCGAGCACCTCACAGGACTAAATCCCTAACGAGCCTTGGGCTGGTAAGTTCAAACAGCAATGAAATAGAATCACTTCTCTTCAAGCTGTTATTCAAGAGTACTGAACTACTCCCATCGACTTCAGTGGTGTCTGTCTGACAGCTGGCTAGAACTACTGCTACACACAGCTAAAAGTACCTGATTATTTCCTGTCAGTATAGTCAATTGATCAACCAAGGGTAATATTCCCTTTGGTTTGTATCTATTTGTGTCAGGGTTTTAGTCTCACCAGCGACACAGCAATTCAAACCACCCGCTGTAGCTCATAACCTGCTGAGATCTAGAGCAGAAGTCCCTCTCCTCTTTTTGAATGTATATTCTGTTTATCTACGTGAGGGAGTTACATTTTTCTGCGTAACACTTTCTTTCACTAAGCCTTGCCTCTGCTGTGAAAAGGAGCACTGTCAAAAGCGGTCCGTTCCCTTTTGCCGAAAGACTGTGGATGACAGCTCACTGCCATTTTCCATTTGGCGCATCGCTACTCGAATGTCTTTTTCTATGATTTTTTCCATATATACTGTAGACAACCGTTCTTAGGTGTATAAACTTATCTGTGCCAACGTATTTTATATGACGTTAATTGACAGGTATTGCTGTGAGATCAGCACGGGTGAGTACGGACCCTTAGCTTTTAGAATCATTATGTTCATATATTGTAAAAAATACTGTGAGAAAGAAATGGAAAAAAACTAATATTCTCTTAGTAACCTGCACGAGGGAGGACGTGTGTAAGGACATGTCAAAGCTTACGCTTTGGTGTCCTTTACCAAGGCAATAAATTCAACTTACAAAGATTTATTAAAGTGCGTTTGAAAGGTCTTATTTGTTCCCATGGCTACCCAAAGACATACTAACGCCTCGAGCAGAAAATGACATCAGCGGAAACCATCCGCTAATGATAAGGACTATCTTGAGGAATAGATTATCATGCATCATTAAAAGCCATGCCTCTTGATAAATAAGTTATGAAGTTTTATAATTTATTATTTTCTCTGTTCATAACAGAAGAGCTTAACGCATGCTGAATTCCTGGCGTATTTGTTTTAACTTCCAACATGCTTTTAAAGGTACTTTTGGGGTAGGTGAGTATTTCTCATTTCCCTTACTTTTTTACGGTGTAGCTTTATCTGTTAACTTTCTAATGACTTTAACTTCATAATTTCATTACTTAACTTGCTAATTTCAGCAAGTTGTTTCTTGCACCAGCCAGAGGAGTTTTTGCGAGGGAAGAAAAGGTGTTCCGCTGTCTCTTACAGACTGAACCCATGCTGCCGGCTCAAAAGACACAGCAACGATAGAGTGCAACAACATCATAATGACCCTGGGATTTATAGGAGCCCTTTTCCAGCTGGAACTGGGCTCAACTGCCCAGGCATTTACTGGAAATTGATTTAGAGCGTATTTTGGAGCTCCTTCTCAAAGCCCATTCTGGAGCTCTTTGCAGAGGCCTTTACTAGAGCTGCTCTAGAGGTATTTTATGTCGAATCCCTTCCTACAAGCGAATCTAGAGCCTCTTTCTGGAGAGCATCTCTAGAGCTGGGTCTGGAACAATTTGTACAATGCATTGCGAGAGCCGGAACCACTTCTGATGCCTTTTTTTAAGTTCTGAGACGGAATCAGAGCCTGAGCTGGATCTGGAGCCATTTCTAAAACCTGACCTGGAGTCTTTTTCTAGATCTCCTTTTCCTGTAGAGTCCTGCACACTGAAACAGCTTTTCAATTGAGAATTCAATTTGAGAATAATCTGAATACTACTAGTGTCTAATAGAGATAGGATACTTTGAAAAAGCTGAATTACCTCAAGCCTATGAATTTTCTCTATTCTTTTTATTCAGGAGAACATTTAGAAAAAACATCTCCACAGTCAGCTTCCATGCAGAAATGAAAATACTTACCCACATGCAGATTACACATTATTTCTATGAATTTACGTATTTGCTAAAACATGAACCCTATTTTTAAGAATGCCACCTTCAGCAGGCAAAACTGACACAGATCACCCGGATACTCACCTTCAGAATCGGCTAGATGTAAAACAAAACACCTCCCAAATCATCATTCTCATCCATTTGTACAGTATCTAAAGACATCGAAACATGCCGTGCACAAGAGGCGTTACAGAAATACAAAGGGGCAGATGGTCACAGGGTAACAAAGGAGTGCCAAGAGAATGGATGAATATTTTAAAACCACAAACACATCAAACCAGCAGACAGATTTAAATGTACACAGCATAACTTGACGTTACAGGAAGTAACACTTTCATCCAGAAAAAGTGTCTTAGGCATTCAGATTCCACTTCCAAAATCTGTATGCAAAGCCATGCTTTTCAAGTAAGTTAGCATAATTTTTGCATTCTTGAAGTTCGATTGATTTAGTAAAATTTAACTTTCTTTGTAGATCTATCACAAACCAAGTTTCATGCTACGGTTTGAACAGTATAAGACATCACAACTAATAACTCCTAATTAAACCCAAAGAATGTAGGTGTTATATATTCAGTGCCTGGCTCAGAGTGAAAAATATTTGCTTCCTACTAAGGAATATAAACATATCCATAGGATTTTACTGGTATATAATTTTTACCCATAAAATTTAGACAGATAGGGCTCAATAGAAAATACTTGGGGAAAAAAATAGTACTTATACACAAATGGCATTTAGTGATCAAAATAAATCAGTGTAACAACATTCCATGCTGGCCCTTGTCAGAGTTTCCAAAAAGTATGCCAGGACAACTTCTTCGCTTATGTACCAATCATTAGCTTGGTGTGATATGTATCTTTTAGGAACACTCTTTTCCTTTCTCCTTCCACTCTCATTGTCAATCACTGGTGATATTTATATACCACATCTCAGTTCACTGGTATCATTTTCTTCAGCAAAGAAAAACAAAAAGCTGGAGTCTTAGGAAGGCTCTTTCACATATTTAGGGCAAACATGAATCCAAACAATTCATCGAGCACCCTGAGCACTGAAGTGACACCACAGGTAGGTGACACTATGGCAGAAAATAAATTTAGGCATGAATTTATGAATTGAAGGAGAGTTCTCATCACAGTGGACACTGTCATTTCTGTTCTCTGGAAATCGACGACAACCAGCAAGGGTTCTGAAGAGCGTTAGAGCTCTACGAATCAAGCAATGCCTAGAAAAAAGTAGAGATTTCTTCTCTGCAGAATGGAACCCAAGGACATGGGGACACCTCTTCCCTGGTATTGTAACAGCAGCTAATGAACAATTCCATAGTCCAACAACTATCATACATATGATACCTTTGCAAACCTTATGAAGTATTTTGAATTTATTAAATCAAATGTAAAGCTTAGCTGTGAGAGAACAGCTAAATTTCTAAGGATTCAGTAGAAAAGAACACGTGGAATGAAATACCAAATCTGGCAATACTTTCCCCAAAACTTACTTTTAAAAGCATAAAAACCTGAAACCAATAACGATTCAAGTCACGGAAGGGAAAAGGGGAATATTCAGTTAACTGTTACCACAGGACACCTTCAAACAACAGGAAGAAAAGTAATTGCTGCTTATGACCTTCTTAAGGGCCAGGGAAAGGAACTGAGAAAACCTAATCCTCTAATGACTTCAGCAGGAAGTCTGGTCACACAGCAATGTTAGGTAACAGTATCAAAAGAGGAAATAAATTACACTGCAACTACCCTCATTTATCTGTCCTCTTTCTTATTCTGTTTGTCCAGTGTGCTGTGACGTGAAAGCTACGCCCTTCGTTTCGCAACAGTTTACACTTTTGTCTCTGAATAAAACAAAGCCAATATAACTGTATAAATCAGAATTTACAGGGCAGGTCTTGGAAGGAAGAGATTAAATCTAAAAATGAGCAATGCGTTTTCAGCACTATCTCTTTGCTTTTAAACGTCTGCTTTGTAAAGTGATCCTGACTACAAAAATATCCTTTTCTTGGTTTCCCGTGGGCAACAGTAACCTATCACAGCTAAACGACTTCTGATTGTAAACAAATACACTGTAAAACCACTCATCAGTTAAAATACTCTTGTAACACAGTTATTGTATCAGCAATTGGCAAATTTTAACTGCCAGATTTCCAGGAATGTAATAATACACGGTAGCTCCTTTCAATTGTAAGGTACAACATGGCAAAGCCCCGAACTGGGCTGCGCACACAGCGAGCAGCCTGATAACACCATCACCCAGCGAGGCAGCTTTCTACGCAAGAGAAATTCTTCTGCTGGCTAACAAAGATGGCACAGCTTGCCCAAGATTGCAAAAACAACATAATTTTTTGTACTAAAAGCTGATACATACAATTATAATGATTTTCTTTTAATATTTAAATGCCAGCAGGATTTATTTGTTTATCAGAAAATATCTTCACCGTAAAATGGATTTTCCCAACCTCAAGTCTGTTAGAAACCAGGAAACAGCAAAGGAAGTGGAATTGTAACCTCAGTGAGCAGGCTTTGAAAGCAGAAAACCTTGCAAACTGTTGCCATAAACTGTACAGTTTTGAATACATTATACAGCCACAACTGACACCACTTCAGTTCTTGGCTGAAGTACACAAACCAACAGGAGGTTGTGACAACCTCCCATCGACAAGTATATTAAATAGGTCCTTGATTATTGTTAAACGTATCAGCTTGCTGGTGCAGGCTGACACAGCAGGGCACAGCTCCCCAGTGCACGGAGCACCGAATGCTCTGTGGCAAAGCACCCTACTCAGACTCCTTCTGTAAGAAAAAGAATCAGACCTTGAAGCACCCATTAAAAATATTTTGCAATGTAAGCACAAATAATACTTCAATTACTGTACAGATATTGGAACAAAAGCAAAAGTTGAACTTTCAGAAAAGGACATTTGTCTATAAAAACAGGGGAGAATATTCGTGCAGGTGCACCACTCATCTCTGTGTGCAAATTAATGTTTCTCCTTGCTGGAATGTTATACAATAAGGAGATTAGTGCCTCACTTAATGAGTATTTTTGGCAAGCATGGTGAACGTGATGTCAGACAGATACAGGCACTAGAACCACACAGTCAAAAGAGCAAACATTGGTAGGATGACATAAGAATCTCAAGTGCATGCAAAAAAGCCATCGCTGAGAAGCTTGAGTAAATGCAGAGGCCAGTAGCATACACAACGTTAACTCAACTGCTTACCCACTAAGTACACCAAGAACCAGGTTAAGTACGAAAAATGAGCCAAGGATGATAAGACTAACAAAATAGATCCATGGCCATTCACATCCTATTGCATCATTTACCTGTAAAATGTAAGGAAATAAGTTATGATTCAGTCACTCATTAAACAGCAGAGTCCTTTTTGCAGCTGCCAGATCACGTAGGTTTCAACATTGAAAGTTTATGCCTCGTTCAGTTCTTAAAAAAAATGTTTAATTTCCTTACTTACCCAAATCACATTGTAGATGTGATGCCATGGATTAAAATAAAATTTAAATAAGTGCAGAAGAATTATTAGTTCTTTTTATAACTTGGCCACATGCATGGACATGAAGAATATATTCTGATATGTCTGAACTCTGATTTTGGAGTTTGTGTGCTATTTATACGATACCTTCAGAAAACCGTTTCTAGAAATTTATCGGAAGATGTCATGCCAACTGAAGTCTCACCTGTATGAGATAACCTGTGTGTTCATGGCAACTGAATTCAGGACTCTGCCTTCATGATGAAAAAGGTGTATGCTTACCCGCTCAATACACCAAGAACAAGATTTAGTACGAAAAATGACCCAAAGATGACGAGACTGACAAAATACACCCATGGCAATTCAAATCCCATAGCATCATTCATCTGCAAGAAATAAGATGATCTTATAGAGCAGATCACTATAGTAATAGCAATGAAGAGTCAGAGAAAAAGAGAATTTAATCATTCAGGTGAGACAGTAGTCTATGCATTCCTTCTGCATTCAACGGAGAACAATACAAGAAAGAAGGCACTGGCCACATTCACTTGGCATTTCTAATACATACTCTAAAACAAAATACTGAGTGAACATAGCATTCAAACCAAAAATATCATCAAACATAAATGGAGCACTGCACGGTTCTGTTCTTAACACCTAGAACATGAACTAAATTTCAGATCCCATTAATTAAAATTATTCTTACATAGTACGTTGAAATATTAGGATTTTTAGTTCCCATATATCCTAGCTACATGAATGATACCTTGAGAAAAGAAACAGTAATAAGTAGCTCAACAGTGCAAGCAATATTATTTTTTCTGTAACATACCATATCAATATATTTTTCCCTGAAACACTATAGTTGGATGCAGTGAGACATTTTAAATTAACTTAAAAAGAAATAAATAAGGATGAATTTGTGTAAAAACATGAACACAATTTTAAGAAAACTAAAAATTTAAATCAAGTTTTATAAACATAGTGGAAACATGCAGATATTCCAGAAACACTTCTGAGCAAAAATTATATCAAGATCAAGGTCAAATGAAGTTCAAAAAGTTGTTACTGATTTTTTTTAAAAAGTAAGGTTGAAGTGACTGAGCTTTAAAAACACTCTTTACAGACTCACACAAGCTTTTCCATAAAGTCCTTCTGCACTGTCTATTCTTAGCAAGCTCATTATACCTATCAGAAGATTGACTTAGGAAATACACCCATGGAAATCTTTATAAAGGGCTATTCAGATTTTAAAACACAGGGAAATTGTTTTTATGTGTAGCATTCAGGTGCAAAAAGGCATTTTGATAAGTTACAAAAATAATTCTGACTTGGAACTTCTTGGAAACGTCTCTTGTGGGAGAGGAATTACCCTGGCTTTTTTGTTTATACTGACAAGCTTGCATTAGTTTCTTCTTAAGATGCTTTTTAGTCACGAAAATTCAGCAGACAAAAAAATTGCATGAGCTTTCAAGACTGGATAAGGTATTGTAGAATTATCTTCAGGCAAACCTTTTTCCTCTTCTGTGAACGCTGTTGTGTTTGTTGTAGCTGGAATTTGTGATTAGGCTTTCAGCTCTACTGTCGGTAAAGTACGAGCCCTACCCTCAACACCTCTGTTGGGACTGACATATTAAACATGGGATGACGCGGTTTTTGAACTGTACTACTCATTTTATTTTTTCCTCTATCTTTTAAAATTGCACGTAATCTCAGTTTCTGCAAGGTGGCCCTAGGGATCATAAATGCAAGCACACGCATTAAGTCTTTGCAGGTTAAGGCCCACAGGCACGTTTCTTCAACGGTGATCTCTAATAATGCCACTCTATACTAACTGAGGCGAACAGACTTTCAAAGTAACCGAAGAAGATTATTACCCACAATTTTTTCAAGTATCTTTTAAAATAATCTCTCGATGTATCATCTTATAAAATGCTTTAGTAATTAACTGAGGTTCAGAAAAGGAACTTAAAATTACTTTCAATTTCTAAGAAAAAAAAAGAAAATTGCTAAATATATATTTGAGTTGGATGTTTTCCTTTTAATTTTAATATATGGAGAAATTAAAATGGAGAAAGGTCATAACCATTCAGAAAGCCTGGCATTCTGACCTTGGATTTCAAAAGATTCCAAGTTTCCATTGTCCAATTCTGCAACAGCACGTTGATATCATTTCATAATGCTGCCATTATAGCGACCTACTTATACTTGGTGGCCTGTGCCGTACTTTCAGCAATCCTTAGCATGTCGGGTCGACACTAAAGAGATCCGTGTGGCAGTTTTTATCACTCATTCCCTCAGAACAAATCCCCTAACATATGAGAAGTCTTAACAATGAAGATGCTCGGTTATTCCGTAAAATACCCCGACCGCCCAGACTGAATTCCTGCTTTGTCCCAGCGTATGTTGTTGCCCTTGGCATCATCTTTCAATTGTAGGCAACTGGCCTTAAAATTTAGGGATGAAATTAAGTCAAATTTTTTAAAATACATATTCATAATTGTTTCATTACTTTAGAATTGAGTTTGCTTCATAGAAATTATTCATATGATACAGGCAAAGTGGTTTTCTGACAATAGCTGTTAAGAGTAAACATTTTGATTAAATGTCAAATATATGCGAATGCATTTTGCATCAAACTGAACTCCACCGTTGGCAAACAGCTGCTCGCAAGCCACCAGAGTTCAGAGTGAAAGCATAAATTCATCTGGTGTTGATGCCACCATTTTCCTGTTATAAATCTTCCTCAAAAACCTGGAAGATTAATATTTGCATTTTTTCTTTGAGGAAAAAACCCCTGCAATCCAACTTGTTACACCCTTTTTACTCACAGAGAGAATATACTCAAAAAGCCAGGCATTGTGCTTAGTAACCCAGGAGCAAAGCTGAATTTCCATGCTCTGTCATAAAAGCACAGGTAGCTGTGATTTGCATTTCCTTCGTTCATAGTGCATCACTTAGGAAAAATATTCCTTCTCATTTATGCAGTTTGACTTTAAGCCCAATGTTTTAGGTTAATCTATCCAGGACTAATGGCTTGTGATGTAAAAATCAGAAACTGCAATCAACCAGTGTCAGAAGAAACACTTTGCTTTGGGCAGATACTGAACTAATTCACAAGCATTCTTAACTCAGGAACCCTTAACTTAGGCAGTACACGTTGGCCCTAATCTAAGACTGAATTCCTAAAAGCAGCAGCCTGAAACTGCATCTACCCAGGAATTTTACCATTTAATTTTTGAGGCAATTAAACTCAGTTCAAGTCATGCATTGTAATTTCTATGCATGAAGTAATATTTCTGATTGCATCGATACCAGTGATGACAGTATAAAAAGAAGTCCTCCCCTTTTGGAAAACTTTGCTGCTCATTTCATGCACGTGAAGTGATATTTTCCATAACTTTCAATTAAAGAAAGATTTAAGGAGTCAAACTGCCTTCTGATTAAAAACTGAGGCAGAGCCTGGTTAACATATGAGCATGGGAGAATCTCCATCCTCAGAAACAAGATCTTTTCAGTTGAAAGGATTAATGCTGAATTCACTCAAAGTGCAGAGTAAGGAGTTAAACACAAATTCCTGATGCTTTGGAAGCTGCAACTAAGAAGCATAAGCAATAAGAGCCCCTGAATTATGCTGAAGTAACACTGTGAAATCTAGGAGATACCACATCTCAAATCCTCAGCATTACAAGACTCCCACCCTCTGTGGCTCAGGGACGTCCCACACCAAAGGAGGTGTCATACTTCATGCCTCTCGATGGACTCATCCCATGGCTTTTTGAGCCCATTACACCCTCAGCATCCATAACACCTACTGCAAAGACACCCTCAAGCACCATCCTTCTTGCCCTTCTTTGTGCTTTTTCCAGATTTAGCCTTACTGTTTGGATTTCAGTTCTAATTAGTTTATCCAACACGTGAACCAGAGGACAGATGAGACGAAGGACAAAGTATTTTTCCTATCACCAAATCACCATAACGGTAGATGAAGATACTACTCAGAGAAGTGTTTAAAAACACTTATTCTCCAGAGAAGCTGCTTTTGTCTATGCTCTGGCATTTTCACAGATATTATATTTGATTTGTTTGCTTAAAGAGCTTTGAAAATAAGTCCTCATAGAAGGTCCCATTTGTTGATGATACCAGATCTGAAGACAAGTTACTCTATGCAAGACAAACAAGAATAATGCAAGAATAATTATTTCTGTTACATTTGGCTCTTTATATTTACACGTATATGTTTGTGAGCATATGTCTGCAAAGTCTTGAAGAATTATCTTGAGCTGATGGGACAAACTCGTTAAGTCTGAAACTGTGTCATCTGGCATTTGGAATGAATTATCTTGTTAGCTGAGCCGGAGTTGGAGTCAACTATCATTACAAGGCAGTGCGGATGATCAGAGAGTGACTCTGAAGTGGATCAGGGAGAAAGCCCAATTTACAGCAGGCTAATTTACATTAGTATTACACGGCAGCAGATGGCACACTCCAATCTAAAACATCAATTAGAAATCATTAAAATGTCTCGTTTATACCTATCTGTGACAATTGTAAGAAAAAATCCCCGTATGCAACTGAATGCAGATCAAGCTCTCAACTTTTTCGTATGCTTGGTACTGGTTTACTGAAAACAGTTGCAAGTGCTTTGCGTGTATCAATTAATATAAACTGTAACTGGGGATAACGATCAAGCAGTGCAGTAACACCTCTAATTCTACATTTGTATCATTAGAGGTAGAATGTGCTGTAGCATTAATCTGTTTGGAATTATTTGCCTCGATGTTTCAAACTCAATTTCTTAAGTTCCTTAGGTTTTAAATTTTACTTTCCTTTTCATAACATTCCAAGATACATAATTGGTGGATTTACTTATTGTCACCTATAGTCTATCTAATGATCTTAAAAATTATGAAGACTGACAAACTCAGTCTCTTGACCGGTGTAAAAACCCTTCGGAAATCAGTATTTTGTAAAACAGGACGGATCCTGTATTCTTTGAAGCATCCAATGGAGGTTCACAAAACAGCCTATTTATTCTACTTATGTCAGACCACACCAGAGAGCCTTTGAAAGCCTTCTGCCTTCAGACCTTGTGTCCTGGGATACCCTAGGCTGAAGTGGAGTTATCTTAAAGCTGCCTCAAAACAGGCTGTGCGTGAAGCATAGCAGCCTCCAGGCTGGTTTGTGAAAGCATGTAATTTTATCTTCAGTCTTCTCTGGGATCTGGGTTTAAGGCACACATCTCCTCAACGTTCTCCTGGTTGGCCAGACTCAATTTGTTGTACTGCCAATACAGAAAAGAGTCGAAAGATACACCGGTGGGATGGGAGCTTAGAGACCACTGAGCTGTTAAGCATTTCAGCACAGCGACAACTGGAAAATCAGCATTTCGTGGCTCGGGCAATAAGGTAGGTTAAAGAGAAATACATCCCATAGAGAGTGGAAAATTGCTACCGTACCTAGAGAGCCTCTTAACTAATTACCGCTGCATTTGGCCCCATCTTCTGTAGGTAAATCATGCTATAAAGTTGCAAATAGGACAGACGTAAGTGACCATCGCAAGTTAAACCTCAACTTGTAAGACACTGCTTCAGTTCTGTTAATTTGCTTTGATCTATTTGAATAGACCTCAGTTTCTACCTCCTAATATTTTCATCCACCGTTAGCTAATGAAGCGTATAATTTAGGCAGTCACGTAAGGCATTTATTCTTCAAGGCTGATTATTTGTCATTTCTTATAAAGAAATAAGTTTAGAAGCAGGTCAATTTTTTTTCCATTCAGATCATTTATTTCGCATCTAATGCTATTTTAGTTAATTACAGTGAGCAGCATTTCATTAGTCAGCTTACTGGCTTTAACTAGGGGGAAAAAAAATTCAAATAATTGTTCCAAGGAAAGGCTAGATGTCAAACTGCTAAGAAATAATTTTATCTTTCTCAGGCTGAACCTGCAGAACAAATAGAGACCACCATAACAAACCGAAGAGCTCTGCCTCTGCGCAGCAGTACCCCAGAGAAGGTTTTCTGTTGGACTGCGGGCGGACTCTGCCAGGTTTAACAAACTCCATATTCCAGGTATAATAAAATGGAAGTGTTTTGACTCCTGCTGTGGTTGCAGCACATTAATTTAGGGTTAATATTGCTTCTACCTATTTATGTATATTGTCCAAACTGATTTCACATACAGAATTTATTAAACCTATATACTGATGTGGCTCAAAAAACTATTGAAAATAGTTAAGTAATGTGAACCATGTGTTTATTTCTAAATATTTAGCTACAATGTATTAAAATGCAAGGGGTAATAGAATCCACTTGGGTGATATATACTAAATATTTCTTTTCATGCCTGCTGTGCCTCCTATGTATGTTCCATACTACACTATATAAAATTTAGATGTATTTCATACGTCCCATATGCTGGATACAAAAATATTACAAGCACAATAGCATTTATTATTCAGATTGACAATGTAAAATTGTTGCCTTAGTTTATGCAAAAACAATGAACCCCAATAGTCAAGATAGATGTGAATGTTCCTACAGAACTGGGACAGTCTGGGAACAAGGAAGGTTTTAAAAGGATTCTTTGCTTCTTGTGGCAAAGTTTTTGGAAGAAACCCTAGCTCTGCAGCTAATGGAGTTCTTAGCTCTACCTGAAATCTAGGCTGCTTCTCATGCAGTTTCTACCCATTTTATTTAAACTTTCTGGAGAGAAATGTTACATTCTTTGGAGTATTTGCAGTCATCTGTGACAAGAAATTAGTTCCATGCTTTGACTGCAGTACAGGTCAGCAGTCAGCTAAGACTGCAATACTAGATATCTCATCAAGGTAAGTAAAGTTCAATTAATGGGAAAAAGACTTCCCTGTGAGGTAGTTTAAAATCCTCTGCAGGCGAGTTCTTTGCGGTAAGATGCTCACTTGAAAAACAATTACATTATATGTCACTTTCAATGCTAATTCAAACTTTTAATACACACATTCCTTGCCTCGGTGCCTCTGTTTGTGTGTCTGAATTTGATCATTCCCTTTTCTCTCTTTCTGAGGTTTCTAATTTATTGGCAACTTAAGTCTTGTCTCTCTGTAACCCCGAATTGGTTGATTCTGAGGTTTTTTACATCTAGAGGACTACTTACCTTTTGTATCTAGAGGATATAAAAAAGTAATTAGTCCAAATCATTACCTAAAAGGTGAGGGGGTTAAGCTAGATTTTAACCTGAAATTTAATTCAAGTAATTAACATAAATTCAAAAAATCCTGGCTCCTAAGCGTGATTTATGCCGGATATTGGTACTGTCACACAAATTTTCTATCACTCTCTCCAGCCGGATATCATGTGTTAAATTTCTGGCCATGTGGTTATCAAAGGCTGGGTGCACTGTGCATCCAGCACATCAATGCCTTTGGGGATGAGCTGCCTTCTTCCTCTGAAGAGTCCCCCATAGATGACCTGTGAGTGGTGTTGATGATGCTAAGAGAACAGTTTACGCTATCCTTAATACATAACCCACAAAGACAGAAATAAATATTTTTCTAAATTTTTTCTAGCATATTCCCTCAAAGTTTTTAACATTTTTTGTGGAATATTTGCAGCAGACGGACAAAATGAAAAAGGCTGTCGAGCACCCTTTGACTTCTCTCAGTCTGTAAGCTGCAATCCACTGCTGCCAAGCATTGTTTGGATGCGATGCCATGCCTTCTGCAGCTGCAGCGTCACTAATATGACTCAAACCACCCAAAGCAGTTGTTTCCCACTGGTTTACTAAACCGCTCAGTTCAAAGTTCTGTAGAGCATTATTGCTTATTTGACTGCTGGTCACATTTTTGGAAAGATGTCTTTTAGAGATTCCTGCTTAGCACTCTGGTGACAGTTTTGATAATACTTCAAACATACTTTCCAAATTTTTGTTTACGGACTAATAATACATTTTGTGCCTGAGCCAAGGGGTTTTCTTGTGAGATATATTTGCAAACTATTTGCTTGTGTTTAGGAAAAATCTTTGGCTGTACATCAACTGGTTTCAAGGACATTATATATCCTTATAATACTCCTGAGCAGGCTGTCCTTTAATATTCTTGAACCAAGAGCATTCTGAAATGTGACATAAGAAGACTGTCCAAGTTCCTGAGCATGACTGACACTGTGAAAAATCAAGACCGCTTTATTATTTTAATTATTTTCTTTTCTATGCATAGGTTTATGTGGGAGTTATAATCACTCTTTAAAATTCTCATTCAGCTAGAAAACAGACTTTTGATGATTTTCTGCCTTTTAGTTTATGCACAATAAAGAAAATCATCTTGTGCTACTGGAAAGCTACTAGGGAAGCCACAGCTCTTGCACCTGGTAATGAAAACGCACTCAAAGAAATACTGATACAGTCTGTTCTATTTTGATATGCTTCCTCCAGTAACTTTAATGCAATGGCTATGTGGACACTTGCATATTAAACATAAGTAAAAGTGCAGTGCAGCCTAAAAAGACTGTGTTACAGAAATCACTGATTTTCTTCAAATGTTCTAAGAGGCTTCAAGGACTATTTTGGGGCATATAAAGCTTAATTTCTATATCTAGAAACATCTTCCTAAGTGCACACACTTCTTTTTGTTATAAGAGCAGAGGCATTAGGAATGCAGTATTTCTTTGGATATAACATGTTACTATCAGATAGTAGTAAAAGACACGTTTTTAAGTAGCTGACACATTAGTAAAGGGTGCACCTGACAACCCTTTCCTTACACATTATGCCAGTCTTAGATATATTTTAGATTGCTCAGACTTTTCAGATAATGAAGTGTGTATTTTAAATGTGAAACCTTGAGAGAATATTGTTACCATACCAGTAGGTGTATTAATAGGCACAACCACATAAGACATCAATGTACCATTATTCAGCAATATCAGCTTGAGTGCTACAATCTCAAAAATCTCCATGATCACTCTGAATAGTGCTAGCTTGATGTCAGAGAACTGAGGAGCTGCTAATATTTGAGCTAATAATGCAGTGTCTGCCCATAAAATCGACTTCGCAAAATTCAGTGGCCTCTAATACAGTTGCTCCATCATTGAATCAACTGTTCTGGCAACCCATCACACAGCATTTTGTTTCCCAGAGGCTCTGCCCATCTCTCACTCAAGTCACAGTAGTGTCAGTGTAGATTATTCAAGTGTGGTAACTCAAGACAACTTCACTATGGTGAAAACAAGAATTAAATGTGTGTTCCTATGTATCAAGTGAAATAGCTAAAAATAAAAAGCAATTTACAAAATACATGTTTGCAATTAATAGACTATGAATCTAGATATTGGAAAGACACGGAAAAACATCTAGAGCCGGATATGCAGACTCAGATTTTCTAATTCTTAAGTGCTTGCTAGCATAAACTGAAAATGGGGCAAAGAATACTACGCTCTCAGCTTTAGAATGTGAGCCAGAGCATCAAAAACTTGGGCACAAAGGCTGCCACTTTGCCAATAACAAGGACTACACCAAGATCCGAAACTAACAGGGCGAGCCTTCAGGTAGGGCTTAAATAAACCAATACAGTTCTGATATGAACGGAGCTGATGTAAAAATGTGCAGCCACAAACATATTATACAGTTGGGGAACACATACGCTGCACTGAACGGTGAAAACAGGGTGTTACCCGTTAACCTCTAGCTAAGTGTAACACTTGGCACTAAATTGTTGATTAAATATGTAATACAAGCTAACTAGGGAGTTAAAATTAGAGAAAGAAAAGCAGCCAGGTGCAGACACTAAAAAATAATAGGGCAGCCAGGACTCCGATGCAAGCTGGTGCGCTGCAGGATGCCCATGGGAGTCGCCAGCACCTGAAGGGTGCCCAGCAGCAGCAGGACCAAGCCCTCAATCTAGAGCAGGTATGCATTAAAGAAAAATCACCTTGACGTCTGGAGAATTTTTAAGCTGAGTTGACTGTTGTTAGCCAGGTGATAATGAGCTGTGCCAGTGAGTGTTATTGGAAGCTGTCGCTTTCAGCTGTCATTCTTCCTGACAGGATGCCACCTAACATGATGCAAAATACTGCACATATTTCACCCACTCAGATGACACTTGCTAGAAAGATAAGCCTACGCAGTCAATTTTACTGTTCACACAGTGACCAAATGGAAATCAGAATTTGTGTAGTTTCTAATGTTTGTGGGTTTGGAGGGTTTTGTTTATGTTTTGTATAAAACTCGTTCAGTCTGTGTATCATCAACAGATTTCTAAGTAAAAAGCAAGCCACATAACCCATGCACTTCATGCTAAAATGGTTTCCTTAGATTCTTTAGACATATTTATAAATCTAGTCCATCTCTAATGCTTTCACGATTTGCAATTAAAAGAAGCCCTTTTCCAATTTTTAGCTAGTAATAACTAAATCTACCTCAGCTTAATCCACGGGTAAAATTGAAACATATAAATAATCCTATCTCATGTCCTCACTGAGCAATTCCAGCTTGACAATGGGCAATTTGTTGGTCTACAGATAGAAAGAATCCGCATGTATCATTTGATTATATAAACAGCAGTTTAGACAGATTCCAAAGCCACTCAAATATCTAACTGATCATAATTCACCAGATCAATAAAATACTTGCTTCACTGTCTAATAATCCCAGTATCATTTGTAATAAAGTGAGAACTGACGTTTGCATCCCTGTAAATATCTTCTACACCAGGAACTCATTCTAGAGAATTAAATAAAATAATCCATGCACGCATTTCAAATTTTTGAGTTTCTTATGCCCTTCATTTTGTCTGATCCTGGAATACTCAATACCCTGTTTTGATGGGTTTATCTTTTGTGCCGTCAATGGAGATTCTACAAAGACTTCTTAAGATTTCATCAGATCAATTGGCTCATTAATCCTTACAGGAAATGTTTAATACTGAACCATTCAGCTTAAATAGTTTCTATATTTTTTGTAACAATCATATTCCAAATACAGCAACTCCCTGACGTTTTACATTCATTTTCTTTGACAAAATTTGTGATGGAGGAACTATCAGGTACTGAAATGTGGCCATGCTCTTGCCTTGAAAGATGTTATATGTGGGGTTTTTTTCTAGAGAATCACGGCAAACCTTTCCTTTTGTTTCAGGAGGAACAAAAGTATCTGCCACCATCATGACAACAAATGATATAAAGCTCATACTAGTTCTACACTCACAGTCTCTTTTAGAAAATTAGGAAGAATTGTAAAGCAAAACTCAAAGGGTTGATAAACCTGCACCGTGAGAAATGATACATTAGCCTATACGCAGCTATGCATTACTGTCAGACTTTTTAGTATTGAAGGTTTGCATATTTCCAGCCAACTTTGTATCTCTGATACAGAGAGTAGATGCAGAGATTCATAGTATGCCCTTTTTTTGTCTTTCAATCCTAAAAGAATGCCAGTTTACCACCTTAATTGTCTTCAACAGTGATGTTACCTTAAAAATACCTCCATTTTCTATATTCTAGTATCACGGATTTTATCTGAGACTACGCTTTAGTGTTGCACTTTTTAGCAACAGCATATTTCATATTGATTTGCAAAAAATGACCACATAAAATTAAGCGTTCATTCACTGCGTACTAATGCACCCTTAATTGCATCCAATCCTCCACAAGAGATGTGCTATTAGTAAATAGTCCCACTTGGCCAGACAAACTTAAAGACATTCAGAATGTGAGCTGCTGTGAGCAACATAACCTAGAGTACAGTTCCAGGAAGATATATCTTGGGATAGCTCATCCATTTTAAACAGCTTGCTAATAGTGACCTTTACTAGTAATCAATTGTCTTTCATAAATATTTTCCAATATTTTAACTGTTAGAATTCTATGTGTTATAAGGTCCTAACTGCTGCAAAGACTTAGTGCCAAGTACCAAGTAGTACAGAATATCCTCACTGATTTTCAGCACTTACAGTAGGTACGTTCTGTCACAGACGTCTTGAATGACCTTAGACAAATCGCTCACATCAGGTGCTTAAAGATTCATAAAAGAACATAAAGGCTTTAAATTGGAATAGGGTAAGGTGGATACTTGTGTATTTGTATTTTCCTCTATTATTTCGTAAAATCAGGATTAAATACATCTTCAGATTCCCACTCTGTGTCCAGTTGTCTGTTTATGTTGTAAGACTGCAGAGGTTCTACACCTGATGCTGGAGCAGAATTTAAAGGTGGGGACTTGCACAGTTAGGTTTTTTAATACCTTTTGCTGCTTCTACAGAGACAATGTCAGGCACAAACCTCCTGTGATTTGCTGTTGCTGAATGGCTAATAAATGGTTTGCAGTCCCCATGGCAAGCAATGACAGTTGAGAGTTTGCTTTGTTCTAATTTATGTTAATATTGTGAAATATTTAGCAGAAATACTGCAAAAAGAGCTTAATCAGAGAAGACATACTTAAAAACTCTAAGCTCGCACGAAAAAATGCTAGTCCGAAGGACATAAATGTAGTATTACATTTATCCAAGTAGAACAGGCAAAAAAGCTCTAAAATAAGCAATGAATAAATTTGTTTCTAAAATGTCTTTTTAGCCTGAGGAGTCCAGTAAGTTGCTCTGACTGGAAAAAGGATGCAGCTGAACTCATCTCCTGCAAAACTCACCAAGATTTCCCACTGAAGGTATTGTAAAACACAGCGTACTTCTCAGCTGAAGATTGAAGCTTGTTTAAAAGTGAACCAAGTTCAGCGATTTATGAACTTACCCAGTATAACACATCAGTCCATCCTTCCATGGTTATACACTGGAACACAGTCAACATGGCAAATGCAAAATTATCGAAGTTGGTTATTCCTCCATTTGGTCCAACCCATCCACCCTTACATTCAGTGCCATTCATGACACACTGACGTCCGTTCCCTGAGAATGCACAAGGTGCTGGATCTTCTTCAACTAATATATCTGAAAATTGACCCAAAAAAACCAGAACCTTCAGTTCTCAAATTGTTGCGAGTTAATTCTTTGCAAGAAGAAATACCAACCCCGTTGAAGGTAAATTGAGAAATGCTGAGAAGGGCAACACGTGGGACCTTCGGAGCTATTAGTGTCTCTCGTATCTGGGCTCTACAGTCTTAAAACAGGCTAATCAAAACTGAATGCATAAAAAAGCTCGAGGAATTAAGCAGTGGAAAGAAGTATGCAATAATATATGTTTTTAGACTCTCCTCGTGATAATTTTTTTTTCTCTTGACTGCTGTCTCTTCACTTCACACTAACATACAGACCACCAAGGAAACAGGTCTGGACTCATTCCTACACGTAGTCTACTTCATTACTTGGTTGACAAAAATGTACCCTTAGCCATCAGATAATGTTTCGCTCCTTCAAAATTCTCCCATAATGCACATTTTCATTTCATCATTTCACCCAGAGGAAGGAAGAGTTTTTTCATGAATCATTTCAGAACTGCACTTCTTACCACACTGCCACAGCCTGGATAGGGAGACCCTGCCAGACTGTGGACTCAGGAAAGAGGATCTTCCTTGGAACAGGACTAGCTCTTGCATAATCACAGAGGAGAAAAAACTCTTGAGTTGTCCCTTGTGGACGGCCACTCTCACTATTTTCACTACAGACATTTCAGTGAGACATTTCAGAAACGAAAACATAATCAGAGCATGTTCTGGTTCCTAACTGGTTTCTACTGTTGCTGTTTTTTAAACTGAACTCACTTTTCCTAAACTTATGAACCACAGTTGAAACTGGGGTTGTCACAGTTACAGTGCTTTGGCCCCTGTTCTATTTCAAACTGTAATCTCTCAGAGTCGAAAGAAAATAGATTTAATTCCCTATTTTAGTCAAGAGTTTCAGGACTTACCTGAATCAATAAGAAAACAAGATTTGTGCATTTTTCCAATAAAAAGTTCCAATCCTATAATAGCATAGATTATGATTACAAACAATACCAAAAGGGCTATATGGAGGAGGGGAACCATGGCTTTTATAATGGAGTTCAGGACAACTTGTAAACCTAAAAGAAAAAAAAAGACAATACAAGATATGAACCAGACCTCTATGTCTTGCCTTACCAAATTTTATATCATTATATATTATTTTCTATAATTTTGTTATTAGAAATTAATGATACAGGCACGTGGAGTGAATCAGTTTTAAAAAACATTTCTACTGCCTAATGGCACAGAATATTCCTTACCATAAAACACTTCATAAGAATCTAAAACCCGGTCTCATATTCTAGTTATTTCCTCTGTTAATAAAAGTTATGCCATAGAAGTCGCTGCTTGAAATGTGTGACAAGAATTTACTGATTTTTAGAAAGGAAGGCCATGTAGTCAGTGTGTGGCTGTAGATCTTTTTAAAAAGTTCTGTCCTACAACCACAACTTGGTGGCAAGACCTGAGCAAATGTACGCTTAGCCAACTGCAGAACCGTCTTTTTGGTCAGGAGAGATAAATAAGAGTATAGTTACCTGAAAAAACACTTTTCTACTCTAAAAAAAAACACCTTACTTTTTCATCATCTACCCCCTACGTCACTTTCAGAACTACTTCATTTCTTTTCTTGGAATTAAGTGTTTAGTCAAATTTTGGTCTTATCAAAGGAAGTAAATCCCAGACCAACAGAGCTGCAAGGGTACCAATGAGAACAAAATATGGCTTATTTTTATTTAGGTAGACTTCCTTTCTGACATTTTGTGAGACTGCTTCTTTCCTCACTGAAGTTCTACTGCTAAATATATACCATCATGATCGCTTCCATGTAACACACTACTACACAGCAACCACAGCATTAGGATTCTTCTTTCGAGTGCCTTGGAAAGAGCTGAATGGTAAGCCCAAATAACATCAGTAATTAATAACGTGCTAAAAGAAAACTGGAAAGACTATCAGAAAATTCAATTGCTTACTTTAAATAATATTGTTCTATTTTTTAAGTTTCCTAATTTATCTGTTAGCTCTACCGAGATAAACAGAGGCATTCATGTGCATTGGAGGGGGCAGCAAATATGAAATGTGTAATGCGCTTTGGCATCCACTTACCAACATGTAAACTATTTTAGGCCCACCTACACGTTTGGAATTTTAAAAAAATATCTCTTTTTTTTTTTTTTTTTGGTGTATTTGCATTTTAACATGTAATTTACTTTTATATAAATAAAGCTTCTAAAAAGGAAGTGTATTCCCCTGTCTGCTTATTGAACTGTGTAAGAAGATCATACACTGAATGAATTCACAATCCTTTGTTCAACTTGAAATAGGGTATCACTCATCCCGAAACTCACTTTATATACAGAACCAGATAACAAAAAAATCAACTTTATATTATCTCATTTCTGTTAGTGTCTGGAACAACAAAGTTAAATAATCAGACCAGTTACAGCATTCATTCCAACGGAATTAAATGGAAAATAGCTTACTGGGCACTCCTGATACAAGCCGGAGAGGTCGCAATACACGAAAGGCTCTTAGGGCTTTGACATCAAAGCCACCAGGTTTGCCACCTGAGTGGCTGCCACCTTCTGCTTCTTTGGTTAATTGTTCCAATATTACACTAAATAATCTAGAAAATGAGATGAAGGGTAAGGTCATGACCATCCATTTACCATGCAATCAAAGATATTAGGAAATTACTCGCACTGCAGAACAATCTGAAAAGCTGTTGAGGTGTCATAATGAGAGGTACATTTACACATCCGGTCATGACAGAGTTACAAAGCGCAATCTAATCCCTCCGGAGAGCGACTGTCACACAGTATCCAATGAATTAGCATTCTGCTTGTATACACAATCTGCTATTTCAAATAAACGAAGCTACTTTGTCACTTCTTGGTTCAAATGTTTCAGCTGTAAGGTTTGGAGTCTCCTCTTTAGAACACGGAACAGATAATCACAAGAAACCATCTGTTTCAATTTTGGTGGAATATATGAACTCCAAGTGACACTGCAGTTCAATATTCTAAATACAGTCAGCAAAAAACAGATATATGAAAAATAATTGGAGTCCAACATTTATTACAAGATTGGTTTCTTACCCGTGATATCCTTGAGGATAAAAATATTCCCAGATGACGCATATATTACATTGTATTTTTTCACTGCAGGAATGAGCCAGCCATTCATTAGAACAGTTTGGAAGACAAGACTTTTCTCTTTCTTTCCCACTTCTAGCAGCAATTCGACATGAAGTGAGTGGTTGAAGTGCAAAGTAATCTCAGGTTTATTTTAGTTTGGACCTGCGTTTCAGATGTGTGGTTTTCTAGACTGTGGCTAAACCATGCAAACCATATTATCCTTTGCAGAGAGCCTGTAGCTCAGTAGCTGCAAAACAGAACTTCTCCTGAAAGGACTACCAGGTCAGAGTTTTGTAATCCTGAAAAATATTTCACACTTGTACAGGACTTCTGAAACGTGCAGGTTTCTGGGTTCGTCATGAAAAGTTTTCACATCTCTGGTTCACCACTCTGTCATGCTGGATAGCTGCTAGAAATCATGTCATGTTTAATAGGTTGCCCAAAGTAGAACATTGAAAACTTTCTTTTCTCCCCATCCCTATTCTGCTTCATTTCCCTCCAGACTAAAATCCAGCCTCAAAGCCTACAGATCTCACAATGAACACGAGCAACCTACCTGCTCCTATAACCACAGAAATCCAGACATTTAATATTTCAGGTCCTGATTCAGCCCTATAATTTAGTAGTACCGTAATTCTAAGAAAACGAGCCAGCTCAATGATTTCAGAGTGCCTATTCACGGTGTAAAGGCAGACATGATTAAACAGACTTCTGAACCGAGTGCCAAATTAAGAGAAGCTGCTTTCAACCCGTGAGTCCACACATCATTCAAAGAGCTCAAGGGCCACAGGCACTGGAAGGTGCTATGAAAGCTTTCTCTACCGGGATCTTATTCTTTCACAAAAATCAATGGTAACTACGTGGCATAACATGTAAGCCAGCAGCAGACTGCTCTGAAAGCAATTCATACACTCACTGGTTTGAGAAAGAAGTGACAAAACCAGGAGAAAATATCATACTCACAGCTACGTCTACAACTCCGACATTTAAAGTCTAGCCCATAAAGCCACCAAGGTGTAAAACCACTGATCTCCTTTATTACTTTTAAAATTGATGTCTATTTTTCTGTACAATTTACCCAAATTTGATGTTGTGAAATGAAGCCTCCACACATGCTTTCCTTTTGCTAGTAGAAATTTATTTTGGTATAAGTAAGATTTATGCATTTGGACTGCTACAGTTTCTGCTGAGAAAGCACATGAAGCAGATTTCATCTAATACTTTCAATACAGGACATCATGGCAGCTCTTTCAAAGCTATTAAAATACCTAATGAAATTTCACAATGAAATTAGTCAAATAGAATCAGATCCAGAAGCAATTTCATATCCACCTTGAGTTATATATGAAAACCAATTTCTCACTGGGCTTTTAAGTATTAATCAAATAAATGGACTTGCTTATGTGGATTGCGTTCTTCTTAAAAGAGCAAACAAAAATATTGCTTACAGAGTGCAAGAACAGTTTTTCAGTGCCTGACATGTTATAAAAGCACCCCTTTGTCTTCCTGGTAAACTGATGAAAACCTGCACAATAAATAATATTCCATAACTTTTGAATTTGAGCTACAATTTCAATCTTATTGTGATACTTTCAGTACTTGATCAGACGTAGTCCTTTTTTATTTTGCATTTTCCTCGGATTCAGTGTGAGCGTTTGACCTAACTAGACTTAGTCTCCAATAATGACTGTTTTATAAGTTAATGGAAAATTTTTTAGTTATCATGTATTTAGGACACAGCCAAAGATAGAGGTCATGTTAATTAGACTGCTCCAGGGTTACTGTAACTCCATGGTCACTTGACAAGAGGGAAAAGGTCTATTCAAGTGACTTCCTGGCAAGAGAAGAGAGCTCTTAATGTGTGACAGTCTCCACACCTGCCCAGCAAGTTTCCCCTTCAGGCACAGAGGCCAATCTGTTGAGAATGACCTGACCTGATCAAGAATCTATTTATATACAAATTTTAGTCCTGGACCAAAACTGCCTGAACGCAGAGCAACTGGCCCAAATACAATCTTCTCAATAACATTTACCGCCTCCAAATCAAAGAGTTATAAATTGCGTATTCATACGTTCATAATATTTACCCAAATTCAATAAAGGTTTACCACAAATGCCTTTACTTTGCATCTTATTGTTTTTCCTTGATGTATTACTATGAGTTGAGAGCAGCACATACTCTCATTTCTGGGCCTTTTCAATTACAGGCATCCCTTGATATAGTTTGGACTTAAAAATTAATTTAGAATCCCACAGTGCCTGCCAAGGTTGTCTTTGCAAGCCAGTCACAACATACAAAGTTAAACATGGCTAATGTTCTCCACCTGCTGTATCAATAAATGCTTACAGTAAACAAGACTTACAGTACTGGAAATCCCTTTTTTCCCAACATAATCTCCTCTGTATTTAGGGAACTGGGGAATATATGCCTCAAGATTAATTCTCTAGACAGCTGAAGGTATGATCTTCTAATGAACCAGCACAGCTATTGACACAAAGTCACTGACACAAAAAGCCAGAGGCATTATTTATCATAAGCAGGTGCTTGGGACTTTTCATTCTCCACTCTTCTGTAACCTTCATAAGGCCCAAGCAGTCCCTCCTCTGAGGAGCAAAAAAACCTCTCCCAGGTTTCCCGGTGCAGCAAGGCAGAGAGGGTAAAAAAAAAAAAACAAATAAGGCATTTTTATCATACATTCTCCCCCAGTCAAAATCAAATATATCTGGGTCTGATGTGTAGCACCCCAAAGAAAAGTAGTTAAGTGTCCAATTTTCCTTAGATTCTGGGAAGGTCAAGGAATCACTCAGTTCACTCTGTCTCCCCTGACCACTCTCCTCCACTTCGATATACGTGTATTCTTCCCAGAGAACTCTGTAGAACAAAGTCCACATGACCACAGCACAGAGATAAATGAATAAATGACATAACGTAAGGACCTAAACAGATCAGGCTTTATCACATGGGAAGACACCAGGACTTCACCTTGGAAAAAATCAGATGGAAAATATTCCGCAAGACAACAACCAAGGAACATTTTTGGCAGAACTCAGAATTCCCTGGGCACTTTTACTATCGAGCTGACTATGCAGCACAGCGTGCAGTGTGAGACAGCGTTTGTTCGAAACTGAGTCCTAGAAGTTTTCAACTTTTCACTCATATCATTCATCTACTACGAAGGAACAGAAATCAAGCCTAGGCCATTATTGAAACAGACCTAGATCTACTTTATTGCAAAGAAGACTTTAGACCTTTGTGTAAAGAAGGATAAGTTACTTACCCTACTACTACTATTACAAAATCCAATAAATTCCATCCATTTCTAACATACGCATTGGGGTGTAATAATAATCCATATGCTATAATCTTCAAAAATGTTTCAACTGTAAAAATTATCAGGAAGGCATATTCTACTTTTTCCTGTAAAAGACAAAAAAAGTACAATGAAAGACAATGTAATTTAACTGCTCTTTCACGAGTCAGAATTTGCAGTAAATAGACAAGTTGTAATGATCAGGACTAAGGAGATACAGTATTTCATGGCAGTTTATTTCACAGCTTTTAATTGCACAGCACTTAATGACAGCTCTACTGAAAAGCTTATAACTACACAATTGCAAGAGATTTTTCTGCCTTCACCTTCCATGAAAGGCTCAGTTTTCTGCAAACACGAAACTAAAATGTACCTTTGCTTAAGCAAAATAGTCCCACCTAGATCAACAGGATTTTTTGCATTCATTAAAACCAGAAAACGTTGTACAACAGGGCATTAAAAGTATGTAGTAGGATATTACTGTAACTATTCATTACGTCAGCCTTTATTTCATTAACAACCAGAGTTTTACCAAATATGGGAGTCTGAGACACTGTTATCCGATACTAAGGAGATGCAAAAAGTTATACGCTATTTAAGAGGGTTTTCATTTAATTTTAACTGTCATCTTGACGTGGAAGTTTACATTGACTTATTCTCCCTTCCGTATCCCCAGAATTTCTTTAAATCACCTTAATACACTTGAAGAAATCTTAAGTTAAGAATATCATCACTTGGTAACACTAAAGCTCCAACTTTAGGTGTTTCAATGCTTTTTTAAAATATTATTCGTTTCTTCATTTTACCGAAATTCTTACTTTAAACAGTTATAAATTGAATCTCTTTTCCTAGCTAATCGGATTATATATTTTTCGTAGTTTCTTCTTTCTACATTAACAGCACATTTGATTTGGATAAATTGTAAAAGCCACTGCTATCAAAACAGATCAGTTAACACATTTGTTCTTTTTACCTTCAGAAATCGTCATTCCATCACTTTGTATAATACTTTGTTTAGTTATCGGTTGCTATGCAAATATGAGAACCACGAATAAAAGACACAAAGAGAATGATTCACTTCTTCAAACTTGTTCAGGAACACATGATGCTGCTCACTTATCACACACAGCATTAATTACAGGGACTGTAATTGCTCAGTAAGGATTATGATCTTTACTCAAATACAGCGCAAACATTACACTCACAACTATCTATTTGCTACAGAG
This sequence comes from Neomorphus geoffroyi, assembly GCA_033558235.1. Taxonomy (NCBI): domain Eukaryota; kingdom Metazoa; phylum Chordata; class Aves; order Cuculiformes; family Neomorphidae; genus Neomorphus; species Neomorphus geoffroyi. The sequence goes on from JAUMJM010000050.1 coordinate 10,430,985, forward strand.
CTTCGCACTTTCACATACAACCAAATAAAATCAAACCTTGGCTGTTTGAAATGTAATGATCTTTATTTGTCATTTGTAAATTCTTTCATTTGGGAGGCTGGATTACCTTTTTGCCATGAAAAGACCATTTAGGGTTGTTTCTGCACAGGACGCAATATATCCATTTATAAATCTGACACTGGTGACTTAATAAAGGCAGAGGCTTATCAATAAACTATATATTCCTCCCCAGGTCTTCATCTTCAACAAGAGGCACCCTGGGAACACTATGAGTGGTTAAGGCTTTCTCCCAGTGCAAAGCACGATTCCTGCATCTCATTCTCTGCTCAGCCCAGTCCCATAACTCTTGCCTTTTTCCTGTGTTTTGAGTACACTTTATAAACACCACAGAGTTTCACCCAACGCAGCTTCTCCTCAGCTCATTGTATTTTTCATTACATCTTCCAACTCAGTGAAACTGGTGGGCATTGTTCTATTGTTCTTCTCTCAGGCGACCGGTGACAGAAGAGGACACGGTCTCAGGCTTCGTCAAGGGAAGTTTAGGCTCGATATTAGGAAAAAATTCTTCACTGAAAGGGTGATTGGTCATTGGAATGCGCTGCCTGGGGAGTCACCGTCCCTGGAGGGGTTTAAGAGGAGACTGGATGAGGCACTTAGTGCCACGGTTTAGACGACAAATAGGTGTTGTTGTTGGGTCATAGGCTGGACTCGATGATCTCAAAGGTCTTTTCCAGCCCTGTGATACTGTGATATTCACTCCCTTCTCCAGCTATTTTTCCTAATACCTATTTCAAAATTGTCCCTTTTAATTTATCACCAATAATATTCAATTTGCCTTTTAATTTATCACCAATAAACTGGAGCAATCACTGTATAACAGGAGTGAACTGACCTTACAGAAGAACTGCAAATGGTTTGCGCACCAAAAGCCATCAGATTTCTTTGGCTAGAGAGCGCCACAGAAGTTAGAGTAATATAAATTATCAGCATTCCTGAGAAATGTACTGAAAAAATGCTTAAATTCAAGCAAGTCCTACCATGTACCCATTTCACAATAACAGCTATTTCTGTCTCCCTGCGTATAACTAAGTCTGCAGCTTGGATACAGAAAGATAAATAATGTAAGACAACATTAGGAAGACAAAAATATTATGGTTGGCATTTGCTATGGGCAAAATACATATTGCAATTATAGTAGTAAATGAAAAGGTAAGACAAGAGATAAGAAGTTTCATATATGCAAAATTTCAACAGCTCCTTTACATAAAGGGAACACAGAACACAGGACTCAACGGGATGTTCTAGGCCAAGATGACCTCTTGGGTCATCACGTCCGGTGTCCTGGTATTACAGGCAAATACATACTTTAATTCCACCCATCAGTTTATCAGATTCCATCCTAGAAAGGATCTTTCCCCTTCACTGTTCCCCTTCAAAGAATGTTCTAATGCTCTCCAGCTCTTCCGGACGGGCACCAGCCCTAGCCCCCGTGCAACCTGCTTAATGTCCCATTTTAATGTGATAGTTCAAATCGAACAACTCTACCCTACCCTTCAGCATCCACCTTTAAAAAAATACTGGTATTTTTTCCCCGTTTATTTTATTTCATTTATTTTATGGAAGCAGGACTGTTGCTTATTTCCTAAACACTATTGCAAACATTCTACTCAAACAATACGGGACAAGCTCATTCTTTAAACCCCAATGGTGAGCTTAAGGTCAGCATACGGCACTTAGCAGATGGACCGTAAGAACCTCGACAGCTGGACTAACAGAACCCACGTGCATCTCGGCGAGGAAAATCGTAAAGTTCTGCACCTCACGTTAAATAATCCCACCTCAAAATGGGCTGAGAAAGGACCTGGAAGTCACAGGGGTACCAAGTTAAATGTGTTTCTTGTAAATCAGACAAATTCCACGTTGGGCTGTATTAGGAACAGCACGCTAAGCAGATAGAGGGAAATTATTACCCACCTCGGTGCCGTGAGGCTGCAATGCTGCTACAGTTGTGGGTCTCTCGGGTCAAAAAGGGTGTCAAGAAAGCGCAGACTCTACTAGAGGAAAGATTTCCTCTCCAGCAAGAGAAGGTCTAACGGTAGACTATAACTACTTGAAGCGGGGTTAAAAGACTATGAAGCCAAATGCTCGGCAGTAAAATAAAGGGAAACCACAGAGGTCAGGTGAGTGGTTTGGCCCAGTAAACAATGTTCAAAGCACAGACTGTGCTTTCTTTACAGACTATTTTTTAAATAAGCAAGCAGCCAGTAGATGTTCTAACGCAAACTGGAAAGTTAACAATCTGCACGCCCTCAGGAAGGTACTGGCAGTGCCTTCTTACACTTCCAAAACTTCTCGCCAGTCGCTCTGAACATCAATTTTTGCCTTTGCAACTGAGACACATCTGTAGGCCATGGGTCACCTCACACGCCCAGAGCTCAAGCAACCATTACTCCAGAGTAAATACAGTTTAATCTATCGTCCCATTTTCAGTGTTATTAGAAGAGCTGCAGAGGTAGGGTTGCTATATAAAAATAAATCTAAAGCAGTAAGAGATAATTTAGAAATACAGACTAAAGACTTCAGCTCTAATGGTTTGTGATGCACACAATCTGCTTTTTTTTCTCTAGAGAAAACCATCCCTGCACATTTTACTTTTTTCAAATTAGTTGAGATCTTTAAATGAATATTTTATTTCATTAAAAATGAAAGTAGGAACACAAAGAAATGAGAAAACCAAAGAAAAAATAAGGAAACTCTGAGTGAGCACCTGAAAAACAAAACTTGTATTAAAAGAAACTGAGAAGAGAATTTTGGTTCTAAGAAACTGCACAGATTAATTTAGAAGTTGCACATAATTTCTGATATCTATTAGGGCATTTAGTTCTACATCGAATCACAAGAGTAGCAGAGAAAAAAACCTCATGGCTATGAATCCAAAGAAGATCTCAAGCACAAGAACATGTCTGTGGTACTAAGGATCTAATCCTACAGCTGTGTAGACTAACAGTTTGTTCACCGATGTGATGACACACGGAGCTAGCTCATCTCTCTTTACGGGGGGGCTGATTCCTGCAAGGCTGTCTAACACTTTCGTTGATGTTGCTCAACACCTACAAGCCTCAGCACTCCTTTCTGAATATATGATACAACAACAGGACTGATAAGATACATTGCCTTTCTGATAGAGACCAATGAGCACCACCTCGATATTGATTATGCAGTACAAACACAATCTACCCTTAACCACGGAGCTACAGTGAAGTCATTAAAACTTCATTTTCTCAAAGAAATGTGCTTGCTTTCTTATTTTAAGTAAAGCAGCTTATCAGAAACTCTGTTGCTCAGGAAGAAATCTCCCTCCCCAGCCAGATGGTGTACATTAGTCATCATTTATTATTTCATATTTTCAAAATCTCTGAGAGAAATATGCAAAGCTACTGTTACATGTTGTAATGGGATGCACCAAAAGTCTGCATTTAACTTAAGATGTCTCACAAGATAATTGTTGCAAAATAAAAACTCATTAATTTGCAAAACCTTAATGTATTATGCCATGTAATTAAGCCCTCTCGTTAATTTCTAGTCCCTAGGCTTCAGAGGTTGGAATTTTTCTTAACTGGGGAAATACATTTTTGCATCTGCAGTGGCATGTATATATAGAGATATATATATATATATCAGAGTAAAAACTGTCTAGCAGATATAGTGACTCAATTTAAGTGAAGTAACCAAACTGATCAACTTCTTGCAGTTTAGACATACACAGAACCAGACACTGACATTCCTGAGTTGAAGACCAACAACCAACCATAAAAATTAAACATACAAAGCCATTTATCGTTTTGACTGACATCCTCTCAAGTTCTGCAACTGGGAAAATACAGCATTTGCAAAACAGAAAAGTAACTGAGTTTTGAATTTCAAAATTTAATAATTTAATTTTTCACTTCATACACCTGTATGAAGTGAAAATAATTTGTGAGATGCACCACAGTAATACTAAAAAAGGAAAGCAAACCTATTTATTCCCACACGTGCAAAGTGTTACAGCAGTTCCCCAATACAGAAAATGAAACAAACATGAAATCCATTCACCTGCCAAGAAGAAAAAAGCAGTAAACCTTCACTTTGTGCTTACAGAGCGGATGAAACAATTCACTTCCTAGATCAGCCATGGAATTTACTCTCCCTTTATTAGGATTAGAATTATTTATCACTCAAGAATTCATTGATAAATATTACTATGTCTTTAGACACATAATCGGAAACAAGGGAGGGGGAGTTTGAAAAACAATGTTTTGAGGATTTGTGTTCTGATCAATCCAATTAAATTACGTTGTGTTTTCCCAATCCATCCTGATCCACTGAAGGAAATAGAACCACTGCTCTCAACTGTGTCAGATAGCCTGCATTAACGTTCTTCTAAGTACAGCTTTGCTTTTTGCTAGAGGAGCTCTGCAACAAGTGTAGAAAATCTAGTTATATATCCATAATTATACTTTTTCTTTAATACAGACATGGGCCAATAGCATTGCTTCCATATTTCAAGTGCAAACAACGTTCCATGTACGCAAGACTATTTTATGTTTGACCAGCAGTGTCCCCTCATTTTAAACTGCTTCCAAGACACGCTCGTCCCCACATCTCTGAGTACAAGGAGTTGGACAGACCTCAGAATTCCTGAGGACTAGGATTCCGGTCTGGACAAGGACACAGCTTGTGCAGATACTGTATTTTAAAGAATCATTGAATTGCATATATGGATTCTACTTCTGGTGACTGAATTATCTCCATGTTTCTAGTTGAGTCGTAGCTTTCCTCCTTGAACAGTAACTGCTGAAGAACCCTATCAAAAGGGCGCCCATCAAGATATACATGAAGGAAAATGTTTTACTAAGGTGTGGGCAAAGATCTGAGTAGTTCTTTCCAAAATTCAGAAATTCGGAAGGGATTACTGGAAAAAGCACTGAAGTGTTTACGGCGCTTTCATATCTTAACTTATAATGTGTCCTGGGAAACTCTGAGAATCCATTTCCTAACCCTTACGATGCTACCCAGCAGCGTTCTTGAATTTACAGAAGCAGCTACTACATAAGGAATTTAGCTTTAGTTTTGAAAGCCTGGAATAATAAAACTGAAATGAGTACATTGATTCACATGTAAAACACAAGGCAACTCTGGGCAGGATTTTGGCATTAGGCCCAGAAATATCTCCAGTCTTCTGAGGCTCTTTATAGGACACCGTCATACCACCAGATCCAGATGCTTTGGCAGCTCGCACTGTTACATCTGATAGCAAGGCTGACGCTTAAAAGTCAGTATCAAATGCAAACTCCATATTTAGGAGTAGAATTAAGTAGGTGCTACACACCATAAACATTCCTAAACCAGTTTTATATAAAACTGAAGGGATTTCACATTCCTAGTACCACTGCCAAGCAACAAATCTCACTCAGAATTTTGACTGTTTCCAAAGAGAACACAAAATCCTTTCATCTCATTTGAACTGTGAATTCAGAATAACTTGGTATAGCCCCAATTAACAACAGTTCCACCCTCTAGTTCTCAAGCAGGCATTAACGATTGCAAGGAAAGAATGTGGAACAGGGAATCTCAGAGTGAGCACAGCAAATGAACAAAATGGATATGCAAGCTATACACCCAAGTGTAATTAAGATTAATTAAGATTAAATGTAATTAAAGTTAAGCATAATTAAATTTCTTAAAGTCCCTTTTTTATCAGTGTAGTCTGAAGTATCACTGGAATAACTCACATCACTGAAATAGTACCTCAATCTTCAAAGAGAGTTTTAGGTACCAGTAATGCCCATACTTTGATCTGACAGATTCTGGCAGCCAGAAATAGATGAATAAGCAGATCATGTTTAACACTTTGATTAATTTTTTTTCCTTATTTCCTGTAATCGCTTCCTCTAAGGGCACTGTAGACCTGCACTTCATCTTTGAGTGTGAATTTTTCTCATATTTTTAATCATCTGTTTTCCACTTTACCTTGTAAATGACACAATAATGGCAACCACCACAGAATTATAGAATGGTTTGGGTCAGAAGGACATTAAAGCCCATCGAGTGCCACCCCCTTGCCATGGGCAGGGACACCTCCCACTGCATCAGGGGGCTCCAAGCCCCATCCAACCTGGCCTTGAACACCTCCAGGGATGGGGCAGCCACCACTTCTCTGGGCAACGTGGGCCAGCTTCTCACCACCATCACAATAAAAAAATTCTTCCCAATATCTCATCTCAGTCTCCCCTCTTCCAGCTCAAAACCATTCCCTCTCATCTTCTCCCTGCACTCCTTGATCAAGAGCCCCTCCCCAGCTTTCCTGGAGCCCCTTTCAGTCCTGGGAGGCTGCTCTAAGGTCTCCCCAGAGCCTCTTCTTCTCCAGGCTCAACAACCCCAGCTCTCCCAGCCTGGCCTTGCATGGGAGGTGCTCCAGCCCTCGGATCATCTCCGTGGCCTCCTCTGGACTAGCTCTAACAGCTCCATGTCCTTCCTGTGCCGAGGACTCCAGAAATGAATGCATAAATTTACCACCTTCTGAAAAATCACCAACATCAACAAAGGGACAATGAACTCATCACTTGGCAATGACTGTAGGCTTGCAAGGTCTGAAAGGCAAGCTGTAGAAACGCTAATAGGCAGTGACACGCGAGTTTCAATCCTTAATCCATACAACTCCTACTGAAGATTGAGCACAGAATGCCAATGAATCTTAATTGCACAACAGAAAGCAGGCCAAGTAAGCACTAAAGAAGATAACTGCAATAGAATCCAAATTACTTAGGTGTCTTTCTGCCACCCTTTAATTGATGATATTCAGGAAAATAAGGTTAGCAAAACAAGGAAAGCAGAAGGCACAATATTTATGTATACTGTCACATAATTTTACCTTAAATAGTTGACTAGGGCCAGTGTCAAGTGATGAATTAAATCTGCATCTAGTCATAAAACAGCCTTACAGTAATGTTAAATATATTTTGTTACTTGCCCGCAGTATTGTTTATTCATAAGAGAGCAGGTTTTGGCTAGAAACTGGGCTTCAGAATGTTACTAGGTGTTAGATACTTAAGCGAACGCTTCCAAATTCTCTAAGAATTTATAAACCAAGAGAATTTTCTAATCCCTAAAAATTCACCTCTGACCATGCCGAAACCCATGAATAGAAAACAGACAAGAGCACTGACAGCAGTAATCTTCTACTGAATTTACATATATATATATATATATGCTAGAACTTGGAAAACTTTCAAATGAATCACTTACATTGGGATAATAATGTTAATAAATTTTCATCAGATTAACTACGTATTTAATCCTCAGTTTGTTGTTTAACGCTTCCTAATATTAGACCGTCACTAGAATTTCATACAGAGGGTACTGAGTGCAACACGTGATGTGGTTACGACACTTCTATACTGAGGAGAAGGTATGATTGGTATTAAATAACACGTTGCACTGTGAAAGACGTAGTGCCCTTCTGAAAATGACACGCTACAGGCTCTATCATCTCTTTGGAATTTTTTTCATCTATAATAGAATTTCTACTTAGATACACATTAATATACTTTATATTTGTTAGTAGATAACGCAGTACTGCACGACAAAAGAAACACTCCAATAGTTGTAGGAAGACCGCATTACTGATCAGCACACAACCTGCCGGAGCTTTAGAAGTCAAACTATAAGAATGTCAACAGCAATGAGGTTGATGAAATAGATTTTCAACTACAGGAGAGGGCAGGACAGGATACTCCTTGTAGACACTGTTGGGAAAAACAATGTGAAGAAGAAAAAAATGCATTTATCCAAACTGACAGGAGAATAGCCTGCAATATCCATGAAAATGTTAAAGCACAACTTTATCCCTGATTGTCTCAGTTTGCCCAAGAAGTTCCTCCTTGTACTTTTCTTGTGGTTGTTTTTGAACCAAATGGTTGGAAGTAGCATTGAATAAAACTTCTATTCTGCAATCATCAAAAAATCACAGCTTTTCCACGGATAAGGGTTTTTGTTATGAAACAATATCTTGTAGGAAATTTCAGATACGCAAAATTTAATTTGGGTAGAGAAATTGGTATTTCCCTGCAGCAATAAAATGCAGGGAGATTTCCATTTTGTGTGCCCAGTAAGTATTCGGATAACTATGAAAGAGAAGACCTCCGCAATATTTTCAGCTCGAACAGAAGGCTCAACAAACACGAGAACATTTTTATTATGCATCTGAGGGTCAGATTGCTCTGGCTGTTTCGTAACCATGAAAACGAAGATCTGTAGATCTGAAGAGCACAGTTACAAGGAGAAATGTTCTCTTCAGCCATGACAGTGTTCAAGGGGAGCCCAGCAGCCTGGACATACATTGCAAACAGAGCACAAGGAGAAGAAAGATTAAGAGGTGGAATAGCTTAAGGGTTTCCAAGAAAAAACATCAAAAAATAGCGACGCTGAAACACAAAGCCCACAAAGGAGAGCAGTAATAGACCTGTCTGGATTTCATCTGTGCTCAGGTACAATACTGGTCCGCTCTTCGGGAAATTCATTAAAAAAATGAGAACATATTTGGCTTGGTCCTAGTAACAGCACCATGAAGAAGCCGTACTCCTTCCTTCTAACCACCACAGAAAATTGCTGAACAACAGTAACAATGTACTAATTTTGAAAGAAATAATGCATGGAATGCTACTGACAGTCATTGCTAAGTGTCAGGAAAACCTGCTGCAGTAAAAACCAAACTGAAATAACTGAGTAAAGTTGAAACAATATTTTTTGTTCACTTCCTGTGATCAAACCTTACTGATAAAGATCTTCAACTTCTGATAGAAAGGAAAAGATGAGTCTGCCTGCCCAGAAGCCAAATTTCTTACTTCTGTACGGATGAATCAGTTTTCTTCTGTCCTGTAGAATGTCACTAACATCAGTTAGTGCCCCTCCAGTGGCTGCTACAATTACAGCTCCGGATTCTGCAAACGACTGCGCATTGGGTTTTTTAATCACATAGCAAGCCATAACATTAAAGGCAGTAAGCAATACTCCAATATCTCAAACACTTCCTGTAATTTCAAAGTTACAATGCAAAATAATTTTTTTTCTTTCATTCCCACACCATTTGGCAGCCCAAGACACGTACTTAGGTTTCTAATTTCTTACTTCATTTTCTACTGTTCCACACAGAGCACTATTTATCGGGAAGATTATTTTGTTATTTCTCTCATCTGGACGGCATCTTAACCTTTTGTCCTTTATTACTCTACCTGGGATATCAGTTTGGGTTTCCAGAGAAATCATTGTCCACAACGATATATTCATAACTGCTTTGTCACTATTCAAGACCACTTCCGTTATCACTATAAAACAGTCTGAGTATACCAATACCTGCTTTTTCTCCACCTATAAAACTGCTCCGCAGCTGATGTAAAATATCACCGTTCCTGTGACTTTCTCCCACCTATTCAACGAGGTAGCTCCTAAAGCATATTTACAAATTCCGCTCTTGAAAGTAATCACGTGGAACAAGAGCTGTCATTTCCCTTCTGGAAAAAAATAGTCTTTTTTCCCCTAGAGAACTGGAGTCTAGTGCTTCCAAGCAGGCAAGAAAAAACTATTATTTTGATCAGATACAAAATACTGAAGAGACGAAGAACCAAAGAAAGAAAAGGTTCTTTGCCTTTAAGTATATGCACAGAATTTCAAAAACAAGCATTTGCTACAGATGTTCATGTGTGGTCAGCCCCGTATTTTTCCAGCTTATATGGAAATAAGTTTATAATGCATATTGGTTTTTAGAATAGCTAGTGAAACATTCACAAATATTTTCACCATCTACAACTTCAACATAAAATAACCGGCTGAAATACTGGAAAAACTGATGTTTGAAAATCAGCCCTTAACATGGGATGAAAACTCAAAGGAATTTACCCTACACAGCCTTAATCCAGAATCATTTCAGAATAAGAAACCACCATTTTTGGTTCTGTTTTGCTATCTGGCAATTGTACATTGCAAGTTTTCTCGTGTGCTTCCACAACACCAATCCCTTGAATTTGAAAAGAGGGTCGTCATCTTCGCATAAAAAATGCCCAATACTCTGCAGACTCCTCAAAGAAAAATAAAATGCTTTAATTAGTACAATTTCTTTTGCTTAGTGCTATTTCTAACTTATGGTTTGCCAAAGGCATTGTTTTACTCATGTTTCGACGGAATACTTAGCGCAGCATGAAATAGATGGCATCTCCTCTGTAGCAAAAGTGAAAGGTTGACTTCTGCCCTGGGCGTCTTTTATTTTCTATGAAAGCTTAGAGGTAGAAACTGAAGCATGATAATTGAACCTTGAAGGAAAAAGTAGTGACATTATAACAACTGCTTCTGTCAAGTGATAAGTATTCTGTACCGTGAAATATTTAATTTGTAAGAATAAATTGATAGTGTTAATAAACATTAAAGGGAGTTATGCCATACCAAATGGGACACGCTGATAGCTAACAATCCCTTCTTATCACAGCTCCAAGTAAAGGTGCTGGTCACTGTCCGACAAAAAAAATGGATAATTAATCTAATCTTTCTTAGGAAAAAAAAAAAATAAATCAGTATTTATATTTATTACTCATGGCATATTAAAAGGTGGTTTTCACATTCTCCAGTGCCCAAGGCATAAACCTGTAAGTGCCAGTGGAAATAACAAGTGATGTAATAGAAGTGCGTAAAACCTGAGGCAATAATACATCATAGTCAGAATCCAATGGTTTTGCTCAAGCGACGTACACATTTGCACTCAAAGTTTTGCCTCTTTTTCCTTTGGTTAAAGCTATCAAAGCAGCAGTCTCCTAGTGAGGTGTGTCAGAACTAATGTAGCTGAATGTAGTTCACTGTAATTGAAAGTAATTCATGCTGTCACATTTACTGTAATGAGAGGTCACATCTCGGGGGCCATAAATGTTGTTCACATTAATCGTAACTGACACCTTCCTCCTCCTTCAGGGAAATTCAGCCGTATTACATGGCTTAGTTCACATCCTTTTTAAGCATCTGAACTTCTTTATGTTTGGAGGTTTTTATTGTTCCCTTTTTTTAAGAAGAAAAATAGGCAAAAATACCAGCAGCAAATTCTGCCTCGTACATTGTAATAAAGTCATTGCACTGGAAAGGACATAATAATTAAAATCACACTGATGTCCAAAAATCCTACAGATAACTAAAAATTAAGACCTAAAATCTGCCTATTCTATGTTTGCGTCCGTTTTTATTGTACCAAACATACGACCAACAAGAATGAAAACATTACTTGCATTTAAAATAGTTCTCCATCTCTAGTCTTATAATTCCATCAGTTTCTTTCTCTGTATGAGACATTTCAGCACTTCTGCCCAAGTACCTCATTTATTCCTAATTTCACAGGTTATCATTAATCTATACAGTTCCAATATATTATCACTTAACAAAGGAGCTCAAAAGTCTCGGTGAAACTATATTCTAATACATCATCTTTGCCATCAATCCCTCATCATTACAGAAAATATGTAATTAAATACCCACCGATCTAACTAACTGCTTTTTGCTTTACAAATACCATCTTTCTTGTTCTATAAAGAATAAGCCAGAATAAAAGTACATTTAGATAATAAAACCTCACAACTATTGAATTCTAAGCGGCAATAGCTATTTGAAGCAGGTGAGTTACTTGCTTGGGACTGTGAACGTACTTCAGTATCCCATCAGCCACTGATATTAATGTTTCTGGTGAGAAGAAGCAGCAACGCTAATTAACTGTTCTGAAAAAACCCTCTTGAGTATTTAATGTTTTTGCAGCTATTCTAAAGCTTATTTTTGTACAATAATTTCATTAAAAAGTATACAACTTGAAGGTAGGTCAAGAGAAACTTTATTACAATGTCAGTAAACGTAGATTTGCATCTGTTTCCTATTTTTATTTCTTGATTCTTGGCCGCATTCTTTTCCAGTAGAGTTCACAGAATTTAGATAATACGTGAAGATGGGGAGGCCAATCCTGCAAAAATGAATGTCCTGATCACTCCTACTGGAAGTCTGTTCCCACATCTCACCTCTCTTGTGTTTAGAAGGCTCTTCTAATCCCTAATGGAACTTTACTCACAGCTCGTCGATACCCGGCTGTTCTTGTGCCAACAGTATCCTTTAGCTTAAGCAGCTTTGCTCTCCCCCTCATGTTCCCCAGTTCTCTCTCATTCTTCGGTTTTCCTTGCTGAAATATGTCATGCTGTTACAGTTCCCTCTTATGAAATAAGTTTTCTTTACACAGTCATCCTATTATCCTTCCTCTGTACCTATTTATTTGAATTGATCCAAAAAAGGATGATTAATTTACCTTGTGTCAGAAAGCAATTTCCACAGTGTGACAAAGTATGCACATAAATCTGTTATATAATTTAAAAATACGCATTCCTTATACATGTCTGTTTCAGCGAAACTCTCTAAATTCCCTGCCTTCAAATCCTTATTTCAGGATCAAAATTATCACCACTTGAACTCCTCTAAAGAATCAATGCTAGTTTTTGCAATCACATTTTATCAAAATTTCTTACACTAGTGTTTGAAGTGCCCCGTTTCAATAGGGCACTGCAACCAATTCACCCTTTCTGTACAAGCATACACAGCTTCGTGACATTTCACACCTGGGGACTCCTTTCTATGGGGATCTTTACAGCGTACATGAATTTTCTCAGAAGAGGAAAGGACTCTGCCGGATTGTTTGCATAAAGTTGTCTTTTCTCATGCAACATAAGCCTTGATGACATCTGCACAGTTGTGTATTTATCATGTCGCGAGTTAAACAATATTCTCTATTAAGTCAAAAGGAGCAGGACTGAATCCAAAATCTGGAAGGTATCCATCCAGTGATGCTTTGCTGTAGTAATGTTTTCTTTGGATGAAAGACGTTGGACAAACACAAAGCCGTTTTACTATCATTACAAAACACGGTTAGATTAGGTCTTCAGGCTGTACACTTGTCATTTAGATTCTGTGACAGCAATAAGCAACAAGAGCAGGGAGAAGTTAGCCAGGCAATCAGCCCTTGAGATTACTGAAAAAACCCACATTCCTTTAAAAACCAGTTCATAATAAAGAGAAGAATGATTTTTTTTTTTTTAACCTTTATTTGCAGTCTTCTAGAAGCACAATTTTCCGGGACTACGCTACATAGTTGTTTATCTCCATGTCTTCTATAGCATATACTGAGACAGATCATTTAAAATGCTGTCATCTGTTCTTCGTCTAGCTCTATACTGAGTGCACCCTTCCACGCTAACTTGGTTTCCCAAAAGATAACAAAAATACCGAAAACAACACTATCTCAATACTACTTTGCTGAGCTGAAAGAAGATAATTCGAAAGTTAGAGTGTAGAAGATTGCAACTATTATCATATCTAACAACCAAGAACATTGGATTATTAATGATGTTTTACGCCTGTTAGGTTTTGGTTCATTGCACAAGAAAGGGCAGTATAAATGTGCTATCAAATAACATTGAATTACAGGGTGTATTTTAATTTCTGCAGAATAATGTGTTGAGATATCATCCATTCTCCCCTCTGGGAAAGCATAAAAGCTCTCAAGAAAAGGCCAAGAACGTTTCATTCAGCTGCTGAGTGATCCAGGCTATTTTCCAGACCAAAACCTCCAGCCACTGGCCATGCAGTGCACTGCTCCTCTGGAGGACCTGAGATGTTACAAGTCAGGTAAAGTCTGAAGCCAGGCAGCAAAATACTACTTCAGTCATGAGAAAATGAAATTCATTTGATGTGCTCAAGACAGAAAACTGAAGACAGAAACCGATACCAGACTTCTGGACTTCCCTTGTTTGCCTTTACCATTGAGTTTCAACAAATTCCAAAAAAATTCACTGCAAAACATATTTGCAAAAAGGAAGGGGAAAATACACTATAATTGCTTATTCTTAGTGCATTCTCCTGCCTTTCTCGCATTACTGAGTATGCTTGCTCTAAGCCTGTGCTCATCTTGTGAGCCACTACTTTAGATTGCCTATCACAACCGATATTTTACTGCTAAACTTTGATCGTATTCATTCAATTAGCTTAACTGAGTCAAAAGTAATTAATACACATATATATGATAAACTTGATTGCATCAAGGACAGACGTATGGAGACGTCTTTATCTTATTAATATATATATTTTACCTATAGTGCTAATAGAAAGTGACTATTGCATAAATAGGTAACTAATGTCAACTGAATTTAGCGGAGTACCAATAGCTTTAAAGTTGTAGAGGCAAGATATGAGCACGGGTTAGCAACCAGCAGTCTGTGAGGTGAAGTCACTGACACTGCGGCAGCACGGATCTTTATGCCCACGCTAGCTAGCTTTAAATCCACCCTCTGTATTCTGTAATTAAACCTCTGACTGCAGTGTATACCAGCTAGACGTAACAGTTTGATAGCACCATAAAATCTGCTATTGGCTGGCAAATAAAGTAGTCTGATAAATTGCAGCATTCTGGCTGTCTAGGGTCTCTATTCCAGCATGTAAGAATCATATGCAGAAATACACACTCTCCACCTACCACTAGCATATATGGCAGTGATGAAACCAGGCATTGCAAATTAAGACCGGGAACCCAGCCCAACACCGCTCTGCTGGAGCTGGCACAGCTAAAAGACTGCTATGTTCAAATTCCACGCGCATCTCGTTTTCTTTAATATTTTAATGGTAGCTTAGATAAATACACAGAGTATAGCCTGTGTATTGTAACATACAGCCTGTATATTGCAAACTGTAGTCTGTGTTATATAGTCTGTACACTGTCATAGAATCTGTATATATGTAAACACAAACCATTGGTACAGCAGAGAACAGAAAGCGTAACGTTTTTCTACGTTGTAAGGGGTAGTGACTCCCATGCTGTAACAGCACATTCTGAGAAACAGGGAGTAAGCGAGGAAATTTAAAAAAAAAAACCAACACCCTACCCTCTACTTTGGGCTTATTCCCAAATGCATCTAAAGGCCAGCACAAGGATAGAAAACTATTCTCCTGCCCTTCAAAAATTAAGTAGGTCAATGCGACCTGGTCGTATTTCCTTACATTTTTATGCTGGCCAACCACTGCAGACTGCAAGGGAGAAAATTAAAATCTACACCCATCAGAAGCTTCTCCATATGTTTGCTACACCGTTACGTGCACAGCCAGAGGAAGCAAGCAGAGGCAAGAAACTGAAAATGTCAGAGCTTTTATTTATTTAGGCCTAAATCATCCCTTCCCCAATCCTAATCTAGAGAACTTCTGCTTGCCACACCAATATAATGCAGATGAATGTTCCTTTAAAAAAATAAAATTATAATTCCTTATTTTTTATTTCCTACTAGTTTGAATATCTTTGGTCTTTAAAAGCAAAAGGCAAAACTTTAAGTCTTTTTTTCCCCTCATGGGAACTGGCAGCTTCCATATGCTGCTAATACTAAATCTATACCACTGACACTCTTTTCATAAATACATATTTGCACGAAATTCTGTTTTCTAGCAGGAAAATGAGATAAGGGCAAAAAGTAGGAAAACCCTTTGTGTTTTCACCTTAGGATAAATACAAATACAGAAACTTCATGTAAGAAAATATATAGCAGAGCCCTAAAGATTTAAAACATAGCTGAGGAGTAGGCTGAACAGGATATAAATCTTTTCACCTTTCAATCATTTAAACTCAATTTAGGGGCACAGTGGTTGAAATAGGATTCTTCGAATGATCTTCCGTAGCCTGCAGTATAACCAACTTGTAGGCTCATGGCAAATCCTACGTGTGTGTCCACATAACAAACAGCTGACAGTCTGCCTGGCAGAAACAGTGAAAAAGCTAACGCCTTCTAGCTTTGCCCTTGACTGAACTGCGGATGAAGTTATTTCCTAGTTAGTAAATATTACTGAAATTTAAATATAGTATACACTAAAATTGATAGCCTGTACTTAGCTTCGCAAAGATTCCGTTTGCCCCAACTTGAATTGAATATTCAGTACAGATAAGAGGCTCAATTATAAATATGACCTCTAATGTAAATGAAGGATCACACCTATGCTTGCAGAAGGAAATAACTTTGTAAATCACAATAACTCTTTTTCTATTTGCTGTTCTTCTACCAAGCATGAAAACAGAAGAATTCAACTGAAGAGCTGCATCCTTTTGGTACGTCAAGGGAAATCTGTCTTAGGTTATAGATTACATGGCAGGAACCTTGTAATCCTTACATTGTGCCTCCTTGGAAAATGTCAGTATATCAATTTAACAAAGTTTAGGTCAAGTTCTTCGGAATTCATTCTAATATCTGTCTTCAATCACCTCCCCAGCCAGACCAAGTTCTAAGTAGATAACGGTAACTACAGTACTTGAGGCTCACAATGAAGCATCTGACAACTTTCATGAGGACTGTCTGGATAATATCTTTTTGTAGATAAAGTTCACTTTGCTTCAAGCAATAAATTCACTTTCCATAAAGAATGCAGATGGTGAGATACTAACATGATGAATGCTGTACAAGCCTTACATGAAAGAGATAAGGAAGCGGTTACTCTGTTCACCAGTTACAAAAGAAATTCAATTGTTATTGCAAGAGAATATTTATTAATATGGCATCACACACCTCCATATGAGACATATTTCACTGTGCTAGCATATTTGTATGCTACCTTACCTCAATTTACTAGAAAAAGTGCATTAAAACATACTCAATCACAAAACCACGCCAACAGTTTAAAATGTAGTTTAAGACTTTCCATTTCTGAACTGTACAACATATACTGAGACTACGTCCTTAACTTTCTGTGGAACAGATGTCACTACGTTCATTCTAAAATCACACAATAAAAAATAATAATCTGTTAAACTGGTATCATTTTCCGTCACCATTTTCATAACTACCTTCCAGTAAAACATCACAAGTGCCTACATCCTGTACACTCTGCAGCTGACTTGTATGGTTGTGTGAGATACTTGACAACTGCACATAACATTTGTACGTTTTCCAGTGGCAGAAGCAACCATGATAATGTGCTTCCAGTCAAGCTGCCAACACCATAATTAATTGCAAACAGAAATTCATCAGCCTACAAGACACAGAGGAGAAAACAGGATTCAGAAATATTTTATAAAATACTAGTTCTCAAGAAAATCACTTTTCCTGCAGTGCTGAGTAGTATTTTTGCAATCCTTTCACACGTATTTATTCAGACTTCAGAAATCCACAGCTGGAAGGTCTGACCCACAAATCCCAGCGGTTTGCTGTAATGTGTTCTTCCCTTAAAATTCTGCTCACAGAATTCAAAACTTAGACAAGTCTGGCAGCTGAGGCTGTAAATTTATTTACAGCATATGCATGTCAGTTCACCCAGCAGTAAAAATTTTGATTCTCATCAGACATGGCCCGTGATCATGTATTTCTTCTATCATTTACAGCATGTAGTATGGAATCTATAGAAGTTTTTCACAGCTATAGCAGGTCAGATGATCCCTAAACCAGAAAAACACCTGGCAGGCCAAAGAGGCAATACCTGCTCTGCGTGAAGTGTCAGTGAAAATTTTATCTACTGAGAAAACACTTAGGAAATTGAAACAACTATATGAACTTACACGAGTTCAGAATGCTACACCATGTGCATATGGCATTTCTGGTTTAGTACTTTCAGCCTCTACACGAAACTGTATTTCACTAGACTGTGACTTAAAGGCTAGGTTTCCACAGCTCCACATTTTACATAAGTTCTACGTACAATGAAACACCTCTGGCTTTAGGTCCAGTCTGCCACAGGATTGGAAATGCAGCGAATGATACTGACAAGCCTTTTTTCCAGGAGTGGGGCTGAATTAAATCAAGCATTTTTCCCTCTTTACCACAAATGTAAGACCATTTCAACTAAGTGAGAGCAAAACTGGGCACACGTTGATCCAGATCATTTAAAAAGTTTCTTAAAAATTGTGGGGAGGGACCATTTTAACATGGATTTGTTGAGCGCTCTGTCTCACAACAGAGCTGTACACAGCTACACAAGCACAATCAAAGCGGCAGAAACAGGCACTGGAGGATGAAGGCACCACTCAAGCAAGCAGCGAAACCGAAAGCTATTCATCAAGCTAAAGACCTTAGACGCTCTAGAGCTTTGGGGGAAAAAAAACATTCTTCAGAAGATAAAGAGTCCATATAAAAAATAGAATTACAGAGGAATTCATAACTGAAGACATATCATCTAGCAGGGACTTGTCAAAGAAGTCTCAAGAGACAGATCCTTAAGTAACTTCAGCACAAGAACAGAAAAAAGTTATAGCTTGACACCAGATTTTGTCTTAGAAGAATTTAAAGATAGGACCAAAGAAATTACCAATAACGGCAACAGAGCTACAAAACCAAGCAGAAATCACTGTTATCTGATCTCCCATATGACAAAAGCCTAGATTGGTTTTGCCTCTAGCCAGCCAGAAACAATGACTGCCACAGCAACCCAGGGAAATGTTTTTTAATCAGACTTGTCTTTATAGCTGCAAAAACAAGAGGGTGATTCAGCTCAATGAGTAAAAGCTTCTCCCTTCCTTCAGGACAAAAAGCAGTGCCCTTCAATCAACCTAGAGCAAAGATATTAATCCATGAATAAAGAAGAGTCTTTTAATAAGTTTAATAACTCCATTTTGCCCTCAAAACTTATCTCTGACCTTCCCTGCTCTTTTTTGGCCGAGACCCCATGTAAATTTATCAGAAGAAAAGCACAACACATGAAACTGTGTTTAAGTATTAGGATTGAATTCTCAAGTCCTGTGCCATTCACTAGAGAGCTGGGTCAAAAGCACTGACATGTCCCAAAACAAACCTTGTGTAAAGTTTCAAAAACATAAATTTGCTTCCACCCTCTTTGAGCAGTCACCAAAGAACATCCCATCTGGACTTCTAGAATGGTCACCTGCATGCGCGGCATCTACTGTAACCACTGTCAAACTGTTGGAGTGCGACCTATACCACTTGTTCAAGTTTTTCGCCTTATATCTCACAGTTTGTGTAGCTTCTGCCTCCAGGATTATGATATTCAGGATCACTATATCTGAGAGTGTTAGGATTTGGATGGAAAAAAACAGTTCAAGTGTTTCATGGCCTGTCCAGAACTCTTTCAGTCCTATTATATGCAGACCTTGACATATCTTGATAAAATGTCCTTCGGTACTCCAAGTCAGATTACTCTGAAAATTAATCATTATACAAAATACACTACCTAAAAAACACATAATTAATTACAAGATTAAAACGGGTGACTACCTATCAAGGACCCGAAAACTCAAATATAAAATTCAAAATTATCAGAATCAGTTTCACCCATATCTCCACACCACTAAAATATTAAGTTTCTAATGTTGTTTCTTCTTACTATGTGAACATCCAAGAACAAATAACGAGAAAGAGTTGCTCACACATGTAATCACACCTTCCTGATCTCTTGCCGAGAAGAAAAAGAATAAGTCTCTGGAGGCTTTGCCCAACAGTGAAGTCTGCAGAAAGATATGGAAATTACCTGTCCACAGAAATTATTTGTATCATTTTTTTAAAGCTTGTTGCTCTAAAACCAGCAGGCTAACAGAGTCCCCTCAGGAAAAGCACGGTCCATGTAAATCACCTTCTGCTCCCTGAAGCCTTGATTCTCATGTGTCAGGATTCTTAACTCCCTCCTCACAGCCACGGAATAACTTTCTAACTAGAATTCTGGCAGGACTTTAGGAGGTCATCAGCCTCAAACTATTTCTTGACGACTACAGACACGTTGCTCAAAGAAAAGTAACACATTCTCCACTGTGATCACAGTCCCTTCTAAGGAAATGATTGAGAACATGATAGAATCCTAAAATATTTAACAAGGATGTATTTTAGAAGCTGCTGCTGACAACTTTACTATTTCTGTTGAGTATGTTTTACAGCATGACTTTCTTCCAATTCCGAAATATTACTACCTTATTTGGGAATACTGAGATCAAATTCTCACACAGGAGAAAAAGCTCGTCAATTGTACAGAACGGAACGTAGGTAAACGCTGAATATTCTTTCATTACCTGTTACGATATTATCTTTAATTTACAGTATGATGACAGACTAAGATAAAATAAAAATTTCAATCTTCTGAATAACATCAGCACAAGTCAGTGTAACATCAAACAGAAAAA
The DNA here is from genome assembly GCA_033558235.1 of Neomorphus geoffroyi. Taxonomy (NCBI): domain Eukaryota; kingdom Metazoa; phylum Chordata; class Aves; order Cuculiformes; family Neomorphidae; genus Neomorphus; species Neomorphus geoffroyi. Next base: position 10,451,176 of record JAUMJM010000050.1, read on the forward strand.
GTATCCAAAAGCCTGTGCTTTCAGGAAAACAGCAGCTGAGAGAAATACACTCCTGCCATCCCAGAGGAAGCAAAGTAACGTTCCTGGTAAGCCAGTATTTGTTGAATCACCTCAGCAGTCTCAAAAATACCCCAAACCTTTGCATATTCAACAAAGTAGTTCCAATTGTGCATTACTGCATTTCTCACTCTCTAATTTGGTTTTATACAGGAAGCTGAACAAGAAGTCACCTCTCGTATTTCTGCACATATACCTAAAGTCTCTCTCAAACCCACCAACAGGCTCTCGGCCACTGGCAGTGGCCACATTAAGTACAGAAAATAAGCATGCACCTGACATCAGGGACTGGAAATTTCTCTGAACTTAATTTCACATGTCCGACTCTGACATCCTTGCTCACCTTCAATAACTAAGTGGTCTCGAAAATCCTAATTTCATAGAAGTCAGTCATGGGGAAAAACCGGCTATTTAAACTACACCTTAGAACATCTCCAGAGCAGGGAACTCCTCTTCCCTCTGTCAACATCCTGGGGTCCATTTCCTTTCAGTACTACAAAAGAATATAAATATTTACTAAAAATAGTTCAGTGTGAGGATGAGTCACAATATCATGTCCTTGGAGGCTAATTACAAGTGGAGTTATTCTGATCAAGTGTTACAATAACCATCTAATAATCAAAACAAACAGAATTACACCTTGAGGAGCAGCTGAAGGAGGAAAGAAAAAAGATGAGGAACTATTGGAGAGAGTCCAGTGGAGGTCATGAAGATATCAGGGAACTGAAGTATCTCTACTATAACGAAAGGCCAAGACCTGGGTCTGTTCAGCCAGGAGAAGAAAAGACTGAGAGGACATCTTATCAGTGCTTATAAATATCTAAAGGGCAGGTGTCAAGAGGATGGGGCCAGACTCTCCTCAATGGTGCCCAGTGACAGGACAAAGGCCAATGGGCACAACTGGAACATAGGAGGGTGCACCTCAACGTAAGGAACAACTTGTTTACTGTGAGGGTGACAGCACAGGAAACGGCTGCCCAGGAAGGCTGTGGAATCTCCTTCTCTGGAGATACTCAAAACCCACCTGGAAATGTTCCTGTGGAACCTGCTTGAGGTGATCCTGCTTTAGGAAGGGGGTTGGACTGGATGGTCTCCAGAGGTCATTTCCAACCCCGACCATTCTGGAAGACTGTGTGATTCTATGAATAACACTCTAAGTTTTGAAAGCTCCCAGTAACTCCATAAACAATGGGTTGCACATGATAACAAGGTTTAAAATATTGGTGCTCGATTTTGGAATTAAATTAGAACGTGTGTGAGGCATTCACTGAATGACATTTTGCTGAAGAGCCCACTCATCACCAGTCAATTGCCACCCATTATGAACTGAAAAAACTGGCAGAGGTAGCACAGCTTCATTTTGGTAAGCGGAGCAAGCAAAGGCCGGTTCAGGGGAGACATTTCGTGACCTTGGCTTACACAAGTCCATCAGGCAGTGAGCCTGGTGTATCGTGCGTAAGGCCGGCAAAGAAACACACCAGCAGTATTATTTCAAATCCTAAACCTCCCCAGTTAAGACCACACAGCCCCCGAAGAGTGGTTGGAACCTGTCTATTGGATGCAAAGAACAACTGAAACCGCACAGCTCCTGTAAAGGACCAACTTCTTTTTCTTTTTAACACCCAGACTAACCCAAGTCATAAAACCAAACAATTTCTGGGAGCCATGAGGGCAGATACAGAATAATATTCAACAAGTGGCTCTGCCTTTGACTCCTGCACATGCCAGGAAGGCAAATATTTCTCTCTCTTTTTTTCTCCCATGTTCTTCTATCTCAACTGCCACGCTGAGTAAAAAAAAAAAAAAAAAAAATGGATGATGAAAGTCTTCTCCAAATTTCCAAGAGGAAACCAATACTCAAAATCCTTAATACACAAAATCAAATTTTTATTATTTTTTTTTTTAAATGGGTTTCTTCAAGTGATTCAACATTTTCCTATTTGGAAGGTAACAGAGACACATGGGATATTGACATGGGGCTCAACTTCCTTGGACATTTTCTGATATTAACAATTCTTTAAACAAAACAAAAAATGTGTAAAAGAAAAATGTCTGTAGTACAACTAAAAAAAGAAAAAATTGTCCAAAATTTTGACTGTAATAAATCATTTGCTTTAAAAAGTGATATATAAGTAACAGGTTTAAAAACTTGTTCACCATTGCATCACTACTACAAAGATCTTTTAAAATCATCAATGAGAATGAAAAAACTGTCAGGATCCGATTATCCTGTTGTGAACTCCACATGATAAACATTTAATGTTTCCCAAGATCGCAATTTTTTGTTATTCAGGTCAGAAAAGTTTTCAGCAACCCCAATTTAAATGGAGAATCAGCATAAATAGGAATAAAATAGGAGGTTGTACAACTGGCTTGTCATTGACTACGGTTGTGGGCTGCGTGCTCATTAGCTTCAAAGAAGCTACGCTTTATTACAATAAAGCTCTGCACCACTATAACTGAGTATTGAGAATAAAACCAGCTGAACTGCATTCTCATGCCAATGCGTACTCATAGACTGTACTCCTGTACTCATTTACATTTGAATACCTATTCTAATACTTAAATAATAAAATAGTTTCTATAGGAATTTACGTAAAAGCAGTTCTAGTAATTCTAATTCTGAATGCTTGTTATTCTATATGGATGTAATGTATGATATGGGTCATAAAATATGTCATGATAAAAACTGGGACAATATTCTTTTACCAGCTCAACCTGACAAATATCACAGCTAAGGTAGTTAATATTTAAACTTCTCCTCTAGCATGAATAGTCATATTCTTGCTTTACCTGTTTTTATGCAAGGAAAAAAAATACAGATTTAGGGTATTAAAAATTGCCAATCCAGGTGTCGAACGTTATTGGTTCAGCTACTGCAAAGACACCTATAACTGCTGCCTACAAAACGAAATGCTGAGCAGTTACTTGAGCTTAAATGAAGATGCTTGAGCACTGAAACTAAAAATTTTTTTTTGCTTGCAAAAATCTCAGTCAATTTGGTTAACACAATGCTTGAGAGGACGTTAGATATGTGTCGCCTTTTGCTGACTATTTCTCCTCTGAATTTAAATTAATACGGTAACAGTAAATAAACATAGGTATTCTAAACTGTAACTTAACAAAATAGTCAGAATGAACAAATGGTGAATAAAAATAAATTTGCAATTGTGTATGGACCATATTATTACTAAATTAATAGGGGCTCTATTAAAACATATCTATCTCACAGTTAAACACTTAAAATCCATATATTTCCCCTTTTCACAGAATTCTTCTTCTAGCTTTAAAAAGTTCAATGATTTATGTTATACTCACTGTTTACAATCCAAACATTTTGTACAAGCGGAAGCACAGAAGTTAATAAACAGATCAGTTCAAAGATTTCTCCTAGTCTGGGCTGGACCAAAAAATGAAAAACAAGATTGTACATGATAAACGGAATTTGGCTCCTACAAAACAAAATGTCACCTGTTTTTGACAAAGACGATTTCGAGTTCTATCACTTGCTCTCACTTCAAGAGCAAAGAGTCATCTGTAACAAAGCAACATCGAGAAGTTGCATCTAAAGCAACTCCCGTTACATAAACAATGCAGGGCTGCTTCCGAGATTAGTACAGGCACAAAGGAAGTTTTCTTTATAGGGAGCTATGATTACAAGATTGCAGAAAAGCTAACGAGTTCCCAGGGCATGTGACTTTGTCATTCATTGTCTTCTACTCCTCCACAAGGAAAACGTCTTCAGAGTAACTACTGAAGGAGAAATGCAAAGCAATTCAGACCAGAATACATTCCAGCTATCTTTGATTTACTGTATCAGTAGATAAAACAACTTTAATCATAAATCTCTTAAGAGAATTCTTTTTAAATAAGACCTAGATTTCTTAGCTATCCATGTTAAAACATACAGAAACACTAAGCCAAAAGCGTTCCAAAACATGGCTTTTCAAACGCATATAGAAACCAGAAAGAGATTCTGACCCATAACAAGAAACATGCATATATTATGAATAATCTTTCTTCTAGGCTAGCAGCCTACCCTCCTCTTTGTCCCTGATTAACTAACATTAATAGTTTGCTCTAGTATTGCACTTTCTTATCAGAAGCTTAGGTAACGCCTTAAACTCTATAAAATCCTATATAGAAATATTTTTCCGTGTAGGATATAAAAGTGTTTTCTCTCCTAACTATGTGCTTGGAACAGAATTCACAAATTCTCAATTGCGGACATGAATACGGTCAAAAAGACTCATGCTTCATCCAGTACATGTTGCAAGACTCCAAAACATTACATAATTAACTTATTGAAGACTTACTGTGATCTGCAGAGCCAGTACCTTTTCCAGAAAGGTCTTAAGTGGTCATCTGCGCTACTACATATTTTTATTGACCAAAACCGGGAAGGTTTTCCTGCAAAATCAGGTCTTTGCCAATGAGCCAGATCAGTTTGGCTTTCCATGTAAAATACCCTTTCAATTTACACTAGTCTGTGATTAAACAGGATTATATAATTGAGCTCCTGGTAACTGGCTTGCAAAACCATCCACAAAAATTACCAGTAAAAATAGTACATTCCATTGAGAGCAATCTAAAGTGCTGCAACAGCTGCTGTCTTTGAACTGCTCAAATTTCTCCCAGAAATGCTTCTGTGCTGTGTAGAAATGCAACCATTTCCTTACTACTATTTTTTTAATCACAGGAAGAAGTTAAAATGAAAAAAAGAAACCTTAATTCTTCACACTTTGGACCTCCATATCAGAATTTAAGAAGTAGCATTGGGTGAGCAGATAACCCAGCCAAGATCAGAAAAGAGTGGGAGATCAATTGCTTTCCAAGATGCAGTTGTGAATCGGTTGGGTTTTTTAAATTCAAAGCTATATGTAAGGAAAAAAAAATGTTACAGGATTTGGAAAAACATGAAATGGTAACACGACTGTAATAGATTCATATACAAGGTAAGTGTCTTAAAGAAGGGAATTTCAGTTTTGTGGAGGTTTGCGCTCTTACACAAGGTGCAATTCACATCCTTAGAAAAGTTAACCTGACCACAGGGTTAAAAAAGAATTTAGCCTTTAGGAAAAAAAAACCTGTTCTGCCAGTGAATCTCCATGTCCGGCTGCCATGGCATTCTTTCAATCCTGATCAATCTTACCTGAAGAAGGTGATTTTTTTGTAATGGTACAGATCATTACAGGTAGACTCTGTACCTAATACTCAAATCCACTACCTTCCCATCCCCAGAGAAGACACAGCATGTAAAATACATAAACCATGGCCACCTCAACGTGACTACCTTGCTATGCAGTCAGTAAAAACTGTATGGATCATGTTACTTGACTACATGTTAGTAAAGATGATTAATTCCTTCTTCTGATACAGAAATTCCAATAGCAGACTTCCAAATATAGGTCTCCAGTACATTCTAAGTCATTTTGGAATACACTAAAACTCAAACTAGACCTACAGGCATAACTAGGCCGAGCATATTTATTTGACAATAATCACAGTATTGTTTATAATCTATATTTATTGATCTGTACCTTCGCTCCAGTTGAACAGAAGAATGGCTTGGTTTGGTTTTAATTAAAAAACTTAATAGGCATTTAAAAAACACCTAAAGAGAACGTTGCTGATTAACTGAATCCTTTAAAATGAAATACTAATCCATTGTTTGGTTAATTTGGTGCAATAAGAAGGGCTTTTTATTAGTGACTATTTTCGCCATTATTCTCGCCAGAGAAAAGGCACCATTTTTGAGAATGAACATAGAAAGCATTCTCTTCCAAAGCTCACATATTTTCCTTACTTTCTGTAAGACTGAACCAAAACTGAGCTCCGAGAGGAAGCACTCCTAGTAAAGGAGGAGCCAGATAGGAGTACACTACTACTTTGAAGAAAAAAAAATCATGTAACTTCATTCCTTTTTCAGTGAGAACTTTGATACACACAGTGTAAGGGCTGCACTGTGTACAACACATTCAATAAGGACACAAGCGCACGATTTGATCCTGCAAACAATCGCAAGGGCAGTCAACAGGTGAGAGGACAATACTGTTACTTCATTTTGGGTTTCGTTCTTCTGCTCCATGTGTTCACCCAAGCTTTTGGGTACATTGAAAAACAGCAGTAAACAACAGAATCTGCTAAAACAAACATAACTGCACAAAAGAAACCTGGTTTATTTCTCATCTTAATTTCTTTCACTCCTGCTTCTGTTAGAGAACGTCTGAAACAATCTCGTGTGAGCAGCAGGCACCGAAATTGTCTTTTCCTGTCATTTCACGTGCATTTTAGATTCCATTTAAAAAGAACAGACAATCTGTTTATTTTATTATCAGCACGTTAAACAATTACGACTGTTCCCAATTTTAAATTAGAAAACTATTGTAGCAACGCTGGGAAGCTCTGGAATTAATCAAGAGCAAGATGTAAGTGTATAAACAAATATATGAAAATGATTCCCAAGCAGATTCTAGAACGAGAAAGAAGAAACTGTCAGACAGCCCCCAGGTCACACGTGCAACACCACATAAGCTCTACTTCTGCAGTCACAGGAGAGAACTGCCCCTGCAGTGCCACTCAGCAAAAACTGATGCCTGAAGCAAAAGCGGGTGCCTAAAGCCTGACTTCAACCCTACATCAGTATCCGTGTTCCAAATGTAACGTCGTATTTACCTAGCACAGAGGGACAGGAAGAGTAATCAATAAAATCCAATTATACAACATATTTAAAAGATCCCTGGTAACACATTCCAACGATATTGACAGAGCCAGACGATGTTGACAACAGTACAAGTAGAACCAGTCCATGTTTAAGACAATAGACGTAGAGTCGGTCTCCACACCAAGTTTCACAACACACGTTGCATTGATGAGCATCATATCCTGATGATCAAAGAAGTTAAACTCACCAGAAGTGTGTCTGACATCTTTTATAGTTTATAATCAGATTGGAATTATTAGCAGCTTCTCACATCTCCGAAAGTACAGTAAAATCAACGTGCAAATGCACGTAAAGAAACTACAGATAATACTGGGTTTCATAATCAGACACATCAATGACGGTGGTAGAGGCAAACACAACTTGCAAAACATGTTAGGAAAGCTTTACCCTGCTCTTTGCTAAGTATACAGTAGACCATAATACCATTACTGACCTCAGCCTCTGACAATGTCAACAGAGAGCAGATGCTCCATTACTGGCAAAGCACACGGTCCCTCAAGATAACGGCAGCTGGAAACAACACGCTTTAAATTATATCCACACTTTTCATTTGTAAGTATGTAGACTGTTACAGGCATTTGCTGGCTTACCTTACAAACTATGAAACCAGAGAAGCTGCTTCCACGTGAAAAGTGAACATATTTAAAAATGCAGAAATCAAGAAAAATAATTAAACTCCCAAGAGCAGACTTGAGCTCACTTAATTGCATGAATGCATCACCAGAGAATTCCTTACTACAGGATAAGTTAAATGCAATAATTCAATCATCTGTTTGCACTGGTACATGAAAAAAAAAAAAAAAAGGCACTAGTTATTTTTCAGATACTATGTTTGGTTCCCCCCACCCCCCAAAGTCAGGACTAAAATCTGATATAATTCTAGAAATGCAGAATTATAGTCCATTATCAGTACAACTAAAAGAAGAACTTGGCAACGTGTCTCTCCGTGCCTCATATAGCATTAAAGGTACCATCTGTGCGCTTAACAAATTGACAATAATGTCTTGTTACCAAATGTTGCGTGCTCATGTATGTATTAAAGCTTCGACGCTGCATATGCATTGAAGCATAAAAGAGAGATACTCATTCTGAATTACCTGAACCAGTACAATTAACATCTTAGCCACGTACTAAGCTAAGTACCATTTATCCACAAAACAGAACCGGTCCACAGAGGGCCAAAACAAAACAAACAAAATACCCCAGGTTTCCATTCCCAGAATTTCAGTTCTTTTTCTTCACTAATGTTCAAATTACATCCCTCCTCAAATGAAGGAAGCCTCACAGCATTCAAATGCTCCTATAAATTTAATGGAAGCGAAGACTATAGACCATAATCCATCACAGGCAATCCCATGCAAGCCCCTCACTCAAGCACTTCTGCCTGCTTTGCTCCGGTCCTTGCTGCTACGTAATAATAGCAAGCTCCCAACCTCTGTCACCTCCTGCACTTGCAATAGAAGTGGGGACTCTGGTTGCAGAATCCTCCACAGAAGGGAAACCTTGTCAACTAAACATTATATGTCACACCTGGAAATGAAATTGTGGGCAGACACCTTCTGGATCCAGCTGTAGAGCAGAAAGGAGAACCCCTTTCGGTCTCAGCTGCTCATCACTGCTTCGTTGGGGGGGAAAAAAAAAAAGTGAGGCTTATTGTTTAAATTCTTTTCCTTAACTCACTTTGAAACATTAGGGTAGAGAGCAACCACAGCAACAGTTTGGCTCGGAGATGTGAGACAATGGTTTCTTCTGACATAAAGGAAGGAAGCAGAGCTAATGATGAATGGGGATTTTCAATAAATGTTAAAATGAATTTAACATTAGTTTGATTTCAGATATGCCAAAGCTTTATGTTTAAAGAAGAAAAAAACCAGCGCTACAACAAAGTTCACCATGCACAGCTGGCTATCATATCCAAAACTTCTCCATACGGTTTCTGTTCTTGGAAGTTCAGGTGTTCCTTCCCAGCTCCCTGCAATGAAGCCTATAGCTTCCTTATCCATGCACTTCTATTGGTAGCGAAAGAGAATTGGTAAATGGAGGAATTATGAAGCAAATACAATGTGAGACTAATTTTAAAATATTACAGACTTTCCTAAGCCAAACAGGCACTGAGAACCACAACTCACATGCATATAAACTCATGTTACGTGGCACAGTTCGACATCTGAAGAATTACATGATATTGAAATCCTCCCAAAAATTCCAAAAGCAAATTCAGCAGTATAAATAGAAAGTAATCACACCTCAAGTCTGGCAACAGTCTGAATAAAAGAGATAAAATGAAACAACATTATTCTTGTGTATTGTCTCTGCTGTCACAGTATCCACATTCCAGTAGCCTTCTGCCCCTTCTCCACCGTAACTGAAGGCTCAGGTACCGAAAGCATTGAAAAACTTGCAGGCCATTGACACTTTGACTGTTAAAAGGTGATGGACCATGTTCCTCATCACAGCTGGATATCTGACATCAACTTGAAAATCAAAGACTAAACTGCTAAGACATAAATAAATATTTCATATATGCATTTACTAGTGACCCATTTTATTCCCAATCACGTAATTGATTTCAGAATAAAGACTGAAATACAAAAGTACTTGCTTTATGGACTTGAAGTCATGAGCTCCTCTTTGCTAACTGCTAACTCTTGTGTTACATGAAATATATTATGGCCTTATTTTTCTATGTTGTCACTGTTTAAAATATGAAAAATAAATTATAATTTCAGCATATCACAGTACTATTTTGCCTAAAAATGTTCCATAAAGCAACCGATGAAGCAAGCAAGCTCTATAATAATAGTGTTGATTAAATGCAATATTGGGAGACAACCACAGATCAGCATCTTGACTTTGTATAACCTGGCACATAATGGGCTCTGACACTGCAGAACAGGCATCTGGCTACAGAAACAACATTTCTTTACAAGCTATCCAGAAAATCTTCACATGGGACAAAGTTTTGACACAAACTAAAATTTTGACAGTGCTCTGGTCCAAAGCAAAAAAGCTTCTAAATTATAATTTCAAGTAACTGAATTTTATATTCACCACGTTTCTTACTGCATATGACGTTAACGCTAATTCCATGTGAAGTGTCCAGTAAGGATTTGGCTATTTCTTCTCCCCTCTGCCTCCCTAACAAAACTGGATTAATGCACAGAGTTCAAGTTACAAGCTCACTGTGTAAGGTACTGTTTGCAAGGGATGCTGCTGAGGGATAAAACGACATTATGATAGCTGAGAATACTGCTAAAAAACTGCAGACTTAATTCTTCCAGAGGTAGTCGGCTGATTTGTAACCGATAACGTCAATGCTAATGAGACACACAAAATCCTCTCCGTTTTCAAGGAAGGATAGACAACAAAGCAGGATTTTTCCTCAGCATGAAAGAACTTTCTGTTTAATGATTTTTGAAGTATTTATCAGCAATTAAAGCAATCCAGAGCATTCCTCTCCCAGCTGTTGTCTACATCTGAAGATAAAAATGCAAGGTACAGCTGACTGATGAGCTAAACGAAAAGGCTTCTCAAGTACAAGAACTTTTACAGATATCAGCCTTCAGCACAGAATAACTTCCCATGTTTAAAAAAAATGGCAAGTTGTATTATATAAAAATCATGGTAACAATTTCAAAAGTTGCACCAGGGGAGGTTTAGATTGGACATCAGGAAAAATGTCTTCACTGAAGGGGTTCTCGGGCACTGGAACAGCTGCCCAGGGAGGTGGTGGAGTTGCCATCCCTGGAGAAGTTTACAAGACAGGTAGACGAGTTCCTAGGGACGTGGTTTAGTAAGGGGACGGGTATAGTTGGACTTGATCTCAGAGGTCTTTTCCAACCGGATGATTCTATGATTCCTCATCCCACCGGAAGAGCATGCCTGTGACCGTGTAAAGGATGGGAAGACACTGACCAGCTGCTCCCCTGTGCCCTATGGGCTGGTCAGCTTACAGGGATTCCTAGGCAGACCCCCAAGAGGGTACGCAGCAAGGGCAACCCAAATTTGCAGGCATCCTGCACAGAAACTTTCTTCTGAACTGTGGCATGCCGATACTAAGCTACCGAAGGTCTATGCCCACATAGAGCGGGTACACCAAACAGACCCAGTTAGCTCATCGATTCCTGCCTAGCCTCCTAAAAGCACAATGCTCAGCTGAGACAAATCATGTGTGAGATTGCCGGGTCTGCTGGCCTTCAACAAGCAGTGTAATTGTGAGATGGCTCCTTACTTAGTAATCTACACCGCTTGCAGACAAAGTCTCCTTTAAGAACTCATAGAAGCTATTATCAGTGCTATTATCCAAAATCATCTTAATGGAAAAAGGACTTCCCACAACATTGTTTCGTTATCACTGATTACTACATTATAGTTCAGCAGTAGCTGCTAAAGAGAGAGCTCCTTCCAAGGATGTAGAACAATCTATCACTTAAATTTTGAGTTACATTCAACAAGCAAGGCAAGGGAAAGAAAAGGGGGAGAAAGAAAACCTCGTTATTCCACCAGACCAAAAAGAAATTAGGAAATGAGAGGCCATTTCAACTGGTCTAGTTGTGTTAAAAACATTTCCACATAGCAACTGCTGTATTTTTTCTCATACAGAGCAATCATTATGGCCTGATGCGGTGTCATATGTACACACTTAGAAACTTACTGTATATATGTATATTTACGTGCATGCGCAGACACACACATACTGAACAAAACCAACTTCAGCAATAACAACGTCATGAATAAAAGCGGCAGACTTCCGAAGTAGTTCTGCAGACCTTATCCACTAAGGGCTTTCTACACTCTACCTTAAATCACAAACCACTGAATTTAAAACAGAATCCATTTATTTTATCTGCAAGCAACCAGAGACACTCTGGGCAAATAAGGAATTTAGAAGTGTTAGGAATTTTACTTTAATACTCCTATAAAGTGAGAAGTAAAGAGTAAATATTCCTATAAAGTATAAAATCAGAGAAGTTTCCAAAATCTGAGCAATTGTTCAATTATTTTAAATTGTGTTTCGTTGATAAAATCATGGCCAGATAAAAAAAGTGGCAGAGAAATAGAGGTTTAGGCACAATTTTGCTGGGGAACAAGAGTAAGTGTAAAGGCATGAAGCCTGCACAGCAACTGCCAAACAAAACCCCACGGTTTTAGCTTTTACAGTTGGAAAGACTTTGAAGTTCACAGTTTTACGGATGAGGCATGTTCTCTGGGATGACTGTATCCCTCGCTCGTTATACATCTTCTCTGCTTTATTATAGCTACCTTTCTCCATGAGATAATTAAAAGATTCTGCATAATGGAGAAATCTCAGGAGAAATGAATGCACAGTGCATACTTCCTTAATGCCTACTTTAATGAAGGCCAGGAAAGCTGAGGGATAACACCAACTGCTTGACAAGCTTGGAAAGAAAAGTCTGAATGGAATGATATGTATTCACTAAGAGGGCAATGTATCTTTTCATATCTTGGCCGGGCATTCCTTTATTAGAACCACTGCAACACTGAAGACAGACAACACTTGGTCTGCATGCCAAAAGGTCCTGATAATGAAGGTCGCTCCCCAGAAACATTTCCATTCCTCCTTCCTGAGCAGCGTCTCCAGCTGCATATTTAGAACCACAGTCATGAAAAGCATGTCTGAACAGGATACCAAAGCTCTTCCAGTGAATAATTAGGAAGGTTCTATCGATCTGGGCCTTATACAGAGACTTTGGTCACTCTCGCTGGAAAACAACAAAGTGATAGGATCGCCATCACCTCTTACGGGTCTGGGAAGAAACAGATTCCCAAATCAGCGTTGGAGTACTATCCCCTTCAGACCCTCAACACTTCTACAAAGATTCTTATTTTTAGGAAGCAAAGAGGGAGGACGGAGTTCTAAACAAAACAGAAATAAACACAGTTTGGCACAATTTAATTTTAACTGAACTTCTGTTTTCTACTGTTTAACTCCAATGTCTTATTTTCTCCTTGACACTTCCATGCTGACTACTTGATTAACTAATTCACTACTTATCAAGTATTGAAGATAGTGTTAGCGGGCTGAAAACACAACAGTTAATTTTCTTTTAACAGCTGCTGCCTATTGTTGACCAATTTCAGTCCAACTGTGTTTCTATCCTCCTACTTCAGCTGGAATCACCAGCTTCTTCTGTTATCTTTTAAGACTAAGAATATGCTATTGGCTTATTGTATACATATGTTCAGTTGGTCATCTGGTAACGGAAAATTGTTTTTAAGAAAACTACACAATAATCAGCAAGAGGAGATAGCAAACGACTAAAATCGTGGGACAAGAAAACAAAGAAAGAAATAGTTGTTAAATTGTATCCACCACACATTTGGATTCACAGACAAACATTTCAATATTCTGCAGCGTACTCGATCACTATTGGCTGCCTTCCTTACAAAAACACCGAGGAATATGTACATATTTAGGGTGGCATGACACAGGACACATTTCTATCTACTAACAGGTAAGCTAGAAAGACATTTCATAGTACTACAATATACTTTCATGAGAAATACTGCACAATATCCCCAGGAACAGTGTTTTGAGCCATCATTACAGGTAGTATATGTAATGCTGTATCATTACCAATAATATGCAGCAACTGTATTGAAATATCTAGAGATAATCTGATTTAGCTAACGTCATTAGCAGAATTGGACCGGGACCTACTGGCTTTACCTTCTATCAGTAAAATTACTTAAAAGTGCTACAGCGAAATGATACAATTAAATTGGGAAACTTGTGACACTGACATCTGCTGAAAGGCATAGCTGGCACAAACCTAAATGATGGGGTGAGTTCCACATGCCTATTCTTTTTACTTATGGAATAGAAGAAGCAGATATTTTATGATCACAGCTGCTACTTTCTCAAAATGCACGTACTTACTATCCCTTCCATTACACAAGAAATATTGCTATAACTCAAAATCTCAAAGACAGAAAATCAAATGTTGGGGGGTGTAGCTGCAGTACGCAAAAAGTAACTTTAATTGCAGGAGCAGCTGAGCAGGGAAATCAGACCAATATAGGTATCAACTTTGCAGTCGGATTCTGTTTGACATCTGACAAAGAAAATACTTCAACTACTTCTGTATTTCAAAGTTTATGCTTGCCAAAACAAGCATCAGATTAATTAAAACAGACAAGATATTATTAAATGCAGTTTTTAAAAAGATATCTGCTTTATTTTAACAGAAAATATTTTTATTCCTCCATAAATACCTGTTCCTGAATAAACAGTATCTATCTATTACAGGCTAAATGAGACCAGAAAGCCTTCAAAAGCAGGAAAAACAAACTCAGAATATTCTAATAACTCAGATTACTAAATGGGTAAACACTGGGTCAGAATAAATCTGATACAATACTGAATTATGACACACTATATATGACAGCAGTTCAGCTCATCCTTCCGAGGAATCCAAACGTCATCTTGTCATGAATGGGTCTGTTTCAAAACATTATGTCTCAAGAATAACTCTGCTTCAACGATAACTGCGTTCTTAAATTTTACTTCCTTACAGATGTATAAAGAAAAAGCAGAAAAAACAAGCTTGTTAAAGAAGCAAAGGAAACCATAACAAAAAAATTAGCAGATGAGTGGGAGATTTTGGTTCATAATAATTGGGGTTTTATGGGGGAAATGTTAGAAAATTTGTCTCAGCTGAAACATCTTTAGAAAAATGACCAGATGATGTTCTCTCAAAGTGTTTGAAGAAAGTACAGCATGAAACTACTGAATTATTAACTATGATGTGTACTGTGTCCTTTAAGACCAATTAAACACAAAGACCTTACCTCTGGCTCAGAAAGTTCTTGAGATGAAGACTGCTGGATCCAGTCCTGTGCCTTTGTTTTGTTCCCTGGACAGCCCCCATTGGCCAATGCTAGAGCCAGAATCGGGGGCTCTGGTGCTCTGACCCAGTACAGCCGCTATAATTTGCTGTTCCTACATTAAGCAAAATCTCACTAAAACACAGAGCCGCTTCTAGCATGGCCAAGTGAATTTTGGGGCACATCCAAACTGAGAGAAAAACCTTGACATTTAATTTCCAACTAATTACGATACTTAAATTATTGATAAAAATAACCTTCTAGTTCACTTTAGAGGCATGAATGCTTTTCAAATTTACATAAAAACAATGTATGCAGACCAGAAATCCACAGCTCAGAACAAACACATTGCTCTATTTTGGGCTGATGTACATACAGTATTGTAAAACAAAAACAAGACCGAGTGCTTTGATTCTGCCCTTTGGAAGAGCTGTGTCTGGCCAAGCTGAAAAGGTCTCCAATCACTGTGCACAATTAGGACAGCAGAATACAGGCCAGATTGAGCCCTGCAAACAAAGAATTTCTAAGCATGTCTTGAATTTTTTTTTTTTTCTTACAGTTATTCCCAGCAACGAAGGTCACCGCAAACCGCAGTGCACATTTTACTGCTCGTTATTGCTTATACAAAGCTACAGCTAGCAACTACAAGATAAAATGGATATGTTTCTTAACTCACGCAAAGGAGGCATAGATATAGCACCAAATTATCAAGTAATCATCGCATGTATCAACATACAGCAGCATCCAGCTATTACTGAAGTTGAGGGCAACCTTTCACCAATTTAACGTATTTTGAAGTGTCATTTCCATTTCTAGTGAAGCATCTACCACCATTGCTACTTTTAAGTGATCCAACTGTTAAAATGCAGAAGACTCAAATCTCCAAGCAATGCAGCTTCATCTGTAACACACAAACAAGTCCGTAACTTTTGACTTCTTCAAAAGAAAATCGCATTTCAAAACAGAATAAGCCCTTTTAACCTCCCTTTCTAAGTTAAGGCAAATATCTATCGCTACTCCTTTTTCGAGAAACAAATATTCCACTACAAATCTAAAAAAATAAATATTGTAGTGTTCCAATTGAAGGATTCATCTTCCAGGACTTTCCTGCATTCCAGTGGGGCTTTAATATGTTCCATCCATGTCTGGAGTAACAGCAAGGAAAAGCGAGGAAGCATTTGCAACTTTGGAAGTCTTTGCTAAAATACATGATCACGGCTTTGTAAGGAACAGCTCGAAATGCCTCTGCCTACAGTAAACCCATGGACTTCAAACTTGTGGACTCATGGTTACTCCTCCAAAGCTTTAGAGGAGGAAGGACAGGAAAACTTACGCTCTTATAACCTGAGATTTCCCTGTCTTGTCTTCACATACCGAGAAGGGGTTACAAATCGTACAACAAAGAAGCAGCTGCTGTTTCACAATCACCTTCCACGCTGAGTGCTGACCCTGCGTTGGAGTGTCTGGCCCACTGAACCCTGCTTGTCAGTTGAGGAAATGCCTCTTCCAGACAAATGTGAGCCCACGTATCCGCCCCTGGCACGGGAAACTGAAGCATCTCCATTCTGAGTAACCTCCCTAATAGTTGACACAAGGAGCAAGCATCAGCACCGTAATTAAGCAGACTATGAGTGTGCAGGCAATAACCACGAAGAGGCATCCAAATCCTCTAAGCTACAAAAAAAAAAAATGCATTCCGCAATCCAAAGATCCCAAATACTGAACTATCTACATGAAAAATTTGTTCTTTATCAGAGATTAAACTTTTGAGTAAGAACACAAAAAGTTTTGCACTTCTATAAGAGCAAATTCAGAAGTATTTCATGGTTTTAACAGTATTTCACAAACTCACGTAACAAAGAAAATGACATTACAGTTTATGTCCAATCCCTGGAGGTGTTCCAGGCCAGGTTGGATGGGGCTTTGAGCCCCCTGATCCAGTGGGAGGTGTCTCTGCCCATGGCAGGAGGGTTGGAACTAGACATGATGTCCCTTCCAACTCAAACAATTCTGCGATTTTATCTTTTTTCACTAAGTGGCGGAACGTGGAATTTAGTATTTCTGAACACAGAATCTTGCTATTCAAAAAGACTGCATTGATCTTGCAACTTGAGGCTGACACATAGGCCAATTAGGCCTTTTTCAGCATCACCAACTCAATTTAAAGATATCCTCTTTACAGGCAAACCAGGCATTTTCAAAGTAGGCTTTTAGGAAATACTCTAGCTACAAAACAACACATCTACTGTTCTTGCATGTGTAACCATACTCGTTATAAATAATTTTGTATCGATAAACGTTGTATGAAGGATATTGCTGCATCCTTGACAACTTAGTACTTCTCTAACCATCAGAACACAGTTATTGCACAGAAGCCCTTAAGCACAGAGCTTTAATCCATCTCTTTAAATATTTCCAGTATCCTCAGTCCAGAAATCTATAGTTTGCTTAACTCAGTCATCGTGATCAATTTGCCTGAAGGTTATGTGCTAAAAGATTCATATTTTGTTACTTATACTTCTGCTTAAAGGTAAGAAAAGGACAATTCTAGTGTGCTCACAATCCACGTTACTTAACCCTGCACTGGAAACCTCCATTCACTGAACATCCCTTTGTGTCTAGGTCTAAAATTCATCACTAAATCTTCACCCTATTTTCACTGAAACAGAACAAAGCCAAGACAATCTAGCACAGCCTTATTTTTGCTCAAAGAATGGATCAAGCTCAGTAAGATTATTCATTAAAACATGTTATGTCCTATCTCACCAAAATATATTAAAATATACCATCTTTGTGGAGACGCTCTTTAAGTTCACTTTCTTGCTATTCGCCTCTCCAGTTGTTGCCCTTCTTCTGGTACTTTCTGAAGCAGCCTCATTCCCAAACATGGACAAAGGGGACAAGATAACCCCTGCACCGAGTCCCCGTGTCGATGCTAATTGCTATTCCCCAACCCCTTCCTGTGCCACACTTCAGGTGACAGTTCATCTAATCCATGCTTTAACTGATCGGCTAACTTCCCTGAAGGTTTCCATGTAAAAAGTCTCCAGAATTCTACTTCTTCCACAACTCTGGTCTGAAATTAACTTCCTACCCATACTTAATCCCCTATTCTTTATATCAAGCAATTACCATTACAAAATGAAACTTTTATCCATCCGTTTGCTTAGTTCTCAAGCTAAAGTATCCTTACGTGATTCCAGAGTCTGCACTGACCAGTACATAAAGACAGAGGCACACGCAACATCAGGCACCGCCTCAGCCCTGACACTCACTGAGGAAAATGAATACTCAGGTCCTGCATCTGAGCTTTCAAACAGGTATCTAAAATAATTATTTGGGGATAAGAAGTATGTGATTGTTGGATCAATAGTAAAATTGCTGCAAGGGTTTCTAAAAATACCCTTGTCATCCATGTGTCACATGCCCACCTTCAGTAGTACCATTCCCACCCACCGGACAGGTCACGTGAGCACATCTGCGGACACTCAAAATCTCATGCTTTCTTTTGCTGTGCACGATTTCTGTTGAATGGGTTGTTGCTTGCCTTGGTTTCATTCATAGATCACCTGTTCAAGGAAGTCCCCGAACTTCCCAACCAACCAGACATTGAGGGGTGCTTGAGCTACTGATGCATCAAATAGATGCTTAACATTAGCATTTTCAGATAGACATGAAACACCATATGGAAGCTTACTGTATCTTATGAGACATCTAACATTAACTCCCCCAAATTTCCTTTCCCACTGCTGTTTACCCAAATGTCACTGCTTTTGCTGTATCACTATGGGAACAGTGGCTGTTCCTACTGTTCCTACATTGCCACTACCAATCACTTTTTCTTTGCCAAAACCTGCTGCCAAAACATTCTACGTTCTCAAACTTAAAATATAGCCTTTGACAACAAAATTCACCAGAAAAGTGTTCACCAGAAAGTCAGCCAAACCATTTCCAAATAAAGACAAAGCAAGGAACTGTTTTAAGAGAACTCCCTAGGTCTCATTCTCCTGTTCGTATCAACCCTGTTCACCATATCTGAACGTTTTACAGCCTCAAACTTACTTCTTTTTGTATCCTTTTAGAGCAGAAAGCTATTTTAGAAAGGTACTAAATAGCCTGTCCAAGAACATACAAGACGTTAGGAGCAAACGGGAACTCAATGTTCATTTCTGATGTTCTTGGCTAGCATCTTACCCACCTTCTCTTACCTTTTCTACAATGGTACCAAACCATTTTATTTCCTTAACCCGCATGATTCAGTGCTCCTCTTAGAGAAGACAAGCAGTTCTGTAAGCATGAAAATTAATAAAGCCTCATCCCTGCAGCCTGGCATTGGTTGATGAGTTTTAGTGTGACATGTGGGCTCCTGCTGCAGCCTGCCTTTGGGGGAAAGAGGGAACATGAAGTTTCCTCCTGTTCTTAAAAAAACATGTAAAAATAACTTAGAAATCTTTGTTTCTGCTGGTTTTGGTTGAAATCAGATGCTCTCAGAAGTTGGAGCTACATCACAACTTGTGGCTCATGTATTTTTCATCCACCTTGACAAACTCTCTGGGCCGTACAGTGTTTAGGGAAAGCACATACGTGGGAAACAGCCCATGGTCTTTTACTACAGGAGAAACAGTTCATTAAAAACATCACAAATCTAACCTACGATTTACTGACAGAGCAGGTCTGTGCATGCTCAGTCTACCTATGCTCAATCTGCATTAATTATGGGTGTTAAGCTCACAAAGCCTTCAGCGAGTTCCAGAGTTCAGGGTAAGGTCTTCTTATTGTATTAAGAATACAGATGGCACGCGTGTCTGGTCTCAAGATGGGCTCACAGCAACACCCATGACAATGCAAACATAAACCAACCATTAGCCAGTAAAGTAATGCGGCCTCTGCTGGAACCATGTTTTAGGGAATTTCAGTTCAATGTAATAGTTTCACTATATTTAAGGCAAAATGTATGAATATTTTACGTACGATTCACTTTGGCACTAGAATGTAGAGAAACTCCGTTCTATACTACACCACCTCGAGTGCTGGGGTCAGTTTTGGGCCCCTCAGTAAAGGAAGGACACTGAGGGGTCGGAGCGCGTCCAGAGAAGGGATACGAAGCTGGTGAGGGGCTGGAGAACAAGTCCTACGAGGAGCAGCTGAGGAATCTGGGAGTGTTTAACTTAGAGAAGAGGAGGCTGAGGGGAGACCTCATCCCTGTCTGCGACTGCCTGAAAGGAGGTTGTGGTGGGGTGGGTGCTGGGCTCTTCTCACAAGTGACAGCAACAGGACAAGAGGAAATGGCAGCAAGTTGTGCCAGGGGAGGTTCAGACTGGACATTAGGAAAAAGTTTTTCACTGAAAGGGTTCTCAGGCACTGGAACAGCTGCCCAGGGAGGTGGTGGAGTCACCGTCCCTGGAGGGGTAGATGAGTTTGAGGGACATGGTTTAGTAAGGGGACTCAGTGATCTTAGAGGTCTTTTCCAACCTGATGATTCTATAATTCCATGATTCTGTCTCAAGAGTTATGGTAGCTGAGGCACCTCAACAGGAGACAGCACGGCACTGCAAATGCAGCCACAGAGACTCCGTATCTGGAAGTATTCAGCTTTGCTCTAGCAGTCAATCAGAGCACAAACTGTAGTCAGCATCGTTTAACACAATGAGACTTTCAGGTACAGTTGGGTTAAACACCATTCATTTTTATCACTAGATCTTTTTTATGTAGTTTTTCTGAAGTCAGTGGTATCAAGAGATTTTGAGACTTTGTTTTAATGAACACACAAGATCTAGATAGTCTGGTAGGTTGTTTTCTTTCAGCTTCTTCCTTTGCTATAGCAAGAAATACATTTTTGAAAATAAAAGCTACCTGAACCCAGAATTATTAAGTCTTCTTGGGATAAAGATAAGCATATAAATACTTAAATATCATTTCATAAAAAATAATTGACTTATGCCCACACCATTGGTATGCGTTTTAACGGATTCTGGATGAGTATTTGGAAAAAATCTAAGTAATGGCATCATAATAAATTCATCAGAGTGAAAACTGCACTAACAAAATGTCTGATAAACATAATACAGCTCTGGGGTATTTGCTACGCAGTACCTTGGAAGGACTGTGTTTTTCTGATTAGCTGAGTGGCATAAGATGCGATCTTGCTGGAGGCTGCTGCAGCCACCGTCAGCCAACCCAGAAAAGTATAATTATTAAACTACTGAACCTTATTAATGAACACTTCTTATGTTTATGTTATTACATTGTAAAGAGCTTTCCAGCCTTTATGCCACATAAATGTAACTGTCTGTGTGCTCCTTTGTGCCACTGGATCTTCCACAAAATTTCACTGCAAGGCAGCCTCGTAGTTCAGTACAACATATTTAAGTTGTAAAGCACAATACAATTCAAGATACAACCTGTTCTGCATCATATGAGAAGAGGACAACTAAAATAACTGGTCAAATAAATCTTTGGGCTGAATTACTTTCCTCATTTAAGATACATCAAATATCAGTTTCTTAAAAAATATACAATGAAAATAAATTTGAAGATTAAATTCCGATCTTCTCCAAGTTCTTTGTCCAGCATCATCTCTTCTGCTATACTGACCAACAATGACCACAGTCTGTGTTATGTGATTCATCATAGTAACAAACAGCAAAGATCCACATCCTTAATAATGACATTATCAAAAGGTATAATTCTACAAGGTGTCACACTTGTAAGCAGCTCTGTCCCCACAGGAATAATGACCACTGGGAAAACCAACTCGAAATGGCAGCGGAGTTAGACGCTACCCAAACCTTTAGCCACGCAACTAAATTGAACGTGTATTGCCATAATACCTTTTAATATTAAATAAAAGGGGGGGAAACTGGTTCAAAATGATATAAATAAATCCATGCAAATCAATTTGCTCCTCATTTCAAAGTTTTATATCACTATCAATCGCTCCAGTATTATTCTAGAACGATAGTCCTTACTAGTACTGAACAGGCAAACAATGTACCCTGGGTAGCTGCGCTGGTTTCATTGAAAATGTTGTTTTCATAGTTAAATTTTGAGCATAAATCTCCAATTCTTTAAATAAAGTTTGGTTTCAAATGCTGAAGTCAAGCACTGAGGTTTCTCGGAAGAATCACACTCTATTTAATCAAGCCATTCTTCAAGAACGGAATTCTAAAAGCACTTTCCTTCATAAAAATTACTGCGAAAAATTACAAACACCAGTAAGCTGCTAATCAGTGCTACCAAGTGGATTTTATACAAGCAGGGACTAAGAGCATGCTCTCAATCTCCTCTGAAAGGGGAGAAGGAGATGATATTCTACTTGCAATTCACCAAATGAGCATTTTATTGCAAAGGATTACACAATAACCAAAAAACCTAACACTGAGAATCAAATTCTCCCTAATTAACATTCTCCCGCTATCACCAGATACTCATTTAACCTTTCTTCATGGCCCCGTCCTTCCAGACGGCCCAACAAAAGAAAGGGTTTGGTGCATGACAGCAGGATAAACAAATGTGAATTCCTACAAAATGAATGGTAAATCAAATCGTACATTCAATTAACCATCACTGAAAACACTTTGTCCTTAAAGCTCACCAGATTAGAAAATACATTTCAGCTGATCTTAACAGCTATATGAGTCTTCTGAAGCACCCAGGACTTCTCCATTTCTGTGGAAATTAAGCAAGCAAAGCTTGGCCAGCACTTTCAAAAGCCACGGATCCCAGCCCCGTGGTATTTCACAGCGCTCACATACAGAGAAACCATACTGGAAAAAAAAAGAAACAAAACCAACAAACACCAAAAAAAACCCAACCATCCACAGTTCCCAAGGCATAATCTGCTCTGTCTGTGAAACACCTTTTAAAAAGAAGGCAAGCATCCATATTCCGCACAACCCAGAGTTCACTGATACATGGCAACACATAAAGACTCTCAATTTCATGTGTTCATGATTTGAGTAAAAACTTTAGTAACAATTTTTGGTGTTTCCTTTAGCACAGCAGCCATTGTCAAGGAATAAAACTGTGTATTTGTATTTTGTTACATTTACATGCTCAAGACTGAAATAAATCAGTAATTCATGTGGTTTACACACAGTAAACTGGTTTTATAACCTATGTTTGGTAATTTTTTTTCAGCGCATTTAAGAATGAACTTTTTTCTAATAGTTTGTATGAAAAGTACAAACTTCTCCCATTCATCTTGAACGCTCACTTTTAATTATATTAATTTAATGTAAAATGTAACTACTTCCCCACCAAGCATTCAACTGACACAGTAAATAATACAGTAAATCCGTGTATTTGGAAGTGCACAGATTTACTTTTATTGTGAACACTTTATATTTTAAAGTTTTGCGGCCATGCTTTTATCAAGCAGGGAGTAAGGGAAAAGAAGGGCGGGGAATCACTGCTCTTCATAACACAATTAAACCAGGGGGGAAAAAAAGCCCCCTACCAGCACAGCACTGTTCTGGTTGGGAGACTGACTTTAGGCTGTAACAGAAAAATAACTCTTCCTGGTGCACGCTCTATCTCCCTGGCAGCCGCACTACCCCTTTTTAAGGAGAGACAAGCCCTTAGTAGGAATTCCCCACAGGAACACGCTTGCAACTTGGAGCACAAGAAAAACACTGCCTTTCAAATGGAAATGATTAAGTACACTTTTCTTGTAAGGTCTTCTGGTTTGGGTAACGTATCTCCTGCATTAAAAAAAAATGGGAATTACTGAAACCTGCAAAACTTCTCCCACCCTTGCACTCCAAACAGTCATTTTTATCTGCGCTGAAGTACCTGCATCCTGGGTTGCACTGGGCACACAGAATAAAATAAAGAAAGAACAAGGATTAATCTACGTTATTCCCAAACTTCTAGAAACCCAGGTGACCTTTATACCAGTTGAAAATTGCCAGTCATCTTGACCATGTATTTCCCTCAGGAATGTACCTTTTCCTAAGCCAGAGTGTGAAATAAAATTTCTGTTTCCTTCACACTAGAGAGGGGCTTGACACATGCAATTATGCTCACCAAGAAAATTTAAGAGCTATTTCACGGTACTGCTACGGTGCAGAGCAGACAGAACAAGCCTAGGAGCTGGCTGCAGGACAAAGCAGGTATAAAACACCACCAACTCAAACTTTTCATCTATTTTGCAGAAGTGCGCATTACGACACAAAGGAAAGTTTTATAAGTATATGATCTGCACTGATAAAAGTCAAAGCAATCCATAATAATTCACTAATGCATTCTACTGGGAATTTTGGGCTGCCAGTAATATAAAAAAAATTGAAATATGAAGATAGGGCTGAGTACAGCATTATAATATTTTTTCATAATCCCCTTGCAGAAATGTAATCTATTAAGGCAATCTTGCAGTTGTGCAAAGGTTACTTACTGATGCACACTGTCTCACCTAATAACCATCAAACAACTCTACTATTAATTTGCAGAAAGATAAGTCAGGCTGCTCCAGTAGTTCAATAGTTCTTCATGTTATTTTGAGTGAGAAAATAGTTATCAGGGTAATCAATGTATAGTAAAAATGACAGAAAAAAAATTCCAAAACTATCCCTCAGAGCATTTACATATGTATATAGACAGAAAAACTGAGGAGAGGAATCAAGCTTCTTCATTTTTAAGCCTGTGTGAAAAGAAAAAGGACTGCTCCTAACACTTGTTTTATTTCAAAATTAAAGTACTGACTTTCTCGCAGACCCTCCTGACTACTCACACACAGGACTGTAAATACACTTCATGGACTTGAATTGCTCTGCAACATAAAATTCCTGTGGTTATTGGCTACAATTAGATCCAATATTTTTTAACCTTTTTTTCAAACTAAATTTAACACCTTTTCCCTTAAAAAGAATTAATCCAGTGCCTTTATTACCAGTAGTTAGGTGCTTGGCTAAACACACACTAAACATTGTAACATCTCCATCATATTTTCCCATATGCAAAATGAAGTATTTTTAGTAGGCTCCAAGTTATCTTTGTATCCTTCCTGAAAAATTTCCTTGAGTGGCTTTTACGCCAGCCAGCAGAAGCCTTAGGAGAAGAGATCGGAAACACGGTATCGAAAAGTTATTTAGAATGGAAGATGTTCTAAGCCAGGGGAAAGAGAGCCTCAAAGACCTCTGAACTGAAAAGGCAAACACAGCGAAGACAATAGAGTTCTTTCTAAAATACATCACAGGTCATTTAGCAATTAAACACAAATCTTTAGACTTATTTACTAAATGTGGTTAAAATTATTGACATTCTACAACAATATTTACAGATAAACTACGTGCAGAGGACAACCGGGTGCAAGGTAAAAGCTAACAGCCTTTTCAATGGATGGATTAATTAGTCACGTGGCCTTAGAACTGAATGAGTCACAGGATTGCTAATGAGATCAGGATAGCAAGGCTGACACCTCTAAGTCAAGAGTTCAACCGGTTCTTCTCAGAGTACTCTCCTGCTGTGCCCTACATTGAAGGCACAACTAACGGTTCAGAGACAACACTGGCCTTCCTATTGCTGGCGGCACTGAAAGATCCACCTAAATCTACTCACAGAGGAAATCTCTGCCCAAAAGACAGGACACAAACATTTCCTTTCTGCAGCAGTGTCCCCCACTATGGCTCTCCTTCTCCCACCTGCCTGGGACAGAGAAGAGAAAGCGTCCAGGACCATCACCTGATCTGCTCTGTAAGGATCTACCTTTAATGCAGAACCTCAGTCTTTGAGAGGGTTCCTCACTGACAATGGTGGTAAGAAACAAGGCTGAAGAATCCTGCAATTAGGGGCATAGAGTCTTCCATAATTAATAAGCACCAGCCCTTTATGCATTAGGGTCAAGCCCTTCACTGACGTGACTTTACACTTGCCACTCTGCCGTCATTTCTGCAAGCAAGTCTCCCAAAATGCACAAGCTGTCAAACCCCTTCTCAAGCAGGACAGTGTCACCAGTGAAAACCTGCAGAGTCTACTCACAAGAGATGCAGTACACCCAAAGCAGATTCACAGCAAACTTCAGGGGTGTAGTTTTCATACACTCTGGATGGATGTCTTCTTATCGTTCATATTTACGATAAAAGGAATAACGAAAAATCTCTCTATTGAAGCCAAAATCCATACTTGCATTCTGCCAGTCTGCCTGCACATCGTAAAGAAGCCCAGTGCTAGTCAGACCAACGGGAAAGTTAGTAGGAGGCAAAGCACAGAAGAACACGTTCATGGTACAGCAGTGTGCTACAAGAGAAAAATTGAGGTGGGAGAGTGAGATAGAGCAAAGCACGCTGCAAAAGAGGACAAACAGAAGAGTAAACACAGATGGAAGCCAGAGGGCAGAGACAAAAGACAACAAGAAAGAAATGAGTAGTTACAAAGTCAAAAGACATGAAGGTAAACAACATAGCACAGATGGGGAAAGAAATGGAAGGCAGAAACAGAAGAAAGATACATACAGGAAACCCTTCCTGCCAGAAGCTGCTTCTTATCAAGCTCAGACAAGAAACGCTGCCAAAAGAAGAGCTGAACCAAGCATGGAAAGTTCAGATCACCTGAAACTTCTGAAGGCAGATGAAAGAAACTGCACTAAAATATAAAGTAGTGAGCTTAGGAGGATTTCATCCCAGAGCGAGCTGTTCTGCTGTAAGAGAAAAATAGTTTCCCTGGTTCAATAATAGTTTCACTCTCTACTCACAGAAGAACTCGGCCCGCTTTTGAAAGAACACTAACTGATTAGGGACGAATTATTAATTAAGCAGATCTCAGGATCAGTTTCAATAACTGCTCATTAGTTCATTAGTCTGTATTGCACTCTGCGGTACAGAAAAGCATGAGAAAACTACTCCATTCAAAGCTTAAAAAGGAAGACGCCTTCCTCCTGCCTCTTGCATGCACCAGAGTCACAGGTCAGGGTGTTTTAGAGAAAGGATTAGATAAACTTTCCCACAGAACACAGGACTGTAACACCCAGCAAGTGGTCAAGCACAGTCCAGTCTGAATTTAACTCTACATTTCTGCTTTTTTTGAAATGCATTGATTTGTATCAGCCAGTGCCGATGCATCATAAGCGAGAGAGAATAAGGCTGGCCATGAATCCACTGTGCAAGAAGACAGGAGTAGTGCATCATCGCTCAGAGAATGGCAAGAAAGCAAAACAGAAATCTAACCTTGCCTGCTCAGAAGATGAAAAGACAAGCAAAATCCTCTATTAATGAAAGGGACTCCTATCCTATACCATCAGTGACTACCATCGGCCTAATTTAGTCCCTGATATCATGAAGAAACCTTTTCTTGTTTCGTAAAGTTCTAAGTACCTCACGTCTCATAGCATCCTGCTAGGTCTGTCGCAAAAACCTCAGTAATCACAACCTGCAGATGAGCAAAGATGAGTGACCAACACAGAAACACACAACTGTCCCACCCTTACACTTAGCTTGCACTGTCAGTTTTCTACAAACTGTCAAGTTTTCCAAAAACAAGGGTATGGAACCTTCTCACAGACATTTTAAGATATTAAAGATTAAAAACTGACTCATATTCAAGAATATCAGATACCCAAGATACACCTTGTTTTTAAAAAATACCTAAATACGCACGTATTTGCTGTGTTATATGCAAGACACATCTAGCTGTTTCTTAAAATGTTTCTTACATTTCTGGTTAGTTTGTGTTAAAATTTCTTTTGCTATCACTCCCGCAACACACAACTGGATTAGACACCAGCTGTTGAAACATTCACGACAAAGTAAGAACAAGGCTCGCTGACAGCTCAACCAGCAGTGAGGTGGTTAACATATGGTCAGTGTTTCACTGGCTCAGTCACAAAGACAGACCCAAAAATCCTATCTCGGGTTTCTCCTACAAGTTCTGGAAATTCCATCATATAGAAACCGTCCCGTAACATCCCACCACAAAGAGGAAGGCATACCTGCTCAGCACGTACACCCTTGGATTCAGGTTGCCATTGCAGACTTCCTGAAGTCATAAAGAACGAACGCTTCAACTGCTCAAATTTTCTTACATACGGTCTTCCCCCAGCCCAAGAAAAATCAGAAAAGTTTCCATTTCTATTTCCCACTTACCAGTGTTCTACTGGGTTTTACTCTCTTGTACCATTGCTTCCTCCTTCCATGCCCGATTACAAATTATGTGTATTTTGTATTAAAAAAAAAAAATCCATGTGCATAAGCATTTAACTTTTCCATTTACAAATTTCTAAACTATGAGCCAGTTCAGCTAGCTGGTAGAAAGCAATTAATCTATTCAACTCAACGAAGCAACAACTCCTTGAGAACCAAGCCCTTCGTACTATATCCGTACGCAAAATAAAGCTGAACTTTTGGGGTTTCCATTATGAGGAAGCGAAGGGGCTGGAGGCAGATCGTGTTTGTGTTCCTCACTCTGGTCTCTCCCCTCAAGGTACCAAACGATAGAAGGGCTGCAATCTGTACAGTATCAGTGGATGCCTGTGAGAGAGAGCACAGCAGGGAGAAGAGGCTGTGGGGTTGACAGGACCGAACACCAGGGCTGGACGGAGACAGATCACCTTGTTTCCCTCCACTTTTGAACTTGAATTAGAGCCAGAGTAGGGTACAATCTCCTAGT
This sequence comes from Neomorphus geoffroyi, assembly GCA_033558235.1. NCBI lineage: Eukaryota > Metazoa > Chordata > Aves > Cuculiformes > Neomorphidae > Neomorphus > Neomorphus geoffroyi. The sequence goes on from JAUMJM010000050.1 coordinate 10,479,404, forward strand.
AAGATCAAACCAGACATGTAGCACTCATAAAAGACAAATACGCGTAGGCACGCAAGGGGCTAAAATCCTACCAAAGCTATTCATAAGACTTAATACTGATTTTTAAGATTTTAGACCAGTATCACAAAAGGTATGAACGTTATTCAGCAGAATAATCCCCAGTTCCCCTATAAGACAACTGGCAGCCCTGTCTCTCTCAAACAGGTGCCCAAATAGGAAGAAGTTCTTTACTGAGAGGGTGACTGGCCATTGGAATGTGCTGCCCCGGGAGGTGGTGGAGTCACCGTCCCTGGAGGTGTTTAAGGAAAGATTGGATGAGGCTCTTAGTGCCATGGTGTAGTTGACAAGTAGGAGTAGGTGTAGGTGTTGGGTCATAGGTTGGACTCAATGATCTCAAAGGTCTTTTCCAACCTTGTGATACTGTGATACTGTGAAATACGCACCTCAAGCATCAGGAAATGCACGCTCATGCAGGTTCCCAAGTAAACCTGAAGGTTTCTAACTAAGCTCTTCTATGATATTGCCTCACGGCACACTTGAATCCACGCTAAGAGTGCAACAAAAGAAAGTGGGTCTACACTAGGAGGAATGCGAGTGGAACACCAAAGGAAGAGACATGAACCTGGACCAGTGGTTAAAGTATTTCATCATGTAGAACCCTACTTGTAAGAAAAGCAAATGCTGTTCTTCCCAGAACTATTTATTTTATTCAATCAGGTACACAAAATGTGTTCCCTTATTGAGCTGAAATCTATTTCAGCACCTGAAAGTACATTGTTAGGATAAGGTCTGCTCTTTGAGCAAAGCCAGTGGAATTACTCGACACCAGTAAAAACAGGATGCAAACTTAAACGGGAATTTGAGAGAATTTAAATGGCCGAGTAAACTTTATAGATGCATCACTGGGGGTGTTTACGAACCTTTCTACTTAAAATGGACAAGGATCTCTTACTGAAGAAAAAAAAAAAAAGGAGGTAATTTATTTGTGCTTAGACTAACCTGGCCACATTAAAGAAAAACCATCAGGGACGAAAACGTCCATTTCTTTCTAAATACGAGTGCACTGCAGAATCAGGTCAGAAATACCAGACGTTAGTCTAACAAAACTAATGCTAAAAACATTTCTTTCAAAACGATTAGCCTCCGACACAAGTAACTGCTTTACCCTTTTCATGTAATGCTTTATGAAATTAGTTATTAGAGGATCTCCTGGTGGATTGACAGCTACGGAGATTTGTGCCCTGAATTTCTCAAGGGAAAAAAAAAAAAAAAACAGAAAGGAGAGATAAAGACTGTTGGTTGGCTGGATACACAGCTGCACGGATCGTTCTTTACATTGACCTGAATTATTCTGCCTTTCGCCAGCATTTTTATTGTCCATATTTGCTTAATCTTGATAAACAAAAAATACACAAAATGGGTCATGTGTACAGAATAATTACTTTGAGGAAAATAACCAAGCTTACACACCACAAATTACACAACCATGTTCAGAAATAGAAGACCTAATATCATCCTAAATTTTCCACGTAAATTAACCCAAAATTACCCATTTACTGGTATCCAAGTCTTTACCTCGTGAACAAACCTCCTCACCCCTCTAAAAATGTCACGTGCAGATTTTGAGTGCACAGTAGCGCTGAACTCCATAAACTATTTCAAGATGGTGTTTAATATAAATCACCAAAATTATTGCAATTGAATTACTACCCTTGAGTGTGACAGCCTGTATAAGTTTTAAGAGAATTAAAACAAAATTAGTTTTCATTACAGATTTCAAAGCACAATTCTAGTGCACTATTTCCAAATGAATAAACACAACTTCACACACCACATACCTGCAGTACCATCCTTTTCGTGAAAGATCACTTATACCAGCAATGACTACTTTTAAAATTCACAACGATGTTCCTATCCCTTTAAAATGTATTAATTCAAGATTTCCCACCATCACCTCACAAAAAACTAAAACATCTAGTAAAACACACATCTGATAAAACCATTAAAAACTGAAAATAGACTATACAAGTATATCAGGAAAGGCAGTAAAACTTCAGGACTGAAACAAGTGTCAGACATGGTAACAGCTACTAAATATAAGGGATAGAAATTCAAAATAAAGATTTTATACCCCACAAAGATATGTGTACATGCAGCATAATATTAATGTACATTCCCCTCCAAAGAATTTCACGTCAATAAACACATGACACAAGGGAACACATATTAAAACTGGAAAAAACCACAAAGCAATTCCATTTACACATTTTTTAAAGTACCACTATATACTCTTTTTTTTTTTTTTTTTTACTAGAATTATCTATACTTATTACAGTCCCAAATACCAGCAGAAAATAATGACCAAATTAGAAGCACAGCAAACAAATATAAAATAAAAACTCAGGAGTACTTACCAAATTATGATTAGTTGAATTAGAATCATCTTCTGGGAATGGGATGTAAACAGCTAAGGCCACACAATTGGCAAAAATAGATAGTAGTATAAATATGTCAAATGGTCTGGAAAATCTTGTTAAGGAATTCATGAATTATGAGTATCTGCAAACATTTAAGTCTAGTTCTCCTTTCAGCATCAACGTTTGTAATACAAGTCTTACTTTTAAGGCAATCTTTTGACTGATAACTGTGACAAACACTTCATCACCTTTAGTTATATCACTGTAGCGTGTTATTTTTCCATCACAATGATCTTTCAGTGTCCTCTTGTTTTTGAAAAAAAGAGAAAATTATAACTCTTGCTGCCACAGAGCACTTGATATTCAATTCCAGAGATGAATATAATTATACACTCTTAAATCAATACATGGGCCGTCATGATGGGTAAGGAATATTTATTGAGCTGTTCCGTCCTCATATGCTCACATAAGTCTCATTAACGTTAACAGAAATGTGTCTGTCCAAAGGAGGAAAATCACTCTGGGTCTGGTTTGTAGTAGGATTTGAGAAAGATTCCCAGCAAATCCCAATGCTCTCCTCTATAAGAACTGGAAAGCCGCACAATCGACACAGGAAAACTGAGCCCCTCTTCATGCTGGGCTCATGAACAATTTTGCTTTGGCCAGGAGAGATGAAAGTTTGGGTGAGTAGACTGGGGATTATGTTATCATCACCGGCTTGGCAGCCACGCATACCGACAGGCTACAGGCTCGCACAACGAAAACAGCATCAACTGCAGCTCCATTTTTTATACTGGATCTGGATGACAACAGTTGAAACCCGGAGATACCTTTTGTCTTCCAGAAAGAACTGTATTTCTTAAAATCCATGCCTATGGAGTTGATCCTTCAGTTTATCATCAATCTGCCTTACCCTCAAAGTAGGTCATTATTTTCTTGTAACTACAAACATGAAGGGACCCAGAGGAACCCATCTGTGGAAGTTTGGGAAGGGGGATTTGGGGCCTTAGCTATGATTTTTCACATCCTTCCCTCAATTTAATGCACAATTTCCAGCTACATAAAAGTCCCATGAAAGACTGAGGGAAGAGTACTGAATATACTCACAGGAAGAGTACTCAATATACTCAAAATCATATTTTTGTTTATTTAAAATATTTTTCCTGGGGAAAAAACCTCCTATAAAGCCCACACGCCCCTTAATACCTTAAATTTTGTTTGTCAACCTATAAAAAATTTTGTCAACTCAAGGGCTGAGTTTGTGTTCACAAAGCCTACCAACACAAACAGTTGCTATGTTGTGTACAAAATGAAGTTACCAGGCATGTCTTTAGAGGCAGCATTCTCCAGACCAAAATGAGCAAGTGATACCAGTGCAAGACTGACAACTTCGTTCTATGACGCAGGGCTACTGGGACAAATTCTGCCCTGAGTTATTCCACTCTAGATCCATACTAATTTCTTTTAACTGACCTTAGCCAAAGAGAAGACAATTTTCTGAAATTAGTTGGACTTCTACCAGTTTAAATGAAAGAAGAATCTGTTTCACTATCTTTAATTTGCAATTGAATTATGCTCAAAGATCCAAAAAAAACCCAAGCCCTATAAACGAGTAACGCTTCCTATCACCACGTTGGCTGTTCTGTTTAAACTAACAAAATGAGTTTTGCTTCAATAATCTGCTCTCTGAAACAGTTGTTTACCGTCACAGAGCTGTTGCCATGGCTAATAGGCTAGCATTTTTTTCCATCCCTCCAAAAAACTATTTTCCATTTCAAACCTTTTCTTGAGAATATCACGTAAATAATATACCAAAACAACATGTTATTGGTTCTGCCAAAGAAATCCACATGCTTCCACATCACATCACTTCCACATCCCTACTTTTACTACTTGGAAAAACAATCTTTTTAAGATATTTCTACCTCTGACCCATTTGTCCTAATGGCAAAACACCAAATTGCAACATGGAAGACATAAGTTTGATATCTTAGCTCATCTCCCAGTTAACACTGCCAGATGCACTCCCATCCATTCAATCTTAGTTGGAAGGGCAACAAACACAATACAGAGATTTGCTGAAGTATAACGTAACCTTGTAACTTTAAAAAGCTCTGAAAATGTTCGTCTCCTCCAGGAAAAAAAGGAACCGCTATGAGCTTTTCTCTGACTTTGAAGCACTCACTTCAGTAAAATGACATTCTATATCATTATGCCAGAAATAAAGAGGGTCTCTTTAACAGCAATTCAAGCAAAATTAACTACCATCAACATTAATGACAGTTGCCCACATCTACAAGTGAACTGATGTGTTAGCTGTGACTCTGTAAGAGATGCTGTCAACAATCCCCTTGATACATTCAGAAAATGCAGAGAACAGATTTTACAAAAGGAAATTGCATCAAAGGATACTTCCATTCTACTAGACTAATGCAGGCTCTTCGTATTGGGTTGTTGAGGGATAAACAGAAAAGGGCACGGGGTGGCCGACTATTAGACGTATTACCCTGTTTTTTGCTCTTGGCATATTGCTGGCGTTTTCTTTGGGAAAGAGATCCTACAGGCTGGGTGGTGGTACTCATATTTTGGGCAGCCTTTGCTTGTCTAGCAGCATCAATTGCAGCTTGCCAAGATAGAACAGTTTGCTTGGATGGTGCTGAACTGTTTGATTGAATCGCTGGTCCGTCACCAGGGAGAGGAATTCTGGTGCTACTTGCATAGTTCACCTCTGCGGGACAAAAGAGTAAAGTACCAGGTTATAATTTTTTTTATGCTAAGACGTATCACAATATTTCTGATCAAAAAAATATTTTAAGACCTCTTTGCAGTGTGATGCTTCCAGTACAGGTACTACAGAGCACAGGTGTGCACACAGAGATATGGAACCGACCAGCAGCAAACAAATGCTCCAGAATCTGTATCATAATGTCAAGTTTAATGCAATTGTCAAGACACAAATACTTCACATTCAATTCTTCCACTTTCTGCATTTTTCCTAGCCGGATGGCAGCTTTCCCATCACCATGTTTACCCAATAAAACACAGTTACAACTTTACGGTAGTACCTCAGCCTTTACTATTTTCTCACTTCATTTCAATCGAAAGAAAGTAGTTGTTTAAAATCCTTATGTACTGTTCAATGAAGGATAACCAACACGGGTGGGGGGAAGTGCCGTAAGCAAGCTAAACCTTGCCCTATTCTGCATCCTCAAACAAAAAACAAATGCGTGGATGCCTCCCAGAAGCGAAAAATCCAATATCGCCCGCTGACAAACACGTCCATAAAGCACCGACACCTTTCACGGCACAACCGTGAAATCACTCTAAAGGGATGGGGGTTGGTTTATGCTTTTTCACAAGCAAAATATAATCTGCACCTTCCAGATAACGTAAGAATAAAGTCCTCTTTATCCAGATGACAGCAAAGGAGGCAAAACCACCACCTCCTCGCGAGCTCTCTGACTAGAGCAACAGTCTACTCCCACATGCACCTGTAGGAAGGAGAGACTCCGAAGAGAAATTCAAAACTTGAAGACGCCTGGATGAGGGAGGGGAATGGAGGAATGGCATAATATCCGTGCTGGGAATTCGGGCTTGGCGGGCGGGATGGCTGTGAAATGGATCGACCCAGGCAGCAGAGGGAAAGCGCTGCTCGGCAGGCGAGGGGAGCCACAAGACGCAACCCCCCCTTCCTTTTCCAGACGAGGAGAGGGGGGCGGGAACAGCCGAGGAGAAGGACGCGAGAGCCGCGGCCGCGGAGCCGCGCGGGGGCTGACCGCGCCGGGGGCGAGGGGAGCGGCAGCGCTAAGATGGCTCCCCGGGATGGCGGCGGGGACGGGGGGGCGGGGGCGTGGAGGCGGCCGCGGGGACCCGACACCGGCGCGGCGAGCGGTGGCCACAGCGGACACCCACACGGCTGGGTGACCCGGGGGCAGGGCCGGCCCGGGGCGGGCTGGCAGCGGCGGGGAGGGGGGAATTGCATCCCCGAGGATTTTCCAGAGCATCCCTGCTCCCCCTTCGCCTTCTTTTTATTTTTGTTAAATAAAAAAGCAATGGCACGGGCATCTCCTCCGCTTTCCGCCTGCCCTTTGCCGCGAAACGTGGCTCGGCGCGCATAAATCCACCATCCATCCCTCCATCCATGCATCCATCCATCATCTTTTTAAATCAATACTTGAACGGGAAACAAAGCCCCGGAGCCTGCGCTCCTCGGGGGAGCCCCTGCCCCCCGGCACCGGCAAAACCACAAACTTGCTGCTAATTGGGGAGCGAGGAATAATTTAAACACACAGCGGGGGCTGCGGAGCCCCGCGGGGCAGGGGCCGAGCTACATCGCACCCCCTTGCCCTGCCCCAACCCAGGGGCCGCTGCTCCGGGCAGGTTCATCCACAATTACACAAATTAAGAGGGAAACGTGAGGCAAAGCCGTGTCCTCCCCCAGCGCAGCCAGCCGGTATTAATGGCCTCGGGGCAACAGCCAGACGCGCATAAACTCGCTCCCATGTTGGTCACACGCCGAGTGCAGCACCTGATCTCGCCTTCACCCCATCCCCTGCCCTTCCCGGTGCTTCCTCGAACCCCGCCGCTCATCCCTTCTTCGCCAACCCCAACCCTGCCGCGCATCCCTTCTTTCCCAGCCCCATCCCTCCTTTCCCAGCCCCATCCCCGCCACTCGTCCCTTCCCTCCCAGCCCCATCTCCGCCGCTCATCCCTTCTTTCCCAATCCCAACTCAGCCCCTTCCCTAATCCCCTCAATCCCACAAATCCCTGATAAATCCTCCCCCGCCCCCGGCCCCGCACGCCGCTGCCCTTGCCGGGCTCTTACCTTCAGGGTGCCGCTCGGGCTGCTGCTGCTGGTGCATCATTGTCACTTTCTCCGGTGCGAGAGAGGAAAACGAAAAACAGAGCGGGCAGAGCCGCCCCCCGCCCCAGCCCGAGCCGGGTGTGCGCTGCCCCTGCGCTCCCCGCTACCCGACCCCCATGGTGGCGACTAGCGACGCGCGAGGGGCTGCTGCTCCTCCTCCTCCTCCTGCTGATGCTTCGCCGCTGCCAAATCCCTCAGAGTTTGGGCCAACATGACACTCACATCCGGGTGACACGGGATCTCTCCATCCCTAGCAACCCGGCTGCTGCCGCCCGCTCCTCAGTCCCCCTCCTCCTGCTGCTGCTGCTCCTCGGTCCCCCTCCTCCAGCTGCCGCCGCCGGCTCCTCAGTCCCGTCCCCCTCCCTCCTCCCGCCGCCGCCGCCACGGGGTTAACTCCCTCGCTGCTGCCGCTGCCACCGCCACCTGCTGCTGCCGCGGCCGAGCGGGGGCGCGGAGCCGCTCTCTCTAATCGCCCTGAGCTCCGGCAGCCGCAAATAGACCCGCCGCCTTAACCCCTCTGCCTCCGCCTTAACCCCTCTGCCGCCGCCTTAACCCCTTCGCTGCCGCCCCGCCCTCAGCCCTTTCTCCTCCCGCCCGGTACCGCTGTAACGCACCCTGAGCGTCTGCAGCATCTCCGCGCACTCTGCCCGTCGTGTCCCTCGATATTGACAACTCCAGGCTTTTCCTGTGCTTCCCATCGCGTCACTCCCGCTCCGCGCCCCGCGGTCTCTGCTTTCCCCCCAGGGAACGATTCCAGCCCGCAGCTTTCCCACCCCCAGGGAGCTCTCCCAACCTGGAGCACCCCACTTTGCCGCTATAACCTGTTGAGATGCCCTCACTCTGACTCTGAGCCAACCCTGAGGTTTTCAAAGTTTATCCAAATAAATTGTTTGCATCAATTTGCCTTCGGAAAAAGCCACTTTGGGGGTTACCTTTCACTGCAGAACCCTTGAAGCTTTCATTTAGGTCTTGGACCCCCCACACCCCGAGGCTCTGTGTGTTGAAAGGAGCAGCTGAAGGGGTAACCGCAAAGGAGAAAACTCAGCGCCGCTGCCCTCACTGCGAGGCAGCATTCCAATCACCACCACAAGTCGTTAACAAAATAGAGTAAGGATTTATAACCACACAAATTCGAAACAGAATCAATGCCTCAAAAGTAGTTTGTTTTCTCTGCAGTTATCTTTTCCTGATTATTTTTTTTTTTAGAGGATTTTTTTTTTAACAAGCCGTGATCAAACCCAATGGTTGGGAACCTTTATCCTTGGCGAAGGGGGTACTTTGTTCCCAAGACATTTCAGTAAAACTACTGCTATCCCTTTCCTTATCCCTGTCCCTAGCCCCTCTTTTAGCCACCCTTCAGGCACAGCTATGTCCATCTAATTAATAATAAGTAACATCCACAGACAGTGATTAGAAGAGGAGCAATAAAACCCTAATAGTGCTGATAGTCTCCAGGGACCTGCTGAAGAGAGCCCGTCCTCCAGCTCTGTTGAGGGGAGCCTGTCCCTTTCGGCGTTCCCTTTGTAAATTAAAGGGCAAACATTAGCAGCAAGGCTGATTTAGAGAAAAGCATTTTAAAGAGGGAAAAACCCAAAGCCACTCCTTGACCTTGGCTTGAGCACTTTCTTTGTCATGATCTTCCGATGTGGTAGATTGAGCCGTCCCAGTCATCCATCAAGCTGTTGGTTTGGGGTGATGAGGAAGGGACCACACCCACCTGACAAGTTCCTATCATTATGGCTTGTGTTTTTGCATAAATGCACTTAAGTACTTGCCTTAAAAGTCCATGGAAACCATTAGGACTTCTTTTCTTGACAGTCAGATATTTAGGTGTCGAAAATGCTTGGTACGTTTTCACATGTGTCTAAATCAAGACTAGTTGCCTAACAACCACTGCAGGCACTGGAAGCAGACACCTAACATGCTTAGCAGGAGTCAGTGCCCAACCTGCTTAGGCATTTAGTTCCTTTGCAAATCTACTCTCTATCGTGTTTTTCAATAAGGCTTAGGAAGTTCAGCACTGAGGCACTATTGACAAATTTATAACTTATAAGGCCTTTATCTAACACAAGCAAAAAGCATCACATAGAAAAAGATTGCCTCCCTTGCAAACGTTTTCATGAAATTCCTGGATCCTGGCCTCACCAATGTGGTTTTTCTAACCCCCAATCCTTGTAATGGATCATGCACTGGAAAGAACCAAATACTCCTCAAAACTAACTTCATAGAATGTCCTGAGTTGGAAGGGACCCGCTAGGATCATTGAGTCCAACACTTGTCCCTGCATAGGACAACCCCAACACTCATACCATGTGTCTGAGGGCATCAACCAAATGCTTCTGAAATATTGTCAGGCTTCGTGAGCCTCCCAATAAAACCATGAAACAGAGAAAAAAAATGTTTTCACAGTTGGTCCAAACCTGAAAGCACATAGTTTTGCGTTTTTCAAAAGTTAACTGGCTTTTTGTTGCTAGGTCAAATTTTCTGCTATATTTTCAAAATCAAAATTGTAGTTAGAAAAGAAATGCTGGTCCTTTCAGAAAGTTCTGAGGAAATATTCAACAGCGATACTGTTTAATCACAAAAGTGCTCATTACTGAAGCCATCAGCTCTTCTCTAAGTAGCTGGTTTCCCTTCTACTAGAAACTTGTGTCTAATTATTGCACTAAGATTGCTTCACTTTTATGTCGCTTTGATATTATTTACTCATTCCTGAATGAAATGGCCAGCATTACGGGGATGTTTTAGGATGTGAGCCAGCTACCATAATAAGTGATGACATTTTGAATGGAAACAATCATTGTTCAGAGAAAAAAGAAATGTGGATGCCCTCATGTGCCATACGCTCTGTGCTGTATCACAGGCAGGGTACTTCCTTAATATACTGAAGAATGCTAGAGTAGGGAGCAAATATCTTTAATAATATCATACAGTTATTGCAGATTTGCAACTAAATTACTATCATTTACCCCTCAATAATATTTATTTCTTGTCAGAGGTTTATTTTCTGTAAGGAAAAGAGACAGCCAAAGAAGCAGCTGCTTATGGACATCATAGGAGTGGAAGCCCATTAAGAATTCAGGAGCGTTGGGCAGGAGGATAAACCTGCTTAACTAAAACTTCAGCCACCCTGAACTTGTGGAGCCGTGCACAGCAGCACTGTGCAGCATCTCAGTGCAGGAGGAAAGCACAAATCCAATTGCAATGCGTGTGGGAGGAACTTACGTAACAAACACGTAATTTTATAAAAAATGGGAAGCAACAGAACTAGCCTAGTCCCAAACAAGGCAGGGATTCTCCCTCATGCAGGTTAATCCATTATTAATTCTAATAGTCCAGCTGAAGTTATTAGCATGCTAATATATACTAAACTATTACTATCCATATACATGGGAGGAATATTTTAAGATGCCTATGTTGCAAACAAGGACTTGCAGGATTCACTCTCATCCATGTTATGTATTTCCTTCCAATTTCACATATATTTTCAGGTGCATCTTCTTTTTTGCCTAAAGACTTCTATTTTCTTTCTTCTTATCTGAAGTACAGTGGAGGTACAGTTTGAGTTTGAAGATATTGTTTGAATTTTTATCTAAAAGACCGTGAGGAAATTTAAATATGTCCATATATTGTTTATGTCCGATCAGTGAATATCATCTTTCTGATGTCAGGAGAAGGAATGGTGATTCTCTACAGAGCTTAAAATAACATTTTGTTTTTATGAATGTGGCTTACACGGACAACTATAAAAAGTGCGTAGTTCTGAAAACTTATTAACTGGGATCTCAAAAATAGATAATAATGTGCATAAATGGATTTTAAAATACATGAATTCACTATAGAATAAAGATGATGAGAAGGAGGCTTAATTGTCTATGTTATTGACCTTATCCACGCTCCAGATTTAATAGGTAAAAGAACTTCCAAGATGATATAACACTGAATTTTTATTTGCCCTCTGCAAGAATAGACTTTTATGGGTTTGCATCATTGGTTTTTTATTAATTTGCATGAGCAGAGTATCCTAATACTAAGCATAATTTTGATTTTTTTTCTCTCCTATTTCTCCTATTCAGTGTTTGACAAAAACATTCAAGATACAAGGAACATACCCCACTGAGGTCTTACCATGTAATCACTTGCATATAAGCTCACCAGAAATACAAATTTTTGAAAGCTAAATGTAAATGAAGTGAGTAACACTGCTCAGTCTAGCTGGGGATCTAGCTAAAAAATCATTGTGAAAAACTGAACAGAAACAGGGAGAGAGAGGGAGGGAGGGAAGGAGAAGGAGGGAGAGAAGGTGGGAAGGTGGTGGGGTGCGCAGACAATGCTCTTTTCATTTGTTTTGGCTGAGATACAGCTTCAAATATGTCAGATTGCTTGTGGATTAAAGAAGTAGGTGATGGTCTGCAGTAATGCTTACCAGCTCAACAAAAATTCCTCATTTATTTTTGCCATCCTTTAGCAGAACTTTATATAATGGTACCCAGACAGTAAGGGACAACTGCAAACATGATTCTGAATTAAACGCTTTCTTGTGTAAGTCTATGAATCTATATTTTTCATTTTCTCTATATGCCAGCATAAAAAGTGTAATCTGCTCGGCACATATTGAAAATCTGTTAAATTTAAAATCCAGTTGGATTTTTTCAAAACAAATTACTAAGAATGTAATGAAATGTGTTTTCTTGACTAATTAGATTCTTTGGCTTTCTGTGGCTTTAATTAGGATGCTATTACTCAGCAACACAGTTTATATTCTTCCAGAAGTTCCCTCTCCTAGCTTGAGTTCTTCACTATTTTCAGTGTTTACCATATCCTTTCGCTAACTTGCTTTGACTCTTTGGTTCTAGACCATCTCATTTAAACTATATATCGCCTAAAGGCTGGACCAGATGATCCCTTGAGGTCCCTTCCAACCTGGTATTCTATGATTCTGTGATTATTTGACTGAAAACATAACCACTTAGAAGCTACTGAATGTTCTGTTGTTCCTTATCTCAAAGTTTCATTGCCTAATAATCTTCTTTTTCATCTTCTCCCTGTTCCACTCTGATCTACACTCATGGATTGTACTCACATTTTTCTCCAGTGATTCGCCATGATTAGTAAATACTTTCCATCCTGTGTGTTATCCACCTTCCAGAACTCCTACATGCCTACGCCAGCCCTAGTCATTTGAGACCCAAGTGACTTGGCTTTGATGGGCACCAGACTGGTTTCCTAGCCAGAAATTATTTCCAACTATATTACTGTGCTAGCAAGGTGAACTGAAGTGGTGACAGCAGGACTACATCACCTTAAATTTAGAGTATCCATATTTAGGATAGAAAATATTTAAACTGTTGACTGCAAGAACACATTTCAAACTGTCATTTAAGTAGATTTGAAATTTTCTCTGAAGAGTTTCATCTCTATTTTTAGTGCTCAGTAGAATGATGATTTCACAGATGGGCAATATAGCCAGCTACCAAAAAAATTCCACTACACAGAATTGTGCTTGAAAATGTCAGTGAAATGGACGGATGACTCACAGTATCAGCACATGTGCCTCATGCAAACAAATAACTTTTATAAATATAAGCCACACTCCAGCTTCTGCAGGATATTCTGACGGTGGCTTGTGATGCAGTTTCAAAACCCCGCACCGGAGGCTGGAAGACTGCTAAAAACTGCACAGATTTTAGACAGAAGCAAACACGTTTGTGTGTGGGCTCTCCCACGGCAACTGCAGGAGACAACAGCCAGGCAGCTTCAGCCCTCAGCGGGTGCAGTGAAAAGCAACAGTTGAGGGGGTGGCCGGGTCCAACAGCGTCAAGTGGGAATTCCAGCCCTGAGAGCTTCTCCCACCATACCCTGTGACAGCCACCCAAGGTACTGCCCAAGTGCCACTCCCAAGTGGAGCCCAACCCAAATGAAAATACGCTTTGAGGCAAGAGTCCTTGCTCTTCCTACGAAGCGCTTTGGATTTCTCCTATGAAAGCACAAATGTATCCTTTCAAATGTAAACTTACTTTGCACTTTTAAAGCAACTCGTTCTGCTGTGGTATCTGGTGTATTTTTGCCAGAACAAGTAAAATTAATTATCTCTCTATTAAAAATTAAGAAACTGGAGCGTACAGAGATTAGGGAATAAGTAAAAATTCATGGGTTTCGGCTTAATACAGAGTATACAGTGAAATAAAATTCTCCATTTCTGCTCCAATTACTAAACACAACACATTACTTGGGGTTCAAAAAATGTTTCTCACTTGCCAAATACAGGAAACGTGAATTTAGCTAATTATCTGCAGAATCTTTCCAAACAGATTTTTAAAACTACTTTGAGAGACATTCCTTGTCAAAAGTAGCTCTTGAAGAAGACTTCTGCTGCATGGTTGAGCACACCAAGGTCAAGAAATGTCCTACTTCATTCTGGAGCTGCATCATGACACAGTTTCACATGATCCTTTCATCCTTTTACAGGAATACCCACTATGTAGTGTGTGAGACAGCCTACACTTAGAGCACAAATACTGAGAGTAAATATTTTTATTTATCCTTTCATCCAGTTAATTAATTTACGTATTCAGCAATGGGCATGACACAAAACGTATTCCAAACATTTTGTTGAAAGGCAAAATTCCATTGCAGCAAAGGCACGTAGGATTCACCCGCACCTATTTCACAACAAGTAGGACTAGGAGTAAGCACAAACAAATTTTAGAGTAAGCAGGAGCTTACTGTAAAAAAACGACTGTAAAAAGAAAGTTTTCTATCGGTGCTAATTGGTACCTACTGGGGGAAATACAGTCATGTCTCTTTGTTGGTGTTGGCACTCCACACTGAAACAAGAACCACAGATAATAAGAAAATCACAGGCCTACGGAATGAGGGAGGATTTGCAGTAAGTGCATTACAGAAAGGGGAAAAAGTATGAAATGCTGCTGCAGTAAAATTCAAGTCTAGGTTTTCAGATCTGGAGCAAGGCTTTGAAGTCTTTTTCCTTTAAAATTCAACGTTCTTACAAGTAGATCCAATGAGCTGCATCACTCACAGAAGTAAAGGATTACAGTTATTAAATATATTAGAAATTGTGGTGTAATCTCTACAGAAGATGACACGACAATGAATATTAAAGTGCCTCACTGGGTGAAATGGAAACTGTCATACAAAGATCACATCTTTGGCTTTAACATCAACATCTCATATATACGTTCAGTCTTTGTTTTTATGGATACATAAACACATCTATTGGTTGCACATTTTTCAAAAAATCACTTTCCCTGTCTCTCTGAATGCTGAAGAATATCAAGATTGCTGCCCTACCAAATATTTTTCTTCCTGGCTTTATGGTGACATTCAACAAAACACAATCACGTCAGGTCAAGTCTTTGACAACTGTGCTTTCACTGGAGTTCAAAGAGTTTGAAAGGACAAAAGCATAAATAGAGAAGCAAAGTAAATATCCTTTCATACCATAAGAATTCACTGTGTAGCTCTTGACAACACAAAGATCAGCTTAATAGATGAGGGAAACATCCCTATAGAAAAGCATTGAGGGATCATGCCAGTAGTAGACAAGTCAACACAGGAGCTTTCAATCAGTAGTGGAGTAGCTGCAAAAAGTAAAATTTCTTTAGGAAAAAATGTACTCTCTATGTTTTTTAGGTAGCAGGTGCAGGAGTTTGTGGGGTATGGTTTGTTGCAGGGATTGTTTTCATTAGAGACGCCACTGCCCAAGCACATCAAGTCAGGATGTGCTCTGACGTGTTTAACTTAGTGGAAATATTCCAGTTCGCATCATAGCAATATTTGTAAAGCATCACACTTCTGCTTTCTTCTGTGTGCCCTTGAAACTAATTGAAAAGCAGGGAGTGCAGCCAAATCTCGATATTCTATAATCACCTGCCTCACACAGCTGACTTGTTGATGCAGTTCACTTTCAGCTTTTAACTCGTGTAAAGCTCCTTCCAATGACCATGGAATGGGCATCTCAATGTATGGGGCCACTTCCCAATGAAGGGACTGTACCCCATCATGGATATTTGCTTGAGATAGCTGACAGACCTGTCAACATCCTCTGCAGTTTAAAACACAACAAAGCTCCTATTATGCATGCAAAATAAAACTTAGGCTCAAGTGGATTATGTCTTGGGGCTTTTCCAGTTTGCAATTGTAGAGCAATTCTCCAAGTATTTCTTTATGCAGAAGCCTAGCTATGAAAATATTGGACACTGATATCTTCAGTCATTTAATATGCATGCTGCCTTTTTTTGATTTTTTCTTTTTTTTTTTGCCTGGGGTCTTTATTTCCTATCAAATAAAAGGATTATTCCTGGAAATGACTCTCACTAGACTCGGCAAGATTTTTATCCATTTCTGCATCTGAAAGGTTTGCATCATCAAATAAGAAAGTAGAGATTATGGCTATGAAAATATGTGAATAAAAGCAAAGGGACAGATGCCGAAGCCATAAAAATTACTAAAGCATAATCTGTGTTTGCTGTTCCATATAAATACACAGTTTAAAAAAAGCCAAACAAACAACAGACAACAACACAGAGTACAATCTCAAAATTTATTTTCAGCTTCTGGCTGATTTAGTATATGGGGATTTTTCTGTTTTGTTCTGTACAGAGGCCAGTGATTGAGCTTATTTATGGGCATATTTTAATTCTCTAAAGTTACAGATTGTTTCCTCTAGTCTCATACTGAATTTAGGAAATTGTAAACAAATCAAATGGTGAATTTCACTTAGAAGTTCAATTTAGATTAAGTTGATTTAGGTTTAAGGGCTCTGCTTAGCTGTAGTGCATTTGACCTACTTTATGTACTATACAGTAGGTAAAACAACACTTGATGAAAGAGAAATGATGTTTAGTATGGCCCCTGAGAGCTGATATAGGCACCTAGCAATATAAAACATATTGGAGAGCCCTACACGTACAAAATCATATTCTAAAGTTACACAACATGGGCATGTTTCAGCTGTACCTTGCATGTGACACAGTCCCTCATAAATTCCTGCACAATTTTAACAAAAAAAACCCTCCAAGGTCTAAATACATTTAAACAAAACAAAAAGACACACAGTTATTAACACGTAGCAAAGACATTATCTCAACCATCACTATTTTTTGAAGTTTTCATGTCTCAGAGGAACTTCAGAACTGTTTCAGCCCTGAGCACATTGTGTTCTCAACGGAAATACAAATGACTGTGACCTTTGCCAAGGAGATCCCTGGCTAACGATACGGTTCCTTAGCATCTTGCTGTCAGGCATACACTTGAGGAGTCTCCGAGGTAAGTTAAGGTATGTCAGATATTAGACTAGCCCCTAGGTGTAGTCCTGGATTGCCAGGACTGTAAAGACATCTGCAAAGTACCTCTTTCCATCAGTGCCATCTCTCCACAGAGCAGTTCTAATTGGAGAACAAATCGTAGTTGAATGTTTTCTTTCAGAGTGGAAAGAATAAAAAAAACAGCTCAAATATTTCAGGCACTTTTGACAACAACTACAAAAAGACTGCAGATCTTTTATTACTTTTAGAATCTGACACGAGAGAAGAAGGCTAATGCTGACTCTCCTGCTGCCTGTGTTCTTGAACAGTAGATCTCACCTGGAAATGCACAGCAGGCAGCGCAGGTGCACACGACGTACATGTGCCCACACATGAACACTCACCCTAGCTAGGGAGCAGCTTATTATAATAAGGCATTAAAGTGTTCCTTGTTGAAGGCAGCAAGGCACGGTGCCCAGATGCCTGGGAGGTACGGCTTCAGAACTATGGAGAAAGCAAATGTAATAGGGACTTCAAAAAAGGGTTGCTGTGAACCTATTTTTAGAATAATAAGCTGTTAAACTACTAAGAAAACATGGGGAAGCAAGCTATATAAAACCAGACAGGAATATTTCTTCAGTAGGCTGGATCTTTGTCAAATAGTCTACACTTTAAACCCGTGTGAAATATTTTCTCCATTCTAATTCTTGTCTAAGATACAATATTTCAATGTTATAAATTCATCAGAAACCACCTCTGAAATTATATTCAGGTATGAAGGTTTGGGGTTGGAGCGTATGCACAGAAAATGGATTTGATCTTACTTCTGTTGCACAGGGGCCCACTGTAAAACCAGATGCCGTGTAGGCATGCTGCATTAGCTGATGTACTTTACCAGAAGGCTTTTTCTGCCTTCCTAGAAATTCAGCACATTATCTGACAAATGCAGTAATTTAAGTTTATTTTTTACCTCTGCCTGAGCATCCTGCTTACATACAGATTTACCTTTTGGCACGCAAAATCCGTATCTATTCAGTCTGTGCCTGTTGCATCACCGAGCACCACCTTCTCTGCTGTTCAAATGAGCCAGCAATGTGGCAGTGGCCTGGGGGCAAAGGCTGACTCAGAACCACTGAAGCTAAACATCAATGCTTCCCCTAAATAGGCAGGCACTTCGGTATCATTGACTTCCATGAGATCTGGTATTTCTTTCAATCCAGCCACATCCAGTGCTAAATAATGAACAAAACAGGAGTTGGGGTAACGCAGGGAGGTCAAGAGATTGTGAGAGCATGAGAAAGATTGGCTATTCTAGGCATAAAAGAGGGATAAGACTGATGCGGATGACTAAGAGTGTCAGAAAAGCTCTTGAGGAAAAATAGAAGGTATATGACATATATAAGAACATGAAATCTGAAGAGGATTAAGAGAATTATGAACTGAAACTGAAAGGCTGTAAAAAAACCCCAAACCCAACAACAGCACTATTTAAGGCTGCCAGAATTGACAAAGTGAGAAGATTGCTCAGACAGGGAAGAAAAACAATAAAGGATCTCAAAATATTTAAGTGATGTGACGATCAACAAGGAATTAGCTACTTAGCTGTTAACAGAACCTGTGCCTGAGAGGACTTAACAGAACAACAACCTAGAAATGTAAATGCACACAGTAAAGTGAAATGTCAGAAAAGAGAACACAACTTCCAGAGGAGGATACTGTAAAAATAAGATTTTGAAAGCAACAAAATAAGACCTGACCTTTGTACCATGTGGAATAATGAGTAACACAAAGAAGCTGTGAGGCTTGATTATTTGTGACAAATATACTTGAAAGAAAATTTCAAACAGTGACCTGTTATCAGTGATTTTGCAGAAAGAGCTCAAGATGAACACAAAAATAAGTGAATGTTACCCTTGCCTTCAGAAACCAAATCTGAAAGAGCTAGGAAGGCAGAGATGACTCATTATAACCTGAGTGGCCAGAGTGCTCCTACCAACATTAAAGCATGAGATCAGGAACCACGTATGGCATTAGGAAGAAACAAAAAGCATTCCATAACAATCCACAATGGGACGACCTTTACAAATATAGTATGTTTGCAACTTCATTTTCCATCACTTTGATGTGAAGTCAATCTGAGACAATGGTCTGCAATCTCCCTCTACTTTCTGTCCTCATTTTTAAACAGCAGCCAGCGACTCACTACGTAGGCAGAACCCCTGGAGAGCAGCAGCACCCATTTCACAATGTGACAGAAACCTTAAGATTGATTCTATTAAAATCTGGTGGCAGATCTGAAAGAACAGGTATTTCAGGATCAGTCATGAGTCCTATTTCAGCACCACAAAATAACCCCAAAGCTGAAAGCCCTTCGCACCAGGGTATTTACCTTATATTCCACTATCTCTTTGTATAAAAGGTCAGCAGGCCCCTCCCGCATCAGATCTCTGGCCTTAGATTTAGCAGCGTGAAGGAAGGAACTCAGTGACCTTCTTAGATTCAAAAGAAATTATCAGACAAAATTCAAGCACACAACATTTTGTTGTAACTTAAAGTCAGTTTCATTAAGCTCTTTGTATCAAGCAATCAAGTTAACCACAGGAAAAAAAGACAAACTAGTCCCAAACTAGCCCCTTCTTCTCTTCACCCAAGTATGCAATAACACTGTTCACTTTCTTTGATTAATTAATACATTTCCTGCTGTGAAGAGGTTACTGAAACTTAAAAACTGCCAAGATAGGTTGCAAATACCTTTTACCCAATTATTCTCTTCATCAAATTCAAAATACTCCTGCCCAGATTTTGCACCCTGAATACTCTCACCACTATGGCAACTTGCATTCCTTTTTCTCTGTAGATACCTGTCCTCTAAATGCACATTCAAATAACCGTGGGGGGTTTTCACCTTTATGTCATTGGATGCTTCTTAATTTAAATGTCTGTGGATGTGCTTCTTACCTACTTGATGACCTTTCCCCAGTAGCCTACACTACCTCGTGTTTCAGGCTGTACTGAAGCTACTATGGATGCTCTATTTGATGACATTACATTAAAGAGACTCATGCCAAAACTCTTTGGCCACCACAATCATTGCTGATGTCAGCATCGTTTTAAGAACAGGGCTAGTTAGCTAATTGCTTTACAGAGCAATCCCAGGCTACACAGAACTTGGAGCCAAGTGTTTTGCTGGAGCAAGCAGGCAAGACGCCATCGAAGACATCAATTCCATCAGGTCAAAATTCACCCTTGCAATGAGAGCCAGCACAAAGGTTTATGTATGTGCCTACAAAAAATAAGAGTAAGGTTTCGGTAGGCTTGTGCCCCACCTAAGCAAAACACTAATTGTCTCTATCAGACTGACTTTAATTACAATCAATCTGATGATTTCTGGGCAACCCAAAGCAGTAGCCTTCATTGCTTTATATCGATTTTATCAACATCAGGAAAGATTATGCATTTAGGATAAAATCATGGAATTACTGAAACCAGAGGGAGCTCTGCTGTTAATTTCAATAGTGTTAGGACTTAACCTTCTGCTGTAGAAACTATTCCTGCAACGTAATGAAGATTAAATGAAAGAAAACTCACTGATGTTATATAGCAAGTCAGCAACAATGCTGTGCACAAGCAGGCAGAATTCAGATCTGTATTTTTAATATTCTTCTTCATATCAAAGGACGTGTTACCTAAATTTTGTCACAATAGATTCTACACTATAAAATACATATTGATCCCATGGTTTGCAAAAGAATCACTCCTAAAACTAGTTGTAAATAAAATAAACCATGTCAAAATTTATTATCTAAAGAGGTGGGAATCCATTATTTTTTAATTTTTATTTTAAAATTCTTCAAGGACAATTTCCTAACTTGGAAGGAGAATTCAGTACTACAATTCTGCTTGACAGAAAAAAGCTAAATGGTTCCAAGTTTGAACAGTGTAAATGGAGGGACCAAGGTAATTATAGGTCTGTCAGCCTGACAATGATCCTGGACAAAATAATAGAAAAGCCAGCACTGGAATTTTTAAGTAGCAAAAAATTAAAGGAAGGCAATATATTTTGTGCAAGTCATCGTAGGACAAGGGAAATAAATCTTTCAGACCACCTTGCCTTTTTTTTCTTTTGTGGTGAAGACATGTTTTGATAAAATAACTTTCCAAATGCATTATATTTAGATTTCCCTGTGGTATTCAACCTGTCCATTTGATTACTAAACCAGAATGGAAATATCAGACTGGCACAGAAAATATTAGAAATTGACTGATGCACCCTATGGAGATGGGCTTGCTGTGGACTTGCAAAGGACTTTGCATCACTGAAAATCTTCAAATCAAAGTCGGATATTTTTCTAAAAGCTCGGTTCTCTTTCAGTTGTAGCTGTTGGACATGATACAACAATTCATTCATAAAATTGCATAGATTGAAATAGACAGTCAGGCTTCTTCTGGTTTTAAAATCTACAGCTCTATGCTTTATTTACTGCCATGTAGAATCACTGTTAAGTGAAGATTGTTCTTTCACCATCTTTCCAAGACACAAATTAGTGGTTCATATACCTCCAAAAATTCAAAAACTATTACTGAAACCAGGGAAAACTATTAGTGGGTGGGATTGTGGCATTTTTATAAAAGACATTGAAATTTCTTCTTGAAAATGAACATGATTTCTTTTGATTTGCCTTTGGAGCTTCAAAAAAATAAAAAAAATCAGTAATGTCATAAACCCGAGCGTGAAAATGAGATATTTTTTTTATACATCAGTATAGGAAATGCAATTAGTCTGATAGATGTTTAGACCCTCCTTTGCATATATTAATGCATCAGTATCTCAACATAGATACGTTCCATTACAAGCAGACACATTTATCTTCCAGAAAGCACAAATTATGGATTTTATAAGATCTTATGAAAAGTATTCAAAAAATTCTAAGGAAACAAGGAAGTCAAGTCTTGACCAAAGCCCCTCCAAGAAAGATGCAATAAAAAATCTCACATTTCCATTTATTGACTTCATTTCAGTTAAGCCATCAACTATTTGTCTCGGTCTGTGAATCTGTGAAACTTTGGTAGAGTAATGGTTACCCATTACGAAAGTCAAGCATGCAAGACAGCATAAGAGAATATTAAAGTTATTTAAACGTGTATAGAGGCGCACTCTGCAACGAACTACAGGAAGCACAGGTCTCAGACACACACCGTTCCATTCAGCTAAGCTAGTAGGAAGTGCTAAAAAGCATCAGAGGCAAGAAGCAAAATAATTAGCTGTTTTAGCATAAATAAATGCGACTGTGAATGACAAAATACGTGTGTCTACATGCCCCGTTAGGTTAAAGTAACTTCACGTTTGGGAAGAGCTTTGCTGTGAGTTTGTGTTGCTCCCATGTTGAGTTATCATTGTTGGAGAGGTTTCTATCTGGAAGGCATAAATATTCTTCAGAGCTTTCTCTCTGATTCTTCAGTTGGATTAGGTTTCCTTCCTGATAGGCCGGCAGCGTGTTACAAAATCCTGTTTGACTTTGGTAGGTGTGCGAGCTTTGTACTTTAGTCATGCATGATTTATTTATAGAGTGTCTATACCGCATTGTACTTTATTTACTGTTTATCTCCTTTTTAAAAAAACGTTTTCTTAAAAGTTCTTCTACATTTACTGTAATAGATTCCCGGTTCATGTGAGGCAGGTGCCTCAGATGTAATTTATTCCCAGCTCTGGAAGTCAGGATATGAATGGGATTTTTGGAGGTGCCTGCAACTAAAGGTATGGCTAATGGCTTTGCTGGAGACCGTCTGCATCAGCAATTCAGAGGCAGCAGGATTTACAATTAAAAATGCATTGAAAGAGAGGGAAAGATATCATCTGATGGTGGGCTGGGAGGTTCTACTATCATGTGCTTAAATTGGCCACTTCACTCACAGTGCTGATGATACAAGCTAATACATCTGTGCATGTTCATGCTGAGCTAAGTGAAATTGACTTTTAAAGGATCACACATGAGGTATTACAGACTCTATACTTTCCTTAAAATAATATTCAAACATAATTTTTACCAGAATTGTGACCACACATTGAGTGCAAGACTGAATAGATGCCGTTTCTTCATATATAACTAGGACACGCTTTTAATTCCCTTTGCTCCTGAAACTACAACAGCCAGAAGAATATAGTGATTAGGCTTCCTATAAAGTAGGGAATTGTCATTTTGTGATCACATCTTTTTCCAGTTCCCAAAACAGTAGTAATGGTGTCTCATCTGCTGCTGCCTACTCTCATTTCCAAACTCACATTTTTAGTGCAATATACATTTGCAGAGAAAGTAAAAGACATTTCCCTGAAGGCATCTTTTAGAAAAAGCTTCTCCCTGCACAAATCTATTAAAGACCTGGAAAAAGAAGCAACTATTGAACTTCCCATTTTTCATTCATAAATGTTATTTAGTATTGAAAAGCCGAAGTAATAAAACCTTAGAAATAGGTTTAGACAGAAAATATGTACAGGAAGAATAAAATTTTACTGAACCATTCCTTTAATTCCTTAGAAGTCTGTTCCTGGCAATTCTACACACAATGAACAAACACTCCTTTCTCCAAAAAGTAGTTTAATTTATGTTAGGCAGTCAATCAACACGAATAGAGTTAATAAACTGGATGCCAATTGTTGTCACTGCATTTTTCCCTTTTCTCAAACACAGGAATGCCCCACCAAGTAACCTCTATAGTCAGGGTACATCATCAGTTTGTTTCCCATTGACTGCAGGTCTTAAATCTGGGAATCAATTCAAAATTGTAAGGTTTAAATTCTCCATCAGCTGTTAATTAGTATTTATCATGAGTATCTAATAATTTTAGAGTATTTTTAAAACAGGCGCTATGTTTTCTCTCCTCTTTTTCTATCTTTTCTCACAATAAACTAGATTCTGATTCCATTTACATATATTTTACGTTACTGAGTGTAAAAGACAATGAGGGAGATAACAATCCAGATCCTGGTGTAGCCGTATTTCAAAAGAAAATTGTCTCCCAGCTGAAGGCACATAGATGAATGAACTTTTGTCAGCAATGAAATGTTAATTTACTATTTATTTATTTTTCCTGCCCTTCAACTCTTCTCCACTCATTGTGGCTCTTTGATATTCTTCAAATTTTATTCATAACAGCAGGTACAATTTGCATTTCAGTGCGTGTGTGTGATTTGGATGCCTAGTTATCACAAGCAAATGGTTTCTTCCATTTGGTTCTGTGAAAATTGCTTCGTGCCCATAAAGAGAAGAAACTAAATGTTCTCACTTAGTACAATCCCTACCGGGTTTCATCTCAACTAGGAGTTCATGCAGAGACTTACAATTAGCTCTGACACCAGTGAAGCCAGTTGCAGAATTGGCCATTTTCATTTATCCTCGTTCTGAACTGGGTTAAGAACTAAGCTTAAAATCCCAGTGGACATTTGACTGCGGGCTCACCCTGCACATTAGTCTGAAATGGAAATACAATGTGCAAAGCTGTGCAGCAGTCATAAGAATGAAACTTCTTAACTGCCTTAGAGGAATGTCTCAAAATGCTCCCTGAGATGTTCTTAGAGTTCAGCCGACAAAGTTATTGCCTGACCTGAATAAAGCTGTTGTTCATAATCACGAAAATGCTCGACTCTTGAAGAATTGTATCTTCCAGGAGACTGCCTCTTACTTCAGTAACAGGGTGAGCAAGACCCATCACTACAAACAATAACACAGAAAGGTCCACTGGCTGTAAAAAATAAATGTATAAAATAATCTTTTTTTGTCACTGACTACTTACGGAATGTATTTGTCGTTCCTATGGCCACCCGTTAACACACAGTAGTAAAGCAATTCCACATGGAAATGATACAGATGTTTGCCAATGGATATTTGTAAGTTGGCCAGATGTACAGCTTGAATGACATTGTCAAAATACATTTTCACTCTTACAGCCCAGGAGCATAAGAGTGACTTGAAAGCTGAAACACCACGGTGTGTGAGGTTTTCAGTGAGTATACTACAAAATGGGTGCAAAAGATCTAACTGGAGTTTCAGGTTTTGCATTTTCTCAAACATAATGCACTAAGCCTTTTATATTAAAGAATGGCACCGTTAGGCAAATGATGTGGGTTGATTCCTTTAAACCTGAGCCAAAAATTACATACCATTTGTATGAACACAACACAGCGTTCCGAACTCTTTTGCACGCTGCGTACAGTGCGTAGTACGAGTGGATCTGAGAACTGTAAGAGCAGACAAGGTCAACAAATAATTTATTAAATGACCTCCTAAACACAGAAACTAGAGGGATTATATTTCAGAAGACAAACAGTTGTGTGAAGATTTACTTCCATGAGATTACTAAACTACCTTCATCTGACTATACTGTCTGGAAAGGGTAAGTGGCTGTAAATACCCCAGCCGTCACGATGTCACAAGACTCTGTGAAGAAAAGAACTGTAGGCAAGGCTGGGTTTAAAATCAAAGGAAATAGAATTTGTATGAGATTGATTCTCATGAACCAGAAAAAGATCCTGAAAACAAAATTTGCCACACAACTGTAGTTAACTTTAGAACGTTTGGAATAACCTTCATGTATGTCATTTCGAGCTATACAGAATAAATACATACTTGTGTATCACATACCAAATACGTGTATATTCTGTTTATTTGTCAAAATAACCTGTACCGAACAATAGGAATCCTTTTCCTGTCCTGCGCTGAAATCTGTGGATAAAACAACAGGATGGCTCTTCCTAGGAAGAAAAACTTCTAATTGGAAGGACACCAGGTCTTCACCTGAGAGAAGAGTCTCAAACTCTTCAGGAGGAGGAGAATAAGTATCTGTCTCAGTGGTGGTTGTCCCATTTTCCACCTATGCAATAATAATCTGGGAACTTAATGCCACTGGTTTCCCCCACTCCTTTCCCACAAGCTTATGGTTTTTGCTTATCTCCTTTGCTCCTAGTCCACGCACACGGAGGGTTTGGTATTAGCAGAAAGGCATATGTAGCCTCTAGGTATTACAGAACAATCTTGTATGGGTGAGGAAATGGAGTGGGCTGACCTACAAGATCTTTCCCTCACTGAAGTTTGTAATGCTGTGCTCTCTATAGTGGTGATGAGACAGCTAATTTATGAATGGCTGGGTCACAAGAAAATTAATGTACCACAGCAATGGAGCTCGCTATGCAGATCAGAGAGGAAGGAAGAATGTGGAGCTCAGCGTATCACTTTGTTCTCATGTAAGCTGATGCTCAGCTAAGAGAGGAAAACCATACTAATGATGCAAGTGATGTCTTATTAGAAAAGATCTGAACTGTGTCCAATTTTTCTTGACAAGAATTTTTATTCTGAATAAAAATGAGATGCTTAGTCACTTGGAAAATAAAGACTAAATCAGTGATGTAATTTCATTCGATGATGGAATTTCAAAGATGGTTTGGGTTTTTTTCCTTTATTATAAAGAAATCTTTTAACAAGTCTATTGAACCAGCCCATTAATAAGCCTCTTTCCCATCAGCATCAAAAGAGAAGTCAGAGCACAGTGCCTAGAGGATAAACAAGGATATAAAACCTTTTCTTACCATTTTAAAATCCAAAATTTCCATGTCTCTGCATAAGGCTCTATGTGTATGTTCATGCACAAGTAAGAGTGACAAGCAACAAATATCCTTGACAATTTTTAGCCTCTTGCTGTACACGAATAAAGGGCAAATGTAGAAGAAAATGTAATGTGTCAGATATCTACACACTTTTTTCTCCCCGCAAGATAGATACTAGTTCTCCATAGGGAAATCTTCAGGAAAGTAATTCTCAGAATAGAACACAGCCTTGCTGATGATGTAATTTATACGTTTAAGAGAGGAAAATGGAAATAAGCTAAACTAGGTAGGACAAGTTTTAGCAGCACTTAATCAAAGTTTTAGAGTGAGCCCCATGACAGGGAGACAGCTGAAGGGACCGTTGTCTCCTGCAGGTCTCTGCCAGAGTCCCTCTGAAAATGGAATTCTGGTTTTCTCTCAGGATCCAGTGGAAAGGAGGCTGTCAGGAAAAGGTCACGAGGCAGAGCTGGCTGAGAGCGAACCCGCAGTGCTGTCTGTCTCTTTGCAGGGCATTTCTTCCCGTGGCTGTCTGGCTAAGCCATGTATACAGTGTTGGCGTGAACCAACATGGTGTTGCCATATATAAGAGAAAGTCCTAGTGTCAAATATTGCCTCTGTTCATTCAGGGGTGAAAAATTATGTGTTTTCTTGGGCAGAATATGGATAATCGGTTTTCTAAAGATTTCCTCTTGACTTGATACATGTAATTTCCCGTAAGCTATTTGGAAAAGTGGTCAAAGTCTAGAATTTATTACTAATTCATTACTTATGCTGGCTTTGGAAGGTTTTGGAAGTTTTCTCAACGTTTACTAGACACTTAACAAATCAATATATTTAATATTTCAGCTCATATCTGTGTCTCAGAGAGCAATCAATGAAATCAGAAAAATGATGAACACTCAAGTCTTACTAATCATCGCATATTGTTGGTTGTACACTTGTGTATCTGTCTCCTGTACCCATATTGCCAATGCAGGAGTTACTGAGATCATCTTGTATGTGTTCTGGAGGTGTTGTATAACTGCGTTTTCTGACAAGGATTCTTTATGAACTCTTTATGTCATATTGCAAAACAAGAGTCTAGAAAAGTATTCACAAAAAACTGATCTGGATTTTATTACCACTGTAACCCAGCACAGCAGACTCCTAAGCAGCAAACCTTCAAACCTCTAGACTCACATGTCTTCTTCTAAAGATTCCAAAATACTTTACAAAGATGAATGGATTAAGTCTCTAATCGTCCATTTTAATATAAATTAACCCCCCACATTTTACCTGGAGGTAAGATGAGGCAATGAGAGATGAAACTATTTTGTTGCAATTACAGGTCTGGGTTGAGAATAAAACCCCAAAAGTTCTGACTTTCCTTCATCTGCTGTGATCTGCCCTGAAGTACAATGATGGCAAACCAACACAAAACAAGGAGGTTATTTGGATCTTTTTCCATAACCTTTTTTGTGCTTATAAGCTTTATGATCAGCAGAATATTGCCAATGAAGATTCCAGAAACATAGGAAACTCTTTTAGCTGAAGAGTCAGAAATAATCCATACAAGGCTGTTATCACCTATTTTGCAATTCTGATTCTCAGAAACTTCTTCTGATGAATTTTCACCTTCTTTAACCAAACCTGACTCAGAGAATCATGATATCACCTCCACTGCTGCTGTTCTCACTCTCATTAGCATTGCCCCTCTAAAGGCTATTAATGAATAACTGGTGGGAGCTGTCAACTCAAGAAACCAAGTGTTACACCCAGTTGTACAGACAGTGTGTCTGCTTGGCTTCTTTAGGCAGTGAAATCTTGAAAGACCAAAGGGAGTTAATGAGAGCCAATGATCTGGAGAATTTGTGCTGTTTCTTATAGAAAGAAGCTTGCAGCAGTGTTTCCCGGAGCAGCCACAGCTGTGCAATACATTTCCAGGAACTCTCCAAATCATATCCCCCATAACCTGAGAAGCAGGTGCAAGGCTGGCAGTGTAATGCTGATAGGTGTGAAAAGCAGAAGAGAAAATGAGAGCAAAGGCAGGGATGACGCACAGTAATCTCTTCTCTGTGAATCAACGTAATTTCCATACAGTAAAGCAAAGGAAAAGTGGGATGATTTCAGACAAAGCAAGTCAATTCTTGAGGCATAAGCGTTTTGATTCAAAGATCATAATAAAGAATGAGAGAGATACAGATCTCATTGTGACAGAGAAGCATGGGAGATCAAATGAAAGATTGTACTCTAACTTCGTTGACAGCAATGAGCTGATCTGTTGCTGGTATAACACACTTGAACGGTCTTCCTTCAAGGATCCTGCCAGAGCTATTCGTGTCCCTCTACGTAGATCTAAGTACCCACTGATTCAGTAGTTCAGTCAGATTCACAACACAGAGAACAATGATTTCACTTCTGATCTTTCTTTTAATAGACCAGATTCATGGAACGATATTCATAGACTCATAGAATGGTTTGGGTTGGAAGAGATCTTAAAGCCCATCCAGTTCCAACCCCCCTGCCATGGGCAGGGACACCTCCCACGGGATCAGGGTGCTTAAGACCCCATCCAACCTGGCCTTGAACTCTTCCTGGGAGGGGGCAGCCACCGCTTCCCTGGGCAACCTGGGCCAGGGACTCACCACCCTTATTGTGAAGAATTTCTTCCTAATGTCTGATCTAAATCTTCCCCTTCCAGTTTAAAGCCATTCTCTGCTGTCACTCCAGCTGTATTGGGTAGAAAGAACCTCTGAAGATCACCAAGTCCAATCCCCTGCTCAGAGCAGGACCAACTTAGAGCAGGTTGGCCATGGCCTGTCCAAGCCAAGACTTGTCCATGTCCAAGGATGAGGATTTCAATTCCCCAATGGGGAAATGGGGCCGAGTTTTATGAGGCTTGTGTCAGTCAATGTCCATAGGATATTAACATCCCTCTGCAAATACATCCTGTTTTATCTTTTTTAATATATGTATAGCATGTTTATTTTGTTCAAATTAACCCAGTGTTAATCTGTGTCACTATGAGAAGATATATGATGGATCTAAAGGGATTATAGTTCCCTTCTTCTTTAGCATTACTTGGTCACATGGTACAGCAAGAACCACACATCCACCCACACAGTAATTGCATCCAACAGGAATCAGGCAGATACTGTGCAGAGGCAATTCTCGGAGCCAAATCCTTGTCTGGTATAAAATGGTAAGGCATGTTCAAGATGAAAGGACTTCTGCCATTTAAGAAAAGGTAGAGATCTAATTCAAAAGACCTCTTGAAAATTTGTTTCTACTTTCACTGAAATCAATGGGAAACTCCACAGGATCACTTCCGTTGCTGCCGTGTCGGGTACAAGCAGCACTTCAGTACGGATTGATATCTAGTCCATGTATTATTTGTGCTGTGGTAATGTCAGAAATGTTTTGGACAGCATCCATACACACAGGAATGTTGACATCCTGCTTCAAATGACTTACAGTCTAAAATATTAATGCCAACATCGTCAACTAATGCTTCTTCACCATGAGTTAAATTTTCTCACTCTTAGTGCTTCATTCTTTTCTCTTCAGCAATACAAAATGCCCTGTTTCTTCCACCTTAGAGGACACCGACCTTTCCTCAGTCAGAGATATATAAAATAAAGTGTCATTAGAGTGAGTGATCACAGGGAAAAAGTTGATGGCAGTGTTGGATTGGCGATGGGGTATCAAACATCTTGCTAACAGTGCTTTTCTTTTTCAAGCCTTAAACATTTCCACACCTCTCAAATGAAGAAGGTAGCCCCCAGAGTGGAGTCCTTCCACTCCACTGAATAACTCACTTAACTGCACAACTTCTAAGCCATAAACCCCTTGAGTAATCCTACTGCTCAACACAGGATAAAAGGAGAAAATAGCATTAAAGATTTAAAGTAAAGAACATAGCAAACTCAAATGATAGCTGCACCGTTCACGTCATTACAGCTAGGGGTTTGTCAGCACTTTCATTATAATGCTCATTTCTCTGCTGTCACTCCAGGCTAAAATTTGGCAGAGCATAAAACTTAAAGCACAGACAGACACAATAAGAACGCAGTAAAAAGGAAAGCAAAGGCTTCAAGGAGGGCATCCTAAGATACCTTCATATGTCAAGAACAAACAGTATCTTACAAAGCATGATAGAAGACGTTAAGCTAGGAGAACTATCCCTTCTCTCATTAAGATGGTGTGATAGAGAGGGAATTGCACTGAAAGCTCAGTGAGATATATTGTTATGAAACTACTATGATTGGCTTAAAAGATCCAGAAGGCTAAGTATTAATATAGCAATTTAAGTTAAATTTATGCTGCAGTACAATGGAAATAAATAAGCTAGAAAGAAGAGGCAGGGTGCACACAAATATTACATCTGAATAGCTGATATTAGACTTCACTTAGGGAGTGTGTGAAAATATATCTGTTTGGACTGGTTAGGGGAGTGGAAAGTGCCACTAGCGTAAGAGATTTCTCTCAAGCAGCACAGATGGATGTAGAATGACCCGGAGTAAAGAACTGAGTTAGATTAAAATTAAGCTATGATGGCGGGTCAGTTTTAACTTGCAAAAAGCCCTAAGCAACCTAGTCTGGGATCAGTATCGATGCCTGCTTTGGGCAGGAGCTTGGACTGGGTGACCTGCTGTGAATCTGTGTTCCTTTGGATCAGCTTGTGAACAAGGTCGGACAGGTTTAGGACCACTTCTTGCAATAACAGAGCTAGGTAATGCTAGAGCCACAGTACTTGTTAATTTTTGTATTTTAAAACATGATGAGGTTTGATTATTTTCACTGTTACTGTTACACAGGCTTGGTGCATTGGAGGGTTTACTGACTCATTTTTGTCAGTAGGTGCTGTGGAAATTAGCACAAGCCATTTAATTTTGTTTCAGCATCAATGAAGGTGCTTCTTATCTTTAAAAAGCACTTGGAGGTGAACTGTACTGTCCATGCAACATCTGATTGCTATTATTATCTCTGTAAAATTTTATGAAGAATGCTGGTAGGTCAAAAAAAGGAGGTGCTTAGTTCCCACCTTCAGAATTAGTCATAACAAAGGCCTTCAAATTATAATTATATAGGTCACCTAATCTCATTGACTTTGTTAGGGCAGCATCTTCCTTAGTTCATAAATGAGCGCAGGTTTGGACAGTGATATAATTTCAGCAGCTCTGGAAGAAGGGCAGCTGTGCATCCTTCATAATATACGTTCAAGTGTTTGAGAAAGTCTAATGCGTTGTTCCTAAAGAAGTGAAACTGTTGACCGTGAAAAAATTATATTGTGCGCATCATATGGGAGCTGCAACAGTTGTAGGAAACAGGGAATTAAAGGCAATATTAAAGCAAACACGTGTCAGTGCAACCTCAGTTTAATTTGCTAGCAAAGGAATTCTTTTTACTGTAGTAATTAACAATGCTGTTGCTTAAAAACCGGAGCTCTGTCGTAAGTTTATCAGGACATGTGTGCATGGTTAGAGTCAAAATTCACCGTCATTTATCACAGAGAAGAGGTGGAACTCATTCCCCTGTTTGCCTGTGTTGTCAGAGGAAGGTGTGCTGTTTGCATAAGGTCACACATTCAAACCCATTTTCTTGGCACTCTCACTCTTCTTCCTTTGTGCAAAATGCTGATGCTTTTGAGGTGCAGTGATTTAGCGTGTCACCATGCTAGCGTAACAGATGGCACAGAGGGTAGAATGGATGAACAACGAATGAGGAACCGTGTTTCGCTTTTGTCAGCGGGCCATCTTTCAGCAGTTCTGATACAAGGCATCTATTATTCACTCTTTTTAGATCAATGAGATACGCTTTTGGAAAAATTAGGTATAAAGCTGGTGCAGTATGCAGAACTAAGGGGAGAAATGCCTTGTCTTTTCAAACCTAAGGTCCTCATTGCCTCCTGACAGGACCCCAGAATGATGAGTGATGTCTTCATCTTTTGTCTGACCCCACAGCTCCCTGAATCAAAACCAACAAGTGTTTCCTAGTCCTGTGCCTCTAGACCTCCTCTACAAAGCCTAGCACATCCCTTTTGTGGCACTGAAGCCCCAGATAACACCTGAAGCAAGGTTTTTAAGTGGGGTTAAGTATTCATGGGCAAGGACTTCAGGTTTTGCACTGACTCTTTATGTAAGGATAAAGCTTATAAAAAAAGAAAATAGGTTGAAAGTCTTCAAGGTAGCATTGAGATGGGTGGCCACATTTATCCACTCACTAGGCATAAGGAGCAAAAAGACAGTGGATTAAAAAAAACCCTGTTCTTACCCACAGATTAAGAGCAAAGAGCTGCAATATCAAATGCAATGGATAACCTCTCATATGAGTTAAGGATCACTGAGGCTCAGCAACATTCTTAGATTTTGTCAGACCTCAGGCAGCTGTTTCACATCTTTCAGTGAGTGCAGAAAGGAAAGAGTGATACTCTTACATAGCAGTGTATGTGTTAACATGGAAAGAGGATGTATCAGGTGGAAAATAAATTATAAGCTCTTCAAGTGTAGGTATTAAAATATCAAGCTATGAAAAGCACTGCTGCATTCTATAGTAACAGTCCAAATATTACAGTCTAAAAATGTTACAGAAATGTTTACGTAACCGGATCTAAAGACCTAATCCAATGCTCACGGACTTCAGTTAGACTAAAAATCTTGATGCAACTTCCTTTTTTCTTTAAATAATCCCTTGGAACTGTAAAAACAGTTCTGTGCTATGAGATCAAGGGCCTTCTGCTGATAAAAATCCTGGAAAAGCCACTATTTTCTGAAGCTGTTGCTGTCTCTGACGGCTAATTAATTTTGGTTTGATTTAGTGTTAAAGTAAAAAGAAACGTGAATTTTTTGGTCTTAATTTCCTTTGATTTGAAACAATATGTTACTGAAAAACTGTTCTTACATGCTTACACATTCTTTCTTACTTGACAGCTCTCATACTGTAACAGTCAAGACTGCAAGAGGAAGCACACTGCTTTGTGTAATAAGGATACAAATCCTGCTTTAGGGAGATCTGTGGCAAAATCTCTTTTTGTTAGAGCAAAAAATTTTCTATCCTTTGGGAAATTCAGGCATTTCAAAATTTCTTTTCATCCTAAGTGGGTAAAAATAATGAAACCCCAAAATGTTTAGTAAAAGGTAGATTCTACTGTCTTTTAATTTGGAAATATCACCCAGGCGCTGCAGAAATATTTTTACAGCAGTATTGGAATAGTCCATACATCTTTTAGTTTGATCGTGAAAAATAGTTGCAAATAAAAAATGAACATGTTGAAATAGAGTATTCAATTTCATTTTTTAAATGTTTTGAAAGTTTTCCGCATCAAGTTCTTCTTTCATATCACCAGAAAACATTTTGAATTAAGTATTTTCCAACAGTAAAAATTCTTTTTTTTTTTTTTTTTAGCTCATTGAAAATTTTTAATTTTATAAGATTTCAAAGAAATAATAAAAATGAAAAGAACTACCTCGAGCTGCTCTGACTTTTAGGAATGTGCCTGCTCTTGCACACATGTTATAAATCTTGCATCCCGTGTCTTTGATCCATAGTCAGGGAGGGAGGAAAAAAGAGATTAGAAATAGCTGCTACTAATTTAATGCCTATACTGACTCCAGAGACTATGAAGTGTAAAGGTGTTTAAAAGCTAATGCACTGTGCATTTTCCTTAGTCAATATTTTATATTAACAGAAAAAGGAATTACAGTATCACACCTGAAAAGATATGAAAACATAGTTTTTCACAAGTTTCTTCCTCACAAACTGCTAAAGACGCCTGAAAGTTGCTTTTGTCCTAAACACAGCTTCCACATCATCTTTTTTTTTACAGTTTTTTGCATCCTAAACCAACACCATCCTAAGGCTGATCTCTCAGCTGTGGAAACAGGTTAGTTTAAAGGCATCTTTGATCCCCTGCCATACAGAAAGATCTTGTTGCAAAAAAGGTAGGTATGGGGCAGGACTTTGAAGATAATAATTCACCGGGGGAAAAAAAGCCTCCTGGGCTTTGGCAGGTCTTGCTCATACCTGTGGAGTGTTTGTGCATCATAAAATGTGAGTGAGAGCCGTCAGCATGTCATTATTAATGAGTAATGGGAAATAAAAAGGAAAAGCCAAAGCCTGAGTGCAACGAACAACAGCTTCAATGGCTTTTTTATCTCACAAGTTATAGGTGTGCTTTCTAAAATATCAGAAATAAAAGTGAATTACAGAATCGACAATACAAAATGCAAGTTTTACGCAACGTCAAATATAAGGAACCCATGGAAATTGCTTCTCTCAAAGTAATGGTCTTCATACATGCTGTTGAAATACCTGAAACTGTGCATCAAGTCAGTGTACACAAACCAGGATGAAATAAAACTTTAGCTAGCTTTGAAAAAGCAAAAGACAGCAGCTCCAGCTGTCACTGAGATACAAGTGCTGCAATATTAATCATTCTGATGGCAGTCCTTCAGATCTTCTTAAAGAGCAAACTGGCACCACCATCTGAAGGTTTTCTGAATTCAGTGTAATTCTTTACCTAATTCCACTTAACCATTTCATTAAACCAAAAACATTCTAAAGAGCTTCTAATAATATTTCAGTAAGGAGAGGTGTTTTTAAAATAAAAAAGCTCAAAGGATCATTTTAAAGGGTCATTACTAATTCCTCAGCTTTGAAAACTGACTACTCCTTTAAATTTTTTTTTAAATATATTTAGAGGACACTGAGGCCCTGCTTCTCCTTTACCTCTAAGATGAGTTCAGTTTTGTTATTCATCTGAAAAATATTCTGAGCTGACTCAAGGTCAAGCCTACCAAAGCCCAAAGATGACCTGGTCTGTGTTGCCCACACCCATGATTTCAGATCTGCAACACGAGAAGAGGACAGTGCATGTTTCAGCCTTGCTCTTTAACACATTTTGGCCTGGTGTGCGTTAGTTGCCTCCATTATGCAAAAATTTCTTTTCCGTGCTTTTTACTGCTTTAATATTCTAACATTATGGGGTGAAACAGCAGCAAACCTGCCCTACCGCAAAAACCTCTCAAGAACGGGCCAGTGATCACTCGAGAACGAACAGTCATCAAAACATGTTATTTAGGTCTCTGCCTATTATATATGAATATCTAAAATGATAGTTTCTTTGTACCATACACATTTCATTAAAAACAAAACTTCACGATTTTACACAAATTCAAAATTTGGCAGAAAATTTCTAGATGGAACTAGAATGTAAATTATTGTAACAAACAGCCTACAGTTTTTATTTTTTTTATATGACCACACTATGAAGTACAGTCTTATACATTTAAACTAGAGTTACCAAGCCAGGACCCCAATTTGCTTTTCTACCTACTACTTTGCAAAAAGGACTCTCTTCAAATTAATCATTAAATCATTCAGTATACAAAGAAACGAACTTAATCCTTGTTTCCCCTGCAGAAAGGCTGCCACAGATGAACTACAATGCTGTGTAGAATAATGCTTTAATACTCACGTGTTCAGTTTTGCAGGAATCGTTTAGTGGAAAGGAGTACTTGAAAAGTGGAATGTGCTTGCTCCCTACTTAGCACATCCTAGCATTAATACTGACCATTGGAAAAGTCATTAATTAATACCTAGGAAATACCTCTGTTTAACTCTTGTGTACCAAGACATCTTAGATATACTGCAAGGACTGGTCCTAAAAGAACAGGGTTCGACCTAGCCACTGAATCTACTGACCTCCCATTTTCAGGATTTCTACATTGATTTATTGTGTAGATATAAACAGCAAATCATCTGATAAGGCATTAGAGTAACAGAGAGCTTGTGGTTTTTTCAAATTGCTGAGAAGAATGACTATGGTACAGTCTCTCTTTTCAAAATAACAGCTGTCTCTACCCTGCAGGAAAGAGAAGAAAAGAACTCGGGCTTTTAGACTCCAGGGTGGGGGTCAGTAAAAGAGATAAAGAGATGACAAATTTCAAAATGCTGCCCTGACAAGTACCTGCTCGCACTCAGCAGTAGATTTTCTGTCTACAGAACAACAAAAATTATTAGTTGGGGGGGTGGGGGTGGGGAGGAGAGTGCCGTGATGTGACTTGAACTGACAAAATGAGCTGTTGATTCCAGACCATATGCACTGAATTCTCCCCCAGAAACCGAAAGAACAGTCACTGAGTCCATCTGGTCCCCGTACCACAGAATAACAGCTCCTTTGCTCACAGCACTCGGCGCAGCACATGTGTGTGATTTAACTTCACCTTCCTGTAATTATCTTAGAACATTCCCCAGGAAGCTTGTCTTATCCACTTGACAGCTACCAAGTGATCCAGGCAGACCCCAGCGCTCTCGCCGAGGCGGTGGCATGTTAATGGACAGCCGCACTGCAGAAGATGTGACAGGCGAGCCGAGCAGAAGGTTTATCGGGCATTTCCTCCGTGCATTTCCCAAGCCACTACACAAGCATCAGCACTTAGTGGAGCTGATTCTCCCTACCTAAGCACCCTTGCTAAGGCTATGACAGTGATTCCTGTTTGAAATGTTACGCAGCATTCCCAAGGAGGCCAAGATTGCACTAACCACAGAAGAAAAGGATAGTCAGTATCTCCTCCAAAATTATGATGCATCCTCACTTGAGGAAGAACTGGAGGTCTGTGATCCAAGAAAGAGGTGTGAGAGAAAGGTTCGTAAGCAATTGAAAATATATGCCTTGCGTTTCCTTACATCCCTTTTTGCCACTAAATATACCAAGTAATTAGTGCTCTGTTATAAAATACTATTGGGGCTGCCTGAATAGTCTTGTAGTTATTTAATAAATTACTCGGCAAAGGAATGAATTTAGCCAGACGTCCAATGGTGAGAAGACTGCTAATTAACTGATACCCAGGCAGGCAGCAATTATCCTTCTCCTCCCAGACAAAAGGAATATCTCTATTCCAAATACATGTCCATAAAGAATTAAGAGCTCTGAAATGTACATCTCTTCCCATAGAAAGTGATTTGGAATGGAGAAGCAATCAACCCAAAGATCTCAAATCATTTTAACTAAATACAAAAGAAGATAAAATAAAGACTCCATGCTTTATGAAGGGAGTGAACTGGCTTCAGAAATAGGTTTCCAGCTGGGAGCAGATTGGAAATGCCTTTATTCACTCTGCAGGAGTAGTTACTCACACGAACAGTCCCTGTAAAGCCAGGGAAACAAGCTCACATGAGCACGTAGTCATGACTGTGAACATGAAGCTTGCCATCTGACATTCAAAACTGAGAATTTTGTGATGTTTCCACTGAAAATATATATAGAGATGTTGGAAGTTGTTTTTATTTTCCTTAAATATGAGTTTGCTGTCATTGCATATCAAATGTCCTATGAGGAAATTAACTGATATAATTTTTAATTTACAGAGAGTTTTTCATTCTGCCACAAATGGTCGACTCAGCCAATTTACAGGTTGGTGTCTCAGCTACAGATTTCTAGCAAACAGGATGCTGGGATTTATCAGGCTCGCAATCATTTTGTTCTCTGGAACATCCAGCCATAAAACAGACTCCACATGACCACCTTGGGCTCTGCTCATGGGCACCCTCACCTGCACAAAGTCCAGGACCCATCCTAGCAGGTAAGTTGTGAGCGCAAAGGCAACTAAGTGGCCATCCACACTGAGTAGGAATCAAGGATTCCAGGAGGAGTGTCCAAACAGCTCTGCATCCTCAGTTTAATGACCAGTGAGAGAAAAGATGCATTTAGAATTGGGCAACATAGAGACGTTCTGATTATAAGAGTTTTGACTCATTTACATAAAGGGTGGAAAAGAATTGTAAGAAGTACAATTCGTGACATAAGGGGAAAATTTCAAAAGCACAAAAAAGATTGAAGTGCCAAGCTGCAATAGGCAGTGAGAGCTAATAGGTGAAATTATAATCCAAACCTAGGACGAGTGATATGGCACACAAAGACCAGCAACCAGGCTAAATACCAAAGGTCAAGAGCCTGAGTCTGAAAGCAAGGCAAAGGTTAGGACTGAAATAGGTACTGGATGCAAGCCGAAGGTCACAAAATGGGCATTTTCAACTAGCCACACACCTCAGCTACTGACTTGTCTCCCTTAAACAGCACTGATGTTAGCACCACTGAGCATTCGCAGGGGTGACCATAGTCATCATGACTGTGGACTTGCTGAAAGGATCATCCCAGCTAGCAGTCCTTAGCCCACCGCTGAGGTCAGTCAGGGTCACTCAGATCCAGAGCAAGACTGGTAACAGTTCTCGCTGATTAAATAGATGAGTGAAGCCCCTAACAGCCACGTATATGCTTGCGGTTTCCCGTTGGAAAAATAAGTTATGGACATCTGCAAAGTTCCTCTCTTCTATAAAAGCGGTGGAAGAGCTGCAGCCTAAATATGAGAAAAATATGGTCCCCAAAAAGATTGTAGAAACCTCCATGCACTGCAGGTACACCAACAGCTCTCCCTCCACATTCAGCTCACTTCCTAGTCATAACCACTTGTGAATTATTCAGGTGACAAGTACATCCTGAAAAGGGAGCTGATCAGCATTTTTCTTAATCAAAAAAAAGGGAAAAGTACTGCATGCTACTTTTATCCCAGAGTGAAAATATTATACAGAGGTAATTTTTCATTCTGTTTTTTGGTAACTGGTTTTGAACTATCTTTTATTAAGGTAAATAATTTTGACAAAAAGAAATAGTCAACATATTGACTGTGAGAGTTTTGAAAGAACCTGCTAGAGCCTGTCATGTAAACCAGTACTCAAGAGATGTTTAAATAATTATTTGTGATTATAACAATCTATTGGAGAGATGCTGATCAGCTCTTCAATCCTTACCTGACAAAATGTATCATCCCTACACAAGCTCTTTGGATTCATCGTCAATTAGTACACTAATTCCAAATGTAAAAGAAATTTTATCATGAAATACCACTGGGGAAAAATTACTGTATGAATGCAGTGGATGGTTTCAACACACAAGACATTAGTTAGTTCTTTTTCCTCTGAAAGCAGGCCAAAGTGAGGAATCTAACTTGTAGGTTAATCTCTAAAGGTACATTCAATTTCAAAATGAAAACTCAGTAATCTGTGTACGGAATTTTGTAGAAAATATCTTACTACTTGACTGCCATTTTGCTTTACACGCATAACTGCACACAACTCATTTGAAATTAATTAAATAAGATGTTACTGGTTTTGTTCTTAAATAATTCACGACTATCAGATCGTTTATTTTCTAGCACCAGAGTCAAGGGACATGAGGTCCCACAATTAAAAGCTGCAGTAGCACTGCCATGGCAGATGTTAAAGTCTGCCTGAACTAAAGCAATTTCTTACCCCAAGCTCCCTGGTAGTTCGGCTGCAAATCACAGCATTGCGTGTTAACATCTTCCCCTTGAAATACCCTTCCTATGCCATTCCTCGCACATCTTAACCCCAGGGCTCCCCAGAGGATCTTCAGCAGGCAGCTTTATAGCTGTCTTCTGAGTGACTACAGGATAGGAATTCTTCATCAGCCAGAACTTCAGTGGTGAAAAGAAGCCAAATAAGAGATTAGGATCTCATCCAGTTTATTTACTTAGTGGTGATGTAATTGAGCTCTCTTTTCCACCAATATGGTGG
Organism: Neomorphus geoffroyi; assembly: GCA_033558235.1. NCBI lineage: Eukaryota > Metazoa > Chordata > Aves > Cuculiformes > Neomorphidae > Neomorphus > Neomorphus geoffroyi. Next base: position 10,519,118 of record JAUMJM010000050.1, read on the forward strand.
CTCTTTTCCACTTGCCTTAGCCTGCCTTCCTTACCCTCTGGAGAAGGCCAACCCCATCCCAAACAGGGTGGATGTGCCTCAGCATTTCAGTTCAAAGCAGAAACACGTTAGGTATTCTCGACTGCAATTGTTAGGGGCAGAACTGAGCACACAACAGACATTAAATCCACATGGTTATGTTACCAAATACTCTTGGATATGATACATCCTGGAGAAAGCTGACAAAGCAAAGAGCAAGCGATCCATGTGCTTGCACTAAGAACTAACCCATCCTGTGCCTTGGGTGTCCAGCTACACACACGCATCTTCCAGTTTGCAGCCCAACACCAGGAGGCAGGTGAGCACCCAGAGAAGGTGTTAGGTGGGGAACCTGACGAAACCCACCTTGCCAGAACAGAGCGGCATTACTGAACCTACTCCTTTGTCACTGCTGCAATATTAGGATGAAGCTGCTGTCCTCACCATCAAACATGGTCTTGTGATAGATCAGCATCCACCAGCCCTTCCCTGAATGACTGATACTGTCATAATGCCCCCTGTTTATTTTACTCTTCCAAAAACCATTTCAAGTAAATTTATATTGATGAGTAAATACATTGTAGTCATTTATGTCTGGGAAAAATGAAGGCACAGAAAGCTGAAGTCGTTTAATAACCTATGAAATGAATGCAGGTTTACTGATTCCCATTCCTCTAACACTGGATAATCTAAGAGGCAGCAAATGCAATCAAAATCACCTGGCTGCTTTAAATTATATTTGTTTCCAGTTATGCCTGAAAAGCTCTAGAAGCTATTTACTCTCAGAATTGTGGTGCATCTTCTTTATTAGTACTGTACCACATTAAGAAAAGCCTATTGAAAAATACACATTTGGTCATAAAATATTTATCTAACCTATTTTAAAGATGATTGCTCTGATATGTTTATTGTGCAAGAGGACCAGCTAAAAATATTAAAAAGGAAATCTGACTTGCTATTTTACAGTGCAGATTTAGACATAAAGAAACATATAAACCCACATTATAAATTCTGTGTTATTGTCTCAATATTTAAAGGTCTAGATAAATAGCGGCATCAAAAGTGGCTCAGAAACCTTAAAGGATACAAAAGGATAGTTACAAGAATACAAAAATATAAGCACACAACAATGTCATAAAACCAACACAGTGTATTTAAGGTAGGTAACTCAATAATTAAAAATTGGCTGAGCTGAAAACCAATATACTTACACTAAAGCAGCTTTCTCAAGGCTCAAGGTATCTACTACTTGTGCACAATTATTCCTGATGTAATTCTCAGTTCTGTGCAGAGCAGAACCTTGTTGATCTAATTGTAGTTTTTTATCTATGCAGTCTATAATCTGTACGAGAAGACTTTGGAGAACCAGCTACTCTGCCTTGTGATAGTAATTGCATATTATTTTTCCTAATGTTATTATACCAATAAAACAGAAAATACATGTAAACTGAAACAAGCAATAGAGAAGCCCTGATGGTGCACCTTTGCTTCTGCAATATTTTGTCCAATTGCTAACTTGCCATAATGCAGATTTGCAATAGAGTTCATTTTTGGTAATAAAATTAGTACAGTTCTAATAACTCAACAGCAAGGCTTGGGTCTACCTTTGGATAAACTATGACAAAACTGGCTAAAGACATATGTTCAAAGCCCTATGGGTCACATTGAGTATATAAATCAATAAAAGTCACACTGTACACCAGAATCTAATGTATTACAGAAGCTATGATCACTGAAATTCTTGTATTCAAACAAAAGTTGCATTTAAATTTTTGAAAAAATTATTCAGGAAGAACACATTATTACTGAATATTTACAAAAAATTCAGAGTCCCATGAGTCATATTTTCTCTCTAGTTCTGATTTATGTCAATGATAAACTTCTTTCTTTACTCTGTTCAGTGACAGTTTATAACTAAGGGTGAACATGATATAATTTCTGAGCCAATCCTGTGTGTTCTAGTCAAAAAAAAGCTGGGTCTACCTGTCTAATTTCACTACTTACCTTCATCAAAGAAGGGCTGTCATATTTTGATGCAAATTCCAGCAATTTACATGTTTCAAGCTGGCAGGCAACGTCTTCCTAGAAAAAACTGCCACCCTTCCACAACCCCCTGTGAAACGGCAAACCAGGTTAGAAAGATAGAGGAGATTGGATTACCTGTCTGCGCCAGATCATTGTTTCTAGGAGATAATCCATAAATGATTAATCCTTCTAATGTTCTTGAGCACTGTAAGGAGGGCTGCCTGTGACCTATTTCAACCTCTTGCACTGTTGTTGTGGGAACAGCTTTACTGTATAAATCAAACCAAGCATTTTCATTCTCTCGGTTTTATTGAATTGTAAGTGTAATTTAATGCCTTTGCTTTCTTCTTAGAACCATAACTGTTGATGTCCAAAACGGCAGTGAGCACATACATGGCTAAATGGGGGTGTTTTTATTGTAATTTTCCTTGTACTTTATTGAACTACATTAATTCAGTAATTTACTGTTGGTTTTAATGCTCCCTACTTCGCATTTTCTGGAACATTTTGCCAGTTGTACAAGAATTAAAAAAAAAGAAAGAAAAAAAGGAATTCATCCATTTCTGTTAACAGAATTATGACTGCGATCATTACATGACAAAAAAAGAGAACAAAATAATATATAGTTAAATTCAGATTTCAGTATTGCAACACCTGAGAAACTCAGATACTCTACAGAGAGGTTACATATTATCTCTATGCTATGTACAGCACAGGAATAGCAAAAATCCTGCACCTACAGCTGGGTAAGCTGGCAGTCCCGTAACTATTTTCCTATACCTTGTCACTTCAACGCGATGACCCTCCAAAACCAGGAGTGACTTTACACACCATTTTATCGCATTGATTTCAATTGTTTAGATTACCGCTGCTCTGGATCCCTCCAGACTGTATTTGCACACTAAAACAAAACCCCTGTTGGTAAAAACCCATGCCTGAAACTGTCTACTTTTGTGTGAAGAACTGTAGAAACACATGGTTATTTCATAATTCTGATTTAAACAATTGTCTGGGCAGAAGTGAAGGGGAGCTGCTCTCCTGAGAAAGGTGACAGAGAAATTATGCAAAACAAAATTACCCTAAAAGGTTCTGCACAGCGGTAAGAACACATACGTAAAAATCACCCCGATGGATAATGTATGATCTGATCCTCAAAAACAACAGTGAAGGAAACACCACAACATCCTTTGGTAACCTGTTATATTGCTTAACAGTTCCTACTGATCAGGACTGGATCCAGCCCAATTACTCTTTCGTTAACCTTATTTCATCTTTTCCTTTTGCCAGTAAGTGTGGAGAACCAATTTCTGTGATAACTTTTAACATACCAAATGTGTGAACTGCCATGTTCTTTTTCCATTTTTCTCTTTGTTTTGACCCAGCAACATAAGAATTTCTTTTGTTTTCCCTCGCAAGGCATGCATGCTCAGTCTTCTGTTATTTGTCTAGCTTTTTCCCTGGAGTCTCCTCAGTTTGCCTACAATTCCCACTTGGTGCATCACTCAAGTAGGACAGCATGAATTGACAAATTTACCACGGAGTTAATTACTAAAAATCCAAGGAAAGTATATTAGTTGTATATCTGGTGGTATTTTATCCTGATGACAATCACCAAGTGTTTTAACAAGTTTTGTAGACGGGGAAGAGGTTAAAAGGAAACTGAGTTGGTGACCAACAAATACTGCAGGATATCAAGATTGTAAAAACTCAGGTAAATGGAAGAATTTTGCTGCCCTATAGGGGCTGTAGCCCTATAGGACTGTAATGTGTAACAATATAGAAAACTTTCCTCTAAAGGTGGAAAAAGATTTTTCACAGCTATAAAGAAATATCTGCCACTATGTACGTGTAATAAGGTACCTGTGGATGCAGCATTAGTGCAGAAGGAGCATATTGCAGGTTGGAAAACTGCTGAAAGGCTTATGATCCACTTGACTCTCCTGAAGAGCAGAATAATTGCCAGGAAAGGTAACTTTTCTTTATGTACATAAATATGTTATAAACTGCTCTGGAGCAGCATACCAGGCCATCTCTGGGCTAATCTGCAAAAGGTGAGATTTTTACAACTCTCATTTACAAAGAGATGGGCCATAATCTCTAACAGCAGCCGTTATCAATTATCCTTTATCAGCTTGGAGAGTCACCACGGGAAGAACTATTTGTACAGTGAGGTAGAGTAAGGAAACCGAATATTAGGCACCATCAGCCTCACCACTAGCAATGTTCAAATGTGTTTTCACAGTAGAGCAAAGAACACAACTGAAGTAAACATTGCAACAAATAATAAGCAAATATAAATGCTCAAGTCATGCCTCCTGTAAAATAAAATTATTTTTCAAACTAATTGGTAACCCTTGCAAAATTCTAACATCTCCTCCCCCTGTTGTTTTAACCGCTTTAAAATAACAGACATTTGCTTCTCTCATACAAAAAAAAAAAGACAAGTTAGATATTTCCAGGCTTGCTCAGAGAATTAAAATGCAAAATAAAAGTTCATTAAATTATTGATTAAGGAAGTTATCATCAGGACAATTTGCTCTAGCTAGGACTAAGCCCAAATAAACAGTCTGTAAAATTACAGCTATTATCACTGGATTTTAAGGTATAGATAACAATGCAATTACTAGTCAATAGCCCAAGAACTGCAGAATTGCCTGCTATTACAATTCAAGGAAAAACATCTGACAGTAAACCAATAAAAAGTGTGTCATTTGCAAGATACCTCATGAATCCAGAAACTTCCAACAATCATTTCAAGTGGAAAACAGCAAAGACAGAATATGAGCTCTGAGTCACTCAGATTTGCTGGACTCCGCTGCACCCTAATTTGACTTTTAGTAATAACAGAAAATGCACTGACTGGGAATGCTGACTGCACTCCTCCATCATCTTAACAGCAGCAATATATTCTTTCCTGGTGATATTCAGCTAAGGGAAAAACAAAAGGACTACAGATTGAAGAAGACTTTTTCTGTATGAAGTCTAAAAGGAGTGACAGCAGGCCAAATAAACTGTGGGAATACATGAACTGTGTGAAAAAACAGGGGCCAGAAAATGAGTCTGTATAACATAAGTGCCATCAGCAGAGCAGACATCATCCGAGAGACCCAGTCACGCTGCCACAACTGGATCTTTATTATTTCACCTACCCTAATACTAACATGTATCAAGTAGATAATAGTACTTAGGGTAAGAAATCATCGTATCCTGCCCGTTAAAACCTCAGTTGAATAACTGAAGTATAGAACATAATGTTCTTTTCACTTGTTGAACCACAAATGGAATCTGTCCCACTCACAGAGAAAACATCAAAAGGGCATTACGTACATCAGCCCACTGCTGCCTGGTTCAGTGTGAGAACTGGGAACAGAGAGTGATAGATGAACATTTCCCCAGCAGGAACTGCTGCATGGCTTCAAGGGAGGACAAAGCGATTTGCAATATACAGTAATCACAGAACAAGCCTGCGTGGATACAACCAACATTTCAGTTTACACTGAGGTCCCAGCTTGTGTCTAAGTACACTATACACTTTGGTGCACTTGAAGGTTGAGGAAGCAGATGGCAGGCCATATGACTCATTTCTGACATAAAATGTCTTATTCCAAGGCAACAACAGTGAAGAAGGGGAGGGAAAACAAATTCACTAAAATGCAGAACTGGAATTAGCAGACGAAGGAGGAAAACAATCCATAACCAGAAACCATTGCTTCTCTTTTTTTATCAGTGCTCCTCATGTTTCACTTTTAATCCAAAATGAAGCCAAGGAGTTTTCACACTTGAGAAGATCTCACGCAGCAGAAGGCTGTCCTTTGCCAATAAGTTTTTACTTTGAGAGATACCCTTTCTTTACACTAATCTTACAGAAAGCAGCAATTTGGTGCAGATGTTTCAGATGCCATTAAAAACAGCCCTTAAAAAAGCTTTAGTGATTTTCTTTCTGTTTCATTTGAGCCATTACAATGCCAATTGTCTCTTTCCAAAAGATTGTTTTCAAACTTTGACTTCCTCACACTATCTTTTCCTAATATAGAGTGTTACTCAATAATTAGACATTTTACATTGAAGTATTTTTGGCATCCTAAATGTCATTGTTTGCCCTTGATAGAAACAGTTTTATGCACTTCACTAACAGAACCAGTGAAAACGCAAATGCTATGGATTAGATTCAGCCCTCCCATGGTAAAATCGTTTGATGTGGAGCTCTAAGACATTCTGTATTATTTTTATTATTTTTTTAAGATGCTTAGGTCTTTGGATTCGGGATGAGTTACTGGGATGAAGTACACAGGAGTTTTGTGACCAGATTACATTTTCTTCTAAGAAATGTCTTACTTTACACTGGGACTGTTTGACATCAAAACAGGTAAATTACTGTTCTCTCCAAAAAGCTTCACTTTTATAATTTTTGTAATTGTTATAATTTTCACAATTTATTAGCACTGCTTTTCAAAAAGACTTTTTATGGAACTACACAACTGCTGGATTCTTGCTTATAGCTTGTGCATTAAATGTCTGCCACTGTGGGAGAGGAATATATTGCAGGAAAATCAGAAGTGACCACCTGCAAAGGAGAAGAACATAACCTGTGGAAATATAGAGCTTAGCACAAATTCTTTACGTTCTCAGAACGGTCAGAAGCTTGCCACAAACATAGTTATGTTTAGAAATTTACAATCCTATTTTTTTCCTGTCAGACTGCACGAAATGCTACAAAAAGTTCAATCTAAGTGATCTTATTTTGAAAGTCATTCATGCTTTGGTCCTAATAAATATTTTTGTACTTTCCTGCTCCTAAAATCCACCAACAAATGAAAAAATGCAGGAACAAGGCTCAATACGCTGCATGTTACCTTGTTCTTGTTTCATCAAACTTAAATATGTACAACATAGGACACCTGATATGTCTACTATAGCTGAGAATAATAAAGTATTTAATTTGAAAATTCTTTTAAATATTGAAAACCCCATATTTCACTGCAGACTCTGAAATATTCAGATACTGGATAGTGACTAATGCGTGAATAGACAGCATCACCCCCAAAGAACTGGAAGATAATTCCTCCAGCCTGTGACGCAGCACACTGCACTTCATATGCCAGCCTGCAGTAAACTTAGAAGCCTTTGTATGACTAGTGTCAGTAAATAAATAATAACAATAAAAATAATGACTTCTTACAGTGTAAATAACGCACAGATCTTTAGCTTAATCTGTTCCATTGAAACGAAGATGCTGTTTCTCTTTATGACATGTCCACATGGGGACAGACAACTCAGAAGTCAACCGAAAATCTCACACAATGTGCTCGAGGGGAGTGAGCACAGGGAGCAGAGCTGGGTGGGGCGGCTGAAGGGATCCCTCTTCAACAAAGGACTCGCAGTCCTTTCCTCACAGCATTGTGTGAGCTGAAGAGGAATAACATGTTGGACTGAAACTTTCTGGATGGAGCTACATACAGCCGGCTGGAGTGGAGGGAAGGTGGCCAGGAGGCAGCACAACTCTCTGCTTGGCAGCGCATGGCAATGGCCACTGTCTTCGGAGGCTTGGCAGCGTGGGAGCGTGGAGGCCATCGCTCAGCTGTGCCAGCTCCAGCAGAGGATCTTGGCCAACCTTGCAGGTGGAGGAGGAGCAGCTGCTGCAAGTACCCACTGCCTGCTCTGCCAATGGCCAGCACCACTGAGGGACACCCCACAGCCTGGGTGTCACCTTCTCAGCCTGGGAGACACCCCACAGCCCTGGGGGACACCTCACAGCTGGGAGAATACCGCACAGTCCTAGGGGACACCCCACAGCCTGTGGAACATCCAACAGCTGGGTGGACACCCCCTATCCTGGGAGTCAACCCACAGCCCCAGAGGACACCCCAGAGCCTGCGGGACAACCCACAGGGGACACCCCAGAGCCCATAGGACATCCCAGAGCCCTGAGGGACACCACACAGTCTGTGGTGGACACCCCATATCCTAGGAGATACCCCATAGCCAGGGGAACACCCCACAGCCCGGCTGCCAGGCGACACCTGAACCCGATGAATCTGGCTTTTGGTTCAGGTGCAGACCTGAGGCTCAGGACCCCACACCGTGAGCCCCTGCCCTCTCTGCCGGTGGTGGTGAACACCAGCCTCCACCCCCAGCCCACGCCTGTTGTCAGGGGCTGGGGCTGCCTGGGGCACAGCAGTGGCCAGACCGTGGGCCTGATACAAAAAGTGGTTGTTACTGCAGAGAGTGGAATATTTTGGCCTAATTGGAGTTGGTTTTCTGTAGAGTTGGTTTTCTAACTAACTTTAGTTAAGCGATATCTAAGTGGCAGTGGTTTTGAAAGTTAGACACACACACACTGTCCCTCTGACGGTGCGGTTTTTTTAAATAGTGCTGTTACGAGACAGTACTTCTTATCTAAGAATGCAAGGTCAGACAGCTTCAACGCCTGAATGAGCAGAGACTTGGCTGATGTGAGGTTCATAATAAAATTAAGATTAGTCTTGGGAAGTAAGAGAAGGTGCATGAGATTTCTGGGAAAACACACAGGCACGGCACAGGGAAACATTCTGTAACCAGCTCTTGCCTTGTTACACGAGTGATGGACTCATTCCCTCCTGCGCCCAGCGCTGAAATGAAAGCTGCTGCTTTCTACAGCTCCCAGATGAGTCTGAGATTGTTTATTTGCCCGCACTTTCGGTGTCGGGGCACCGCCGCGGCCCCTGGGCCCCGAGGGGACGGTACGAGCCACGCGGCTGCGAGCGGAACGTGAGGCGCGGGGCTCGGCGTTCCGGGCGGGCCGGGAACGGGCGGACAGCGCGCGCTGGTTCTCGCCCGCCCCCGCCGGAGGGTGCCGGGAGTCAAGATGGAGTCGGCGAGCAGAGCAGGGCAGGAGATCAGCCTGGCGGCCCTCAAGCAGCACGACCCGTACATCACGAGCATCGCCGACGTGACCGGCCAGGTCGCGCTGTACAGCTTCAGCCCCAAGGCCAACGAGTGGGTACGTGCGGGGCGGGTCCGGCGCTCGCCGCGGGGCCGGCACTCCGGGCCCGGGGCCTCCGCTCGCCCCAGGGGAGGTTGGGGACGCGGGGCCGATCCCGAGAGGCTCCGGGTTCCCTTCGCTCTTGGCTGCCGTGGCGGGCTCGGCTGCTGTTACTTGTGACTTGCTGTTTCCGCTCGTGCGCGTGGAACAGCCCTGAGGAGGGGGAGCTGGAGCTGGGAAGTGTTTGTGTTCGGCGTTGCGTTAAGCGCAGGTTTCTGCTTGACCGCCGGTTTTATCTCAGAACTCTGGAAATGGAATTCACGTTGTTGTGCGCGGGACTGGAGCTGCACACAACTTTCTGTCACACGAGAAAGGTCGCTTTCAAAAATCAAAGTGTGAAACGGAGCCGATGTTTTGTTGGCTGTGCCGTCATGGCCATCATTTAAATAACAGCTGTGGAGAAGAGCCTGTCCGAGCTCTGCAGACACCTGGCCTTGTCTGGGTGTAATGATAAGGAGTTGTGAGAAAGGTGTTGAGCTCTGGCTGGACAGGCTCGGCATAGGAAGGCTGTAGAATACTGTAAGTCACATCGTCAAGTTGATACCATGAACAAAATCTTAATGGCCTAATATTTCTAAGAAAACATTGGTAGTTTCTGAAAATAAAAATTGTATTTTTCATCCTACAACATAAAACCTCATGGAAAGAGAAGGATATTTTAAATCTATGTAACTAAAATGCCATACAAAAGCTGCATAACTGTGTGAACAAGCATATTCCTTAAATGCAGTTTCTGTTTTTTGTAGGAGAAAACTGACATAGAAGGAACCTTATTTGTGTACAAAAGGTAAGAGCTTTTTTGTGGTTTTTTTTTTTTCCTTCCTTAAAACAAACTTCAGGTATCTTCATGTGTAGATTTCATATTGGATTTACTGCATCCAGTAAACTCAGAATTATTTATTTTGTTAGCTGTTAACGGCTGTATATACATTTGAAAAGAACAAACTCTGCACATAGGTGAATAACCATCAAAAGCACCTCAAAGTGCTCCTCACAAATTGTAAAACTTGGTGAGGGCTGTATATGTATCCACGCAAACCCGTAACTTACAAGCTTGTTTTGCTAATCCAGTAGCATTTGTTAAAGCGTTGAGGCTGTTAAATGTTGAGTCTTCTTTGTCTCCTAAAATCCAAATAGTTGGTTATGAAGACAGTCCAGATGACAAATTAAATAATCTACCCAAACTTATTTTCTGCTATTTCCCAACAGTTTTGTAAAGGGACAAGTTGCCTAAAAGCTGGGATTCTGCTAGCGTGTAGGTTTTGGGGCTACTGGTTTTCTTCATCACATTGTTGAAAGAAAATTCCAGTTATATGGGATGAGGGAAAGGGAGGCAGGGTAGGGGGGAAGAACCAACACTTAAAACCAGTCATGGATTTAAGTTTTAAATTACAGGCAAATCGAAAATCTAACAATGAAATAACACTGTTGAATGTAAGAAATATAAATAATTCAGACTTACCCCATCCTGAAACAGATTGTCATAGACCAGATAATTACAGTATTTTACCTCAGCACTGTAAAGGGAAACAAGTAACCAGTTCCTTTCTGCTTTGCTTTACCTCCAAGCTTGGAAATATTTGGTGCAAGAAAGCCAACCGGACTGAAAACCCAATGACCTAAGCAAACAGTTCCCTTGTCACTAGTGGATTATTTCAAACAAGTTCTGGTAGCCTATTAAAATACTAGCTCGTGATGATAAGGATTGTTTGCCCCATCCTTAGAAGTCTTGACAGGTTTTATTGTTGGCCATTCGGTGAAGTTGTCCGTACTGTTACAGAAAACTTAACAATTACTCCTTAGTTGTATCTGATTTTTACCCTGCCTTCATCATGCTGCTGTGTTGGTTATGTGACTGCTTACAGGCACAGCTGAGTGTTCTGACATGACGTTCATGCAGCAAGATGAAACAGATCTAAAACTATATTGGAACTTGCAGCGCTTGCTTGCTTAGAGGCGGGGTGGGGTGTGTTTCCACCTGGTGTCTAGCAAAAATCTAGATAATAAAAGTTGTTTCTCTAAGCAATACAATTCCTAATAATTAAATACCTACTTTGAGGATGCTGGGTTACATCTGTAAGAGTTTCCCTTTAGGAAGAAGTTACTGCTGTGGTTCCCCTCTTAAGTGTATTTCATGTTGTTTAAGCTAACAGCTTTTTTTATTGTTGTACCTGTTTACAGTAAGGTAAATGCTGCTGCTTAAGTGATTTGTTTTTCTTGTCTAATAAACATTCTGAAATGCCTCAGAATTATCTTAAGTGAAGTATTGAATGCCTTTGCATTTTAATCCTGGACATGCACTAGGGTTCTTTTAATTGATTTGTTTGAGGCATATCTTTGATTCAGCAGTTTAGCAGTGCAGAAGGGTAATGTTAATTCTAAGCCTACTTTGAGGTAAGTGTAGTTTTAAATTTAATTTAGTTGGCATGCCAGGAAGTGGTGTGGAAGTAAAAGTGTTCAAGCTTCAGGACTGCTAAAGCTTCAGCTAATAAAGCAGTGGAGATCTGAAGATAAACTCATAACTGTTTTCAGAAAACTGTGTACATTGATCAATGTATTAATCCTCATCTTTGTTTCAATTGAAACAATAGGTCTGCTTCTCCTTATCATGGTTTTACGATAGTGAATCGACTGAACATGCACAACCTGGTTGAACCAGTAAATAAAGATCTGGAATTTCAGCTCCATGAACCTTTTCTTCTCTACAGAAATGCTAGTTGTGAGTATAACTTCCTTTTAATCCATATAAATGTCGTGTTCTGTTTTATCACAGAATCTAGAACACTACGCTGATGCCCATTTCAAGTATAATGTAAAGGGTCAAGTTCCAGTGAAATGTCTGTTGTAGCGCTAGATCTACAGTGCTAGGTTTACTTAAATAGCTGTGGTGTTGTATTAGTATATCCTGTTTCTATTGAAAGCGGGCGGTCATCATAAGTTCAATATTGCTATATTCTTTTCAATTGATGATCTGATAGGTTTAATTTAAACATATACACAATGCTATAGCATTAATAAAAAAGCTGTGAAAGAATAGTGAAGATAGATAGATTTTGGAAGTATTTAACATAAAGAAAAGTTCTGAGGGCTTCCTCTTTTGCAAGTGAAAAATTAGATATTAATCGGTAGATGCTTGAAGAAGTTGAGAAAATTGCTCAGCTCTAGGTTGACGGTTTCTTTCTGACTTAGGAGACAGATTAGACTGCTGGCATTTCTGACTTAAATGGCATGAGAGCTGTTCCGAGTATATCAAGTGACGTACTCCAGCCTGTGCAGAGCTGCTGACAGGTTATATGAGAAACTCTGCAAGCAGTATGTAAACATTATTTTTGCTTAGCTGGAGGCTATAAGAATGATTTGTCTGTTATGCTAGATCATAATATTTTTGCTGGGTTTTACCATTCTTTTATGGTTAGATTTGTTCAAATACTCATCTTTAATATAAAATGGAATTTGTAGTTTACTGCATTGCTTTTGTTAAGCTGTAGCCATGCTTTGTTCAATTGCACAGAGGCTTTGCCATTTTATTCTCATAGGAAAGGAGGCCTGACTCATCTATCTTGGTTGTTGTTGAGAGGGACTTCCTTGTTTTTGCAGGGCTATGAAGGAGTCTTTCACAGGTGTTCTAGAAGGAGAGTATTCCAAGTGACAGAGTTCTTTATCTGCCTTTTTCTTTGTGTTCACTGGGTGAAATGACAGACATTTGTGTCAATTTGCTTTTTACTGTTCTTATTAGATGTAAGACATGTAGAGGCTTTTTTAATTGTTTTTCCCAGAAAATAATACCTTTTTAATATTTTACCTGTTAATGAGGAAAACTTTCTCAGCTCCAGGTTCTATTTTCTCAAAATCATTCTGGCTACATAATACAGTTCAGGCCCCAAAAGAATACTTAAACACACAATTTTGGGAAAGGCTATGTCTGCTTTAAAAGTGGTATGTAATGCTGCCCAAAAACTTGAACTTTTTTTTCCTGAGGCATTGGATCCTAAAGCAAAAATGACAGGGAGTGTGACTAAGAACCTGTGAGACATAATACTGGTTACAGTGGTAAAGGGAAAAAAAGAGTTTCTATTGTCATTGTTAGAGAATTAGAGAAAGCAAATATCTCCAAATGTGAGCAAATTGGAAATCAAGTCAAACAATTTATTTCGATTTTTGGCAATGTAACATTTTAAATTTACAATTTCTCTTAAAAAGTAGAGTTTTTTAGATTATATGCCATTCTTAATGTGCTATTTATTATTACTTAATCTGGAATATGTGTTGCAAGGTGCATTTGAGCCTTGTCTAACTTTCTGCCTGGATGCATGCACATTCTTTAGAGCATTCAGAGTATTTGTTCATAAAGTACTGAATCCCATTGATGTATTTTTTCTAATGAACCTAAGCTTGTTTCCTTATCTGTATTCTATGAAAAGTACGTTAAACTCGTTTTAAAGAAAAATACCTGCTGTTCTGCCAGTGACAATAAGAACGGTCCAAAAGAAAGTTCAGTACTTTCAAGCTGTAACGTGAGAATTTTGAGCTGATAGTTGATACTTTGCTTAATAATAGAAGGAAGTTAGTCAAAGTTTTAAACAATGGCCGACTTACCTCTTAAAGTCCGCAAGAAGTATTCTTCTAAGTCTTTCTCATTCATAACTTTCCCTCTGTATTGGTGGTGTTGATCTTGATAAAAAGGCTTTTTAATCCAAGGTAGTTCACTTGGGAAGTCAGACGGATTGATTTCCATGGTGCTCAAAAGGCAGATGCTGAGCATGAAACCTGGGTATTAAAACACCACCTTGTTTGATGTAGGCATTTGATTTGGGGGGGAGGTTGGGTTTTTTTTCTTGCTTGCTTCTTTTTCCTGTCCAAGGGTAAGAGTGAGGAAAAAGAAAAATACTGGGTTTTGGAACAGTTTATACTCAGTTACAAAGTGGTTTCTTCTGGGCTTGTTGTTATTATCATTAATTAAAAACAAAAAAAAAGAGGAAAAGCAAAATCAGTTGCATTATTTCAAACGGCGCTTAAAATTCTTTGAAGGAGTTCTTGACTGGTTTCAAAACAGGGCATCGCTACTGGTAAGGAAAGTCTTTATCACCTTTGTTCCCAGCTGGCCATGCATTAAGTATAACAAATCTCTGACTGCCAAAGCCGAATGGCTTTCCAGCAAGTGCATTAACCCAGTGGTTTAGACTGAGATAAGAAAGGAGCCTCTTCTTGATACCTTTATAGCAGAAGCAGCAATGCAAGCTAGAGGAGGAACCATTGAAAGCTGTTAAGAAGTTCTAAAAATATTTTGTTTGACTTGAGAGGTGGCCCTCTGACTGGCCGGGGGGTTCTGCTCTGATTCAGTGTTGCAAAGTAATAATCCCTCTCATTTTACACTGTACTTTGTCAGGTCACAGTTTGTTAAAATGTTTCCAGTCTTGGGTGCTGTTTGCAACCTGCTGAATTACTCGGGTGCAACTGCTTGGGGGACTGTGCTGTGAACTGTGTTTGTGAAATGACCTTAGATACACAAAACAATAGGAAAGGGAGGGACTTGATTCATTATAATGATTTATAAATCTATGTGGCAGGCTAACTTTAAAATTGAGAACAATATGAACAGTGGGTGAGGAATCTCAGTGAAGAAGATATTAGAGTGGAGTGACTGAGGAGAGGCAGCATTTCAGCTACGTTCTTACAGGAAGGAATAAGAGCTTTAAGAGAGATTTTTTTATGGGCTTATTGCTTTATGCCTAAACTCTGAAGTGTGAAATGGTGCATATGCCATACAGATGACACTTATATGTGCTTTTCTTGATGTGGATGAGATTGGGTTAAGTTGATTTCCATGATTACCCTGTAGGATAGGTTTCAAAATATGAGTCTTTGCTTTCCAGAGAGAGTTTAAAAGGTTACAGTCTCACTTCCAGTTTTTCTGCTGCGTTACAGCAACATATAAAAACTGATGAAAACTACAGCTTTGGGATGCAACTTCATTTTATGTTGCCAAAGACTGAGGCCTCTGTCTCACTGTGGTGCTTTGCTATCCCCACACTTAATTCAGATCAGCCTCGGCAGCTTTGGAACAGTAAGCTGACTGCCCCATGCAGCAATGGGAGCACAACGTAGAAGAGCCCAAGACCTTCATGTTGGTGTCATCCAGCTGTTGGACTTGAGGAGGAAGTCTTTCATAATGCTTTTGTTTTCTCAAAATCTCTTTGTTCTCCCATAGCAGTTATTTCAATCAAGTTTTAATGATTTCTCCAGTTAAGTTTGGAGAAAAGTTGGATGTTCAGTGTTTAGATAAGTATTTATGGGTCAGTGTTTCTAATAAAAATGACACGTGTCAGAGAAGAATGTAGATGGTGATAACACTTCTTTTAATTTTATTAAATCTGATTTGGTTTTGGTACGGGTTGCTTACGACTTTGTGTGTCAAAATGTAGTATAAATCCAACTGAAAAATATTGCTGCTGATGATTACAAACTATTTCTACTTGATTACCAAAGATGCTGCCCAGCATTCAGTGTTGAAAAGCTGTATTGGAAGTGTTAAACTAGATGGAAAAATTAAGACGCTTAGTTTAGTGACTTCTGTTGAACAAAACTCTTAAAAGAACTGCAGTAGAAAGTTATGCCACTAGACATGTGAGTATTCCACTAATGGTTATGGTGGGTGAAGTCAAAAGATCACAGATTTGAAAAGAACTGGCAAGTATCAACTCTCTTTTTAATAAAAAATGTTCATAGCTCAAGTTGCATGCATATAAGAAATCCATCAAATACGGTAATGCGGTTGGGGGACACACATACTTCTGGGGCAAGGGAGCCAAACTGGTAATACAGACCTTTGAAAAGAGGAAGTTAAACGTTCCAGCCTGTTGGACCATATCTAAGTTAATGCTAAAGTTTACTTGTTCATAATCTGCTTTATATCTTTGAGATACTGTTAATGTTTTGTAGCGACTCCCTATGATTGCTTGCCAGTAGTACAAAGTGGAAAAAAGCCTGATACTCTGTGCATCAAGCTGAGGCTTGGATCTACTCCTGGTCTTGTGTAGGCCTGTTTCTGGCAGGATTGAGTGTGACTTTTATCATTTGTCCCATTGAGATATCATTATAGGTTCCTTATCTTCATTTCTTCAGCAAGTATGCTTTTGAAGAAGCTTTCTTCTCTTGGCAGTTTGTCTGATAATGGAGTCAGGGAAAGGAAAGAACTTTTCTTCAATGTTGAAGTATGGTACATGACTAGTTCAAAGTGGAAACATATTCAGATTTCTAAGCAGTAGAAAATCCATTTGTATTAAACTGTAATAATAAAGATTTTGGAAGCATTCGCCTCATGTTTGAAATACTTTTTTTTTTTTTATTGGCTTATGCTTTTTGTAAGAAAAAAGTTCCTTAATTTGTGCTGTATTGATTTGTTTGTGACTTGAAAAGCTTTATTGCCTTTTACTTAAGCTGTAACTTCTAAAACAAACACCCAAATTAATATACTTGTTAATAAATACAATAAAATTTTAAAAAAGAAGCAATGTAAAATTTCAGTTTGTCTTAGGCTGTTGTTGTGGAAATGAGGTGTGGGAATGACTTCTGCAGGGTTTTGGTCCAGCTCTGTAAGCCTAGGATAACTGGAAGGTCTAGGAAAAAAGTTAAGTAGATAATTACTTTTTTATGGCTTGAAATAACTTTGAGATGGCTTTGGTTGACATTTGTGAGTGATTTGAGGAGGAAAAAAAACATAGGTAGGGAAGGATGATAGTTTAAAAAATACGGATGCTCGTTAGCCTCGTTTAAGTGGTAAAATCAGTAATTCAGAACAAGTTGCAACTGCCGTGGGAAGGCACCGGGTAGCTAAAGCTTCATTTTCCTGCCACTTTTATTTACAAACTGTATCAGTGTTTTATAGTTCTTGCTTTTAATCTGATTGATGTTGTATTTGCAGATGTACTGTTTCTAATCACTTTAGAAATGGTACTTGGTCACAGAGAGTGTTTGAGTGGAAATGGATGTTAATTCACGTGTTGCAGATCTAATGGACTGCTGTTCTTTTGGGTTTTTTCCTATTGTTTTGTTTTCCATTTTTTGAAAACTTTTGTGTTAACATTTCCTTTTTTTCTTATTTTCAAGTGTCAATTTACAGTATCTGGTTTTATGACAAGAATGACTGTCATCGAATAGCAAAACTCATGGCCGAGTAAGTACTCTGTATTATTCTGCAGTTCTTTTATGCAGTACAGAAAAAAATGGAACTTATTAAACCTATTTGGGGTTTTTCTCACTCTCCTTTTCTTTTAGAAAACCACAATGTCCTTGCTGGTCCCGATTTTTTTTTTTTTTTTTTTAGTCATGAATGTTGTGAGTTGGGGGTTTGGGGAGGTGCTTTTGTTTGTTGTTGCTTATTTTAAATTTACAGCATTAAGGTTTTCAGTTAAGTGGTAAAAAAAATCAGTTGAAGTATTAGTTAGCATTCTCCAAAGAAAGCAAGTATGAACACTGTTTATTAATTTATACTTTATATAGGGATGCTGGCAAAAGATCGTCTCATGCAGAAAGTGTAATCAGATAAATGTTGACCATGGGATTTTTTTAGTTGATTTTGTGGCTTGTTCAGGTTGATTTGGGGAGGTTTTTGGTTTATTGTACATTTTTAAAAAAAAAAAAAAAAATTCTGACCAACATGAAAAGCTTAGAGAAGCAGATAGAATCTTATAGAATTAAAGCAATGTTAGGAGAGTAAGCAAAGTGATGAAATAATAGGAGTTTGTTGTTAACTTCTGGATTATTGTTTGATAGTTTTTTCTTTCTTTCTTTCTCTGCCCCTCTTCGCTGGGGTTAAAATTGGTTTATTAAAGCTGCTGTGTAACTTGCTCTTGTTTTGTGGTTCCCAGGGCTCCTAGAGATGTCAGGCAGCAGGAGAATTTCTGAAGTGATGTCAAGTTAAAGAAACATTGAAAGACTGTGTTTGCAGTAACATAGTTTTCTTAGTTTGTTTAAGCTGCTGTCACTGTAGCCACGCAGTGAGGGTAACTGAGCTGTAGGTGGTTGCGGTACCACAGCTGAGGAGGCTTCAGAGCAGAGTACTGGTGTTTGGGGGAACAGCAGAGCCCAAAGGCAGCTGGGACTGGTAGAGTTGGCAACATGACATGAAGGTTTTAAACACGCAGTTGGAGGCTATACTTTTACCTTTCTGTTTCTTCAGGTGAGGTGCCTTGCTGGTAAAGCCAAGCCATTTCTCTAATAAAAAGGATGAGAATTAACTTAAGCAAATTTTCAATGTTGTTATGAAAGGAAGGAGCTTGAATTGCATGGCAAGGTAGTTATGCTGGCAAAACTGCAAAATGCAGGTGTGCTGCACGCGATATCTTCTCATCCCTCATTCTCTGCTTGGCTTTGCTGAAAAGGCATTGTAGAATGATGTTGCGCTTCGTTTGGTACCACATGCCCTTATAGCTTGAGAGTATCTGAAGATTCATATTAGAGAAATGAAATGAAGGCATTCTAGTTGCACATTTTCCATCGTACGATGGAAAAGCTGCACTTCTGAGGCTGGTGCTACAAACCTGATGAAAAGTGGATTGATGTGATTTTGCTGGCATCTCTTTCTACAAATATCAAGCTTTCTTTCCCCCGAAATGGGTAGAAGGCAGTCAGAAGAAAAGTAAATATGCTGATACTCCTCTATAAGGAGCTGACTGAAACTGCAGGAATTCTTTTATCCTGTGATGAAAGATGTGTTTAAGAAAACCTAAAATATATGCTTTTATTTAAAAAAATAAACCAAAATTTAATCTTAGGGAAATCTGTATTTGAGTGGGTGGTAAGAGACTCCATCAGGCTCAGTTCAGAATATCTTGAAATAAATATTTACGTTGTCTTCCAAGAGTATTAGTTTTATTCCACAGTTTTTGTCTTTGTCTTGGGCAGAAATTGGGATTGGCACCTTTTTGTTTAGGTGGAGGGTGTTTTATCACTAATAGAAAGAGTAATGCCTTCGTAATAACCTCAGAGCTTCAAAAACATAACCATAAAAGGTTTCAAGGAGATTTGCATTCTCTTTCCTGCTGTTTGACTTGACCTTATTGTGCCAGACTGAGTTAACAAGATTGCAGACCGTCCATTTATATTTCAGTGGCTTATCTTTCAAAAGAAAAGTAAATTAGTGTTTGAAGGCTTTGTAATCACAGACTTCACTTCTCACCTTCTCTCTCTCCCCTGCCTGCCTGTCCCCCCACTCTGTGAGGTTGTGCCAGGTGTATTTTCAATGCTGTAACTGCAGATATGCTCAAACAAACTGTCACAGCAGCTACTGTGTCCCCGAAGGAATGTGTGCCTCTTCCTCTATCTGATATAATGGAAATCAACAGCAGGCCTTGCTTAAGGAAGCTTTAATCCTGGATTGCATACAGAGCATGCTCACAGTACAGATGTGCATTAGTTTAACTTTGCTGAAGAGACAAAGTATTCGATTTCCAAGAACTTTTTTTCTTTTTCTTTTTCTTTTTTTTTTTGAAAGAATTCTAGAATTTTCTGAAGTGAAAAAAAAATTATAGGAATCATCAGACTGCTGACTTAAGAAGGAATTAATCTGGGACAAATTAATTCAAGATGATTGTTTGGGGGATGATCTACCTAGAAGAAGTGAGACAGAAACTAGGATTTTTAAAATCTTTGTGTAACTATTGCATTCCGACACGTAAAAAAGTAGGGCTTTTTTGTTTTTAAATTAGTTTATAGGCTTATTCTACCCAGGGTTGTACACCCTGTTTCACATTTACCCCATCACCAACATCTGAATGTAACCTGCATGAGATAGAAGATGGAAGAAGTGCTGTTCAGACAGTTGTCTGTGTGAGAAGATAATTTGTTACTCTCCAAAACCAGTAAACTTTAAAAATATAATAAAACACTTCACATTGGACAATATAGAAATGTTATAAAATGTTTTTCAGAAATCTTAAACGTTTATGTGAAATGGATATACTCCTTGAAGATGTTTTGCTATAAGACCAATTATTACTGTTTTCATGGGAAGATGTTTTGTTGAAATCTTCTGGACCAAGTAGTTAAGAGCAGGAGGAATGTCTCAAGTCTGAAGCCTCCGCTTCACCTATTGTGCAGCACATACTTGATTCATCTGTCCAGAATTTTCTCTTTAACAGAAATATTTATTTTTCCTGATACAATTATACTGACACTTAATCTCAGCGAAGAATTCCGGTTCTTTTTACCTTGCCCTATCTCATAGTTCAGTAGTTGAGTTTAGACGAGTCCAAAGTCAGGACTATAATGACTGCATGGGGTGATAGAACAAAATGTGCTCTCAGGGTGTCATCATAGAAACATTTGTACAGTATTGAGCTGCTTCACCCAAACAGGCGTGTGCTGCAGCTCTTACAACTGTCAGGCAGAGTGTAGATCGGGCTCCCTGTTCTGAGTTTCGTTTGCAGGTGAATGCTTGCTCACACAGAAAGCTGTAATAATAATGAGAGGCAGCTTGTTTGATTAGAAATTTCCAAAGTAATTTTGAGAGCACCATTGAATTGTTGAAACCAACATCTAATTCTTCAGATAAAAGCAGCTAAACTTTAGTGAAGAGGCTTGTTCGCTGGAAAACTGGGAAGAAACTTCCAAGGCTTGAACTATTATTTTTTTCCTCAGAAATGGCCATGTGGAGTTGCATGTAAATATTTAATTACTTTATAAAATCTAGACTTACTCCTGAATCTTAACTGCCCTAAAGAAACCGGAGGCTGGAATGATTGACATTTTCTGTGATCGTTATGATGGCATCTCTTGGCTCCCCCATCAGTCATCGGTTCCACAGCATGAGAGTTCTCAAGTGACGTGCCAGCTCCAGAGCACTGCCCTGTTTACAGTGCTTGTTTTTTCTTAACATATTTGATTAATGCAGGCTTAAAAAAGCAGGGATTACAGGCTGGTGTGTGTTTATTTCAAGAGGATAAGCTTTAGCGCATTGCACAGCCATGTATATCTTGTGAACTGTGTATGGATTAGGAGTGGAAGTAAATGCTGCCTTTACTTTTATTAATGAAACGTACCAGGTACGCATCATCGTCTTGTGTATCTTAGCTGTCTTTTAAACTGAAGGGGTTTGATACTTGAGGCAGGTAGGGCTGTAGTAGAAGTGGTGAGTGAGCCATAGGCACCAAGGGCAAGAGGAAAAGATGTGTTGTAGACCTGCAGGTAATTGGAATGACTACACAGCAGCTAGAGAAAATGGTTTGCACTTCTTTCCAGAGCCTTAAGTATGAGAGTAAGGGGTAACTTACTCTGAGCCTCCTTGCAGACTGACTCCAGAGGCATTTGGTATGAGCCAGCTCCCTTCTTTCCCAGTGTCTTTGTATTGTTATATAATGGTAGGCCTCATCTTAAATTAGAAAAGTTTGGTAATTGATTTTCTTGAATAACATGGCTTGATTTGGCTAAATACGGAAAATATGCATGTTAGGAAGACTGAAAAATGTATTTTACTGTCTATGGTATAACACATGCTTTTTGTATAATACATGCTTGAATGTCCCCATGTTTTATTGTAAAGATCTTGAAATATGACAGTTTTACAGAAGTAGTGTTTACTGTAGGCAGGCTTTGTGAGACAGATCAGTGCTGTCTGGATTGGAGAAAAATCCTACAGACCATTTGACAGGTTGGCTTGTATAAACCTTATAGCAAATGAAAACTTGTGTAACTTTGGTCAACTATGTGTCAGGTTTTCATTCAGGCAGAACAAAATATATTAATGTGGTGGGAGAACACTTCTCTCTACTGCTTTTTGCAAGATGTTAACTCCAGATAAAATTTTAAAATCCTCTTTCTCCTTTCCCGTTACAGAGTGGTAGAACAAGAAGCTCAGAGATCGCAGCAAGTTTCCCATGACAGGAAAAGTCCCAGCAGAACTAATGGCTGCAATGAAAACAGGCCCATTGACATCCTGGAGATGCTTAGTAAAGCCAAGGATGAATATGAACGAGTAAGGAAACATCGTCGTTTGGATTTTTTTTCCTTTTTTTTTTTCCCTTTTCGTTTTTGCTAACCTTATGAAGAAATAAAAACATTACTTCTGCTCCTGAGGAGCTTAGGACACCATACGGAGTCCACTGAAATAGCCTGCCCTGTGATTTCTGAGAGAGAGAAGATAGAGGGTAATTCTTAGATACTAACTAGTCTTGTACAATACACTCTAACACAAGATTACAGAGTAGTGCACCTAATCCATAATTTGGTAGACCTGTATGTTCATGTTTGAATTGCTACCTTCTGGGGGGAAAAAAATACAATTTTAAAAACAGGTACCTGGAGATGCAGACACAACGCAATATTTTTCTAAAATAACTACCTGGATTGCGTAATCTCAGTAGTTGTCTGCTCTCTTATTCTGTGAGGTCACTGTCAAAGGAAACGTGAACAAATAAGTACCTATGTAAAACTGTAGAAGATGCACTGCCAAGCACGCTCAGTTTTGTGATCTTGAAATTCTGCTATTGTAAATATTCCTTATAGGGGCCAGCACTTTGGTTTTTCAGGTTTTTTCCCTGTACTGGAGGAGATTTGCTATGATTTATGGTGTAATCAAGAGCATTCATTGAGATGTGCATTAAAATGCTTTGACATGTTTAATAATATAACAGAAGCCCAGAAACTTTGTCAACTGTCCCAAGTCTGTGATACAGGCACAAATGTATAGTGACTTGGAGAGGAGGGGTAATGTAAGGGTAATATAATATTTTGAAACAGTGTGAGATTTGCATGTTGCATGAATTCATAAGTTTTAGATCATAAATCATAGAATGATTTGGATTGGAAGCAACCTTAAAGTTCCAACATCCCTGTCATGGGCAGGGACACCTCCCACAAGACCACACTGCTCAAGGCTCCATCCATCCTGGCCTTGAACACTTCCAGGGAGAGGACATCCACATTTATTTCTGTAATTATTACCTCAGTGGGCAACTCTTTGCCTGCTTTCTCGTTAGTTTTCATTTTTAAGAAAGCGTATCTGGAAATAGTTTTTAACACATCAGCTGTGTTTTCTTTAAAGAGCAGGAATTCTCTGCCGTTGCTTCAGTACCTTGGTTTTAAGACTGATGTCTTTTTTCCCCCTCCCCTCCTCCAGCTGCACTGTGGTAGGAAACAGTCTCTGATATCAGGCAAGACAGGTTGAATACCAATTGTGTGATCCAGCCTGAAATGTAGCTTGACAGACACATTTTACAACAATTTCTACTGTTGTGATAAAATTTTGTCTCTGGGAATAGCTAATAAAAATTGTGCTCAACAGCATTTGTCTCGTTTTAGTCTCAAGAGAAGTCTTGTGGTATTAGAGGTTAGAGATTTAGTCATTCAGTACATTTGTAGATTCTATGAAGCATATTGTTACTAGCTGTAGGCTAAGTGTAACATTACCCTTCCCCTATCCTTCTGTTCCCCAGTTTAATAGTTCCACTGTGTGTCCGTCCTTTTAATAAATTAATTGATGTCAGAAGGATGAGTCTGGTACCTTTGGCCAGTGCTAAATTCCCAAGTTTACATAATGAAGGAGAATGTTAATTCTCTTAGGAAATAATTGCTTCATATAGTCTTGAGGACTAAATTCATATATGCAGGATGAATAATAAGGGCAATGTGTGGGAGATCCATAAAAGGAAATCAAGATTCTGAATGCTCCTCTCCCCAAGTATAATAGTACAAGAAAGTGCCATAGTAAAGTAATGTGTGAATATAACATTGAAGAGTTGTGAGTTTTGTTGCTATACTGATAAGAGAAGTTTTAGCACAGTAGTGGAGTGCTTGATTCCTTCCAGAAGTTGCTTGTGCAGTGGTTTGCAGCTGAGTTCCTTTGAGTACTTGGGATTCGAGTCTTTATAGGGTTTGAGGTTGTTACGGTGCAATGTGGGTTGAGGAGAAAGGGATGACCGTGTGGATTGAGCCTTGTATGAGCCAACTTCTCTTTCTGACTTAGATTGAAGGCAGATGAGTGTGACAAACCATACAAAATATTTGACCCAGGCTAGACACCTTAATAGTTTCTGAACATCAGTAATGTGGGTTTCTGAATGCTTTAAATAGAGATTGGAAAAACATTAAATTGCTTCTGGTTCTCTGAATAACTCATCTTTCAATGTTGTACCAATTGAGATGGATTTGAAGAAATTGAAGGCTTTTGATGGAAGAAACTAAAAAAAAAACGAAAACAAAAAACAAAGCAGGCCAAATGAACTCACTGTTTTGATTGTGGCCTCTTAGGTCTGATGAAGCCTTTGCTCCCTTTGTCCTTGCAGTGTTGGATAATACACATTTCCAAAAGATGGCTCTTCAAAATGACTCAGGAAGGATGTTCCAGCTTCTCCCCTCCTAGTTTTCACATCTTTTTCAGGTGACAGTACAGAAAAGCTTTTGCTGGAAACAAAGTTTCTAAGCATCAGGGATGAAGCTCTATAGAGAAGTAACACTGATAAACAAGGATGGTGAACAGTGGTGGTGGAGTGTCAGTGACTGTGGTGCCTTGTGATACAGTAGGGAAATACGCAGGGCATGGACTACAGGAGAGCTATGGTATAAATGAGTGGTTTGTGACTTGATCTGGTTTTGGTGTTTGAGTTTGGGTTTTTTGATGCTTTTAGAACATTAGGGAAACTAGACTAATTATTTAATTTCCTTTTTGTGTATGTGAATTGTAAATGGAAGCTGTTGAATGTAATCCCATAGCCTGATTGATTGTAGTTGTCTAGAAGTTGCCAGATAAACAGAATTGAGCAGTATCAGTTAATGTCAAGCAAACTTCTTTGGAGAATGTTCTTTTAACCATCTCAGCTTTAGTAACAAACCTCTGGCACCTTAGGTTTGGAATTCCTTGTAGCCAAGGTATGTCAATGTTAACATGATTAGCCAACCAGCTTGTTTTGAAGATGGCTTCTTGAGAGACCTTTCCTGTCTTAATATGGTTTTATATATATACATTAAAAATATATTTATATATATATTATGTTTATATATATGTATTATTTTATGGCACTCAGTAATTATGCATGAATTTGTATTTAGGAGCAGAAAGTACTTATCTGCCTGGTACATTCCAGATGGATCATACGGTAATCCTTGTGTGCAGCCCACATGAGATTGGCAGAGTGTCAGCGTGATAAGGGGGCAGAGAGAGTGAAAAAGAGATTTATGAAGGTCTGAGTGATTTAATCTAGGATTCCAAATCAGCTTAGTCCTTCAAGTACTCACTACAGCAAGTCCATATGTGAAAATGAATGAATTCTGAGATATTTTTTTTTTTTTTTTATATGAAGTGAATGGTTGCTTTTTATAGCATGGTGTTTGACATGTGTGTTCTTAGTATGAGCATGGAAACATACTGCAGCTCATCCTCTAGTGAAAAGGAAACTATGCTTTGTATGATTTTTGTAACCACAAAGCATCCGGCATTTCAGGCACAGAGTTTTGACCTTCATGTTAGTGCCTAAAAGTCGGAAAGGTGGGATTTACTTTTCACCTCTGTCCCTAAATTGCAATGTACAGGTTTGATTGTATTTATTGCTTTCAATTAGAAATCGAAACTCAGATTTTTTTTAACTTGTTGCTAAGAAGTTTAACCTATGTTTTTCTGCTGTGGGTACGTGACCAGAGCAATCATCATGGGTTGTGCTAGTGTGCAGCTATGTCATATGCATGAGGTGTAGTTTACCTGTGGAAAGCTACACAGATCTACTGGTTGAGATTTTTCACAGGTGACTTAAACTGTAATTCAATTTCTGTTTTAATTTATGTATGTGCATATGTTTATTAAAGATAAAAGTCGATTTGATCTGTAAACATACTGTGTTACAGTGCCACTCTTGTCAATTTTCTGCCTTGTTCACAGAAAACAGAATTAACACCTGAAGTAAGTGTACATTGTTAATTACATCTGGTGGAAATAAGTCAGTGATGAGCTCTCTTGTCAGCCAGTTAGAATGATTTCTGGTGGGATTATTTTTCTGGATTATTTCTAGTTTGGGTGCTTGAGGTAATGAGGTGTAGCAAACTTCCTTATTAGCAGCTGATGCAGGTATAGGATGTGAAAGCCTGCCTTTTTTAATTTTAATTTTGTTAGTGAAAAAATATGAAGCCAGTTGTCATACTTTTTTTTGATAGAGAGTAAAAGCTTTATGAATACCTATCAGATGGTAAATGTCTTGGTATGATTTTTATTTCCTAAAATTTGTAAATTCAGCAAAGTCTTACAAAAAATCAATGTTCTGTACGTAGTCTGTACCGTATGTGTAAACCAGATTGTAGTAGTGGATAAATGTAGACTTAAGATTCATGTATTTGTGTTGTTTGGGTTTTTTTTTTTTCCCAGAATCAGATCAGTGACTTGAGTATTATATCCAGTTCTGGAATGCAACAAAATGCAAATCCTCCCAAACCAGAAAGCACAGAGCCTTCAGAACAAAAAACTTCATTACAAGTGCAAGAGCAGGTATGTTTCATCCAAACTTAAATAAGGTGCTTTTTTTCTTTTAGTACGTTGTCTTGGTACCAAAATATTTTTTCTTAGAATGCCTGCAGTATTGTTTACTGAATGTTTTACCTCTTTGAATAAACTAAGGAGTCTGAAGACTTTCAGGATCCTAAATTCTGCCTTTCAACTTTAGCATTTAAAAATGTGAGGCTGTGCTCACGCTACAGTGAATATCCCAGGTATGTTTAAAGGGGCTAACTTGGATTCTGAAAGAATCCAAGTGGTAATGTGCCAGAAAGCAAGAAAAAATTACTTCTGCCACATTACTGCACTGAATATGTCATCATTTAGCTATATACTGTGTTGCAGTCTTTGACATGTGAACCTAAGCCCTATTTTCTCACGTCTGAAACATTTGCTTGGGGTTTATCTGTGCTGCCTTCAAAGCAATAGCTGCAGTCCGGCTAACTTAAATCAACAGTGAATTGCTAGACAAGAAGTGGAAAGCGTTTCAGTCATGGCAACAGTGTTCTCTTTGACATAACTGAAAATGCATTTACCTATCTTCTCCCACACTTCTGTAGCTTGCGTTGAACCCGTGCTCGTGTGACTGTTTGATTATATCAGTCAGCTTGGGTGATTCCTTCATGCTTAGATTGTGGAAAAAGAGTACATGGTTTTGTGTTGATTTTCTTCAGGGGTGTCTTGGTTTTTTGAGGGGAGGAGTGGTGTTTGGTGTTGGATTTTTTTCCTGTGTTAAGAACTTTTTTACAGTATATTCCTTTCTCCACTGGAAGAGAAATAGTGTAAACAAACAAAAAAAACCCCCAGTATTGTTGGGGGAGGGATATTGCTAAAATTATGGTAATAGTAGAGTTGAGTTCTATTTCATCTAAGTGTTAAAAACAACATGTTGAATCAGCATGTATCCAAATATTTACAAATTCTAAAGCTTGGGATGGCTCCTGTAATTAATATTTAGTTAATTTTGCTAATGAAAATAAGATCTGCTTCATGTTAAAGTTGTCTTTGAACCTCGGGAAACTTGTTAGAAAGCACTTAGTGTCATCACTGGAGTGGCTGAAATCGGTAGCAATAGTTCAGTATTTGGCTCCATGACAAATTTAAAAAAATACATTCTGCAGTAACTACTCAGGCCTGAGTAAGCTGGGCCTGCTTACAGTGCCACCCCGTGGGCAGGGGAGGGGCAGCAGCGCTTCTGCTCAGGAAATACCCCACTGCCGGCAGCTGCCTGCCTTCCTGATTGTAGCTGACTGTGGTGTTCCTGATGTGTGCAGCCTTGCACTTAGTGCTTGTAAACAAAACGCTTACTTTGTAGTAGTAGTAGTAGTAGTGATTTCTAGTACAGGTCATGGCTAGGGTGTGGGCAGCAGGAATCTGCTTTATGGAATGGAGTAGTAACCTTTAATGAATTCAGACGAACGGCGGCAAGTTTGCTGGGATTGTTGGCTGTCACAGCCCTGTCTGTCACCTCAGCGGCACCTCTGCTTTTGTGTCAGTGCCATTGATCGTAACCCTGACTGCCAGCACTGCTTGCTGCATGCCTGGGCTTGAGACCTGGCAGCAGAGTTGCATGAGGCTTTGTTTTACGTAGAAACATAAAATGATTTGGATTGGAAGGGACCTTTATATGTCATCTAATCCAAACTCCCTGCAGTAAGCAGGGAGATCTTCAACTCAGTCAGGTTGCTTAAGGCTCCATTCAACCTGACCTTGAATATTTCTAGGGATGGGGAATCTACCACCTCTCTGGGCAACCTGTGCCAGTACCTCACCAACCTCAGCAGAAAAAAAAAATCTTTATAACATCTAATCCAAACTTCTCCTCTTTTTAGTTTTTAGTTTTAAGAGAAAATATTTCCTCTTGGGTCACTCCCTGTAAACCTTACACAGTCAGCTGAAGTGCCCCACCTGACAGCATGTGGAAATGCAGAGCAAAAACCAAATAACTAGTAAAGGAAAGACTGCCAATCCATGTTTCAGTATATATGAAATGATTTCTAGAGAAACCCTCTGAGCAGCACTCTGTTCCTATCAAGTAAAGACATAATGTTGCTGTTTTGCAGCCCGTGCTGATAAGGCTCTTCACAACACACTGAATTGATGATACACTTAAAATATACCTCAGCCAGAGATGGGACAGGCAAAAGATATGTTATATACTTCAAGCTGGGTATTAACTTCATGTTTAAGACTGTGTCCACAAAAGGGGGTGGTCGGACATGGATCAGAGTATGGTAGAGATTTCTATTACTGGAATATTGTAATATGTTAATAAAGGAAAGCTGGTCAATTCATCATACTGAAGTGAAAAGCTGAGTTTGAAATGAGTTGGAATAGTGATTTTTCTCTTAACAGAATCGCTACCGTTGAAGGACAGATCTCCAGAACACTAAGATTAGTAAGAACAAAAGTCTAGGAAGAATTTCTAACATATTTATAAACAAGGTTTATAAACTGTAGAATGTCTCAGCTGTGAAATGAAAGTGTGCCTGAATTTAAGCAAGCTAAAAACAAATAACAGCAATGGCAGTAGAGATTATTAACCAGGGCAGAAGTCAATATCATTTCAAGCTCAAGGGTTTTTGTTAGCTGCTTGCATGCTACCTGTGCTGCCATACCTTCACTGCTGCTATCCGTGCGATTAAATTAGAGCTAGCATAGCAATGTCATGGTACAGCAGTTGTCATCGTAAAATAGCATCTTTGTTTAGACATACTGTCAGAACACACTGGAATTGTGCTGCAGGCCATTCAGTCTTCTGAACAGAATGTTGTATTTTAGTCCAGCTGTTTTACATAACTTCTGGTCCTGTGCAACCTAAAAAAAAATAACAGGAGAATTTTGAGATTAAGGGTGTTAATAGCTGTTTCTTTTCTCTGTAGTGAAACACATTTTTAAGCATTTTCAGCAAATTAAGAAGATTATATCCTTAAATTTTAATTTTAAGGATATCCCTAAAATCATGCTATGTACGTAATTTGGGGAGGCATTAAAGGAGTGGTAGATGTAACCGTTTGTGTATATACACCCACTTTTCAAGGAGATATATATGTTTACGTTTGTACAGAATCTTTCACCTCTTCTAACATATATTGCATTGTTAATGAAACGGGTGAAAAGAACTGTCTAAGCATGTATAGCTAGTTGTTTGCCTTCAGGCTTCTTTCCTTTCTTCTCTTTTAGGCCATTTAATTATGTCCAATTCTGTAAATTTTATGTGGATTTTGTTAAACGTGTGGCTGGTGCTTATTTTTCTCCCTGCCTTGTGTAGGTAGGGCTGATTGGTAATGGCCACCTTAATGACTGAATCCATAGCATTCCCCTTTCTTTACTACTAGCACACAATCTGTCCAGAGAAGGCAGTAGAGAAGAGGCTTCCATAGACAGGATGTTCCTTGTAAATGAAGTTGATTTCAAATTCCTGTAAATAGGGCACAAGATATCCAAACTGTATTTTAAATGCATTGTACCTAGCTGTCTTTCATATTAAACTTGAAATTGTAAGGGTCTATATGAGGTGCACAATGGTATGTATATTGCTAATCTGAAAACTTCCTTTTCCTTTCTTTCTAGCCATTTCAGTCAAGACAGAAGCATCTGACTCTGGAGGAACTGTTTGGAACTTCTGTACCAAAGGAACAGCCCACAGCTCCGTATCCCAATCCAGAGAGAATAGAAAAGATGCAGACTGACGCCTCTGCCAGAGAGCACCACAGTTTGCTCTTACCCTTTTCCTTTGACCAATCAGCAGTAATACAACAATCACTCGGGAAATCTGAAAGTCCCAGCGTTAAATCTGGTGCCAATCCTTTGAATCAGCAAGAATGTGTAACACCTATGCTAATACCTCCAGCTTCCCAGCCAGATATAAAAAATGTTTCAAGCTGTTCGGTTCGCTTAAGCCCTGTTCTTAATTCAGCCTCGACAATGGAAGCTGCCCCGGCTCAGGTGCTTCCTGGCCTAAAACAAAACAACAACATAATGCAAGTTATGCAGCAAGCTGCCAAGCAGATATCCCCACTAGTGAATCAGCCGCCAGCCGAAGTGAACCACGCTCCACAAAGTCTGATGACTGGCCAAAACCAGCTGATAGCACCCTTGACATCCACAAGTACAGGAACTGTCTCGAATACATCCCATACAAGTGTTGATCTTCTCCAGAAGCTCAGGTTGACCCCACAACATGACCAAATGCAACAACAGTCTCTCACTAAGACTTCCTTAACACCAAACATCTCTGCCTCGGTTGGCCAACTTGCAACACCAGAAAGCTTCAAAGAATCTCACAGTAAACCATCAGCCTTGAACAGCAAGATAATCTCCCCCCTTCAGGTATTCTGTGGGATTTTATATCCAGGAAGCTTTAAACTGTTTTTAAACTGTATGTATGTACTCTTGGAAAATGTCCTGTTAACATATTAGCCTTTTAAAAATAATTAAGAACTTCCACTGTGTAATATTTGTTGAATTGCTAACTCAGAAATCCAATTCTGTTAGTTTTATGTCGTTAGAGTCTGCTGTTAGTGACAGAGCTGTCTGCAGAGGAGAAGATTTTTCAAGATGGTGCTGTTAGGGAGTGAATAAGTCCCAAAGAATTCATCTGTACTTGTGTCAGAAAAATACTACTAAGAACTGATGATCTGAGAAGGGACAGAAAGTTGCAAACTGATAACGTTACAAGAGCTGATGATGTGGAAGTTTATCTTGTACCTTCTTTGAAGGTTCAAAATTAACAACTTCCTGTTTCTGATTATTTAGCTTTGGATGTTTTGTACACTTTCAATTTTGACCCCCTTCTGTTGGGGATACCTGTGGGGTACATTGAGATATTGGTAGTTGTGTACTAAAGATGGATCATAAACTGATTTATTTTGTCATAATTGACCACCTGGTTTATTTTGTCCTTGTATTGTTTACAGAGGACCTCTTGAGCTTTTTACTTCTTGGAGGAGAATCTGTTGCCTCTGCTTTAATATAAGCCAAAGCAGTAAATTTGATTTGAGAGACTAGGTGAAAATGGCACTGCTAATCTGTGAGGTTAATGCATGTGGCTTTGTGTTCTAAATTATTTTCTATCAATTAGTGTTACGCTGCTGTAAAATTAGCCAATTATACAGCATTATATAATTAGCTGATTATACCTCAGTAGTGTAGATATTGATAAGTCTGTGTTATTGGATTTCTTTCTTCTCGAAAGGGAGTAACTTTATGTACTGCCCACCTCTGAGGTTATCCAAAGACATCTCTTCTTTTTGTTGCATTGTTATTTTATTTACATTCATGCAGACACAGTTAGTGATTGATAGTGCCATCTTGCATCTTGGGTAGAGTGAAAATGTAAGAATAAAAACACCAGAAAAAAAATACCTACAGCTACATTTGCAGGAATTTCTTAATGTTTGTTATTATCCACCAGTTTACACTGGATTTTAACAAGATTTTTGGTAGGCCTGTCTGGGTCAGCTGCTGCCCTTTGCTGTGCATATGGTGATGACTTCTGTGTAACAGATCTAATCAAAAGCTCAACTCTTTAGCCTGTAACTTGTCCTAAGCTTTTTTTTTTTAGAATATCCTGTAATTTTCAAGTGTTGGTTTTCTGTCCTCAGAAGATTTATCCTTGTCTTCATGTTTAAGAAATGGGTGTGTGTTCGTCGTGCTGTCTCCCTAATTACCTTTTTTTCTAATCTACTGCTGCTGTTTAAGATTTTCAAGACGGCTGTGACTGCTACATGCTAAGATTATTTTACGAGTGGTGACCCTGTTGAGATGTTTGGACTGATTCATTTTGCAGAAGGGGAGGAGGTCCAAGTATAGCACTGAGCAGTGATCTTGATCTAGTATTGAAGAACTGTACATTCTGAGAATTATTTTGCTTTCATGCACTTCTAAACTTTGGTACAGATTTGACTGAGGATTGTGGCATCTTTAAGTATTTAGAAAAGCTGACTGGATTTATCCATAACTGCTTTTGACTGTAGTTATTCCACCTCTGTTTGATAGCCTGAGGAATTAGCTCCGTATGCCAGTCCTATACCTCTCTTTTCCTTCCCTCCTGTCCGCTGTGTATACGTGTTTTTATCAAACTTATCCGTACTCCAAATATACTTTTAACCTAGCAAAAGACTTCTTAGGTCTTGTGTAATTAGACTTTGAGAATTTGATCTTGTCCTTGTTACCACTTCATAAAGCTAATTTTATTTTTGTTGTTAAGTATTATCAGTTCCCTGAGTGGTTTTCATTGCACTTCAAGTAAGCTCAGTGCTGTCTGTGGAGACGAGGTTTTTCCTGTTCTGTGTTGCCAAGAGTTTTTATTCCAAATGGCTACAAGCTTTTTGAAGAATGCCACAGGAATTTACTACAGTACCTTATCTACATCTTTATTGTGTTTTATGGTATTTTTTAATACTTGAATTTTATTATAATCTTGAAATCTGACTAAAGAAATATCTGGATGCTATTTGTAAAGGTGGTAGAGACTTCTGAAATTCTAGCAGAAAACAGCATTTATTTTTTGTGGAGGTGGTTAGATAAAACTCCTAGAAAGACTTCAGACTCCTGGCAATTTACGAAACTGATTATAAGATACTGAAGTCTTTACTTTGTAGCATTTGTTTTGTTCCCAGTTTCAGTCTTGTATTGTTAAGATTCTTTTTAATCTGTGGTAGTCTTTCTTGAGAAGTGTTTCGTTACGGCTTTACAGGTTTGCTCTAATAGTGAAAGCATAAAATATAAATTCAAATCTTTTCAACTTCCCATTGATTATATCAGTATTAAAAAATGCATTGGGTTACATCTAAAATCTGTTGAAATCTGCATTTTGTGCTTTCATGAAAACAGAGAACCACCCACTGAAAATTGAGCTGTGGGTGTTAACTTGTGAATTATGCTTTCTTTTTAACTTAGACTGTACAGCAGAACAAGGAATCAGAAGTATTTCCACAGCCAAAGACTTTGTCTAAAGCAAGTCAAGTAAGTGGACTAGTAAGTCTACTAATTGTTGGGTTTCTTAAAAGGAAAAAAGGGGAACTGGAGCTAGTACACTTTTTTGTTGTACAGTGCCTCTTACTTTTGGTGCTAATACAGAAATGAGAATACATTTTTGAATCTGCACTCTTGCATTAGGTTTGTACCATTGAACTGTTTTTTTTGTCTTGTACCAGTAACATTGCAGCAGGGTCTGTTAGCCTCAGCCCAGCCTTACGCACTCTAGAGGCATTAGGTGCAATTCTTACCTTGCTGTCTCTCTTGGTTTTCCTGAGATACTGTGTATTTTATGGAAAAGATACCAAGTGAAAAAATTGAAGAAAGAATAACAAGCGTTACTTACTATGAACCTTTTTATTAGCAAGTTTAGTGATCTGAATGCAGATGTAGCATTATTAGAACTGCCTTTGAATAGCAGTTCAAAATAATGTCAATATAAAATTTCAAGTTGCAGTTAAAGAAAAAAAACCAACTGGTAATGGTCAAGTCTTCAAGAACTTGAGGCTTTGAGCAACCTCATCCAGTGGGAGGTGTCCCTGTCCATGGCAGGGGGCATGGAACTGGGTCATCTTTAAGGTCCCTTCAGATTCAAACCATTCTGTGGTTCTGCAAACTGTTTTTAATTTTTTGTTGCATATCCATTTCAGGATATAATCTGTAACTTAATTCTACTTTTTCTTTACCAACCTGCTCTTTTTTTCAAATCTGTTAAAAGTTCCTCATTCTTGTACAGCTTGCTCTATATAAAAGCACTCTTAGTAGCATACCCAGACCTGAAGGCAGTAAAAATGATCCTACTTAAATAATAGTGGCTACAATTTTTTATTTTATTTTTTTTTTGTAATGCTCTCCTCTCCAGCCTTTATAACAGCATTCATTCTTACTGGACACATGCTTATCAGTTTTTTTTTTTTTCTTTTACAGGTTGCACCTCCACCATTTGTTACAGCCACAACTACAGTAACGCCTTCAATCCTCTTGTCTCCTAGTGTTTTTCAGCAATCAGCCACAAAAACTACTGAAGTGGAGAATAAAACCAATTCTTCTTCACCTTTAACACTTGGAACAACAGAAATTCAGACTATACCTCCTACTGTTCTCAGTAGGTCTCAGCTTCAAGAAGCACTGATACATCTAATAAAGGTCCTGTCTTTACAGAACTGACTTTCTAAGGGATGGGATTCCAAGTACGGTAGCCACTACTGAAAAATTCTACACCCCTATAATTCCTTTTGACTAAAGTTTGGACTCTGGAGGGAGGGGAAATTACGTGGCCGAGACTGACCTAGTGATCCGTGTTTGTTTGAGCATCCGGTGTGCGTAGTGGTCTCTTTAGCTGTCTTTCAGACTTTGAGCCATGAAGCTGGTATGTTGTGCAAAAAGCATAGCCTTTTGTACAGGGATGCAGCTAGTTCCCTTCTCTTAACTCTCAGAAAGCCAACACTGAGGAGTGCTTATGCACAATTTAAATAGCATTAAATTAAACTTTTTTTGCATCTTTTTGTTATGTTTCTAATGTGGTCTTTTTTTTTTTTTCTGCAGAATGACTCCCGTTTTCTCAGCACTATTCATGAAGTCTACTTGCAAGTCCTAACCAAGAATACAGACAACATCAAGCTATAATTGAAGCTAAATCTACTTAAAATATATTCATTTTAGAAACAATTATGCCTCGTCTATAATACTAATATTTTTGTAAAAGAATATTTAGTTTTCAATGTCTTGAATTTGAACCTGTTAGGAAAGACTTCCTTAATTATTACTAAAGTAATGTTCTCAGAAGTGATTTAGGTTTTCACTGTGATCATCACCAGCAAACCTTTGTTTTTACTGGGGAGGGGACTTGAGTTGCATTTACGCTCTCATTAGCATTAGGTGAATTTGCAGATCTTTGCTCTGGCCTTCATTCCTAGCTGTATTCACTGTTCAAGGATTACAAACTCAGTACTATTTAAACCAGCAGGTATACAGAGTACAGTACACTACACCACACCAGAAGAAAATTTGGTTGTGGGAACCTAGATCCAGTTTGAAGGACTGAGGAAAAGAAGAGCAAAATGCCTTGTGATTAAGTTGGCAAATGTGGGGAAGGAATGGATCTGGAAGCCAGGCTTTTGGAGCTAAATCTTTAATTAACAATTTTAAAATGTGATTTGCTCAATACATTGACAGTCTGTAGCTAATGCACATAAATTCATCTTTTAAGTATTCTATTAATCTTACTTACTTCTACATCGCTAACATTAAACAGGTACCCAAGTGCATAAGGCCATTTTCTCTAAAAAGGCAAAATTTGAAATATGCAAATTCTTCGGTGATTGTATCTTTTATTTTTCTTTAAGCACAGAGTAGTTCTGTCACCTGTTGAAGTTCGCTTGTTTTAAATTTGTCATTAGGAGACCACCACTGGGAGACCCTTTGCCTGTTCAGCAGTGTTTGATATGATTTAAATACTTAGTTTCCCTTTTAGTTCAAGGATGGACCATGTCATAGTTGTCTTTCATTCCTCAGTTGAATTGGAACTGCAGTGTTGAAAACTATGCAGATGGGGAACAAATGCATGCTTTTCTGTTGCCTTCTCCCCAAATTGTTAGTGCACACATCATAGCCTGAAATTTATCCAATTAAAATGTTATCACTTCTTATATGGAATTTAGTAATTCAGTATTCACTGATATAAGAATTTAACTGGATACTTTCCCATTTGAAATCAGAAAGTTTCTAGTTATAATTTTTACTGCTGTGCGGATTTACCCGTGGCTTGTATTTATTTTTGTAAGGGCATGCAAAGGTAACTAATTAAAGACTTCAGGTCCCAACTTTCTCCAGCAATAGTAGTTTTAAAGGATGCTTTTCCAGTAGAAAAGTTTTTGTTTATTGAGTAAAAAGATTATCTGTAGTGAGTTATAATGCACTGCTTTCTTTTCCCTCAAGCACTACTGGAATATGAAGAAAAAAATTATTTGGCTCCTTACAATGTATTTCTATCTATATATATCCTAAGGATCAGTTAATGTTGACATAGTCAAGGTGCATGGTCATTTGATTGGAAGCTAGTAATTGAGGTTTAATTGTCAAATTGGTATGTCTTAGATACAACCAATATTTACATTTTTATGTATTCGATCTGTTTTAGGTTTTTTCATAGCTTTTTAGTGGAAAATGTATTTTTTTTCTTTTTTTTTTTTTAGCACTATCTGCCTTCTGAAAAGCTCTTCTCAGCCTTTGAGTTCATTGTTTCCAGTTAAAATGTCTAGGATTTTGTCTAGATTCAGGGAAAGATGCTAATGTCATGTACATTCATCAAGAAATATATTGGCTTTAACGGTAGCATTTGAATTCAGCAATATAAACTCCGCCTTGTTAAGGAAGATAGGAACTTCCTACATAAATTCTAGAGCTCTAATACTGTGTATGCGCATAAACAATAAGGTTCAAGTTAGATCTAAGGTCTAAGCTAATTAGCTTTGTTGGGTTTTTTTTAGAAAAATTTTCACTAAAAGGGACAAACCGATGAGCAGCTCCTCTGAACAAAACGGATGTCCTAAACCAAATGGAGTTGCTTTTTATCTAGGTTTAGCAAAGATGAAGTCCATAACTTCTCATTTCTAACGCACAGCTTCCGGTTTCTTCGAAGGAAGATCTGATAGAAGTTTCTAAGAATTGAAATATTGGAAGCTGATGGTGCATATTTGAATTGTGCTAAGTACAGTCATATCCAAAGATCTTTAGAAATGATAGGAAGAAGTTGTATTTTGAGTTCTTCAGTCATATACAGTTGACAAAAGTAATACTTTGTAGAGTAGCAGTGCTGTTATAAGAGTTTGACTTTGCTTCAAATATCCTTAACTTGTTTCCGGCTGTCCCCACAAGCAGTTGGCAGAGCCTTACTTTGCCTTGATTTTGTCATGTACCAGTAGCAATACATTATTGGTTTACTCCCCCCGACACTTTCAAAAGTTATTGCAAGAGAAATAGAGTTGACATTCTTGCCACAAGCAAACCTGTTCATCTTGACACCGGTGCATGTTTGTTTTGAGCTCTCTACAAGTAGCCAACAGACACTGGAACCAATCTGGTGTCATCCCATTGCTGGAGAGTTATGGTCTGTGATTTTTGACACGGGCCAGGGGAGTGGCTTTAACAGATAAACCTCTGTCATGAAAAGTTACATCGTAAAACCTTCAACTACAGTATAGAATTTGAATAGTATTTTTAAAGGTGGACTATGTTATTTCTTTTCCTGATTATTTTAACTTACTGTATAAATCTAAAATGAGCTTGTCCAAGTTCTTGATTCATGTTAACTATGTGTAGGGATAAGTGGTGTGGAGGAAGTTGCCATGGGTCATCACAGGAAATTAGTGTGACCATTGCAAGTGATTTTTGTTTTGTAAAACTACTGGCATAATGGGATTTTACCTATTAGTTCTAAGAATTACAAGATTATTAGTTTAGACTACACTCCACAGATTAATTGTATTATCTGAGCATGTGTTTTGTGGCTAGCGTTATGTCACTTTAAAAAAAAAATGAAAAAATACCAAACTCAAACCTAATCAAAGACAGTTTTAAAACCTGCAGCTGCTGAGTTGTTCAGGAAAATCAAAATTCAGTTTTGTAGTTAGACTTTATCTGCTGTTATTTGATAATGCAAAGTTTGTATGAAAGGTGCCTCACAGCTATTAACTTAGAAGCAATCTCTTTCGAAATTAAACAAGATTTGCAGAATGATTGAATAAAGTTACAAAAACTTAAGTAATTCTTCTTGATTTCATATAAAATATTTAATTCTGTATATAAATACTCAATATAAATATAAACGCTGCTGGATGTAGCTCTTTTTTGCTTGCATTTCTGATTGCTTCATTTTGGCGTATTTCTGAAACCCATTTTGCTGTCTTTAGTCTCTGATGTAAGTTCTGAAATGTTTTTGTAAACAAACTTTAATTAGAGACTTCTTGTTTTTAAAAGCATTCTAAACAAATCAGCCACCTCTTTGCCAGGTTTTGGGGTTGCTTTGTACAGCATATCTCAATGGGAGGAATGTGTGCAATATATATCGCCTCAGTTTTGTCTGGTAACGTTATGAAAATGTTAAGATGCAGGATCTTCCTTTCAGTTCAAGTTGGAAAAATTGTGGTATCTCTAATTTGGTGGTGTATTTATTTTTATCTATTCCATGTATGGGCATATGGTTAGTTAGAGGGTTTTTATGTACATTATATGCTTTTAGTAATTTCTGAGTTTTATCACTTTTGTGGATGCAGCAGTTGTTCCCATTTGCATGTTCTTTCAGTATGAAGACGGTGGGGAAGAGAGGATTCAGGAAAGATTTCTGGAAACCGGGAACAAGAATAATTGGAAGTCAGTAAGTGTAGATGCTGCATCATTAACATTTTTGGTATGGTATGGGTTTTATAACACCTATGTATGTTTGCAGTTATTAAGTTATTGCATAATGTTTAAGAATGAGCATTTTTTCATCCAAAATTTTGTATGTTTGCAAATATATTTTTGTAATAAAATTTCAAAATGAATGTTTCAGCACCTCCTACAATCTTCCAGTGTTTCCTTTTATTTCTAGAGCTCTAGTAGCCTGCTAGAAGAGTAGGTTCAGATTTTATTTAGGGTTAGTATTTTCCAAAGAAGAAACTCAAAACTCTTTACTTCATACTGAGGGCAAAACCAAATTGCGTTTATTTGAGAGCATAAAGTCAGTCCTTACAGCACTAGATTGAATCGAAGTAAGCTCTAGACTTCCTAAAACTTATCCACTAAAATTCAAGTTTTATTTGCAGGCTTTCAGAATGAAATAGCACAACTGGCTCCTTAAACAAAGCTGTAGGTTGTGTTCATGGGCAAAATTAATTGAAGTCAGTGGACTCTGGTATTTGATAATGATTCAATTATACTTCATTCTTGATATATAAAATATTGGGGTTGGGGTTAATGCTAGTATGGAGGATAAGAAAGCTATAATTCATGTAACTTTCATTTATTAACAGGATGATTCAAATCACTGAATACAGTCTTTAGTATAGCTGAGGTAAATTTCTTTTAAGTTTAGTGACCTAATCTGAAAGTCAAACAATTAGAAATTATAATGTATGTTAAAAAAAATTTGAAAGTTATTTTCAGTGCCCAATAGAGGATTTTTTTTTTTTTTTGCTCACATCTTCATACAACTTCAGAAGTGAATCCTTCAATCAAAATCTTCATACAACGTGAACTGACCTACTAATTTAGGAGAGATAAACTTCAGTCATAGGCCTGTAACTGAAATGCAACATTTAACTGTCAGTTATGCAACAGTTTTTCACTTTCTCTTAGAATCCTTCTTCATATGGCACTCTGTATTAGATTGGGGAAAGAGGGCAGTGAAGAGAGAATTCTTATCAGTTCCTGCATTTTTGAAAGTGCTTTCAGTAAAACGAAAGGGAAAGGATCAGTGAATAGAAGATTCCTGAGAAGTGAACAAGAGAAGAAATAGCAAAAGAGTGTTTGTAAATGTGAAAGGGAATGTTGTAGAGAGACAAGTACGGCTGGTGAAGGTATTTCCTGTAGCACAGAAAAATCTAAATTACTGTTTTCTTTCTGTACTGCTGTATGTTGTCTTCTGAAGATATGATTCTGTGACTCAGGTATTCCCAAAGCTCAAATGTGGTTTGCCTCTAAGAATCCAGATTATTTCAGAGTGTGTTCAGAAACAGACTGGTTAGTCGTGATTTCCCTACTCTAATTCTTGAGGTAGCAACACGTAATTTGCCAGGTCTGCTATGGGCTTGTTTAACTTCCAGTTATGAAGCGGCATAATAGAGTTGGCAGTACCTGATTTTTATCTTTGCTTTCTAGCCTGACATTACAGCTTAAAACCTGCTACATAGAACAAGGCTGCTCATACCTAGTTGTCCTTTATCTTTCGTTTTAAGCAGACCTTTAAAAATTTTTTTACCATAATCCATTCTTTAAAATTCAAGAAGCTCCATTTTACAAAATCAACCTTGGGAAATAAAACCACAAAGGAATCAGCTGTCTTTGTTTGCTGGCTGAAATGAAAGCACTTGCCTTGCGGCCTTATTTGAAAACATGCAGGTATGTAATGTAAATGCACAGGTTTTGTTTATTTTCTCCTCCTCAGTAAGTCAAGAAGCTTTAAGAGTATCTACAGAGAGAAGATCTCCCAGCCTGTCTCATGTAGGAAAAATTCTGTGGTCTTAATTTAGAGAGCATATGGCTTGCACATCCTGCTTTACTTCTTGTGCTTCATAAGAGGGACGGGAAAGGCTCAGCAGGTTATCCATCTGACTTTCTCATGTAGGCCTCAGATTTATGGATAGTGCTAAGTGCTTTCTCTGGTTTATGTTTTAAGGATCAAATAAATTAGCTTCTGTTCTCATCTGCTGTCTTAAACTTACCACAAGAATTGAGATACAAATGTGAAATTAAAGCCTACAGGATTTGGATGTGTACAGACTGTTGTGGTTTACAGCAAGCCCTGCTCCTGATTTAATAATCTTCAAGACTGAAGACACAAGGCATACATTATAATGAGAGCTCTGTTTTCCAATGGCTGAATAGGAAAATCCTGCCACAACACAAGCCCTTACAGAAGACCCAAAGGCTTGGTTAGAAAGACATGCAGTACTTTTAATAAGGGGTTCTAAATAAATGGACATCAATATTCTGCAGGTATAAGGGTTCGCTGTCTGAGGGAAACTGCTAAGGTATGTGAAGTACGTGGAAGTGATGCAGGTTGCATATAACATTGTGACTGAGCCTGGGACCACGGTGCAGTTCATCTGTAGCTTCATTTTAAATTTAAAAAAAAAAAAAAAAAAAAAAAAAAAAAAAGCCTGGTCTTATTAGTATACCTATATCTGTTCCCTTGAAACGCATACCAGTATTTCTTGCAATTCTTTATGCTGTGTTGTACAGATTTTGGCAATTTTATGGGGTTTTTTTGCTTTAAGTTTATTAGCAGCTAAATAATGTTATTACTGAAGACTGGCGGAACAATCTGTTCCATATATAACTGAACTCAGTGTTTTTGTACATGTGGAGAGAAGTGCTGGTGCTGCATAATGGTCTGCATAATTAGAGAATGCTTTGGCATGAATCCATCTCATCCATTGTTGAACAGTTCCCTTCTTAAAGGGCTTCTAATGCAGCTGTTCTTTCAAAAGGCAAGAATAGTCAAAGCCTGTTTTGGTGCAGGGGACAAGCTGAAGAAAATTTCTTTCGGTTTATTTCTTTCCATTCGTGTTACAGCACAAATAAATCCTGCTTTATTGGTTATTACAATTGTCTCTTTTACCTTCTAAATTTACACAACCAATGAAAGCATCACTGTTTGAGAGATTTCTCTAAGCACAAGCTACTGATGATAACTTTATCCTTTTAATTTTACCAGTTTCAGATATTTGAATACAGAAAGTCATTTAAACAAAGTCTGAAATGACTAATAACTTCCCAGCTTGTTTGAAAAGTTAAGTGTTATGGAAGCTGGATTATTAAGAATCAAATAGAGAAAGCAAATGTGATGACGTGGCTATGGAACGTTTGTGTATTCAGTAGGTCTTTCAAGTGTAAATGCAGGAGAGTGCCTCAAACTCAGACTACGTAAGTATTTCATATTTGTGTCAACAGATAATATGAAGACATTTCAACAAGTGAAAATTCAGTTTGTAAACTTTTACAAAAATTTTGTAAATGACATTAGCAATTGATTAAATTAAACTAATCCAAATACTCTGAAATGTCACTGTATTAGCATTGCAAACTTCAATTGAAATATTTTAATTTTGCTGCATTGCTAGTAGAAAACAGCACAGTGATTGCCTAACCAGTTACAATAACTGTAAGACATGCAATGTTTTGGGTTTCTCTGATAGACTGTGTTAGATGGAGATAAAAAAGTCTCTTCGTATAAAACTTACTTCAAATTATTTGGCCTATTTTGTTTAATCTGAATGTTTTTCATGCGTCATAAAATTTCCAAAATATTTTGAAAACTTTGCAAATTTTTGATTGTTTTCCAGTCTTTTTTACTATTTTTTTTTACTACATTTTATTTACAGGCAATATAAAAGTTACTATGGTTTTAAAAGTATTTTCATCCAGTATTTGGCTGCCTGTAGCTCAAAAATGGTCTGTTATGAAGCTTTCTATAAGCACTTTTCCTTTTACAGATTGTTTTGTCTACTGTGTCGGAGGAGAAGGTTATAGTTGAGTTGAACTGCGAGTATATTCTGCATGTATGTACTCTTTTCTTGTATCTT
Source organism: Neomorphus geoffroyi (assembly GCA_033558235.1). Taxonomy (NCBI): domain Eukaryota; kingdom Metazoa; phylum Chordata; class Aves; order Cuculiformes; family Neomorphidae; genus Neomorphus; species Neomorphus geoffroyi. The sequence goes on from JAUMJM010000050.1 coordinate 10,561,917, forward strand.
ATTCTTACGGACTTCCAAAGTGAATTATTTCCTTGTCTGGATATTTTTGGATCAGGTGCTGCATGACAGCCTTGCGTTTCCCAGGTTGCTGGTTATAGCTGTTTGTAGCCTGAGTAGCACAGACAACTGCTGTTCTGTGGAAACTGAGGGATGTTTAAAGTGGTTTTCATGCTCCAGTGGGAACTGCAGAGCTGATTATTATTTCACAGCCTGCTGAATATTCTTTTCTCAGGATGTTTACTTGAGTATGCGCTTGTGCTTACCTGAAATCACTTGCTATTGCTTACAAAAGAATAGAATTTATTTTGAGTGTGGACAGAATCTCTGAGAATCTCTGGAGAGTCTCAGGACTGGCAGAGTTACAATCCCTGCCCAGCAGTGATTGGCAGATTGCAGCTCAGTTTGGAATCTGTACAGTGCTTAAACTGCAGTTGCACAGCCCATTGGTCTCCCATGCCTCTGCTCATTCCCTTTACCAACTATTGCTTGGATTTTATTGGTGATGAGTTACTTAACCACTCAGTGTTCTCAGTAGGCTGATTTTGGAATTTCTTTTGAGAACAGTTTGTAAGGTTAAATTAGGCACATAATAGCTAAATGGCCTGAATTTCAACAGTGCTAAGTGCATGCAGCTCCTGCTCCTCATGGTAAATAGAGTTGTATCTACTTATGTCAGCAGTGCATTTTTGCAGTCTCTCAGCAAAAAAACAACAACAGCTCAACTTCCATGCTTCTACTGCACGTAATTCCCTTACTGTGAAATGTGTGGCAGAGGGGAATAAGAAAAATCTATCTGTCCTATGTATGTATTTAAGAAGCTGTCTAGTCTAGTGGTTAATAGTGAAGCTAATGAGATGTGATTGTATATACTGAAGCAGACTGTCTATACTTTTGCATCCTTGTTTTAATCATATCGAACGTGGTTTCAGAGGCAAATGCCAAGAATGTGGAAGAAATGTTGACTGTTGTACACAATGTATACCATGACTTTAGCTATTGCTTTACAGTCCATCACACTTGGTCAAAGTTGCAGAAATAACATGCCACTTCAGTAGATCAAAGTGGAGGCACTGTCACAAGGTGAAATTTCATCCTGTGTGTGCTTGAGCTGCTGTTTTAACAACCCAATACCATAAATAAACACTCAGTGATGCAGCATGAGGATTCAGGGAAAGGAGGGTGAGTTACGGGTGTTAATCTACAATATTATCTAAGCTAAGTCTGTCTTAAAGTCTGTCTTTCTACCATCCAGACAACAATGGAGGAAACTAAGCCTTAGTAGACCTTGTGAGCCTTAGTAATACTGGTCTTATCCAGATCATCCCCCTTATTTTCTTACAGGAACAAAAAAAGTAAACACCACATGTCCAGCCTAAGAAGGCAGTTGATGATATTGCTATTGCTGCAGTACAACTGGAGGGGCAGTTTCTTAGGGAGCCATCCTTACAGTGGAGATCCATCTTCACTGTAATCACAGAGGCCTCGCTCTTCAGCCAAGGAACAAAACCAGCCTGGACCAATAAAGCCAAATTTGAGGCTCTGATCTAATCAGTTTGTTTAAAAGAACTGAGAGGGAAAACCAAAGACTAAGGAGCAGGGTTATTTTACTTGAGTGTCATCTCACTCTGTCACTACCAATGATGTATGCAGAGAGAAATGGTCACAGCTTGGCAGTGCTTGCATCTTAATCACACTTCATATACAAAAAACATAAAGTAAATTAATCTATTAGAAGCAAAAACACAGTGTAGAAATTACTTGTTTGATTGTTCTCATGATACCTGCTTCCATTATGATACTGAAAAATATCTGTATTTCTAGGTACTGGTAGCCATCCGGGAAGATGAACTACCCATAGCTTTTCACATGCAGAAGTGCTCTGGAAGTTTTCAGAAACTTATTGTTTGCAACTGAAATTGGGAGTTTATATGGCCATGTTTTCTTAATGAATCTTCAGTCACCACTGAATTGTGTGGAATTTGATATCATAGTCGTTATTTCACTTATGATTGGCCTCACTTGAAGAATTAATTTCATGCCCCTGTTCTAAACCACAGATTAGTGTAGCCCAAGTTATCCTGCCTAACCTTACTCAACTTACATGAAGTTACCCACATTGCCGAGATAATGGTTGAGCCAGAAGTCAACATCTGTCTAAAGAGCCATATGTAACAGTAGGGATGACAGAAAAATTGCCATTCACTTCCCTAGCAATGCCACTATTTTAACAACTGCTCTTAATCTGTAAGCATGGAGCAGAGCTCAAGCTAATAAATGCTGCTGTGCTAGTTACATGGTTCTGTAGCTTCACCTGCATAAGCAGGTAGGAGATTCCAGTACAGCAGGTCTATAGAGCACATGAGACGGTGGTGAAGACTCAACATCCACACTACATGTGTTTTTGAATTCTGCTCCAGACTGGCTCTTGTCTGTCCTGTTGGACTGAATGCTCATTAATAGCCGAGGCATATTAGCTGCTTTCTCAGACTGAGTCTTCTGTTTCATCTTGCTTTGAAAGCAATCCAGTTCATGAGCTCTGAGACTGTTCTACAGGGCAAGCCAAAGCACAGTAAGCAGGGGTGATCAGAAGATTTGATCTGGGACTGTACCTCTGGCTCAAGCTACTTTGCCTACCTACTTTACGACCATATGGTTGCAGACAGAATCAAGTGCAGTATTGCCTTGAGAAAGAGTCAGTGGAAAGGATGCAAGAAAGGACAAAGGAGAAGGGAGAAAGTTGCATAACCAGCTCAAAACATTTGGTAACACTCCCTCTACAAGATTAAACTCATTTTATGCCTATTTGAAACTATGGCACAACCATATCCCTGACAAGATATTTGCTGGTGTGTAGCAAGTATAAGGTTCAATTAAGGATCTTTAATGGGGCCTTACATGATATGGGGAACTTAAGGTTTGAATGTACTGTTACTTCTCTGATAGTTAAGGAAGGTTTTGTAGGTGAAAATCCGAAAAGGAAGAGCCCTAAACCAGTAATTCTCTTGCAGATGCTACTGTAACTCCAGAGATCTTTCATAGTCCTCCTGCTGACCATATTCCTTTGGGCACTGTAGCTCCAGGAGGATAAATTAAGTCCATGTTGAACCAAAGTTGATTTCAACAGGAATATTGTGGGGAAACTGCTACTAAGAATGGCTCTTGATTGCCTCCGCCATATCTGGCAGTCCTTTTTCTATGTTTCTCTTTGCTATGATTTCCTAAACAAAAGAAATTAACTATAGAGTATTTTTCTTATTTTCAAGTTTCTGTTTAAACATAGTATGTTTCAGTGTACATGACATGTTTTTCTGTGCCTTGAGACAGTGGCAGATCTGCACAATGATCCCTGCAGTGCATTAGCAACTTTAGGTTTTGAGTCTCTGCTCTGAGGGGATATTGCTATGCCATTGGAAGCTCTTGGCATTATAATCTATGTCTTCAGAGTTCCTAAATTTAAATAGTATTATGAGATGCTCATCAGGCTCTTTCATATCCCAATTTTATTGCCCGTATCTCTTCAAAGTGTATTACTGAAATGGAGAGATTTTGCTAACTGACTCTGCAAGAAGTAGATAAAGTAGTTGGCCTACCTAATTTATTTTTGAAGTAGAATATAGATTGGAGCATTTATGGCAGTTGCAGTAACTAACCTTTGCATAGTGCACTCTAAAGTGAACTCTGCACTTTGCTACTGTCGAGTTTGGTAGTTTGGCTCTGTTTTTTCCTTCTTCCTGGCATATGGCCTATTTCCAGTCTAGTTTTACTTCTGTGGTTTTCTTATTAAAAGGATTTTGGAAAAGACAGCTGATGTAGCAGTTGAAAAAACCAGTTAAGCTAAGGGAATGGTGCCTGCTCTTATTTCTGCCAACAAACTGGTTAGTTCATAGAAGAAAGTTTCCTCTTGTCTTGCTTAGAGTTTCACATGTTACTTTTCAGCTGATATTTACCAAGTGAGCATGGATACTTTGTAAACACAAGTAGTTTCCTTTTTTCCTGAAATCCAGTTTTCAGTCCTGAAGACAGCGGTGTAGGTTTTTTAATGTAAGTGGTACACATTGCTAGCATCATCTGAAATTAGATGATGATAGCACTAGTCACTAGATGTAACAGTTTACATTTAAAACAGATTTTTAAATATATTAGTATTTTAAAATAATGTACTAGAGATTCCGAGACAAACTACCTGTGGACAGAACACCAGAATCCATGCAGGAATACCAAACCTCATGAGCAAGCAGTGGATTACTTGATTATCTTTTTTTTCTTTTGTCTTGTGTTTAAACCTTTTTTTTTTTTTTTTTTTTTTTTTTTCAGATTGTGACTTCTAGTGCTGCCCAATCTTTTTGGAACAAATATGAGATATTTAACTCACCCAGTTCAGCCTGTAGCTCTAATGTCTGTAGCAACTCTGAACACTGTGACAATCTGTTTTCTGACTGATGGCTGGTGAAGTCAGTCTTTTATGTGAAAGTCTCTGTATTTGTCAGATTTTAAAATGTTATTATAGAAATGTGAATTTTTCTCAGGGATATGGGTGTGCTTAGGGATCTGGTTCAGTAGTGAACAGGCCCGCCTGGATTCCATCATCTCAAAGGTCTTTTCCAACCCAGCGATCCTGTGATTCTACGATTATTTCTTGAAATCAGGCCTGATTCTGAGGTGATTTCTCCTGTGTGTAGGTCAGTGTGAAGAGGCACGGGATGATGTCATATTCTTTTACAGACAGGAGTGGAAACGCACTGAAAAAAACCCGTGGGACGGGGTTGGAACGCGCGCCCTTTCCCCTCAGCCGGGCGGTTCCACGGTTCCCGCGCGCGGCGCTGAGGGGAGGCAAATGGCGCCCGCAGCGCCTCCCCCAGGCGCCGGCAGGGGGCGCTGGCGGCTCCCCCTCCCCCCGCGGGCGCCTGGCGCAGGCGGGAGGCGGAGCGCCCGCACTCTGCCCCGCTGCCCGCCCTCTCCGCACGCCGCGCCGTCCCTGCCCAGCCCCGGGTGCTGCCGCCGCCGCCGCCGCCCGAGCCCCGCTGCAGCCGCTGCCCTCCTGCTTCGCCCCCATGGAGGATTACCACAAGCCCGACCAGCAGACCCTGCAGGCCCTGAAGGACACGGCCAACCGGCTGCGCATCAGCTCCATCAAGGCCACGACCGCGGCGGGGTCCGGGTGAGTGAGGCGGACACGCTGCGACCGGCCCCGCGGCTCCCGCATCCCGCGCGGCGATGCCGGAAGGGACTGGGTCCCTCCGCCCGGTTCCCGCTGCCCGGGTGCCCCCCGTGGGCAGAGCCCCCCGGCGGGCGGGGATGCTAAGCGCCATAGAATCGCAGAATGGTTTGGGCTGGAAGGGACCTTAAAGCCCAGCCAGGCCCAGCCCCTGCCATGGGCAGGGACACCTCCCACTGGATCAGGGGGCTCCAAGCCCCATCCAACCTGGCTTTGAACACCTCTAGGGATGGGGCATCCAACACTGGGCAACCTGGGCCAGGGTCTCCCCACCCTCACTGTGAAGAATTTCTTCCTAAGATCTCATCTCAGTCTCCTTCCTTTCAGCTTAAACCCGTTCCCCTTTGTCGTATCCCTGCACTCCCTGATCAAAGAGTCCTTCCCCGTCTTTCCTGGAGCCCCTTTCAATACTGGAAGGCTGCTCTAAGGTCTCCCTGCAGTCTTATTTTCTCCAGGCTGAACGTAGAATCATAGAATGATTTGGGTTGGAAGGGACCTTAAAGCCCATCCAATTCCACCCCCCTGCCATGGACGGGACTCGTCCACCGTGGCTGGGAAGGGTTAGCTCCGGAGGCTGCAGACGCAGCGCCTGCAGCGGGCAGGGACACCCTGAGCCTGCAAAGGCCTGGGGAGCCAAGCCTCAGCTGGGCAAGGAGAACTAAATAACACCCTTGGAGAGGGATATGGAGGGTAGAGTTGGAGCAAGGCTGCTGGCAAGGGCTTCCTCCACCCTCTCATAGAATCATAGAATGGTTCAGGTTGGAAGAGACCTTAAAGCCCATCCAGTTTCACGCTCCTGCCATGGACAAGGACACTTCACACTGGATCAGGGGGCTCCAAACCCCATCCAACCTGGCCTTGAACACCTTCAGGGATGGGGCAGCCACCACTGCTCTGGGCAACCTGGGCCAGGGCCTCCCCATCCTCATCGTGAAGAATTTTTCCTAATGTCTGATCTAAATTTTTCGCCTTCCAATTTAAAGCCATTCTATCTCGAGCTATCACTCCATGCCTTTTTAAAAAGTCCCTCCGCAGCTTTCCTGGAGCCCCTTTTACTGCTGCCTTAATGTCTTCCCGGAGCCGCCTTTTCTCCCAGCTGAACAACCCCGACTCTTTCAGCCTGTCATAGAATCGCTTGGTTGGAAAAGTCCTCTGGGATCATCGAGTCCAACTGTCCCTGTCCACCGCTGAACCAGATCCCTGAGCACCTCATCTGCCCGTATTTTGAACCCTTCCAGGGATGGGGACCCAACCACCTCCCTGGGCAGCTGTGCCAGTGCCTGAGAGCCCTTTTGATGAAGACGTTTTTCCTGATGTCTAATCTAAACCTCCCCTGGCGCAACTTGAGGCCATTTCCTCATAGCAGAGGTGCCGCAGCCCTCTGCTCATCCTCGTAGCCCCTCTGGACCCGGGATACGGGGTAGTAATGTGCCCGCGGGGGTCCCGGCCGAACCCCCTCATTCCCCCGGTGTGGAAATGGCGGCCGCTGGGAGAGGCCGGGAATGCCAGGCTGGGGCAGCGCTGGGACCCAAAGAATTCGCGCCTGAGGCGCAAGCGGTTTCTTTTTCATTGCGTGCCCGTCAGTTGGAACTAATTCTGCACAGAATTTCAAGTGAGCCCAAGTGGGATTATGTGTGCAATGCCCGCGGTCTGGAACGGGCGGTTTATTCAGCCTCTGGACAGGATTTAGCGCGGGCTCTGATGTGTGCAGATTCCAGGGTTATCCTTCCTTTGATCATGCTTTACCTATGGAAAAAAAAATCTCTGCAAACAATCCGCTTTTAGCCACGTAAAATTAAAGCCATTTTTTCATTTGAGTGCTTCCATATAGAGTGCTGGCCTTGTTTTTTTTTAATATCCCATTTTGTTGCAATTTCCTCCTCTGGATCTCTTTGAACCTGGCTGTAGTGCTTAAAAAAAAAAAAAACTAAAAAAAAATTGAAGGCATCCTTTGGATTCTGTGGTTTGCGTGGAGAGAGGTGAAATATTTTAAAGCTGCTCTTTTGAATTGCCTTACACTTTCCACCCAGTGTCTGGCAGGGGCTACCTTGCATGGCTTTTTATCCAAGCACACAGAAACTGAACTTTACTCAGTCTTTTTGCATAAATGAAAATGCTGCTTTGGCTCTTCCTGTAAAATGGAGTGTTGGGACACAGGGAACCTCCCAGCTGGCTGTAGGAGTGTGTTTTGACAAAGCTGTAACTTGTTTGGTCCAGTCTGAAGAAAGAAGTACAATATACCTGACAATTACCCTTTGAATTCTTGATTTGTCTCAAAGCTGTAGTGTACAGGCAGTATTACGCAAGCCTGTGCGAAATTGTGGGTAAGAAAAATTGTGCTAAACCTACTTAATAGAGCTCGGGCTTCAGTCTTGAGCTTCTACTGCACATTTTAAGCAGACCAGAGAGATGCGTGGTATCAGTTGTCGTACCTACAGTTAAAATAATTTCTCTGTGTTTTCTGATGTGCTGTTAAAAAATAAGGATCTTGATACAGCCTTTGCTTCTCTTCTGTAGTCCGTGGAATTCAATAGTAAAACCATTCTCCACATACTGATGAAGAAACAGTAAAAGTAGCTTTACTTGAGCTTTTTATTCTCAGTTCACGTGTGCTACAATACTGAGTGCTTCTTGCACAAAGGTGTTTCATTAATCACTTTAGTTTGTTCTAGCTCTAGGGCTGTGTAGAGTCTGAAATTATTGCACAGCCTGTAATGAATAGATTATGAAAGATGGACTCTGGAGGGATCCTGTTGAAAAATAATGTGTTTTCTTACATAGTAAGATTTGGATATGAGGATGATGGTGCAGTAATATGCCTAAAAGAAAAAGACATTCAGAGTCTGTTGCAGCATAAGGCAAATCACATGCATTTTAAAACAGCTATACATTATGAATGTGTTTTTCAAAACTTGAATGAAACATTGAGCTTTTGTCAATTTGCTGGTACACTGAGAATGTAGAGAGATAGATGTTTGAATGAAAGTTAAATTTGAGTAGAAGCTTGCAGCTAATTAAAAAAATTGTCATGCTTTCATTGACTGTATTAAGGATATTTGTGTTTGTTAAAGGTATAGTTTGTAAAACTGAAGGAAATACTTTCCAGTAAAAGAGCTTCAAACAAAACGGGACCTGCCTACTTCTCTCAAGGAAGTAATTTCTGTAAACTGTGGCATATATTGCAACACAAGTGGTTCCATGGTAGATCTGACACACCAGTTATTGCAGTCATTACTTGTACTAACTTTTGTTAAAGAAAGTACAGCCTTTGTCTGAATAAGTGCTAAAAGATGAGGTAGTCAGATCCTGAAGCTGCTCAAACATATCACTGAATAGTTTACCAGCTGTAGTGGAAAAATTCAATGAACTGAAAAAAAAATCGTGCTTAAAATGCCTTAGGTGGGGAAAAAAATTGATTGTTAGTTGCCAAGATTGAACGTCCTTGCTTTTGGGTGTGGAAGATATTTTCCTTTTAGATAAGTAGTGCAGACATTTTCATCAAAACTGGTAGTCTTTCTGTAGCTAACGATAAATTTCTGCAATTTTGAAACAGTGCGTGGCTTTCTAGAGTTAGATGATTAAAATTCTTAAAAGTGGAAGTTGCAAGAATTTCTTAAGAGGCAGTTAAGTTTCATAATGTGTGGTGTTATCACTTGTTGCAGATTTTCTCCTTCCATTTTTTAGCTTTTTGTCTTTCACTCAGAATTCCACTTTAACATTCCACCACTGTTCTTTTTGGTTGAAATATGTGAGTGCGTGCACATGGAGCTAATATAAATTGATGCAGAGTAAAAAAAACCCCCACAAAACTACACTGGAGTAGTTATTTTACTCTTGATTTGTGTGGTTCCAGGATTTCAGTCTTCCAACGTGCTTTGCTTTGGTTTCCTACTTGAGAGCTGTATTTCAGTGTCCAGGCAGTTCTTCAGTAGCAGCTCTCTGGCAGAGAGGTGTGTTTATTGGACCACCACTGCAAAGTTGTAGAGTGCTGGCAGTCAGGAACAAAATGTGGAAGATGGTGTCATAACAGTGACTTGCTGTGGTTTTTATCTCCCTTGCTGCAAGTATTACAAATACATTTTGCTAAAATTCTTTTAACAGAACTTATTAGAAAAGCATCAGCTATAGAAGACTGGTAGAAGTAGTTAAGATGGTTGCATTTAAAGAAAATTGTGTAGTTGATTTTGGAATGTTTGCTACTATCTGGTATGTAGGTAAATTTTGGGCAACTTCTGTTAGTAGGAAGTGATTTAATTAACCTGTAGTTTTAACAAGACCTTTTTTTATTATTATTTTCAGGTAATTTATTAAATTTTTCTACCTTTTTTTTTTAATTTCCATATGCTACCATTTCAGGTTGTTTAAAACTTTTTTTACCAAGACCAGGAGTTCATAGAAGTATGGTTAAGTATAAAGTTAATAAAATTAAAGGAATGAATGCTTTAAACAAGCATGTAAGGCTTATTGATTAACTCAAATATATAAATATTTACTAATATGTTTGAAGTATGGTTTAAAGCTAATTTACTTGGTTCTCTGTGTGTGAGTACTTACTAAGGGATGGACACTAACTGTAATTCATATTTTGCTAGTGTTTTGCATGTTTTTATTCTATTATTACAGCACTGTTGGGGATGTTGGGAGGGAAGGTTTATTACTACCAGAAGAGAATATCTGATTAAAGTTCTAGTGAAAGTGTTGTCTAATCCTAACATGCATGGTAATTGTTCATGTGGGAAACAAAATGTGACACTTTCATAGTAAGTTTGTCCTCCTTTACAAGTAGAGTCAAATATTTTAAGAAGGTCATGTTAAAGAGGAAAAATAAATGTTGGTACAAGAGAAAGTGAGATGGGACTGCAAGTTATTTTCAAAGCCGCTGCAGATTTCTGCAGCCATAACCTTGTTACTATTCATCGTTTGCTTTCCTGTACTTCAGTAGCAACCACTAATGTCAAGAATGATCCTTGTTTACACTGTCAAATCTGAAAAATGCTACTTTTGGTACTGAAATTTTTAAAGAGCCTTGTTATTCCTTCTACGTTTAATCGCAAGTGGAAAGCCAAGGCTGATAGACTTAAGTGGTCAAGTAGTGCCATCCCTTCAGTCTGCATAAGAACTACAGTGATCATTATTTAAATTACAGTAATGTAGATAAAGAAAAAGTAATTGTATGCCCTTCTATTACACTTCAAATGGAATATATATTTTGCCTTGGAATAACTCAATATTTGCCACTTGGAAATAACCCTTTTCACGTGTCTTTATATTTGCTTGTTGGTACAATGTGACATAGTTGCTTCTGAAATGGGCCCATCTGTTTCTAAGGCAAGTTATGGTTACAGTATTGATTTGTGCTGCTGTGGAAAATTATTGCAAAAGTCATCCCAAGTAGTTCAGTGGGAGAGACTATCCCAGATATTTATGAATATTTCATAAGCCAATTTATTTACTATATCAAGCTGATATAGCAGTGAATGTAGAAAATGCTGGTTCCTTTCTTAGCCAAAGATTAAGCAAATTAGTCTTTTACAGCATGTTTCTGGGTGTTTACTGGAGACAGTGAATTTCTGCGTCCAGTTTCAGTAGAAGATGAAATAAAAAAATCAAAATATTTAATACTGTCTTTTGAAATCAGAATTCTAGTTCTATCGGCTCTAACATGGTAAAATAAAATGGTGCTGTGTTATGAAGTTCTAAATGTTCCAGAACTTTCCACAAAAGATTATCAATCCCTGCCTGTGCAATGAGGCTGGAACAAGTCATGATGCCATGTTTTTAATTCCCTCGTTCAGGGAGTGGCTAAAGTACTGTGGAAAGCTGTCTCTGTTTCCTCTGCATCAGTGTGAATTTCTGCCATCAGATAAATCAGTAAAGTTTGACTTCAGGCACAGGGTTTTGTTGCAGCTTCCTGTGCTTCACAGGCACTGATTAGGGTGGTATTCCTTGGCATGAGGAAGAACAGAGAGTGCTGAAAGATATGCCCTTGAACTGCCTTGAGGGTCTGTTCTTTAACATTCACTTTAACAAGATAAGAGGGCTCCCTTTGACTCAAATTGGCATTGGGGTAATGATAGAGAGATGGGTTATCAAAAACACTTAAGACTCTGCATTTTAATGCTGAGGAGTAGAGGATTGGTAAATTGATACTTCAAAGATGTGGTCCTGAGCAAACGTAATGAGAAGTGGTAATCTTGGGTCTGTCTTGACTTGTAGCCACCCTACATCATGTTGCAGTGCAGCAGAGATTATGTCTGTGCTGTTTTTCCATACCATGAGATACAAAGTGCAAGATCCCAGAAACGCCAGCAACGACCGATTTGTTCTTTCAAAGGTAAAATCAGCTGTTTATGCTATACTGTTGCAATCTGCTAGTAAATAGCTGTCTGTGTGTAACTTAAATTCACTTGTCTTCCTTCACTTATGCTTACTTAAGCTTGCATCTACACAGAAGTATATTGGTAATATTTGAGAATCTGGAATTTGTCTACTTCAGAAAGGCAAATTAAAGCTGGTTAAGTTGAAAAATAACTCAAAAATAATTAAAAAGTGTCTGTATGTTGTGTCTTGATGAGTCAGCTTCACAATATTATGTTCTAATAATAAATGTTATTATATTGTCTATTAGAACTATCAAGAAATATTAATGGCTGTTTTATTTTGGCATAACCAATATTTTAACAAGTAAGTCTCAGTTAGCTTTTGTGCTCTACTTGTTAAATGCAGCCATGCTGTTATGCCTGCAGTCACGTCACAATGTGCACTAATTACTGTCAGCTTTTCAGGTAACATTATATGAAACAGTTATGGTAGGTTAGTGGGTGGTTTGCATTCCCACTGTGCCAATTTAATATTGAAGTCAAGACTACTTCTGAAGCCACTGGTTTTGAAAACACATAAAGCCATGATCTGGATTGGCCATTAGTGTTTCTGTCCACTTTTGAAAGTGCCCTTGCAAATGATGGGGACATTTGGATGATATGACATGAAAGTAGTTGAGGGGGTGTCAGAAAACATGACGACGTAAAAAATGGCAGATGAAGTACTCCAGTGAGGCAGGTTCCATCTTTGAGTCAGAGTTCCTCACATGGTGGATTACAATAGTGCTGCCTAGCTGATGGGGTATGGCCTTGCCCCGGATAGAACTGTCGCCACTTGTGATTGCCTTTCTGAAATAAGTGATTGGGTGAGGAGCAAGTAGCTAATGTTGAGGTGGTAAAGCAATAAGAGAGAGTTGTTTCTACATGTTTGCTTTACCTCCCTCTAATTGATCAGCATTTCTACCCAGAATTGCTAAATGGCTTCAAATCTCTGTATACTTTTTTGTCTCCTGATGTCTCCATGGGTGGAAGACACTACTTTGAAAGTGTCCGGTTGGACCTGGCCAAAACTATCTGTGTATAAAGCTCAAAATTTTGCCTTTGTCACTCACTGCATCTTGCCTTGAATGCATGTTTTGAAATTCTAATGGAATAACACTTGCTCATCCATTTCCTTAGTGGTTTAGTGAACAGTGCTCTATTGTTGAAACTGGTACCTAAGCAAATTGAATTGATTTTTTTTTTTATTTGGATACCAAAACCACTTTTTGGAAACAGACCTGCATGGCTCAGAGAGACCTTCTTACTCTCCTATGTTGATTGTCTTGAGGACATCCTGAACAGCCCTCAAGTGTGCTGCATTCTTTCTGTGTTAACTGTAGTCAGCTCTGGGGGACTTGGAAACAAGAATCAGTGCAAGTGATGTGTTGTAAAAGTGCTTTATGACTCAGTCCCTTTTTAGTAGACTTAAGAAACTGATTCCAGGGTTTGTCAGCTATGTAGAATTTTGCCTTGATACTAGGATGCTGTGAAACTTGTGCTTTGTTTAAAATTTATGTTTCTCTCTAGGGTCATGCAGCACCAATTTTATATTCTGTTTGGGCAGAGGCTGGTTTTCTACAAGAATCAGAATTACTGAACTTGAGAAAAATTGATTCTGTCTTAGAAGGACACCCAGTACCAGTGAGTGCTCATAACCTTTGATATATGATGATGTTTTCTGTTAAACAAGTGCATTTATTTTGTAGCAGTTCTTGGTTATCAGCTACAGTATAGGGAAAGATGAGGACTTATAAGAAGGATGATGATATTTGAGTTCACAACTGAATCAATGTCTGCATTTGAATGGTCATGCAAAAATGACCTTTGTTGTAGTAAAATTCCCCTACAGTCCTGTAGGTTAACATTTTCCATTCAAAAAAGCTTTATATGAAGTTCAAGTGTGGCTTTTCTTGTCCTTTAAGAAGCTTTGAGGTATTTCAAGAGTTTACGTCCAGCTTGGTCACCTCCTTAGGTCTTTCCATTCCCAGCCAGTTGTTTCAATTGATTCTTTTTTTTTTTACACAAAATCATCAGTTCTTAACTGTTGCCACCCCAGGCATAGCTAAGAAATTCCAGAGCTTTAGGTACAATTCCTTCTCAGAGAGCCTAGTTAACTTTTGTTGCTGGTCGTCAAGGTATATGCATCGCAAGGAGAGAGAGAAGGGGAACAAGGCAAGATTTGGAGGGACTTGCACTGTACTGTTGTGTCTGAGAAGCTGAATTTTAATGTATGTTGAACCATCTCCTAGCACTGGAATATAGTTCTGTTTCTTGTAAAATAATTGTGGTTTTTTTTTATTCTCAGAGACAAGTGTTCACTGATGTGGCTACTGGATCTCTTGGTCAGGGTCTTGGTGCTGCGTGTGGAATGGCATACACTGGCAAGTTCTTTGACAGAGCCAGGTAATTCCATCTTCATATTTCATTATAGGCATTCAATAGGAATATTTTGTGAAAAGAACTTAGATTCTTATCTCAATCAGGAAAAAAAGACTCCTTTATTCTATTTTCCATTCCCAAATCTAATTTCAAATTCAGGTTTTAAGTGATAGGTTACTGGCCAGATAATTACAAAGCCATTGTCGTTGAAACTACCAAGAATTTAAAGATTAGCAATGGTTAAGTGCATTTGTGGGTTCCTTTTGTAACCTGAAAGCATTGCAAAGTGATGTTCCTGAGCAGAGAAGTCAGTAAGTTGTTGGAGCAGCCTCCAACTTTTAGAGAGTTATTGATAGCCAGCTTGAGACTGGTATGTGTCATCTTAGAAGGAAGATGCAAACTAGAGATGCGACTGTTCAAAGTCAGATGACAAATAATGGAGAACATGTTTCTAGATAAGGAACTGTTATGGTTAATAATGGTGCCATTGAATCATAAAATAGGGCTTCAAAATGTTATCAGAAAGGCACTCGACTCCATAGAGACAAAAATGACTGCTTCTGCTGTTTGTTTTGTGGACAAGAAAAGTAGATGTCTAAAGGCAAATCTGTATGAGGAGGAGAATATTCGCCTGATGTAGTTGATATATTTTATGTGACAGTTCTAGTACATTCGAGCACAGGCTGCCCAGTTAATGTGTCCTACACTTCAGTAGCTTGAAATCATTTCTGTGAAAGATGACTTGCTGATTTTAATTGAGTTTAGCAGATGCTACGTGTGGAAAAAATCTAACCAATGCTTACACGACAGAAGAAAAAGGTGGTCTTGCATGCGGTACTGGGGAGCAGCTTATGTGGAAGGAGTTCAGATTTAGCTGAAGGCATCAGGGACTCAGATCAAAAGTCTGTTCTAGCTTAAAGTCTAGTAAAATAATCTTGCTAACAGCCATCTTGATTATTTTGTTTTAAAAATATATATGAAGACTAATTTACTACTTTTTTATGTTAATAGGTAATAAACATTTATAAAGCTTTGTCATTCAAGAAAAGAGCAGTAATAAAAGAAAAATATAGGCGGCCATGTCCCACAGCAATCAGTCAGCTCTCTCCTTCTGAATTTTACCTAAATAAAAAGCTTCAGTGTTTGGAGAAGTGGTCTATGAAGTCATATCATGCTGGTTATCTTTTTTGTGAATTCTGAATTTGGTTATACAACATGCTTTAATCCATAGTGGAGTTCATCCCCGAGTTATAATTTCCTGAAATTAAATTATTGGTCATCTTTCCTGGGAGTATAGGGTAGGAATGAGGAAGCAGGCAGTAATCTTTCATGCATTGTTAGTGATGTTGCTGAGTCACAGTGACAGCGTTTAATGGGGCTCTTCATTCCAGCCTTGCAAGAGGAGGCTTAAGGCTTGATATGGTTTTTTTGAGACAAAGGTTTGAAAGGAAGTACAGTATTTTCTCGTCTTATTTTTTTCTTTTGTAACTGCTCAAAAGTATTTTAATTTAATTTGTCAAAATTAGGTAATGCTATCTGAAGTGAATGCTTTGAGCAGTGGGATTGAGTCTGGGGTAGAAAAAGCAGTGAGTTCTCACTTTGACTTGTTAGAGGTATTTTGCTTTTGATTCACTTGTGCTGGCACATCAAACTTAATATATTTTTTAAAAATTTCTTCTAGCTATCGAGTGTATTGTCTGCTTGGAGATGGAGAGTTATCTGAAGGCTCTGTTTGGGAGGCAATGGCCTTTGCTGGGTTTTACAAGCTTGATAACCTCGTTGCTATACTTGATGTTAACCGGCTTGGACAAAGTGACCCTGCCCCTCTGCAGCATCATGTTGAAATTTACCAGAAACGCTGTGAGGCCTTTGGGTATGTGATGTGAAGAAGTTCAGTATAGTCTCCCATATGAACCTGTATGTTTTACTTGCTTTTCAGAATTTGTCAAATTAGTTTTCAGCTCTTAAAGGATACCATCATCAAGAAAGATGGTCCTTCAGAATGCCTGGTATTGGTTGTCTTTATTTGTACACCAGGAATATTAAAAGTGGCAGAATATTTTTTTTAGAGGAAAAGTAAAAGGACTACTTACTGAGAAAAAATTGTTAGAGAATCTTAAAGCAGTTTTTATCACATTAAGGACAAATTGTATAAGTGCTTATGTGCTGTCATAGCAAGTAGATCAGAAAAAAAGGAAGTGGAAACCCTTACTTGTGTGAGAATTCTTTGTATATTGGCTTTCATTTGGATTAAAAATGTATATTTCTATGTAGATGGAAAAATCCATGGAAAAAACCTGTCAGATACAATAGCAGCCATGCAAATGATGATGGAGCATTTTTATTATTTTAATAAATTTTCATTGTCTTATTTTTTAATTGATCTCTAGATGTTCGATTTGCTCTTTTGATTAAAAATGGCTATTATGTCTGAAGAAGTCCAGGATAACTGTGTTATTTGTGGGCTGTGAATTTTGCCGGTAGCTGTTAATCCCTCTGACTCGTTTTGCACTATAAAGAAAGGACTACGATTTTATTTTCTCAAATGCTAGTTCATGTTTCTGGCATACTTTGAGTCTCTTAAATAAGACACTGCATTGGAACGGAGGCTGTATTCATTATTATTGCTAACTATCGGAGAGTGTCACACGCTAAAACTGTTGATCTGTTTGTGTTCTTAGTTGGCATGCTATCATTGTTGACGGACACAGCGTGGAGGAGCTTTGCAAAGCCTTTGGCCAGGCCAAACATCAACCAACAGCTATCATTGCAAAGACTTTTAAAGGGAAAGGCATATCAGGTAATGAAACCTCTGTTGCTTTGCATACACATGTATATAATATGTAAGTGGTCCTACAGTAAAGGTGCAATTATTAAAAAATACAGAAGATTATGAGTTCATACATTAGAAAAAGGTTGGCATCCTATCAGCTCTTTGACTTGATCATACAATGATCAAGTCAAATATGATGATGGTATCATCATATAGTCTGAAAACTCGGGATTTCTCCCTGTTGTTTTTTTTCGCCTTTTGTTGCCTTTTCTTATGGAGGATGTTAGATTTATGCTTCATTAGAAGCAGGCAAAGAGGTGGTGCTCAGTTCTTCACATTATCCAGCCAAATGCGCTTCTGTATTGACTGGACTTTTACCGATCTCCACTTGCAGAGTAGGATTTCCTCTGCCATCAACCATAATTCAGTTATTGCTCTTTAAAAAGACCTTTCTAGTCTGAAGGATGGCTGGGCACAGGGAGGAACACTGGACCATATGACTTGGTCTTGAAAACTGCCCTAGCAACCTTCTTGGCTTGTTCTTGATCCCTAGACTCAGAGAAACTACTTTGAGACGCAGAAGGCTGTAACTTCGTCACAGAATCTCCCTGCTCCCTTATTGCATATAACTGGGTCTGCTCGTTACCAGCCAGGCAGTATAAATGCATAGAAAATGAGGAGGGATGTTGTGTTTTGACAAAGCTGTATGAGACAAGGCACGTAAGCTACCCGGTCATACTGCAGGGTATTTCATATGATCTGTTGTGTAATTCATTGAGATACAGGATACAGGAGACCATAGAAATAATTTCATAGGTTAACAGCTGTTTGAATTTTGGTGCCACTAAGATAATTTCGTAGATTTCATGTGGTGTGAAACGTACCTATGTGTCATTGTCTAGGGGGCACACGTGTCCTACCCTTTTGAGCAATGGCATGCAGAAAGTCTTTAAAACTCTTTATATTTCTCAGAAGCGTTAGTGCATGCGAGTTGTGTGACAGCTGCTGAGCATTGTATCTATACAATGCAGTAAATGCATATTCAGCATGTTAGGGGTTGCTGTGATTCTGTTCAGCTACAGATTTTAGCAGCACTCTGTGAATTTGTCTTCCTGACCAGATAAATATTAATAACAGGAGTGAATATCTTCATTCCTTTTCATTGAGTAAGCAAGAAAAATTCATTATTCTTAGTGACTTACTCAGTGAAAAGTAGCATATCAGCCAGAGAGGTAATTTTGCTTTTAGTGCTGTGTGCACAAAGCTAAGAATCATCAGAAGCTATTAAAATACAGCTGTAAAACTTCAGGTCTTGTTTGAATTAGGCAGCTTGGGTAACTGTTGTTTGAAACTTAGCTGAGTTTGTTTATTTAGGTCTATATGTTTAAATTTCATGTTAACTGTTCACACTGATTTACTGTTTGCTTCTTAGCACACTTATGGATCAGATCTTTTAAAGGTGTCAGTTCAAAAACCATTCAGTAGAAGATGCTGGAATGGTATCACTAGTTTGTAAGATATGGATTCTGGCTATTTCTCAGATGTGTTGAATGATCTTTGTCTTAGTGCAGTTGAGTACTATTGTAATTATTTACAATGGGAATAATAACGAGGTTCTTCGTTGGAAGACTGTACTAGATAATAGTTTTTTATGTTTTTCTTATTTGTAATATGATTTGAAATACACAGGTGTCGAAGATAAGGAAAGCTGGCATGGAAAGCCCCTTCCAAAAAACATGGCTGAGCAAGTCATTCAGGAAATAGAGGACAAAATCCAAAATAAGAAAAAGCTTTCTCCAGCCCTCCCAGAAGAAGATGCACCTGTAGTAAATATTAGGAATATTAAGATGCCATCTCCACCAACATACAAAGTGGGGGAAAAGGTATTCCCTTTATTTTTCATTGTTTTTAAGGTATCTTCAAAAGGTGAGACTGTTTAATGTGTGACAGGAGGTAGGGAGTTGCTGATTTCGGCGCAGATGTTTGTCCCGATGCTTCACTGTGTTTTTTGTTTACTCTTCTGTGTGTCAATGTTCTCGTATGCACTTTTGATACTGCCAACATTTAAAATGGTTTTTGGTTGTGTTTTGTTTTTAATTGTATGTGCATGCACTTACGGAAAACCCAGAAAGTGGGAGGGCAGGGGGAAGACTTCTAGAAAGAGATCGTTAAAACAGTACTACTGTGTTTTTCTTTTCCTAGTGGGCTACCCGCAAAGCTTATGGTGTTGCGCTTGCAAAACTGGGCCATGCTAATGATCGAGTGATTGCTTTGGATGGAGACACAAAGAACTCCACCTTCTCAGAGCTTTTTAAGAAAGAACATCCTAGTCGCTACATTGAATGCTACATTGCTGAACAGAACATGGTAACTGCTCTCTTGGTTTTATGAAATACTTTTACTAGACAGCAGTGTCTGAGACCGTTCAGTCTGAGTCTTTGGAGAGTGGAGTTTTAATATTTGCTTTTCACATGTGTGTTCATGGATTATTTAATTTGACTTGCTTACTTAGGGGAAAAAACTGGCTATGGCCAAAGCTTGAAAATATAATGCAACACGAGGACTGCTAGTTATTCTTTCCCACTCTTGTTTTTATTTTTTGTTGTGAACAACAGCAATACTTTCCACAGATTTGTAGAGATTTGTCTCTGAAAAGACTTTTTAGGGTTGGTTTTTTTTTTTCTTCACAGGAAATGGGATGTCCCAAAGTGGCAATGAGTTGTATGCCAGACTGGGCTATAAAATGAGGACAGAAAACTTCCTATATTAGTTAATAAATTTAGCCTGATGACTTTTGGACTGAAAGGACTAAAATAATTTGATAACTCAACTGTTTGACTGAGTCTTCAGTTACCACCTGTATGAGTTCACTGAAGCAAAAGAAATCAAAGAGACAAATTCAGGCAGAAATTTGTTGTTGTCTTTAATGATTTATAACCAAACTGTCTCTTGTAAATTTTTTACTAAGGGCAGTTTCATGAGCTTGAGTCAGGCATTTTGGATTTACATCAGCTTAGGAGAAATTTACCAGGAAGAGCATTTTCTGTGTAAAATAAGTGTATGGTGTAGTTGTAGCAATAAACAATTTAAGGACCTTGTTCTAATTTCCATCTTGCTGACAAAGGACTCTTTTAGTAGTATCAGTCCAAATAAGACATAAATCCATTTGTCTTTTGAAGATAGTAAAACTTTCCTTTGGACTGAAAGTGTAAGACTTTGATCCAGGAAAAAAAAGAGGGTTGGGGAGATGGGAATATGTCCTAAAACTCTATGAATGGCTGGTTGGAGCAGTTGAAGAAAAACAAACTACCAGTGAAGATAAACAATAACAGCTAACAGTTGAGGCAAGGAGCAGAGATGATTCTGGAGAACTGGGAGAATGACTTGCCTTGTTTGGTTTTTGGGAGAGACCAACAATTAGGAGCAGGCCTGGAGAGAGATTTTTTTTAATCCACATTGAGAGCTTCTCGCTAAGGTTTTATGGTAGGAAGTCTCATAGATGATCGCTCGGAAACAATCAATAAATGAGGAATTCACTGTTCCTGTACAATCTCCTTCTTTTCAGGTGAGCGTTGCAGTTGGTTGTGCTACTCGTGACAGAACTATTGCTTTTGCCAGCACCTTTGCTACCTTCTTCACCCGGGCGTTTGACCAGATCCGTATGGCTGCCATCTCTGAGAGTAACGTCAACCTCTGTGGGTCGCATTGTGGTGTTTCTATTGGTAAGGGCAGTCTTGGCCTATTTATCAGGAGCTCCCATCCATTTAGTGATGTGTCTAGCAGTCTAACTGGTAGTGCTTTGTGGAGACAATCAGTAATACAGCTGTAATTGTATAACAATGGCAGCATTTATAGAAAGAAGTCATATTTGTGATTCACTTTCCTCATACGCATTGTTGTATTTAGAAAGAATGAGAATGGTTTCAAGCCTTCTTCCCCTAACTGCTTTTATTCTTTCATCAGTTTGGGCTCATAAAAATCGGACTTTTCCTGACAAGCTTTTCTACTCTAGAAGTATAGATCAATATAAAGGGATTGAATTGAAAGTGAGGAGCTTAGGTTTCTTTCCATCTTTGCAACTGATGTCCTCTGTGATGACAATAGTCATGTGCTTACTGTAACTTTGTTTCCCTGTTCCTAAAATGAGAAACTAATGATACTTATTCTTGCACAGATGCCCTTGTCCACCAGTCTCGGAAACACTTTGCAAGGGATAAATATTTCAGTTTTATTATGCCTTTGAAGATCACCAATTTGAAATAATTGCTTCATATTATCTCAGTATTTCTTACTACTGGAGCAGTTAATACGTTGATTAAAAAGATCCTAAACCTCGAAGTACTAATGAAACAGGAGCTATGAAGCTGTTATGTGGTTCAGGAAATTGGCAGTAGCTTCTCTGGTCTTTGTTTCCTATCATAACTATTTGGTACATGTCAGATCATATCGGGGTTTGGTTTGGCTTTGACAGAGGAAGGGAGTTTTGTTTTCTTAATGAAATGCATAGACATCACCCATGAAAACAGGACTGGACTTGCATGCCAAGAAGGAAAATGCCAGTAGACATTCATGCTTGAAAAACTACTAGGTATTTATAGGGGAGAAGAAAGAGAGGGAGATCTGACAGGGGTAATAAATGAAGGCTCTCTGTATACATCAGTTCTTTAGTTGCTTTAATGATTTTGGCAAGCAGCATGGTTTGGAGGAGGGCTGGGGTTTTGGTTTTTTTATACACAAAACAGTCTGAACTGTAATACAGGTAAAGATTTAAAGATGCTTTATAAATGTGTGTAGTCTCATCCAGAACCTCAAGCTTAACATGCAGCGTTGTAGAGTACTCTTTGGTAGTACTCTACTGTAAGTAGAGTGTATCAGATTACAACTTGTGTATGACATTAAGGGAGGGATTCTTTTACAAGCCTCTTTGCTTTTTAAAATCAGTCCTCCTGCCTCATTGTAGTCTTGTTCAATCCAGTTTAAGTCTTTTAGCAAGCAGCAAAGGGTGTTGATGCAAAAGCCAAATAGCTTTGCTCTTTGCAAACTCCTTTGAGTTGCTTGAATCAGCTCCTGGAACTTCACTTACAAGTTTGTTTTCAGCACTTCAAATGTTCTGCTGGGAGCTGTGGTTGTGAAGTGCATACTTAGATTTGTAAATTTTGAATTACAAATGTGATTCAGGTCTCAACTCTGATTTTCAAAAAAAGAATTTTAACCCAAAGTTTTGCAACTGAGTTGTAAAAGAAATTAATTAAGAGCGATCCTTTAGCAGGTAGAAAATTCAATTTTAAATGGAAGGGTATGAATTAAATGTATTTATTGTTAGAACTTTGGGCCTATGTAGAAGTCAGAATCCTAACTGGATCTGTGGTGAGAACTGCAGTTTTAGGTAGGCAGTTCTAGGTGGACCTGGGCTTCTGCTGCATTGAAATTTGGACCCACTAAATTTATGAGAAATAACTATCATAGTGACCTTCTGAGCTTGTACTAAGTTCAATCCTAGACCGATAGTTGCTGATGGACCAAAATGTCTAATGAAACATTAAATGTGTTGTCAGGGTGATAAGAGAATAATGGAAAATCTGTATTTTCCAAACTGAATACATAGGGAAAGAAATCATAAGTGTACACGTGTCAAAAATAGAAATATCAGTTTAGACAACCATTCTTGAGTTCTAGACATGTGATGTTATTCATATTAAGTATTAATATGATTAATATTAAGTATTTACTAGGATATAAATGTAGGGTTTGCAGGTAGGATTGAAAATTACTGTCTCTTGATCTGCATTATTCTAAAACCACATAAATCAGGATTTTTGTTAAGTTGCACTTGGTTCTGAACTCACCTTGGTGCTAGTCTGTAACTCACTGGTATGGACTGTGAATGCTGGTGTTATTGGCAGCACATTAGCAAAAGTTGAACAAGTATGAGTGCTGTCTTTACCTTGGGTAAAATTCCGATTCAGGTACCTGTTAATTTTGTTCTTCATAATATCACTTCTTTTCTGTATATACATTGTGTGGGTGCATTTTAGGAAAGGAAAATGCCCACTGAGATCCCACTCATTCAGTCAGAATGCCACAGATCTAGAAACTGATGTTGAGAATTTTTTTTTTCATGTCACGACTGAAAGCCAAGATGCTCTTTTTTCCTGGTTGGTGCTTACTTTATTACTAATGTAGAGTGGCAGAGTTCAATGATTGATTTCTTTAACATGTTTAAAGTTCTTCAGAGTTTTATGCTGCTCTTGTGAAAATACTCTCCTCCTTCCTCGTGAACTCGTCCTTCTTGAGTAACAGGTAGTGGGTGCATGTGGGAAGGCTTA
This sequence comes from Neomorphus geoffroyi, assembly GCA_033558235.1. Classification (NCBI taxonomy): domain Eukaryota; kingdom Metazoa; phylum Chordata; class Aves; order Cuculiformes; family Neomorphidae; genus Neomorphus; species Neomorphus geoffroyi. Next base: position 10,584,972 of record JAUMJM010000050.1, read on the forward strand.
TTACCCTGCTTCGCTCTGCAGGCTGAGACAGAACTGGATTCAGAATTCTTTGCATGGTTAGTTCGGAACAGTGCCATTCCCAAAGCACCGTTACATAAGGTCATTGGGGGTGGGGGGGTGTTGTGGTGGTTGTTTCTTTAACTATGGAAAATCATGGCATCCAGCACATATTCTGGCTAACAATTCTTTCTTGTAGATCTTCAGTTTATGCCATAAGGCGCATGAATTGTTAAATTAACAATATGAATGCCCTATTGCTGTTTAAAAGACTTTTTATAGTATTGAAAAATACATACCCTTCATTTAATCTTGAAGTGAGCCTAAGAATTTGAAAGTAGTTGTACCAAGCACAGTCTCCATTTCTGATGGAATACGTGCAAGTCTCCTTTCACATTTCCAGCAGTTTAGATCTAGAGAAACACTCTTGACAAATACAAATTTTCCTTGTGCATCCTCAGTACATGTAAATCTGAAGATGCTCGGGTATCTTGTGACCCTCTTTCTGTATCTGTACCTTTCTGCTTTGTTTGTCTTCCTTTTGTATTGCTTTATTGTTAAACTTTATTTTCTATTTTTTCTTTTTAACCCCAGTTTTCTTTCTTTTTAGTCTCTTTCTATCTTTATTTACTGTTTAGATGGTTCCAAGTTTAAGGAGAAGATGAGTCTTTTCTCAAGCAGGTAGACTTGCATGTCCTGTGTGTGCCTGATTTTATACTTTCTTTTTTTTTCTGGCTTACATTGAACCTCACTGCTATATTGAGTGATTATCAGAAATGTGCACTTACACTTTTGTAACCCTACTTTAATTCTTTTAGGTGAGGATGGGCCATCTCAGATGGGACTGGAGGATCTGTGCATGTTCCGGGCTATTCCCACTGCCACTGTGTTTTACCCTAGCGATGCTGTAGCCACTGAAAAAGCAGTGGAAATAGCTGCCAACACCAAGGTTTGCATTGCAGTATTTCGAAGCCAGAGAATTATTTTTTTTTGTACTACTTTTGTTGCTTCTGGCATGTTTCTTGCATGTCTCTACCCACATAAATTCTTTCAAAGTCTCCAACGTGGCAGTGGGATGTTTTCTTTGCATCGAAAGGCTACAGACATTCTGTCCAGGCTAGTGCAGAATGAACAGTCTGGAATGCTGTGGGCCAGATTTGGGAAAATGTAGATGATAACACAGTGATTGCAGTTTGGGTCTAAATAGGCTCAGAAATAAGTCAAATGTAATGCTTGTTGGTCTTTAGCAAACTTACAAAAAGCATACTCCATGTATGATATCTCTGGGGTCAAAATTCAAGTTGGTTGTGGAAAGATAAATTTATCTTGAAGATTTGGATTACCAGGTGCCTGTATGTGAAAGTCCAGGAATCAGGTCCTCTAGTTGTCTAAGACAGTTCGCATCTTTCGGAGGTAACTGGGAGCTGGTGCTTACAGTAGTTGACAGTCTCACAGGTCATTTTTTTGCTCCTCTGTTGCCAACGATGGATTGCAGTTAAATTCGACTGTGGCTGAAGGATACTAAGACTTCCTATGTGACTGTGACAGAGTTTCTGGTCTCTTACCTTAAACTAATTTGACATAGTAATGGTTAAACATTATTGGTAGTGTTGGGTCAGATCATCTTGTTTTGCACTGCTTTTGGCTGCTATAGGAGTTTACCTTGAAAAAGGAGCAAATACTCTGAAAAAAAATCCATCTTGCTAGTACAGCTTTTAAGTGAAGGGATGAGGAACTTTGTTGTGTAACAAAAGTAATGAGGGATGGGTGAAGAAAAGATGGGATGGGAAGGAGCATAAGGTGGTGTCACGGAGTGATTAGATTCAAGTACTGGTTTCTTTTGGAAGGGCATCTGAACATTAACTGATGGAAAGCATTTTTCCTTGCTTCCAGCTGAGCATCTTCTTTTGCTTTAAAGTCACTAGAGTAAAATTTGCACATGTATGGCAAAGTTCTAAGATTCTAATTAACTCAAGTAGGACTCTCCATTTCCATGAGAGAACAAAAGATAAATAAAGATCTTGGAATCAGAAACTTACTAAGTTGCCAGCTGTTAAAAAAAAGGACTAATGGGAGATGAAGAGGAGGGGCTGTTCCTTAGTAGAACCAGAGGTGTCATAGAAAGGAGAGAACCAGACAGACATATAAAAGGCATTTTGCGGTATTTTTTTCATAGGGTTTACAAGCTAGAATGTCAACACCTTTATGGTTTTTTGTAACTTATAACATGTTTACTTTGGAAACAGGGCATTTGTTTCATAAGAACCAGTCGTCCTGAAAATCCTGTCATTTACAACAACAATGAGGACTTCCACATTGGACAGGCAAAGGTAAATATCGGCCAGATAAACAGAATCAGAAAAAATACCCAAAGTTCCTCCTATAAAAGCCCTTTCCCCTCTAAAGCATTCCAGTGCGGAAGATTTGATATTTTTAATAACATCTCCAGAAATATTAGAAATATCATTAAGATTTACTATTAAAAATACATGGAAACATTTTCTTGCAGGTGGTTCTGAAGAGTAAGGATGACCAAGTGACTGTGATTGGAGCAGGAGTTACTCTGCATGAGGCTCTGGCTGCAGCAGAGCAGCTGAGAAAAGGTGATCAGATTTTGAGGTTTTGGATTTTTTCCTTTTTTTATCATTTAACTCAGCAAAGAAATCAATACGACTCAGAGGAACTGCTCACCCTTTGAACTGGTAAACATTAATTGAGATGTTACAGACAGCTTGTCACCTTTTAAGCTGATAGAGTGCAACATAGCGTATATCTGCCAATCTTGCCTAATGAGTAGATTTAGTTAGCTTAGCAGCATTAGCAGCCATGAAAATTGTCAAACTGATCAGATCAAGCTCTCCTTAGAACTGCTAATCTGGCTGAAAGTGCCCTGCAGGCAGAATCTTCCAGTAAGTGTGTAAGAAGCAGGACCATCCTTCCCTGGCATTTTGTCTGGGCGGGCCATGGTACCAGCACGATAGAATGTCATCAGGCTGGGGTGAGTTAACAACATACAGCTTGTCAGTTGAGCCACAGCAACTGTGTGTGCTCTTACACGATGCTCTTGATAAGGCAAATCCTTTGTGGAGAGACGGTTCACTGCTAGCTTGGGTTTTTTGAATGAATATATCAAATATTAACTAGTGTGGGAGGCAGTAATTCTGTGAAAGTGCTCAAATGCACTAACGTTTCACAGCAAAGATGAAAATCCTTCAATGAAATAATAAGAGAAAGAAGCCATCAAAGATCCTTCTGTGAGTCAGTAGCCTACACCCAGGAAGAGATTACAAGTAGATACAATTAATGCAGGCTGTGGTTTATGGGTAGCTTTGTGTTTTGTATCTAGGTGGGTTGGTATTGTGTCTGACCTTGAGCCAAAGTTGTATTTTCTGAACTGTTGTTGGTTTTCTGCATTTACTGTGCTTTGCGATGCTCTGCTGATGTTGGAATGTGAATAACCAGCTATGGAGAGATAATCCCTTAATGTAGAGGTAGTGTCTAAGACCTAAATTATATTGGCCACTAAAGAGCCTTCAGTCATAAAACTGTCAACATAATGCTTCTTTATGTGTGGTAAGAGTTGACTCAGTGTTCAGTTAGCCAAGCTCAGACAAAACCTCGTGTAATTTGCTATTCTCTATGAACAATTCGCCATTTGTACATAGCATTAATAAGCAATCTGGGCCTGCCTTTTGCCAGAACACATTCTGGGTTTGATGCCAGACTTAAGGGTGCCACAGTCAGGGGTGGCGCGGTTTATACCTGCTGGGTGGACAGCCTGCATGAAGAATTCAGAATGCCTGCAGGCTGGAAAAGGATGAAATTCTGCTTGACTTGGCAGTAAAGTTAAAGATAAAATAAAGGTCTAGGAAAGAAATTGTGACTGTGCAATCTGAACGAGAGGGGTTTCTTGATGACTAGATTCCTCTTTTACCTGTGGAAAGACCATTTAAGTTACTGTTTTACTGACAGGTACTCCTAGTGACCTTGAGTCGCTTATCCGAGGCTTTTCCTCCTCAAAAGTTTTGTCTGTGGAATGGATAGGTATTTCTATCTCACAAGGTGCATGAAGAAAGAGTACATACAAAAATCAGGGTTGTTCAGATTCTGTAGTAGACAATCCACAAGTACAGATGCCTGGGAGTTAGTGTAGACAGCCTTCATAATAACTCTAAAAAATGGCAGGGGCTGCCTGGACCACTCTAATTGTCTTACATTCTCCAAATTCATGTTGCTAATGATTTCATTCTATTTCTGCAGAAAAAATTTTCATCCGTGTTATTGATCCCTTCACTATAAAGCCCCTGGATAAGAAGACAATACTTGAAAATGCAAGAGCGACCAAAGGCAGAATTATCACTGTTGAGGACCATTACCATGAAGGTGAGTTGGCTATGGGAAATCACAGCCCAGGCAGTCATTGCCCAGGGGCTGAAAGCTCACAGCTTTTCCTAACCTGAGAGAGAAGTATGGGACTTAATGCTGTTGTTCAGTTAAAGCAGAAGAGAGGTTTTAGCCTTTTTCATTGCTGTTATGATTAGAAGATGGCACTAAACCATGTCGCTAAGCACCACATCTACATGTCTTTTAAATCCCTCCAGGGATGGTGACTCCACCACTTCCCTGAGCAGCTGTTCCTGTGCGAAGAGACCAACACACACCTCACTACAACCGCCTTTCAGGCAGTAGCAGAGAGCTTATAAGGTCTCCCCTCAGCCTCCTCCAGATTAAATGGCCCAGTTCCCTCAGCTGTTCCTCCATAACACTTCTTCTCCGGACCTTTCACCAGCTCTCTTTCCTTCTCTGGATGTGCTCCAGCCCCTCAGTTCCTCTCTTGTACTGAAAGGCCTAAAACTGAACCCAGCATTCGAGATGCAGCCTCTCCAGCACTAAGTACGGGGGCACAATCACTTCCCTACTCCTGCTGGCCACACCATTTCTGATCCAAGCCAGGATGCTGCTGACCTCATTGGCCACCTGGGCCACTGCTGCCTCATGCTCAGCTGGCTGTCAACCAACACCCCCGAGTCCTTTTCTGCCAGGCAGTTTTCCAGCTGCTCTTCCCCAAACCTGGAGCATTGCATGGGGTTGTTGTGACCCAGGTGCAGGACCCAAACTGAGCCTTTTTGAACCCCATTCCATTGGCCTTGGTTCATCGATCCAGCCTGTCCAGAGCCCTCTGCAGAGCCTTCCTGCCCTCAAGCAGATCAACACTCCCACACAACTTAGTGTCTGCAAACTTACTGAGAGTGCAGTCAATCCCTTCATCCAGATGGCTGACAAAGAGTTTGAACAAATCTGAGCCCAGGGTAACACCACTTGTGACTGGCTGCCAGCTGCAGTTAACTTCATAATCTGCTGCTGCTTGCTCTCTTGACATGCCTTGTTTGCACAGGTTTTCAGGGGCTTGCCTGTGCAAACGTGTCCTGTGAAGATGAGTCCATATGCAAACAGAGAGCAGCTGTTGTGAGTTGCATGTCAAGCTTGCTCCTCTTGGAGGGGAGATGGAGATGTTAGCAGAGGGGCAGCTGTGAGCTATGGCTTTAGTAGATATTGTAGATACCTATTGATAGAAATTAGTAGATGTTATGAGAATATTGTTCTTGCCAGGTGTCTGAAGTGATCTGGTAATACCGTAAGTGTTGGTTACACCATACTTTTATTTCACGTGGTGGATGGTGGTAGTATCATTGAGTCTCATAATTTTCTAGCTTGTCTTTAACTCTGGACAAATATTTTACTGCAGATTTGCAAAATGGCAAAATGGCCACATTCTGAGGTGTGGTAAACATGCGATTTACACTGGCCCAGCTTTCTCTGGGTGATGCTATCAAGGAACGTTAAGTGTGCATGCATCTCATCGCAAGCCTGAATGCATTGCAAGCCCGCATCAGGCTGATCTTATCAGCCACATCCTCTGGCTGGAGGCTAAATTGGACTGGTTAAATCACACTGTGCCCCAGAGCTGTGAAAAGCCCTGCATTCCTGGATACGCCCTAAATGAAGTGCAGCACCAGGGTGTCTCTCCTGCCAGGTCTCAGAGAACATGCTCTTGACACTAGTCCTGTGTTTTCTTATTCCCTACTATTCTTGCTTCCCGTGTCTGTCCTGCTGCCACGCAGTTCTGCGTTGCATCCTTTGTCCCTGTGGCTGATAGTGATTCAGTCTGAGCTGGGCTCTAAGCTAAGGTTGTGAATGTGTTACATAACTCGGAGAGGTGCCTGGCGGCATGTACCGGCATTGTGAAGAGATGGAGCTCTTAAATCCTGTTGAGACTAGTGAGAATTAAGACTTTCAGCACATTAAGTACATTGGTAAATACTCCTCGGTCTAAATATATTTTTAAACCTGGCTTTTGATGGCTGATGCTCAGGTGGCGAGGGCTTTCTGGCAGTTCTGTGCCATTTAGAGGACCGTTTCTTACTGCCAGTTTGTAAGTACTTCAGAAACATCAGGCTGGTTGTCCTCAGAATGCCTTTGACATAGGGAATTGTTTTCAGTTCACAAATATGCAACTCAGGCATGTTTTTATGATTGGTGTATCTCACAAGCATGTGAACTGGGGATATGACTTGCATGGACCTTTGTGTCTTAAGCATAACCACTGTATGTTGTGTTTGCCTTTTTCCATAGGTGGCATTGGAGAAGCAGTGTGCGCTGCGGTAGTGGGTGAGCCTGGCATCACAGTCAGTCGCTTGGCTGTCTCTCATGTACCACGCAGCGGGAAGTCAGCTGAGCTCCTGAAGATGTTTGGCATCGATAAAGATGCCATTGTGCAAGCTGTTAAGGTGGCAGTTTCCAAATCACGAAATGCGGAGTAGTTTGAAGCATCTTACTCTGTGTTACAGAAGAGCAGTGTTCAGAGAAGTACTGTAAGTTTAAGGCAGGCAAAGGTGCTTTATGTAGAGAGTTCTAATAAAAATACCAGCTTAAACTTTCTGGGTTTTAATCCCTTTTTTCCTCTTTGGGGTTTTGTGTAATTGGGCAATATCTGAGTGCTTTTAGTCATGGAAAAACCTTCAGGTGATTTAACAATTTGTGGAGAGCAGCCCTTTGTCTTCCTGCCCTGTAACAGGAACATTTTCTGCTTTGCAACTAACTTTCCCTGCTGTGAGCTCCCGCGTGGCAGTGGTTGGGTGTTCCCTGAGGGTCTGAATGGGCTGTGCTTCAGCACGGAACTAGATGTTGGGTGTTGCAGCCTCGAGTAACTTTTGTTCAATGTTTGGTCCAACTTAAATGCTGAAGATTAAAATCCTGTATTGAAGGGAGTAAACAGAGTTCTTCCCTCGCTGCCAGAAAAGTTCACTGGGCCCTTTTCTGCAGAGAAACATCAGGCATTGGGTACTGCAGAGCTGGAACGTCTATTGCAGGAGGAGGGTGTCTCCAGGTCCTCCTCTCTGTGTTCTTCCCTCCCCCCCACCCCGGCCATTTAAAACCAAAGACAAGAAGGAAGTCCCCTATGTGCTGGATGATGTCAACGCAGAGAGAGATGTACCGGGTCCTGGGGGACCAACAGGAGGAGGTCAAGGCCCAGCAGAACTGTGGGAATGCTGTGGGCGCAGCAGGCACTTGCTGCACTTTGAGAATGGTAGCTCAGTGAGCACAAGCTCATTTAAGGAGGCTGAAACTCTATAGGAACTTGGATATTTGAGTGCTTGCAGCAAGGGTGATGCGTGAGAGCAGAACAAGAGCATTGCCGCTGGGCAAGAGGCAGGAATGTCTAAAATGCTGAGATGGACTCAAGAAGGATCTGAAAGAACAGCAGGAAATTCCCACATACCCGAGAGGATGCGGCTGAAAAGTGTAAGTTACTTTTTTCTTATGGAATTGACTCTTTTTCACATGAGTCGCTCTAACCTGGGTGAGCTGTTCGTCTTACCTGATGGGTTCCACTGAGCGGGCGAAACTGAAAAAGCCGCTTTCATCTGAGCAAGACTTTATTTGCAGACAAACAATACCAAATATACAGTATTTTGGTATGACAGGCTGTTGCTACAAAGACATGTAAATACTATATGTAAACAAGGATATAAATATTACCAAATAACTTGTATTCATCCTTATTACTTCATTTAACCCCTGACACGTTAGGTAACTGCTCTGCTGTGTTGGAACAGGCCTGCATACGATTGCTGAAATTTTTGGATGTGCATTGGAACTGCACAAGAACTATCAGCAATGGTGATTAAAATTAGGTACAACTAAAAGGTAAGTGTTTCAAGCAAGGCTTGAAATTGCTTCTCTAAAACTCTGGGCTGTTTGGGCTAATGGCTTTTAGATCTACATCTCCTTACATATTCATGTCTTAGGGCTTTTTTCTGTCTTACTTGATGCCTTCATCCTTCAATTTAAAGGTATCCCCTTTTTTTGCAGTCTGCCTGTGATTGCATTGGCCCTGCATCCATCGGGTGTAATATGTCCACACAAAATGAAAGGAATGTCAGAGTTGCACTTTATTTCACTCAAAGAAAGAAAAATGTTGGGGGGTGAGTCACAGCAAGCATTTTATTTTTCCCCTCAGAAGAAGAGATGAAATTTGCTGCTGTTAATAATCTCATTACTGCACCATTCTGTCACTGCGTGTAAAATCTCACCCAGCTTTCACTGGGTGAAATCATTATACACCCGCTATATTGAGTTCTGCCACAATAAATTAATCTGCTTCAGTGCTGTTGCACTGTTGGGGCTCAACTGTGTAAGCAAGCAGCTGGTGTTTGCCTGGTTTGCAGCATCACAAGGGGTGGAGAGGAGGTGGCTTTGTGGTTGCCAAGATTCCTACTGGAAAATCCAGGCCCTAATCCAGAACCAGCAGAGGATAATATTGGTCATTTTGTTGGTTTTGATACACCACAGGCAGAGTAACATGAGGGGAGGAACAAAAATGTGTTTATATTTAATGGAATTAATCTAGATGTAGGCTTATATTTGTCTTATGAGCTCTGCTGAGCCCCAAATCACTTCACAAGGAAGAATGAGACCCTGTAATGCAATTTCAGCTTCATCTTTGAGGGGAGGGAATGATGTCTTACCATGGTGTAACATTTCGATACCTCACATTAGCCATTAGGTTTTTGTTTGCCTCATAAAGCAGTTCTTTTAATACTAGAAATTCAGGCAGCGGGGTTTTGTGGAACTTTGTCGAAATGCTTCTCCTAGGCAGCTTTCCTCGTACCTGCACGGTGAAGAAAAAGACAGCTGTCAGGTCTATTGTGTTCACATTGTCATGTGCCTATGTAGCTTCTCAGCATTCTTCATGTCCTGTGTTCATGAACACAGATAAACATGAACATAGAGTCTGCTTGAGAACCCAAGAGAAACCTACCTCACTCCCCGAGTTTTCACTTGACCTGTACAACTCTTATTCAGATGTTGTCAAGAAACTCTCCCATACAAGGGGAGAGTATTAAAAATGTGAAAAAACTCTGCCACATGGAAAGAGTCAAGGATAATTAATTCTCAAATCCAGGTGGCTGTAATGGACAGTAGTAAAATATTTATTTTTTTTAATTTAAGAAGAATGGAAATTGTAATTTAGAGAAGTTGGTCTTAAGCGCTGACCAAAATGAAGTACTGAGGAAGGTCTAGGGAATAGGCATGCAGTCGGTAAAAAGGTCACTATTACCTGTTAGCCTGAATTTGCCAATCAGAGGAACAAAACCATCAAGTATGCTCCGGATTCGGTACACTAAGTGTGAAAACAAACATTTTTTTTCAAGGTAAGCAAGACAGCAACATAAAACATAAAATAAAGAAAAATGGCAAAATCCAAACACTGACTCTTGCAATAGTAAGAAACCCAAGATTACTGTTTAAACAAGCACTTTGCGATATCATTAACAACAAAGTAGCGACGAGGCTGATTCCTGAGAGAACCATCCACAACTTACTGAAAAATACTACCAGAAGATGACAGAGGAGACCTGTTCTCAGCTGGGAAGCCATAACTTGCTCCTAGTTGCACCTTTCCTACTTTATATCCCTAGGGATTGCCAAGAATGCCCAATTTTTAATACCATTTTCAGTAACTGCCACCATCCAGGTTCATCACTGTTTACAACTGCCTGAAGGGAGGTTGTGGTGAGGTGGGTGCTGGGCTCTTCTCCCAAGTGACAATGGACAAGAGGAAATGGCCACAAGTTGCACAAGGGCAGGAAAAAGTTCTTCGCTGAAAGGGTGGCCAGGGACGGGCACAGCTGCCCGGGGAGGTGGTGGAGTCACCATCCCTGGAGATGTTTAAAAGACGGGAAGATGAGTTTCTTAGGGAGATGGTTTAGTAAGGGGACAGGTACGGCTGGACTTGATCTCAGAGGTCTTTTCCAACCAGATGATTCTATGATTCTGCTGAGACCTCTTCCTGAGGGCATTCAGCCACCTCAGTCCCAAGGAAGGAACGGCAGCCTGAGTGCGCAGCACCTTATAGAGTGTATCTGGGAGGACTACCTTGCTGCTAAAATTATACGTTGTCATGGCAACTTAGTATTCAGCCATTGCAGCAGAAAGAGGTGACTCAGGGTCTTGTGATCTTCGAGAAGGAGAAGTGAGTCATCCTCTCCCCTCAATGTCACCGAGGCGCTTGTCTCCAGCCATGCCAGTAATGGTGAATGAGATGTTACCAGACAGTTAACGTCATGAGTTACGGAGTCACTCAGCTTTAAAGACTTGAGTAGTTTAATGACTCTGTGACCTTGTATCGTTAGTGCTGGCTGCTGTAGGTACACTTACCTAGGCCAAAGTATATCCCAGTGGTTTCCAGGGAAGCAAAGGTGATTAAACCAATCCCAAGAGAAATTGTCCAATCTAAGGCAACAAAATAAATGTTTGGCTTTGTTCATTATTCTAGTGTGCAACAATTCATCCTTGTGTTGAAGTCTTGCCTTACCTTTGTGGTAGTAGTAGCAGATCAGTAAAGCTCCAATTGCAAAGCAGAGAATCACAAAATGAAAGAATTCATCTGAAAAAGAGAGGGAAAATCAGGGCACAACTGCAGGCTTGGCCCGAATACACCTTAAGGTTCAGTGAATCACTTAGCAAATAAAGTCTATCTCAGAAGGTGTTTTTAAGCCAGAGATCTTATTCCTGGACTAACATTCACCAGGGCTGACATCAGTTGAATTTAACAAAACAGTTTGGAAACATTACCATCCTTCCGTATGCCCATCCACCGCACTGCCCACTGGCGGCTGCCGCTGGTCTCGTTCTCATATGCTACAAACAAGAAAAGTCTTTTATTGCTGTGGAACTCTGAAATTAAGGACTTTTAAGTATATTTCTCTTTTTGTATCTGAAACTGATTCTCAGAGCAGAATAGCTGTAAAACTGGTGGAAGGAAAAGAACAGCGAGCCTTTTGGAAAGATCAAACAAGCAATTTGCAAATCATCCCAAAAAGAGCAGGTTCTTGGGTTGGTGTTTTGGGTTTTTTTTGTTGCTTGAGGTGTTTTTTAAAAGCACAATCAGGTGGTTGCATTAATAACACAGAATTGGTTTAGAGGACCCTTTTCTTTCTAGTCTGGGACAATCAGTAGTGTCAATTACAGTAAGAGAGTAAAGCAGCAGTGCATGGGAGCGTCAGTTCGATTCTTAGATGCTTTGCTACAACACTGTGACCGTCTTCGTCACTGAGCATATGAGCACCATCATTCTACTCCAACCTGATGCTGAAGTATTTCTGCACCCCCAAATTAGCAACTGTTAGTCTCCTCCAGACAGCTTTACTGATGCTTAGAAAAAACAGCATCAGAACAAGCTAGATGATAGTTTTAGAAGTTTGGATAGAGAGCATTTTGCTCTACACTGGTTGTGAGCAGTGTTGCCAAATTGTGTTCTTTCTCTAACTGTATAGTCAAAAAGTCAGAACGAGCTAAATATTTTGCCAGATTTCCAGTGACGTGTTCAAGGCAGAAGGGTTTTTTTTTCCTCTTTTGTTTATTGATGACTTGAGAAGAGCCCTAGGCAGCTGCTGCGTAAAAGCCTTTGGGAGCTGATTCATCACAAGTTTTGGATGCTGATTTCACTTACATTGGGCTGTGCATCCAGGCAACCACTGGCTGGCAGTGAATTTAATCTTCTCTAAAGATGTAACAGAGGAGTTATGGCAATGTACTCCAAATGAGCTACAGGGTTTTGCTACAGTGCTTTTGAACCATGAAGTAATTAAATTTTGCCAAGAAATTCTATTCTGGGTCACCTGATACTGGAGTCACAATTTTTAATTTTGAGCATACGGGATTGATCAAGTTCTGGTCTGGGGACAAATTCAGTTATTTGATTATTAATGTTAAAATAGCATTGCACTATTCTGACTCACAAATCTTCCTCTGTGCAGTGGTACAAATGATCTATAGATGCAGAATTCATCAGAACATCAGCTCATACGTGGCAAGTGTCTGTTCTGTGTTACTCTGCCTTCACTGTATTACTCTGTCCCACTGCAGCTTTGTATCATGCAATGACTTGCCCGTTATTTCTTCTATTAAAGTGCATTTAGTGCATTTCAATAACTAATCTCAAACTTCTACTTTTTGATTAGGAAATGTGTAGAGATCAAGGAGCTGGTGTAGCCATCACCACTAAGCAAACTCAGTCCTGAGAGACAGCATCCATGAGAAAGACTTCTGTTTTCTTGTTTGTAATTACCATCTGCAATTGAATCTTCTCTTCCGCTGATCTCTGAAAAGCAACATAGTTTTATTATTTGGGTGGTAAAAAATACACATATGTTGTTTCCCACCATTATTAGCACTAGCAAGCCTGGCAAATATTTACCTCCTTGGTGACTCAGTACAGAAAAAACTGGAACTGAAAGTGGCAGGAAATGAAGGCTGTTAAAGGGGCCAAGGACAGACAACAAGAAAACTGACTATTCACAGTGATCCCAGTGTTTCGACATAGCTAGGCAGTAGAATATTGGTGGCCTTCGTGTAAATATTCAGTTGCTAGAACTGAAGCTGGAACCAAACAGAACTGGGATCACAAGTGCTGCATGTGTGTTTCACCTGAGCCTGTCCAATGCACTGCAGATGATGTCCTGCGCTGGCTATACCTTTTCAGTGTGTTAGTGTACTACAGTAATCCAGAACTGAAGCAATGAAGGCCATGGTGAAAGGTGGAGAGGCCAAATACCAACTCAAAAAAATACTGTAATCCTCTTTCTGCACCTGGCAATGCGGGGAGAATATTGTGTTGCAATATATCCCTCTTCCCTTGTATTTTATGTAGCTCCCTGGGGATAAGTAACTCAAAAACCTTCCCTAGGCATTGTACTGCAACTTATGTCTTCTTCCCAACTCTAGCCTTGGCCGAAACAGCCCAAGTCACAGCAAGCATTCGCCATTCTTTTTCCAAAGAAGAGAAATGGTTGAGCAGGTGTCCTCCCAAAAAGGCCAGTGCTGGGCTGCCTGCCTCTCGTCACTAACAAACGTGGCCTGCAGGTCCAAGGGATGAGGTCAGTAATGCAACCAAACCATTGAAAATTGCCTACTATGGGTTTTCTGCACCTGTTCTGCTGTTGCTCAGCAGTCCCTGTAAAAGGCAATTTGCCTTTAGACTACCTGGCTGCTCAAGCATCTCAGCTGATGCTGGTTTTCTGTTGCTTCTCACTTGGCTTTCACCTTGCATCCTGTGTTGGGGAGTGCTCTGAGCAAAGTGGAGTACGTGTTCAGAGCCGAGTATGACTGCTTTGCAGAACAAGGTTCCAGCTCCCTCCCAGTTTTGTGTCCTTATTCCACAGAGGGCTGCAGGGAATGCTGGAAACTGCTTAGCTTTCTTAGGAAAGACTGCATAGTTGCCCAATAGCATGGCTGGGTTTGCCCCTACAAAGGCTGCCAGCTGCTGCCAGCTGATCTTGTGAGAACCTGGCTAATCTGGTAGAACACCTTGTAACCCTGCTATGAGCCCACGTGCAATAAAGTGTCTGCACCATACCCAGGTCCAACACCAGGCTAACTGGAATCCAGTGGATTTACAGCCAGGGGTGGGTGTGTATTTTTTAATAAATAATCGCGTCACAAAGAGGACACTGCAGGTACAGTCTTCCTTCCAGCAAGATGAGGTTATCTGGGAACACTTACCTGAATCTCTGTAGGGAACAACCTCTGGTGGCATCCCTAAAACATTATGCAAAGATGAGGTAGATTAATACCTACAAGGAGTGCGCATACCTTGCTGCCAGTCCTAGCCCATGTGTGGGTGTGTGAAACGGACAAGGCAGCCACCAAGTGAATCATTAGAGAGGGCAGCTCTGTTGTGGGTTATGCAGTTTGAAAATGGGAAACACGAACAGATTATGATCACCCCATATTCCATCCCTCACAATAGCATGAGTCAGGTTGGGTCAGACTGCTTCGAGACAAATCAGATCACCTAACGTCAATTTAAATGACCTGCTCTTACATCTGGGCTTAGATCAATTTAAGACATTAATTAAATTATCACAGCCTTAACATTTTTACATCTATAGTTCTATACCATAAGCTGACAGCTGTTTCTGTGTGTTGGCACAGCCCCTTTTCTTCATCTGCATTGTACTTATTTTCCATTTTTCCTTTGGATAGAAAGGAAAAGCCTGGGTAACAAGATCCACAGTGTGGTCTTCACTGATGATCTCTGGTCAGCACTGACAACAGACCCTGTAAGTAGTGGCTGTGACAGATATTTTCAAAACTCTTCTGCTGTGCTTCAATGGTGACTGTGCAGATCTAGCCAGCAGGACTTCTTCCACAACAGTAGATTTTGCTGTTCTCCTGGTTCAACTCAGACCACAGGGTATGGCTGAGCATTAGTAGTACTTGACCTTCATCTTTTAGGAAATGCCTTTCTTGCAGCCAAATTCTGACTGATCATTTTACACGTTAATACAGCTTTGTTCAGAAATCAAACCAAAGAATGCTAGAAAGTATACTTTTTGATTTATATTGGTCCTCTCTAATAAAAAACAGTACTGTTTTTCTTACCTCCAAGTAATTGGCCTTCAGTCTTCTGTCTTTCTAAATCTTCCCCATCACTGTCTAGACAGAGAAAATGTTTTTTCATCAGATTAAAGAAAAAATGTGCCAGCAGTATCAGAAACAGCACTGTAGGTGCTTGTTGATATAATAATGGCCATGGGATATGTAGGTAAAAATCAGGGCTTTGAAACACAAGGATCATTATTAGCTGGGTTTGCCTCACGACTCTCTAAAAGCTGGCTGAATAGAAGAAAACCAGCAAAATATGAAGATGGAATAATTTCTATAAAGGGATGTAGTGAGGAAGTCCTTATTTTAAACACATACATCGTCAGCACTGCTGATTTCAAATAAAATCTGAAAATTTTATTTCTAAATGCTACTAATTTTTCAACAGAATAAACATGAATGAAAAATTGAATAAAATTAATAAAAATGAATAAAATTAATAAAATTAATAAAATAAAATTAATAAAATGAAACAGAAGAAGCCAATATCAATATTATTGCTTCCACGTTGCCTGTCACTTCTTAATCTCTCTCGTTTTCCATGAAAGAAATGGTCCAGTGACAGCCAGAGTGACTTTGGGTACGCTGTTGGTGTTTGCTAACAAGAAAAGCAACACTAGACAAGTACTGTAGCACTGCCAGATCCTACTGTGCATTGCCTGTTCTTTGCCTCCTGCGACAGCACAGGTTTCAGTTAATCCACAAATGCACTGAAGATGAAGATCTTATATTTGGGAAGAAATCTTGCAGCAGTTTTCTACATTTCTGAAACCTGTCTTCCACAAGAGTGGGAAGCAGCCACTCTTTTGCTGATAATGAATCTAGAGGTGCTGATGATTTTCTACATTCTCTCTTGCACAATTTCCTACTTTTTTCAGAGTTCTGCAGAATTCCTACTGGATTGCTGCAAGTCTCCTATGTGAATCTCTTAGGAACACGGAATCAGACTGAATTATGTATCAGGGGAAAATAAAATAAATCCTCTTTACCTTGTGTATCTTCATCCATAGACTCATGGGATGAGTTTCCAGTCTTTTTTTCCTCTTGTGAAAGCAGGAGATTCTTTTCCAATCTCTTCAGGAGTTTCAATTTTTCATCTGTTTTATATGTAGAGAGAAAAATATTAGGAACAACTATTTGCATTTTCTCGCTTTTACAATGACAGATGTCACACGCTTTATTGAAGTTTGTCTGACAGCAAATCAGACCCTTGGACTTAGTTCATCTGTGTTTTTTGCACAGAAGGGGTAGTACAAATCATTACAGATCAAAGCATCGTATGCACTACTGTTCAGACTTTCTTACATGGTTGTGGCAGATGCCTGAAGTTTCATATTCCTGCCTTTAATTTACCCATAGTGCTACACATACCCCTGTGAAAATTCCCAGTGCCTTAAGCAACAGCAGCTGCAAGATGCTTTAGCTGGAGAAGAGTTGCTCACTCTTCCCTGGGCTATTCCTACCACCACCCCTCTGATTTCTGCTGGGCTCCCTGTGTTGGTGCCGCAGTGCCAGCACCCTCTTGTGGCATAAAAGCAGAGCCTTCAAGGGCAACGAGGCCAAACCACCTGGGAGGAGAAACCTGTGGGATGCTGACTCCTGGGCCAGGCAAGGAAGTGTTTCCTGGCTTGTTTGGCTGGAATTGCAGGTGATTCTTCAAATTCAGCTCTGTGACGAGGGCTGGTGGCTCAGTGCGTGTTTGTGCATCTCTTCATTATTGCTAATATTTGGACAACTAATAATGAAGTTATTCATTATTAGTTGACATGATTCCAGCTAGGCATGATTCCCCCCTGGCTGCTCAATGGTGCTCACTGTGCAAGAGCAGGAAGGGCATCCGTGCTGCGAAAACCTTTCCTACGCTGACAGATGACCAGAGTTGGGCTGCTTTCTGGGCTGGGGGGATCTCTTCCCTTCGTGAATATGTTTGATCAAGGTAGAAATGGGAACATTATCTCCTTGAGGCTCTCCAGTTAAACGCAGGGTCATCTTAAGTGAGCGCAGCTCTGTGATCTATGAATCACAGTTAATGACTCTACGGACCCTGCGGAATCGCTCTTAGTTTCTTACTGTACAACCAGGCAAATACAAGTGCAGGGTGCCTATTTGTTGGCACGTTCAGCAGCCTGAGTGGCATCCTTTATCCACTCCTTTTAGTTACTGCTGCACGTGCTGCCAGGGTCATTTGCAAAATTATTGTCAGTGGCTCAGCTTGGCTTTCTGACCACGACGACAGCTCAGAGAGGTCGAGGCTGGCTGGATAAGTCCATACAAACAAAGTGTCCTGGGTGTCGTGAATCCAGCAAGAGAGGAAAAATTGGGCACCACCTTAAGTCAGAAATTGCTTTGACATCACCCCAGGACATCCTCTCTCCCTATACATGCAAGTTTTTTCCCTAGAAGAAGCCAAGTCAGACTCAAGTGAAATACTGTCTCTGGCTCCCATACCTGAATGGCTTTTCTAAGCAATGTTTGTAGACATTTCACTTGTTCACTAATAATCACTTCCTTGCAAATATCATTGTTTTCGTACTGGTATCTGGTCCTGCTGGCACTGCAGTGATTTTAACAAACAAGCTGATGAGCAGCCAGGTAGGACTCACCCTTTCCCTTGGAGCTGGGCAGCTGCCTGTATCCAGATGGGTCCGTTGCCTTCAGCAGGAGGTAAAGAACAGCCATTGCCCTGACTCCTCTCTTCTCTATGGCTTTCAGGCAGGCTGCACAGCCTCCAGGCAGGACACTGCAGCCGTTGAGCAGCTGAAAGAAAGGTAAATCAGTAGCAAATAGTCCTTCCAGTAGAATGTAGCCTGTAAAAAACATGCCCTGCTATACAAATAAATGTGTGTGGAAAATGTAATCCCCTGCGCCTACAGCCAGAAGGGGGAAATCAGGGACAAAGTGCAATGCCAAAGATGGGAAGAGAATGTAGACTCCATTCAGCAACTCAGGGCAGGGCTGTCAACTGGTAAAAATACATGGCACATAACTATTTAAAGAGCTGGAGAAATTTAGGGTCTGCAACCTCCACAGTTTCTTACAGCAAAACGTCACTAACAGTGGTCCTGCCTAGAAAACAGTGAGCTGAACTGAGGAATTTATACAAAGCCAGTTATTTTTTCACATGGAGAACAATGAAGTACAGAGCAGCAGCCTGAGTCTCATTCATGTAAGCACCCTTTTATAGAATTTAGCATCTTTTAGATATGTTTTAGCAAATCAGATAACTGGAATGTATGCTTTCTCTTCTCAAAGTGTATCAGAGAATTATAAAAGTATCCATATAACAATGTCTTACAAAGGATGCCTGTTTCTTTAGCCACTTACATTGTTCTTTTCTTCAGTATTCAGTATAGGTGGGTCAGTGGTGGCTAAACATTTCACAAGTGATTCCCAGAAGGACTGGTTCATTTTCTCATGATTCTCCAAGTAATTGGCATCAGCAGTAAAAACCCTCTGGAAAACTTCTGGGAAGAAAAATGAGCAAATCGCTGGGCAAGCAGTAAAGGGGGGTTGTGTGGTAGAGTTCCACTGGTTCTCAGTATAGGTACAGGGACAGACATCAGATTTTAACATGCTGAACATCATCATCACCATTTTAGCGTACAGGAAAGAGAGTAGTGCTGTATGGTATAAAGCAACTCAGTCTGCCAGAAATCAGGAGAAAATACCAATAGTCCACACAAATCATTGATGTCTGTGTGACGCTGTTGTCTCAGAGAAGCACGGGTAGAATTCCTTCTACTGCTTATTCTGACCATGCTATTTTATAGACAGGCACAGAGACACAAAGGGTTGGATACCAAGACACTGAGATAGCTCATTAGGCATTTAATGCACAGACAAATCTCCTTCATGCATCTGAACACCCACAAGCCACGCGCCCAAGGTCTAATGAGGAGCCCGCAGAAGAGCTGGCAGCTCCCTGCTGGTCTTTTACAAGCCAGGAGATGGAGCGTGTTTTCAGAGAAAACAAGTTTCATTGACTCATGACCCCACTCCAGCAAAAACTGCTGCATAGTGTGAACGAGCCAAAGCTTTGACCTTTGTGTGCTACCCTTACCTTGCTGTTCTTCAGTAAGATCTGGGAATGGCACCTTCAGGTTCTCCATCGCTGTGCCTGTTGGAAAGGAGAGAAAAAGCATATTTAGAAACAGATCAGTGACTGTCTCTGTTGTTCTGTCTTACACTTGATTTTCTACAAACGCAATGTCTATCTCCAGGTGCTTTGGTTTTGAAATCACTTCTGTTGCAATGGCAGTTTCACATCATGATTCATTTTCCCTCCCTGGACCTGTTCTCGACTTGTCTGAGTCTTGCTGGGCCAGCCTTCAGTTATTAAGAAAGAACAAAAGTCTGATCGTCGCGAGTAAAACAAAAAGAGGTCTGACTTGATCATTCACATTGTTGGTTTTTCACAGCTACCAAAGTGTCTAACGTTACTCACAGTTGTGAGTAACAATACACCCTGTTCCATTCACAAACCAGAAGGATTGATCTGTCCCTTTGACATCCTTACACTTAACATGTACCAACAGGGGAAAAAGATAGAAATATTTCATAGAAGAGCCCTGAGAGGTTTGAAATCCTTATCTCACAGAAGGCTTTGACACTTCAGTGTCTGTTCTTCCCAAGTCGTCATGAAAAGGAAATTTCTGCTAACTTTAGGTTTATGAATTAAAAGTTTTTAAGAGTTGATGCCAGATTTCTTACTGGTATTTGCCGCAGAAACAAAACATTCTGACATCCCCCAAATCCAATGTTTCCTTTTGCTTTGCTAAACTCTCTCCAGAAAAATTGTTTAGAGGCTGTTTTATTCTAATCATGCATATTTTTGAGGTGGTTATGGTTCTGGACAGCTGCCTCCACCTACTGCAGTCCCGGCATCCTGCACGACTGCATCTCCCCTCATGCAGCATTTCAATGAAAACACTGTTGTATTGAGAGATTCAACAGAAGATTTTTGTGGAGCCAGCTGTACGGATTCCTCTGAGCAGGGGGCAACAGGAAAACAGTTTATACACCCACATTTTTCTTACAATATGACTCCTGGGTCTATTCAACACAACACTTTCAGTCAGGTAGTTTGAAAACCAAGTATTTTCTTTAAATAATCCAGATGGAAACCTGTTTCTTTTCCTACAGGCAGTTTCAGTTCTTTCCAGACCATCATATCAATCCAAAAAATATTCCAATACAAAATCCCAAACAGGTCTAGTTAATATCTTAGGAAAGATGGTGCGACACACAAGCACATCCAGAAACAAAACAATCTTTTAGTGTGTGGAGGAAATTAGACACAAATGGACTCCAAAGTAGACGCAAAACCCTTCCCTCCTTTGGAATCAAGGTCCCATGTTTTCAGTGTGAGAGCGATCCTGGAGGTTTTCTCCTTTCCTAGGCTGCGAGTGTTCTTCAAGTGATGAGGTCCTTAGTTTGAAACTGGTTTTAGCCACTGGTTTACTGTTTGGCTTTGGGAAAATGACATAACGTCTTTATCCACTTTAAAAGGCTAAGCCCAGAAAACTGCTTACCTACCTCCTAGGAGTATTGTGAGAATTTAATATTTTCAGAACATTTAAAAATTATTCCTGATGATGAGTCTATTCAAGACATCTACAACGGCAGATAATGTAATACCTTTTAATTAATCACCTGGTACACCTGGAAAAACTGGCAAGGTTCTGGACAAACAAGCTTTGAACTCTATCAATTAGTGTAATGGGAGTTTTCACCTCTCCCACAAGCCCTGCCTGCCTGGCAGCCGGTGCTGCAGTAGCTGTGGCAGCAGCACTGTGTGACTGTCGACTGTGAGCATGCGATAGGGAATGCAGGAAACGCATCTCTGCTCTGTGCTCGGGTGAGCAACAGCTCATGTTGAAATACAGGAACCCAGCACACCACACCCTGCATAAACTCATTCTCAGCCGCACAATAAAGACCGTCATTCCTGTGCAGTTAGGTACTATGGTTTTCAGCCTTTTTCAGTATCTTTCCTGCTTTCTTATTTACCCAGCTTAGACCTTGCAACAGCGTCTGCTTTGGAAGTGAAATCCTTTCGATGTCTTTGTGATCTGCACAGTCAAAATACCGGGCCCAAAGGAACAAAATTTATTTATTATAAATATTTCTTTTCTGACCAATGAATTCCATTTCATAAAAATATTTATAAATATCAACAAACTTTACTTTTGAGTCAAATTCAGCAGGTGTGTCTTTGGGGCTTCTAAGACCTAGTGAAGGCAGCTTTCGTTGGCGCATTCAAGGCGCATTGCTCCTCCTGTGACACAAACCTGGTGCAGCAGCTGCCTTATGCCAGCCTTGCACCCTCCCAACATCACAGCGAGCAGGTTGGCACTAGCAGATCTGTCCCACCATGCGCAAAGGAAGAGCAGATACAACACGGAAGGTGGAGGAGATGCTGTCCACCGCATCTGCTATCAGACTGATTTACCTGAAAACTGTTCATTTGCCCAGATCACCAGACTGCTCAGCTCTGTCAGGAACAGAGACACATTTACCATGTGGATTTATGAACGCTGCTATGATAAGACCTCGATACCTCAAGAACATCCAGGAGCAGCCAGCATCTGCTGCCATTTCCCTTCCTGTGCCTCCAGCACAACTAAGCCCAGTCAGTCACCAAGCTTTACATAACTAAGGAAGTTGGGTACCTCATTTCTTCTAGACTATGGACAATTAATTCTCCTGTGGTTCTACTGGAAAGAAAATCAGATCTAAACAAAAGGATAAGTATAGGCATTTAATTATTGCATGTTTTCAAAGTGATTTAGTTGATTATAGCTGGTAATGACAGCAGGATGATGATATACTGGCATTTCAGCCTGGCCATGACCTCATTGAGAAACAAGATGAACAATAGATGTCATCTGGCTTTCCCCACAGTAAATCAGAACTTAATTGCAGTGAGGTCTTTTTAACATGTCAGAATAAAATTTGTGTGCAGAGTCAGACTTCTCCTGGTTGTTTAGAAAGTGAGACTAATAACTGCCAAAACCAATTATTTGCCTTGCTCCAGAAATATATCTGAGTGAAATTGTTAAATTGGATAGCAAAAAATGTAAATAAAATAAGGTTGTTTTAAATTCAAGACAAAAAAACTAGTCAATCGTAAACCCTTCCCCTTTGAAACTACTTTTACCTTTCTTTTTAAGTTATAAGCTTATAGCTTGACACAAAACCTTGCTAAATTTTATTTGAAACATAAAGTCCCTCCCTGCTCTTCTCTCAAACCAAACCAACTTCACAAAGCGCACCTGCAAGTCTCAGGTTGGTCCTAGCAGTTGGTTCCACAGGAAGATGTCCTGGAGAGCTGCGGCTGTGGTGAAAGCTGGTAGTTTCTTCCAGCAAGACAACAAAACCTGTTCCACACTGGCTCAGCTTGAAACCACTCCTGCTCTGGTCTCCTCAGGCAATGCCACCGGTGACATAATTCTGCTGTTGGTCTGCTTGCCTTCCTGTTCTCAAATATCCTTGAAATGTGACAGAGAAGTAGCAAAACCCAAAAGACTTCACTCTTCACAGAACGTAAGCAGGTGGAGAGACCCAAGGGAACGTGTGACGCCGTGGGGACTGCAGCTCCCCTGGCTTGGTGTGACCATGGCGAGCGCAGGGAGCAGGCACAGCCTATCCACCCCTTGCCACGGCTCCAGCGCTTCCTTCCTATCCCAGCTCGCACAACAAGCCCGGACACGGTGGTTGCGCTGCAAACCTGGGGCAGTTTGCTGCCTGTTTTCCAGCTGTGCTGGTAACATAATGGCAGCGCTCCCATACGCGTTTACACACCTCATTTGAAATTACCTGGTTCGTGTTTCTCCTTACGCGCCGCGTGCTCCGCTCCGTGGTTGTTGGAGAGCTCTGAAGGGAAGAAAATGAGCTTGTCAGAAGCCAGAAGAACCCATGTCTGTAGCCTGAGTAAGGCTAAGGCAAAAAAATCTTCCTTTATGCTTAAAACGGGGGGGTTGCCGTGAGGATTTTAGAGAAAAAATGTTTAAAAGCTGGGGAAGTTTGGCCAGGAAGGCCCAGAAGCTACAGGGAAGCCCCGTCCCTTGCTACCACAATGCCACAACGCCGTCTACAGCACTGCAATGCCTCGTGGAGTGATCAACAACCCAGCCGTGTCCCAAGAGCCAGGACACAACCCCCAAACATGCGCGATCTCAACCACAAGAAGCTCCCCAACTCCTCCCGGCGCCTACCTGCGGGGCTGTGCGCTGGGCAGGGCGTGCGCAGCGATGGTGGCAGGCGTGGGGCCTCACGTGGCTGCCCTGACTCACCCTGTGGCAGCTCTACGTCGTCCTCCCGCCACTGGCCGTCGCGCCCCAGGCACGGCGGGACGAGCTCTGTGTTTTCCTTGTCCCCCTGAGCAGCCAAGGGCTGACCCCACCACTGTTGGGGAGGGGAGCTGGGTGGCCTCCTGATGGACCCAGTCGGGCCTAAGCAGCCAGGAGCCCCCACCCTTGTCCACGCTCAGCCTGGAGGCCCAGACCCACTTGTTTGGTCAGTCTGGGACTCTAAGGGAAGGCCAGGGGCACGGGGATCCCCCTCTGAGGGGAAAGGCCCTGAGGTCCCATAAGCTGAGGGGGGGACGCCATGATGAAAGTCTGGAGGCCCAGGCACGCTGCCCTCCTGCCAAAGCATCCCCAGGCTCAGCGAGGGAGACGCGGGGGGGAACGCCACGCAAGGAGCACAGAGATGGGTGGTTTTCATCTCACACTCCCTCAATGGACAGTCCTGAAAGATAAAGGTGCCCCCGATTCTTGAGCTGCCGACAGGCAATGCCCTGCGTGCTCATGACTCCTCGCGTGCCCTCGCTGCACAGCACCTGCGGGCTCTGGCTCTCGCTCTGTGGAGGCTGCTGCACACTTCCAAGCCACTCAAGAGCACCAATTCACTTTGATTACGGGTTCAACGGTCTGTGCTGGTAGGAGGAAGAGATATGAACTGTTTCCTCATAATCCTCACTGCCTTTCTTAGAGTACCTGAAACAAAGCGTCCCTCTGGCTTTGCCTGTCCTATACCTGCTCACCAGCGCTCTCCTCTGAGCCCTTCTCACCCACCTCTAACGGGTAGAACTTCAGCACAACATTAAACTGAAGCTACCCCAGGGCTGTTTTCTGTTTAGGGAAGCCGCTCCTTCTCCAGACGATGGCTTCTGACCCAGCCAGCCTTGGGCAGAAGGCAGCAAGGGAGAAGGGAAGGGTGAGTGGGGCAGATCTCTCCTGTGCTCAGGAGAGAAAAAACGAAGCCCAGCTCAGCACGGAACACAAATCAGTGACACTGAAACAGGCATTTTCACCTGCTTCACTGCAGCTGCCCCTGGGGAGATAATTAACTCATTAATTAAGGCTTTTTTAGGCCAGTACTTGCCTTTGGCTTCTAGTGGTCTCACCTGAGGAACCACTTTAGCTCCCATGGCTCCCTTCTAGGCCGGCTCAGAGGTAACCCAGCCTTTCAGTTCCTGGATGAAAATACAGTTGAGTTTGGCTTCATTTCTGTCGGATTTGTGTTATGTCCTCGTGTAAGTGTTCCTTTTTCTCAGCACGCACTGCCTCTGTCCAAGCATGATGATTGGTCACTTGAAAATGCGTGTAAAGAGCGAGAGGTGGTGTCATAGGAGACAACTGGGGACATTCCAATAGCACAAGTGTCTATCAGTTACACAAGGCGCAGTCATGTAAAGTCATTTGTGAAATTAAGGTAACTGTTTCACCGTGGTGCCCTCGGTGCCCAGGGAGGGGCCATGCAGAGCAGGCTGTGCACCCTCCCTCGGCTCTCCTCTCTGCTCCGATGCTCCTGGAGAGACTGCGACTCAGATAGAGAAGGTACTTTGTAATTCCTGTAGTTGGTGTGCATTGATTGTCATCTTTTCCAGTGTTGGGGTTGGTTGTTTTAAGCAGGCTGTTTCTCTAGCTTTCCACAAGTGCCTATTCAAGTGTCTGTCACACCCACCCTGATGTACAGAATTACATTTAAACACTCAAAGCAGCTGATACTCCCCAACAACTTCTGCCAGAGAATTATCTAATGAATTAGAATGCTTTACCATGTATTACAGGTGTGTGTTTTTCCCTGTATTTGGGAACTGCCCTCAGAGAGCGTTAGGAGAATGGTGATTTATTCTTTGTGTGCTTGGAAAAGTGCTCCCAGGAGGGGTTTAGAGACACGAGACTACTGCTTGCTGAGCTGCTCTTATGCTCAACATAATTGGGTACAGAGTGTGTGCAGATCGGTCACCCAGACAGGCTGCATGAGAAATGCAGAAATGCTCCTAAGTCAGTGCAGGAAGGGCCCAGTGATGCACGTTCAGAGTAGTAATTGCTTATTTAGTCACCACGTTTCTGGCAGATTAAAACACTCCTGACTCTTGCCCTACCCTGGCTTTTGTCCAAAGGGTTGGGTAAATTAGTCCTTTCTGTACATTTACTTAGTTGCTACATTTTTCTTTAAATAAAGTCTGGTTGAACAATTGCTGTGAAACTGCAAAGCACAAGTAACCAAGGGAGGATTACGCTTTGCTGTCAGCTGCAGGCTACAGCTGGTTTATAGACAGGCTTCTGTTTAAGAAAAGGCAAGAGAGAAGGAGCAGAGGAGAAGAGAAGGAATAAGTACTAAGCACATCCTCCTCCTATCCTTCCAGACTATCACTGAAGTAATAACACCCTCTAATTTTGGGACATCAGGAGAAAGCAGCCATTTGCCTTTTGCTGAGCGCGGAGGAAGCCTGAGGCTTAGCCAGGAAGGTTTTGGCAGAATTGTGCATGAGAGTGGATCACATTGTGCTTTACTGAGACCTTCTGGGAACTTTTTCTCATTCTGTACCCTTCTGTGGAATTACCTGCAACAATAACTAATTCATTATATTAATATTTCAAACAGTAATTTTTTTCCTAAAGCCTATTAAATTTAAGAACTAGGCTTAATTAAACTTTCTCTAGACACAGGAGCTTCTTGTTCCATACAGATCTTTTAGTATCTTTCCTAAATCCCATCAAGAACCAAACAGAACAGCACACTCACCTCCATGCCTGGTACTTCTTCTTGTTTCCCTAAACTGAATTAAGTAGCACCCAAACCAGAAAGCCTGGTCTTGCAGGGTCCTCAGGAATTACTGAGACTCCCTCAAAGGGAAAGAAAAAAGGCAGAACTGGGTACCTGCTGGAAGATGAACCACACAGGCTGATCCCACACTGCACAGGCTCTGTGGGACCATGTACCCTGGGAGGAGCTGTACGCTCCACATGGCAGACGCCTACACCAAAACTGCTCTGGTCACACCATGGAGCAGCACCTTCTCCTGTGAGGAACCAGCGGTCAGAGGAAAAAGAGAGAACCATTGCACCAGCCTATCAGGAAGGCATCCAAGAAACACTACTACTACCAACTAGGAACAGGAACAAGCAAGGGATCTCAAGCAAAGAGGTCAGCCTGGCACAGCCCCAGTCCCAGGGGTGTACCACCCTCTTGTCTCCCATTAGGTTTTTGGGTGAAGAATCTCAGGGACCTTTGATGGTCTCTAGCTCACCTCACTCCCCCAGTCATTTGCAGGGCCAACTTCCAAGTCAGATCAAGCTGTTCAGGGTGTTGCCCAGACAAGCACAGAGTGATCTCCAAGGATGGAGATCTTGGAACTCCGCTCCAGCACATTCAGAGTAAGCAGTGCATGGGCCATGGCCACACTTCTGATGTGCTTCAGCCACAAAGCAACCAGCCCTGAGGAAAGAGACAGGTGCTTTTCCTCCACCTACCAACCTTGTACGACAGCACCATTTCTCATCATCTAATATTGCCCCGAGCGAAGGTGCAGTGACTGCTACTCCACTGTCAGCTCTGCAGTTAAGCATTTATTTCCCCTGGGACTAAGCACGAGCAGCAGCCAAGCCTCCAAGATGTGCAGCCCCACTTGACAGTAAAATGTAACTGTCTAGGTGAGCTGAGGAAAAGGCTGGAGGAGCTCTATTCAAACAATGGAAAACACATTGAGCTTCTTATGCAGAACAACACTTAAGAGCTTGGAGAAGGACCTACGCTGAGCAGCAACCAGCTCACGTCAGACCTGCCAGCCTCAGAAATATATGGAACTAAGTTACCCAGGTGCCCAACAAACATTTCAAACAACAGATGGCCCACCATGAAAAAGACAGTTTCCAGTGGGAGAATAATATACCGAGACATTTAAATCCTGCTGGGAAGCAAGGCCTTTACTGACATCAACTCCATGGACTCCCCAACAAACATGAAATATGAGCAGCGAGTCCACAGCTCACTGAAAAACTGAGATAAACAGAGGAGTGGCAAGAAGAGAGGTTTCCATCTCCTTGCCACTTGCCCACTAAAGAACAGGGTAAGCATCTCCTAGATGACAACAAGGGGCACTCTCCTGTGACACATGCACCATGCCAGGTGAGCCAGCTGTCCCCACCAAGCCCTGGCAGTGTGCACATGTGAACGTGAGACACCTTCCAAACCATTGGGATCACCAGATTTTCCACTGTGACCCCAGCAGGAGCACAAAGTGCCTCAAAGGTTGGTCAGGTGGCTCCCAAAGGTGACAGCAACCACACCTGCAGCCCCTGGAGCACATCCCCTCCCATCACAGCCCCAGTGCATGGGGAGGAACGCGGGCCTGGACCCTGTGGGTCAGGCAGAAGGAAAGGCAGGCTCTGGACATCCAAGATGGTGTCAGGGAGCCGGGCATCCTGCGTCCCAGCCCCAGGCAGGCAGGCAGAGAGCAGGCAGGGCAGGAACACAGCGGTTTATTGGCAACACAAGCAGAGGCGGTGGCGGCAGCGGCAGGCCCTGGGCAGGGTGCGGGGCGGCGGTGCTCCAGCAGTGCGGGGTGGGGGATCCCAGGACTACGTCAGTGTCTCGCCCTTGGTGACCTGCGGGAAGAGGAAAGGGCTCAGCCAGGGCCAACGCCAGCCCCAACCCTTCCAACCCCAGCTCCCCAGTCCCATCCTCAGCCCCATTCACCTACCCCCAGAGCCTTCCCAGCCCCTGTTCCAGTCACAGCCCCAGTCCCCCAATACAAAAAGTAGTTACTATTATAAAAAGGGGAATATTTTGATTTAAGCTAAAGTAGAGTTAAATTTCATCTAAGTAACTCTATTTTTGGAAAGTCAGACAGAATGTCTCTCTGACAATGTGTTCTCTTTATAGCATGCTTTTTTTTCTAAACAGTGTTTTTCCAGACACTGTTCAGACAGAAATGATAACGGCTTGCGTTAAGTATGATCTGTGCTGAACAGATGTGTCTTCTATAATCACCTCTGTTTCCAGCCTTTCCCTGTCTAAAACACAAGGTCAGAAAGAGCTGTCTCCAAAGCGCCAATTAGCAGAGATCTGGCTGTTGTGAAATTCATAATAACATTAAAATCAGTCCTTGGAAAGTAACAGAATACGCATGAGATTTCTGGGAAAACTTATACACATGCAAGTAAGTGGGAAACTTATTCTGTACCAGCTCTTATCTTGTTACATGATTGATGGAAATCACACAATGGTTTAGGTTGGAAAAGACCTTAAAGCCTATCCAGTTCCAAGCCCCCTGCCACTGGATCAGGGTGCTCAAAATCATTCCCTCATGGGTCCAGTGCTGAAATTAAAGGCTGCTGCTTCCTAATAACTCCAAAACGAGTCTTAAGAGAGTTTATTTGCCGCATTTTTGGTGTCGGCCCCAGTCCCAGCCTTCCCAGCCCCAGTCCCCCTCCAGTGCCACCAGCCCTGGTCCCCCTCAGTTCCAATCTCCTCCCATCTCCAGACCCAGCCCCTCCGGCCCCCCCAGTGCCTCTCTCACCCGGGCCTCGATGTACTCGATCCTGCGCTCCAGCGCCGTGAGTTTCTCGTTGAGCGTGGCGAGGCGGGAGCGGCAGGACATGTCTGCGGGAGGGGCAGTGAGAGACCGCGGCCGCGCCCGCCCCGCCCGCCCCGGCCCCGCCGGCCTCACCGAAGGAGTTGAGGAAGTCCGCGATCTTCTTGATGGAGCTGGTGATCACCTCGATGTACTCGCGGTTGGCCCAGTCTTGGTGGATCTCGCGCTGCACCGGGTCCTCCTGCACCGACATGGCCGCCGCCGCCCCGCACCTGCGCACGGCAGCGCCCGGGCCCGCGCCTGCGCGGGGCTGGCCGCACGCACAAGACACACTGCGCCTGCGCAGGGCTGGCCACACGCACAAGACACACTGCGCCTGCGCAGGGCTGACCACACGCACACACACACTGCGCCTGCGCAGGGCTGGCCACACGCACAAGACACACTGCGCCTGCGCAGGGCTGACCACACGCACACACACACTGCGCCTGCGCAGGGCTGGCCACACGCACAAGACACACTGCGCCTGCGCAGGGCTGGCCACACGCACAAGACACACTGCGCCTGCGCAGGGCTGGCCACGCACACACACACTGCGCCTGCGCAAGGCTGGCCACACACACACACACACTGCGCCTGCGCAGGGCTGGCCACACGCACAAGACACACTGCGCCTGCGCAGGGCTGGCCACACGCACACACACACTGCGCCTGCGCAGGGCTGGCCACACGCACACACACACTGCGCCTGCGCAGGGCTGGCCACACGCACACGCGCGAACACACACACACACACACACACACACACACACACACACACACACACACACACACACACACACACACACACACACACACACACACACACACACACACACACACACACACACACACACACACGGCACGTGCGTAAGGCTGCGCGCACCCCCACACGGACTTGGTACGGCGCCACCGCAGGGCTGAGCGCACCCAGACACAAACAGCGCACCTACGCAGGGCTGAACTCGTGCACACACACCCCCCACACACGGCACGCACGGCAGCACCCACACACACCCCTGCACAGGGCTGCACGCACACGGCACCGCGCTGGACGCAGACACCACGCGCAGGGGTAGGCAGACACACACACCCAGGGCTGGACCTACAGACGCCACACCTGCGCAGGGCTGTGCACACATACACACAGACACACACGTGGTGTCCCTGCAGGGCTGCGTGCATACACAGACTCTTACATCCACACCCACATACAGACACACACTACATCCACGCAGGGCTGTGCGCACGTGCACACTCACACACCTACACACACACACGTCCCACACCTGCGCAGGGCTGTGCACGCACACACATTCACACACGCCCCAAACCTGCACGCACACACATGCACACACACCCTGCGCCCGCGCAGAGCTGCCTGTCTCCTCATGCCTCAGGGCTGGGCAGCAGCAGTGCCCGCGCCATCCTCGTCGCTGCCCTCACTGCTGCTTTCCTGTGGGAAACGTAGGGTCAGAGCCAGAGCGGCTCTCCCTGCCCACTCATGTTATAACTCAGCCCAGGGACGCACCTCGGCAGGGCTGCCTACGGAGTCCTCCGCAGTTGAGCCGTTCTCCTCAGCAGAGTCCTTCTCAGAGACCTGGGACAAAATTTCTTCTCCCTAAGTTGAAGGCAAAAGAGCTGCACTGGGCACCTGCCAGTGGCCAACCATGCTAGGGTGGTGTGGAGGAAAGCGGCGCTTTGTTAACATCTAAAATCATAAAATCACAGAGGTTGGAAAAGGCTTCTAAACTCATCCAGTCCAACTGCCAGCCCTACACCATCCTGCTTGCTAAACCATATCCCAGAGTGCCACATCTACACACTTCTTGAACACCTCCACCACTGCCCTGGACAGCTGTTTCACTGCTTCACCACTCTTCCAGTAAAGAAATGTTCCCTAATACCAAACCCAAACCTCCTGTGGTGCAGCTTGAGGCCATTTCCTCTTGTCCTATCACTTGTTTGGGAGAAGAGACCAATACCTATGTCGCTACAACCTCCTTTCAGGTAGTTAAATAAACAGTTTTGGAGTGAAAAGCAGGTTTTGCTTGGACTGTCATCTTTCACTATGGAAGCAGGAAGAAAACAGTCAGAACCGGCTTCTGTCAAAGCCACACATAACTGTGTGAGGAGCTGTTCAAATGACCTTCATCTCTTCTCTCTGTGCGTGTAGCCCCTGCCACCAAGGAGAGGTGTCCTTGTAGGAAAGGAGCTCCAGCCCTCAGATCTCTATGGCCTATTCTGAACTTGTTCGAACAGCTCTAATCTTAAAATAAACTTAAATCTTGAAATAAAATGCCTCTTTCTGCTACACTAGACAGGACCGCAATATGGTCACACTGAACCCTGTTGCTCTACCCACACACAAGAGCAGAGCTAGAGTTGCTTGGGCAAAATGAGCACTGGCGTTTCCCACATTTTTAATTGCCCCAGGCAGGACAGTGATTCTCACCTGGAGATCCCGATTTTTAAGGATGCCAACCCAGAATGCCTCCTGGCAGTGGTTGAATGCTAGCATTGCCTTCACTCGGTACACAAATTGTTCCAGGGACTTCTTCAACAAAGGCACATGGTTGGTCAGGCCAATGTCCTGGCGAATCTAAACACAAAACAATTTAACATGACCACAGTTGATTCTTGCCTAAGGATTGTGGCTAATTAAAAAGCCGTTGGTTTTACTAATGGGAGGGATGGGACTTGATCCCCACAAAGCTTGCCCAAATGTGTAATTTCTTGGCCAAATTCCTTTATATCATCTGTTAAAAAATAAAACTCAGGAAAACATTTTGTCTAAGGGAGCAAAGCGATCCTTTGAAATAATCCAAACAACCATATCCACTCTGGATAAAAAATAGAAGGAGGCTCAGCTTGTCTCATGAACCTAGAGAGAGGCCAGTAACTCCTCTGTGCCCTGGAAAAGCAGTGGAAGGGAAATAACTAATTCTTAGGACAGGTGTTTGTGCTGCAATTTATAACTTCTCTTACCTTGGAATGGCCACACATGTGATGAAGTTGTCTGGTACTCAGCTGCAAGGTTTTCAGCAAACTCTGCACATCATCCTGCAATAATTAAGTAGACCGGCAAATCATTCTCAAATGATTTTTCCATAAGGGAAATAAGAACAAGGGAACAGTGTTAGCCCTAGCAATCCTTTCAGAGGCTTCTGGGGTAGAGAGAGATACGATGCGTGTATGCAGGAAACATCAGACAAACGGGATGAAGCCATAGGGGACTGGCACCGTGCATGTAAGCCAAGTAACTGGTAATAAAGTATGATTGCATGCCATAAGGCCGAGTACTTTGAACTGAAACTGATTTTGAATCAATTTGGGATGAAAGCATATCAGTGAAAGTGAGGAAATTAAAATCAAGACAACCTTGTCACATCTTGCCTTGAGTACAACTTTCTGAAATAGGGGAACCTGAGGAAAACACATCCAACACAAACTCTGGACATTAGACCTCTCTACTGACCAAATTACTGGCACTTTCTGCTGTCCAGTGGAAATGAATAGGTATCTGTTTGTAACCTCATTGCCTCAAACATCCAGGAGAACTGATCTTACACGTGCAACAGAAAGGAGTTATCTATTAGAGAGGCAAGTTGTCACAACTAAGCCAAAGAATGAATCTCACTGGCAAAGTGCCTTGCAACAAAACAGGGGGAATAAGCGAGCTGTTCTTGCTTGTCACATAGGCTGGCCTGTCCATCTGCATGCATGCATGTTGTCCTGCTCAAAGGTCCAAGAATTACTCCAAAAACACCACTGTCACTGTCCATCTGAACCACAAGCCCTCACCAACCTGACTGTCATGTGAGGCTCCTACTCTGTGAGTGACACATTTGTGGTAATTACTTTTGAAGAAGATGGAGGTTGAAAGGGGATTCCTTTGCTACGAGTGAAGCCAGAAGAGTGATGGCAATTTGGGAAGCAGTGACCTGTTTGCTGAGAGCACTGGACATGCAAATAAAAAGGGCAGAGACAGATGGAGATATTAGATGTTTGTCATGAAACGTCACAAGTGTCATGCCAACATGTGACCAGAGACAGGAATTCCCTTCTAGCAAGCATCATCCCCAGACAGCTCTGTCTCCAGAAGGCTTACCCTGTGTTTTTTAAAGCTGTGGTCCAGGAGAGGCATGGCAAGCTTCAGAAACGCTTCTACGAAGAGACGGCCATACTATAAAAGAATGATAAATATATCAGAAGGCAAATTTAAATTCCTTTTCAAAGAACCATCACCAAGTCAGATAAGATAATGATACAGTCTTTTAAGCTATCCCAGAGACTGTTCTCGCTTAGTAAAAAACTATATTCACTGTGAAGGCTGTACTGGAATATACAGGATCAGTACAGCATTCCCACTTTAATCACTGCAAAGAGAAGTTAGAGGGACAAGGTCTTATCACTGTACACATGCCTGGTTTTATTCTTTAGCAAATTGGGAATAAAACTGAACTAAACACAAAAGGGAGAATTACAGAGGGACACGTGATCTTTCTGTGCTTCAAGGGAGACCCGTCTGCAGTGATGTCTCCTCTCTGTTGGAGTTCCATGGGGAAAGGAGAGAGGGGAAGGGGTCTAATGTCTGTAACGCCAGTGGCAGTCAGTTCATCATGGCTGAGCCATATGATGAGGATTAGTGGAAGACAGTTAAAGGTATAAGAAACTCTATCTGCTTCTTCCAGAGAATTCAGTAACCACTCTGCTCCACTGGAGGCAATGATTCAACAAAGCTGGTATTTAACCTGCTCTCTTCAGTTATTTTGAATTCTTGCTTACCTTCAGGCAGATGCTGAGTACGGGCCTGCTGTCAAATACCTGTGTGGGCGAGAGGGAAAAAGAGAGCCAGATCAGTCTACAAGTCTAAAGGAAACACTGTATGCGCAGCAGCCAATTAAAACCAGCCCTTCGTTACATGCCCCTCATTAAAGTGTGAAACCTGCTCTAAGGCAGCATCTGTGCTCAAGTTTCAACAGGAAACACCACGTAAGTGTGTGAAGCGCAGTGGCTGTCAGGGGGAAGTACTTGGCAGGACGGCTGTTGGGTGAGCTAAGGTGCACCTTCGGCAGATGGCACAAAATTATCTCAACAAGTCTGAAGTTCTTACATGTTTGGGAACCAAGAGACCCAAGTCCAGCTGATGGGCAAGTAACCGCATAACGAACCAAGCTAAACTCAGATGTGCAAAATAATATATTTTGGAGGAAATCATGAAGCTATTACATTAACAGTGCCAGCTGGCAAAAGACAACCAGCTGTCACCACACAGGTTGCACACAGCTGTGGTCCAACAGCACACTAAAAAATGGAAGAGATGGTCTCAGCTCTCTTGTCAGTGACCAATTCTATAACTTAATTAGTCAATGCTTTAACTGGCATAGAACACAGATGTACGTGAGAGCTGTGAAGCTTCTGTCAGATGTTAATCCAGATCTACCTGAAGGGTTTCTCCAATCTGCATCTTCCACAGCTGGCAGTGGACTCTGCCAGACACAAAGCACTGTATTAGGAAATGGAGGTGTTTGTTCAGTCCTTTTTCTGCACTCCTTGTATCATCTCATCTTTGTGCACACTTATTATTTGTGTGAGAACTATGTCAGTAAGATGTGCAGGCTGTAAGAATTAAGTAGTATTGAAGTGAAAGCTAAATGGAAACCCTTGCAGCACACAGATTATAACCTGCTTTATTTACCACCTCCAGCTTCTTCCACTAGTCTGCCATACTTAGCCTTTTTCCCTTGTGCTTATGAACCTGACTATGCTGGGCTTTACTGGGAATCTGAAGGCAAAGGCAGGAAAACAACCAGAACCTCACCTTGACCAAATTAACGAGTATATGGAAATTCCGCACAGCAATGTTCCACCGCAGCAGCTTCTCCAGTTGCTCCTAATGGGATGCAAGGGGACAATAACTCAATAAGATGCATTTCCTTTCACCTTGCTGGGTGCTCTCTCATCATTTGCTGTAACCAAAGAACTGTTGTTGAAGACAGAATAAGGCTTTACCACAAGCAGATTTATCGTAGCAAACCACTTAATGGCAATTCCAGCCTGATCAGTGCCCACATAGCTTAAAATGCCAAGGAGTTAACACATTTCCTTGCTCTCAGAGCAGCTCTTGGTTGCAAAATAATTTTCTGCTCCCACATTTGCATGCAGATCAACTGCTCTTATGGGTGTACTGGATTTCTGACATGGTACAAA